>JAUPFV010000001.1:355060199-355740136 GCA_036936605.1 Limnanthes douglasii subsp. nivea
CCTCAGATTTTTGTATCACCACTAGTCCCTTGAGTTTAGGTCAAACCCAAAATGTAGAATATTACGGAAAACTAAACTCAAGGGACTAGTGGTGATACAAAAATCTGGGGACTATGGTGACAGGTGGCAGCCTCTCATGGATCAGAGGATCTGGTGGACTAACTTTATCCAAACGCGATAGTCCAGAGACCGTCAACGGACATTTGAAAGTCATAGGACTATTTGCCACCAAACGCGATAGTCGAGGGACGATGTATTGTTCAAAGCCTGCTCATTCTCTGGAATTGATTGGCAGACCTGGTATTCCACCTTAGTGAGAAATACCGAGCGAAGCATAAAATGAAAGGAGTTTAGGGTCTCACAATTTAAGATTGATTATCGTGTGGGTACGTCGACTCCCACTACAAAGACTACCCCATATATTTCATGAGTGTGAAAATCTTTTTAATGATGTCGATTATGTGTTTACATGCACCATACTCATGCAAATTGGTCTTTCAGTTTTGAAATTTTTGTTGAGTTACCATGAATTAGTAGTGTACGCCCCCCCAATGAAGGTTTAGGTGATTTCGAGATATGACCCGAACATATATTATTTTACCTTAAAGTACTGACTCTAGAGGTAATGTATAGCATGATGACACGCAACATCTCATTGAATGGTTATGAAAAGTGTGGTACATATGAATGCTCTTTCAGACCCTCCAACCTGATAAAATTAATGTAAAGAAGAACACAATCTAGTTTATAATATAAAATACTTCACCTGATTAAGTTGTGGAAGATATTTTGTACCTCTAAAAATTGATTAAACTTCAAGGATAAAAATATAAAAATAATGTTATACTTTCTATTTTGGTGCTTATACTCTATAATTATCTTTAGGATCCAGATCTTCATACGAACCTTAGGCATATTTATACTGACCACGTAGCTAATATTAATGTTTTATTCCTAAGTTAAAGTTTCAATTATATAATAATTTTTAAGAGTTTACATTTATTTATTAAAACTATAAACCACTAAAATGTTTCAACGAATTAAAAGTTGTTGATGAGAAACTGTAAAGCTCCTAAGTTACATTTATTTATTAAATGTTTACATTTCTCTTTTTTGGTTTACTTGTTGGTTTGTTATAAGAAACTTGACCAAACGGTGTGGTTGAAAATACCACATCTTAAGTTTACTTAGTTTATTATGATTTATTCTTGTCTTATAGTTTTTTAAAATCTTTAATCTTACATTGAATCGCCATAATTAAGTGATGCTAAAACATTTTTACAAATGATGGTGATTTAAATATACAATAGTTGCAAAATAAATTAAATTATAGCGTGCTAGCGTCCACTGTTTCCATGAAGGATTGCAATTAATAAATTTGGCAATAATATTATCAAAATTTATGTCTCATTCCACAACATAGTTGAAATAATATGATAATAAATGCATCGTTATCACAAGCACTCATATCATATCTCTCAAAATGAGGCAGGAAATCTAGTTCATAAGATGCTTCATAAACCTTGTGTATCTTAACTATTCATATATGATGGACACATGGGAACATACCTAATAAAGGAAATTAGATGTATACAGAGTTTTGAAATTCTTCGAACAAAATTATATGGTTATTAAGAAGATATTCCTATTCAGAGATAACTCTATGAGATATTTTGATCATATATATTTTGGCTCTTCTATGCATATATTCCAATGTAAGTGGAGTCCATTGATAAATTCAAATAGTTCGTCATATTTTTCCCTAGTGGTTGTCACTCAAGGGAGGTATAACAGTTGAGTGAACAATGTCATCACCAAATGTTTAGGTATATATAGTTAAGATGTGTAATAGTTCTTTATTAACCGAATTCATAGGAAATCTATTAATAGAATGAATACTGAATACATTAAACTTTAACAAATGGAAAGTATTCTTAAATAAATCTATAGATTGGGAACTAGAGTCTGATACAGTAATGCTTATCTCAATTTAGAATTAATTTCATTCTATAACAGTCATTTTAGAAATTCATTACCCAATTTAGATATGGGACAATACAATTATTTTGAGGATATTTAGTTTATGAAAAAAATATTCACTAAACAACCTTGATATTGGAAAGTATCAGGTTTGATTTGTTTATATTCAAATAGTAAAAATTTAATCATTTTGTTTCGACCATCTCCTTATTCCCCTTTAGGAATCAATGTTCAAATCCTCACTTAAGGCTAAGAGGGTGTAGTTTTTAATAGAGGACAAACACAACATCATCAAGAAGTTATACAAAGTTAATTTAATATAGTAGCTTATAGAAGAATTTAGTTTAACCTTTTGTAATGTCATACAAACATTCCATAAGAGCATTAAGGTCATTTACGATCAACAAAAGAATCTAGTCCTAAATTTTGTAATAACATAAAGAAGTCTCACAAGAACATTAATATATTTTAGGGTGAAACAAAATAATCAAATTCTTATCTTATGTAACAATATAAAGAGTTTCATATGAACAGTAGAGATATTGTGATATAAATAGAGAATTAAATTTAGGCTTCCATATGATCACATTTAGATTCTAAATCTTTAATTTTAGACTATTGTAATAGGAATAAAAATTTAGGTAAGATAATTCAATCTAGATATTCAAATGGTCTTAAAACAAACAAGTTTCATTAAATGTGAATAGACTGTCCTTCTATGAGAATTTTTAATGCAAAATTTTTAAAAGACTCTTTTAAGATAACCATCACATAACTTGCAAAGTTCATAAAAATATAAATTCATTATATATATATATATATATATATATTATATCAACAACTTTACTAATTCAGAATATATATTACATCAACAACTTTACTAATTCAGAATAAAGAGTTTTCTAATATCTTTTTTTGTCATTGTCTATTATTTTCTTAAAGTTTTGTAAATATATATAATAGCTTATAATTTAGGTATTCTATAAAAAGAGATATGGCTGATAAAGTTGAGTAGAAACTGAATGATAAACCATAATCTTGGCTGTAAGAAAAAGTAATATCTTGGTATACAAAGAAAAGTAAAAAAAGAAAAGCATTATCTTGATTGTATCGACATGTGTCCTATAGTTGTCATTAGGTTTTTATGTATGTCATGTTTGAACTGTATGAGTATAGTTCCAAGACGTATTTATAAAGTTTTGATTAGCATTTAACAAGTTTTATTATATATTAGTTATTGATTCATGAAAGTCTGGTTTTGTTACATCGGTCAACATTTTGCAAACTTGGTATTGAATTAAATACTCATTTTAAATCCAAACTAACTTCATGGGCTAAAAAGCATTAGTGGTCCTTCATGTTTACCACTTGTATCAACTTGGTCCCCTTCGTTCAACTCGGTCCGTTTATTAAGTTAATGGGTAAATGGTAAAATTTGAAGGTAAATGGTAAAACTGACATGGAAGGTTACATGGCTGCTGACATGGAATGTTAAGGGGAATTTTTGGAAAAACAAATTGGGGGACCATTCTTGCAACAAAAACTGATGCCACGTGTCAAGCTCACAGGCTTCACATGTGCGGGGACTTAATATGCAATTTAAAAAAAAGATGGGGATGAGTTCTATGCATTATTGAAGGAAGGGGACCAAGTTGATACAAGTGGTAAACATGGGGGACCACTGGTGCTTTTTAGCCAACTTCATGCTATTACAATTTGGAAAGATTTATTTGATACCAAAACTCTATTATGGTCAAAATAAGTGGCTCAATGGTTTTTATGTTTCTCGTGTCAGGCGAGTTTATGTGTTGTCGTGCTAAATGAGTTAACTCGGTTCATATATTAAATTTGTTAATTTATGTTCAATCTATAGTTTATAACTGTCTAGAGAAGATTTTAGTTATCTTTTGAAAGTTGTGCATGTTCGTGTACTATGCTTTAATATTTCTCCAGGATTTGAGAGGTTAACTTTCATACGGAGGAGTATAATTTTTGGACATGGTGAGGTCACAAGATTTGTTACGTGGTGCGAAGAGGAAGAGCTTAGTTGTTCTTATTCATGGATTTGGGGCTTCTGCATTTCCTTGAGGTTTGCATCTTTACGTCTGCTATGGATATGAAATTATGTATTATCATTCTTATGATTATTATAATTAACGGTGTTTTATTTTCAGTGAATATGAGTATTTTCAAATTAATATAATAATTACATATAACGACCAAAAATAACATAAAACTACTTTTTTCTACATTATTATTGCTTTGAAATATTTCAACGGAAATGATAAGAAAATATAGATGTGATTCTATATTGTAGTAAGGTTATATTAGAGAGAGGAGTTTTGGTTTAGTGTCTTATTTATTGACGTCATAATTTACCACATACTTGAGCTTACTAAGAGTTACTAAGTAGTTTATGTCTTAGACTTGTTACGATTTTGGTGGAGTAACAAAGCATTTATCGAGTCTGATGCCATGGTATGGAGAGATCTACTCTCCAAATTTAAAATTGGATTGTATTGGTTAAAGTTATTGTATTGCAATTTATTATTAGTTAATGGTAGTTTACTAAAATGGTAGGTTATAAATAAGAATCAAGAAATTTTTGTTGCGAATAAAAATTATATTTTCGAATCATATTTTGAATTGTGAATCATATTTTTTTATTCTAGTTTAGTTAAATATTTTTGAACTTTCGAACCATAAAATAAAGTTGCATAGTTATGCAGCACCGTGCATAGCTACACATTTTTTAAAAATTTCTCATTGACTTTAACGATGTGCTTGCAACAATGCAACCGGATGGCAAAGACTTTTACAATGGCGGACAAGTCAACAGATATAACCATTTGACTGAAATGGCCCAACGATATATGCAACACCAAAATCTTGTTCCATGTCAAATTTTGCAGGGCATGCTTGTTACAAAACCTTGCGGTTGTAACTAAACTTGGTTAGCGACTCCACTTAAACAAATGGACGTTCCAATCACAGATCTGTTACACAAACTTTGTTATAACGGATCACTGACTACTTTTGTGTGGTTTTCGAAAACAGTCTCCCCAAATAACTTAAAATTTTAATATATACCAATAGACAATGTTTTTCATTTTTCCAACATGGATGCTATTTATAAAATTTCACAAGATAAAAAAAAGGGTTCAAAATTTAAATTCTCGGACGGATTCATGATCATCACGGTGAGATACATTTTCGTTCATTTGTATATGACAGTTTTTCAATAGAAAAAATATTTGCTACCACCATAAATCTACATATTGTTGTGGAGAAAAACATATTTATCGTGCCAACAAACAATCTCATTGTTGCGGTAATTACTTTTTGGATGCCTGAAACGGAAACTGACCCACAATGGGAATAATAACAGATCCGCAATGGAATTACAAATGCAGAAATTGAGACTAAATGATGATAACGAGTACGAAATTGGATATGAAAGCTAGAAAATACGAAGCAGTACTTACTGGAGCTTCCTGAGGAACTCACTGTATCGATATTGCTGAGGCTAGGCGACATGGAGAAAACAGATTCTTTGTCGAAAATTTGCAAGCCATGGTAGAAAACTTGCAAAAATCGGTCGATGTAAAAATAACTCGATATAAGACACTTCTGGGGGCTTTGTACTATCATTTACCACTTCGAGGTCATGTGTCGGCACAAAGTAGACCGCAGCATGCTGATGGTTTGGTCGACATCAGTATCGAGTACTTTGCTACCGATGGATAGATGAAGTTCAAGAGTTAGTTTTGAATATAAATTCTGCTTTGTATCTCGAATTTTTGCTGTCTTGGTGGCTTAACCGAGTATGGACAAAAATTGCTGAAGAAATAGTTTTTTAAGAATGTGAATTGTGTTTCTAAGTGTCTAAGAAACATGTAGATCTTCATGGAATGTTTATTGTGTTTGAGTTTGGTAAAGTATGATAAATAATCTTCAAATACATCCCGGTCACCTTCAAGAACTTTTCTATTGAAGTACTTTATTTCTATATGAATTGGATTTACTAAAATAGAAGACGATAGACATTCGACGAATATAGTTTGATATTAGAAAGCAAAAGTATACAAAAGCGTCCGATCAATATGCATTAGTTCCCTTCTTCACATGTTGAATTACTAGTTATTAACTCGTTTTATTACATGTCACACAAAAGAATTACTGTTGAGATACTGGTCTATATCAAAACACGCATATGTATTTGGCTTTCTGGTCTAAAAATCAAATTAAATCAAACTTTCTAAAGCACGCATGTATATCAAAACACAACAATGGAAGACAAATTCAACATCAAACACCTAGAATCCCTAAGGCAACCCTGTGCGTGGTAGACAGGATAAAAGGGTGGTGTTTCATGAAGCCCAGTACCAACACCTGGTACGAACTAGTAAATTTGAATTTTATAAACAAGAAAAACGGAAACTTACAATGCGCCATTTTTTGGTTACTTCGTCCTTCGGATTGAAATTCCAACTGAGCTGGAACAAGTAAAAAAAACCATGTAAATAGTAAAATTAAAAATAAGCTATATAAATTAACAATAACTTGAGAGTAGCAAGAAAATAACGCATATTTCATCCGAAGGTCCGCATGGTTTTTGGTTTTTGGTCCACTCCAAAAAAACTTATACTAGTTGAGATATGTTCTTAGTTATATACAAGTGATCATTCCCATGTCTAACCGATGTGGGATGTGGGACTTTGGTCGCCACCTTAACATTTAGTTTATGAGAGAAATATTCAGTGAACAACCTTGATATTGGGAAGTATCATATTTGATTTGTTTATATTCAAATAGTAGAATTTGACCATTCTCTTTTGATCAAATTCTTATTCCCCTCACTTAATGCTAAGAGGCTGCAATTTTTAATAGAGGACAAACTCAACATCATCAAGAAGTTATACAAAATTAAGTTAATATAGTAGCTTACAAGAGAATTTAGTTTAAGCTTTTGTAATGTCTTACAGATATTCCACAAAAGCATTAAGGTCCTTTACGTAAATCCAGTTCTAAATTTTGTAATAACATAAACAAGTCTCACGGGAACATTAAAATCTTTTATAGTAAAACAAAAGAATAAAATCCTTATCTTACGTTATAATATAAAGAGTTCCCTACGAACATTTGGGATATTGTGATATAAATAGAGAATTAAGTTTAGACTTCCATATGATCACATTTAAATTTTAAATTTTTTAGTTGTGGACTATTGTACTAGGAATGCAAATTTAGGTAGGATAATTCAATTTAGATATTCATATGGTCTTACACCAAACAAGTTTCATTAACTGCGAATAGGCTGGTCTTTTATGAGAAGTTTTAATTCAGAGTTTTTAAAGGACTCTTTTAAGATAATCGGCGCATAACTTGCGGAATATATAAAATTTAAATTCATTATGTGAATATTATGATCAAGTATTTATTAATATAAAATATCATTTTATATATATAAATATATATATTATAATTTAAGAAATTTATTAATTAAGAATAAAGAGTTTTATAAGTTAATCAATCCATAGGAAGATTAAAAGGTTTGTAACAATCATATTTAGATATAATTGAGTTAAAAGACTATGACAAATAGAATTTTATTCTATTAAGTTTAAGTGCGTCTTAAAATGTAATCTATCACACTTGTAATCTCTTTTGGTTTTAAGATTAACATAGTAAAGTATTGTGCATCTCATTAATTTAGGGGAATGGTTTTGGAGTTACTTGTCATATTAATTATCATAGGTTATATTGACCTATTACATGTCATCAAGAAATTTTCGTTAATGGTATTAGTCTGATATTTATAGTGAAAGTGTCTTATCTATTAAAGAATCATGACTAATCATGATTACTCTTGATGATTATGTAAGATAAGTCATTTTAGTCGAACATCTCAAGATATATTTGGAAATTTATAATTTATAAAATATTTTATATGTTTTGATAATTGAACTCTCAATGTACAGTCATGGTTAATTTGGGATAAACTATAAAAATCATCTAAAATAATACTTAATTGATTCGAATTGACCATTGTGCATGATATGTCATAGAACATTACATCATCGCATAATGATATATACAAAGTCATACAATTAAGGAGGTCAATTAAGTGCATGACTTTATAGGATAAGTGGATGTTACAGTGTGATTTAGACATGTATATTTTATGGAAACCAAAATTATATCACACTTAAATATATTTAATAAATAAAATACATTAATTTATTTATAATCGATGAATAAATATATAACAAATAAAATAAAATAAAATTAACTTATCTCAGATTACAGTAAAGCGGAAAGATTTATCTTTCTCTTTTTCATCTCTTTCTATTGAGATTTCAACCCCCGTATTCTTTCGTGAACACAATATTCATGTAGGTGTTTCAGTTTTGAAAATATTCAGATTCAGTATGAGTCTTTTTTGAACTTCAGTAAAGATTTTTATTTTAATTCAGAATTAAATTCAAATTAGCTTCCAATATTTCTTATTGTATTATTACCGGATGCATACACTTAAGCTATCAAAAATAAAATGATTCATTTTTTTATTGATTCAGAATGAATTATTATCAATAATACAATGATAACTTTTCAGTTTTACTTTGAAATTCAGCGATGAGATTTAGTAGGACCAATTGAATGGTTGACATGTGATGATTACAGGTTCGTCTCATACTTGAATGCCAAAATACATTATAAATGAGGGTCCACTAATATGATAGTTAGCAATGTCATTTATTGTAGAACCATTACGCAGTGTGAGTCGTGGTGGAACGTTTTCGTTCATTGTTAGCTATTCTTTGATATGGATAAAAGTTTATAGTTATTTTAATGAAACTCAGAACATGACATATGATGTTATTATTTATCATGCACAAATGATTAAATTAACTTGCCGTTATGGAGGCTTAATCCATGTTAATCCTAGATTTTCAGTAAGAGTACCTTAATGTGAACTTAGATTACTTTTGTTATTTTGTGTCTGAAAGTAAATGGACAAAGAAATTAGAATAGGGTGATAAATATCCTTAGTCTCGTCCTTTATCGAGGTATAGGAAGATAGAAGATAGATGCTTATATTTGTGATCTTTTTTAGATGATTGTAGAAAAGAACATAGAGGTGTTGTAGATGCAATGGATTTTGATATTCTTGAAGATAATAATGTTCAAAAATATAAAATTAGAACTAGTAATGCTCAAGATTTTGATGATAAAACTGATAATGTTCAAGCTATTGATGTTGGTAACGCTAAAGCTGATAATACACATGTACCCAACACTTCAGATGAAGTTGGTATTACTCCTTGTCGAAGATGTAACTACTTCCGGTAACATTGCTAAAACTTAGCCTCTTATTATTCTTATTTTTGTAATGTAACAAGTATTTTGATGTATTCTTTTATGTACTTTTGTACAAACACTCTTATTTTGTTTTGAAGTCCTCTTTTGTTATAATTTTATTTAATGAGTCTTTGTGATTTTACTAAACATTTTTACGTTCTTTGTTTTTTATATTGATTGATCAATTTCAACAGACTGAGACTATATTTATCAACATTTTGTTTATTGATTAGAGTTTCATAGAATTTTCTAGGTATATGAAGGGTGTATGACTCTCGTTAAGGTTTTTCACTCTTATTTTATATAGAAGCAGTTGAAGCTTCCTTTATTATATAAGGAAAACATGTTTTATCATCTGAGACCTGTTTTTATTTTATGGACTTTTCGAAGCCTTAAGTATTTCTCTTGGACCCACCTTTATTGGCTTGTTAGTTTTCTTGTTCGTAGAAGTGTATTTCATTTTCAGAAAGTGAAAAAAACACTTGATGTACTGGGAAAAGAAATGTTTTTTTCAATATCGAATGTATCCAGGAAACCTTTGTGCGCCATCGAGGTAGGAAATAGTACATCCTCATATTTTAATAAATGTGATTTACATGTAATAGTAAATAACAAGTTGGTGTCTTAAGTATTATGGTAGAGTTTCAAGTGTTTAACATTCCATGAGGGTCGAACTTGTTTTCCTTTTTCATAAAATAGTTTGTACTTTTCTGGATTTACTTTGGTTTCAACTGTAAAGGTACATTCCCAATTTGGACTCTTCCTTATTAATATCTTATAATATTCTGACCAAATATGTGCTTTGACTCTTCTTTCTTCAATTGCATTTAGCTCAAACTTTCGGGCTTAGGCATTACTTGTTTCAGCATGCGTTGCATCCTATTAGATGGTATGCATACTTCAGCTGGTACTACTGCATCTATTCCATATATAATAGCAAATGATGTTTCCTCTGTTAAGGTTCTTGGTGTGGTTTTGTATGACCATAATTCTTCTCGTAATAACTTCGGCCAGGTTCCCGTTGCTCACTCCAACATCTTCTTGATGTCTTCAGTAATTTTCATGTTGGTCACTTCAACTTGGTCATTGGGTTGAGGGTGGAATGGAGAAGAAAATATTTATTTTACTCTCTTTTTTGCGTAAATTCTTGTAAGTTTATCATTTTTGGGTTCCATTATCCATAGTAATGGCCCTAGAAATTCTGAACATTTAACATATATTTACTTTTAAATAAACAATTACCTCATTTTTTGTGGTATATACTAGGAATCTGCTCCCACCTAATTTGAGAAGTAATCTACGACAACTAATAAAAAAATATCATTTGAAGCTATTGGTAAAGGTCTAATAATATCCAAACCCCGTTTATCAAATGATATGTTTTATGTTATTGTTTTGAAGCAGTATTATAAGACTTGTGGGGTGTTGGTGGATTGTTGGATTGTGTCATACAACTTGACTTTTTTCTTTGTGTAGTTCATTATTATTAGCAAATAATTAAAGGATTTTTCGATAAAGTACATTATAGTTGGTGTGGGAATTTCTTTCTCTGTTATGTAGTTCTTCCAAACGAAGGTTGCTTCATATGCTCTTAAGAATTGGAGTAGTAGCTTAAATAAGACTCTTTTATACATTGTGTTTGAATTCTATAAGAATCTTGTTGAGTTTATATTTATCGTTATTATTTCTCTTTTATCTTCAGGGAGTATGCTACAATGAGTTCATCTAATTGTAAATATATAGTTTCAACCGGTAATATAGGTTTAGTTACATAATATGTCGCTTTAGACTATCTTTCTACCTCCCTGATCAGCACTACACTAACATCTTAGTCTCAGATTGCAAAAATATAGATACAAAGAATCTCTTGATAGAGGATTTGTTAACACTTATTTAGAAGCCAACATGTTATTGAACATTTGATCACATGTTGAAGTCTATTTGAACTTCCTTACTTCTTTTAGCACTTTGAAAAATGGTGAAAGTTGTATGAGGATCCTAACATGAACTTATTAAGTGATGTTAGTCTTCCATTTAGAATTTGAACTTCTTTTGCATTTTTTGGTGGCTTCATTGCTGCTAAATTTGCAAGTTATGTGAGATATAATTTGTTTCCTCTTTCCTTCCCCTTCTAGCCTAAAACTTTATCAAACTTGACGTTTAATGTGCGTATCTCTATGTTCAATTTAATATTTAATCTCATAAGATTTGCAAAGGTCTTAATCAAATATACTAGGTGTTCCTCTTCATAATGTAACCAATATGTTATAAATGTATACGTGTATGTAGCGGTCCAACTGAGTTATGAATATCTTGCTGACTGTCTTTTTATAAGTCGTTTTGGCATTCTTCAGTCAAAAAGAAATACTTTATAGTAATATAGTATATGTCCAGTGATGAAGGTTGTGTGTTATTGGTCCTCTTCAAACATCTATATTTGGTTATATCCCACAAACGCATCAATGAAGGATGGCATTTTATTCTCGAATGTCACATCTACAAGTTGGTCAATCCTCGTTAGTAAAAACGATTCCTTCAAAAATTATTTATGGAATATTATGAAGTCCATACACATCAGCAACCTTCCATTGTTATTATTTATCATGATAGGATTTGATGTCCATATTAGATTAGAACTCTAGTATATGTCCCACAACAGTCAATATGTCTACTTTTTAAAACGATTGTCTATGTTTTTTGTTGGGAGTATAATCTTTTTTTTTATGATAGGATAAAAGTTGTTATTGATACATAATTGGTGGCAGATGACTTCTGTTGGGACTCCAGTTACATCTTGCGTACACCATGCAAACATATCCAATTAATTTTACAATGAAAAAAAGTCTCTAAGATTGGTTGCAATAACTTAGCCAATCTTCAGGGTATTTCCTTGTTTCACTAGTATATCTTCGAAATATTCCCTTAACTCCACCAGGTGACGACCTTCTCTGATGTTATCAATTCCCTTCAAAATGATCAATTATTCTTCTGATTTGTATGCTTTGAGGGTTAGAGATGCTGCATAACATTCCATTGAGGTTTTTATTTTTCTCTAATGATAGCTAACTTGTCGTTGATTGGGTATCTCAAGAATTAGTGGACTCTAGATACTATAGTATAAATCTGATCAAGACAAGTATGTTGTTATATGAGTAGGTTTTATCTACCAACATGAATTAGCATTGGACATTCTTTATGTACTCTTTTTTCTCAAGTATGACACTGAATATTAATTCCCCTACTACGGTTGTGTTTTGTCTGGTGAAGCTAGTAAGCATTCTTTGAGTTAGTGTCAGCGTTGATGTTCCTCTCATCTTCTTATAAGTACTTTTGTACATAAGTTTTACTGAAGTGCCACTTTCAATTAAGATGCTCTTGATTTCTACTCTGGCTAACTTCATTATTATTATTACTGCATCGATGTGTGGGGATGTCACTCCTCTTAAATTGTCAAATTAGAGGATATGAAATGGCACAGATCTATGGAAGAATATCAGCTTTTTGGGGTTTTTTTGGGTTCGAGATGGTAGATGACCCAAGAGAGGCCCCTAGTTTTGTTGTGCCCGGGGAGGACGCCCAAGTGCATCATTTTGAGGATGGATGTTTCAAAAAAGTGGCATTAGTCTGTCAGAGTCATTGAAGAAAGAGTTGGGGGGTTTCTGTCAAAAAACTTAGATATTTTTGCATGGTCAACCAAGAATATTAGTAGGGTCCCAGCATAAATAATCTTCTATAAACTACCAATTAATCTAAATGTGAATACTATTTTGTAAAAAATAAGATCTTTCTATATCGAAAATTCGATGGTCATTGTTGCTAAGGTAGATAGGTTGTCAAATATGGGATACATACAAGAATACTAATATGCTATATGGACCGTGAACCTAGTGTTAGTCAAAAATAAAAATGACAGATGGTACATGTACATCGACTTCACCAATCTGAATATAGCTTGCCCTAAAGTCCCATTCCAAGTGTCTCGCTTAGGTCAGTTTTTAGATTCTACATCGGGAAACAAACTCATGTCGTTCATAGATGCTTGTTCAAGATACAATTGGACCAAGAGAATACGAATTTCATGAGAGATCGAGGACTTCATTGCAACAAATTAACATTGTTCAGACTAAAAAACACAAGGGCGACTTATCAATGATTGGTCAACAAAGTTTTTTCCTCTCGGATTAGAAGAAATATTGAGGTCTACATTGATGATATGCTCGTAGAGAGCACAAAATATTCTTGGCATATTTATGATCTAGTGGATAAGTGTACATTCGGAATCGGGTCTAGAAAATTCTTGGGCTATCTTGTAAGCGGAAAGGGAATAAAAGCAGAGCCATTGTAATTGGAGGGTTTGGCTTCCACGCATCTACCTTTGAACATTAAAAATGATCAATTACTGATAGGAAGGCTTGCGGATTTAAACATGTTCATCTCCTGATCTTTGGACAAATATTCTCCATTTTTCTAAGTATTCTGAAAGGCTAACAAATTCAAGTGGATTGATGAGTACGATGATATGTTTAGTAAGATCAAGCGGCATCTAGCCTCCCTAGAGACCTTGTCAAAGCCTATTCTAGGATAATGGTTATATGATTACCGATTCCTATCTTAACACGTGGTGAGGGCAAGCATTGATCAGAGAGGAAGGGAATTTTTCGAAGCCACTTTACTACGTGAAGAATAGCTTGATCTCTGCGGAGATGAGGTATTTGTACATGGAAAATTGGAACTAGCCTTCTAAAACAACAGACTAAAAAATGAGGTTTTACTTCCACAGACATTCATTTGTGGTTCAAACTTCTTTCCCACTCCGCAACATTGTGCATATGATCGATATCTCGGGGATACTGGAGACTTCGATGTTGTTTATAAACTAAGGACATGTAGTAAAGCACATGCTTTGACAGAATGTTTTACATAATTTCACGCCGAAAAGCCCAAGACACTAGTTGGTCCAGTAAAGCCGGAGTGGATATTCCACAAGGATGGGAGTCAAGTGTCCAGCTTATGGTCCCAACCAGGGAGGCACTTAACCATACCATCCATTTTGGTTTTTAAGCTTTGAATAACAAGGCTAAGTATGATGCAATAATTATCCATCTAAGGTTGGCCCACGTATGTAGTACGAAATAGGTTTGCTTAATAAGCAATTCCCAACTCCTGATAAACCACGCTTTAGGGTAAGCCGAAGCGTGCAAGGTTCCATTGATTAAATACCTAGAAGTGTCAAAGGTCCAAGCCCAATTGTTTGAAAAGGTAAGTTTCAAGCAACTTCTCTTAGTGAATCATTTCCAAGTAGACTCTTTGGCTTTGATACCCAGCTCCAAAACCGAACGATGGCTTTCGTTGCAAGAACACGCCTTAGTCGATGAGGAGAACAGTTATGATCAGGAGAAAATCTTAGAATTATGGGCGGTCGAGGTTGGAGACTGGAGGGTCAAAATATTAAATTTCTTGGAAAAAGGAATTTACCCAGAGGATTGTGTCATGACACGAAGATTGAGGGAAAACAATTTATAATATTAGGTGGCAACCTTTTTCAACCGGGGTTTAATCGGCCTTTAATTTTATGAATGGAACACGAAAATTAGGCCATGGTATTGAAAGAGATTCACTGCAGTCAAGGGTCAGCTCATTGTGGTTATAAGATGTTAAATCGGAGAATTCTATTGGCATGATTTTTTTGCCAACAATATCAACATATGCTAAGACTGTAGTAAACAATTGTGATTCCTACCAGAAGTTCGCGAGCACTATTCACGTCCATGTGTTAGATTCGATCTTCAAAGCACCACCATTTGACAAATGGAGGATAGACTTTGTCGGACCGCTGCATGTTGATTCGAGATAACACAAGCACGTCAGTTTCATTGTGAATACTTTTCGAAGTGGTTAAAGGTCGAACCTCTCTCTAGGATCACGACCAAGAATATGATCAACTTTATATTGACTATCATCTCTCATAAGTTCGGTTTCCCAAAGTCCATCATCACAGACAACAGTCTTCAATCCTAAAATGTTGAAATTAACATGTTTTATCAGGAGAGGGTGTAGAGAAATATTTGTCTACCCCATTCCACCCTCAAGTGAATGGACAAGTGGAGGTAACTGGAGCATCCTTAAAGGTATTCATAATTTGGTGGAGGCGGCTCGCAAATGACCAAACTACCTTCTTGAAATTTTGCGGACAACTCCACGACCTACCACGTAAGAAATGCCTTTCGCCCTTATGTATAGAATAGATATCGTATGATCTGCTGAGATAGTCTTGTCCTTTTAAAGAGTTTCAAATTACTCATAAGAGGGAAACAAAGAGGGAAAATGGCAGAATTTAATTTGATTGGAAAAAAATAGCCAAAGCTCACATACGGGTCCAGCAATACCAAAATATTATGAGGAGTAGATATGCATCTAAATTCAAAAGGAGTGAGTTCGTCATAGGGGAGAAAAGTTCTCAGCAAAATGTTTTTGCACACTAAGGATCAAAATCTCGATAAGCTACGTCCAAATTGGGAGGGCTCGTAAACCATGGTGGAAAAAATCAAATTATAAACTTATAAAATGGTGGATGACGAATAAAAGAGGTTTCACCACTCGTTGAACATTAAGCATCTCAGACTCTTTCTTGTATAAAATTTGTATAAATATCTAACATTTTATTTTTCGTATTTAAATCACTATAAAATATTTTCCCTTGTTACTCAATAGTTTACCTTCACTTTACGATGCACTGCACAACTTTGACTACTCTGAAAGGATGAGTTAAAAATGAAACGTTAGCACAAATCAAATAAAAAATTAAGAGAAATCGATGAGCTGATTCCCAAGTCGAAGGACTTTCTATCCGATGAGAAGTACTAGTTAAAAGTGGAATTACTCTTACGAGTGGATCTCATTGGGTTTCTGAGGATACTCGGGTTAGTCAGATTTATTTGGATCTCATTCTCCCACACACCCTACACAAATATGAAGTTCTTTTTCCATGTCGTTTTAGACTCTAGTAAATCAATTACCACCTTTAGGTCATCCCCCACGGTAAGATAATAATTGGGTTACCGATGGTTGATAAAGATTTTGCTTTAAGAAATTAATTACTACATTGTCACATTGGGGGTTCCCCTCTATTAGTATTTTTATCTCTATGTTCCCATGAATTTTTGCATAAAGAGATCATCTTCGCAGGATCATAGGACGGCGGATATACATATTCGATATTCTGAAGGACATCGTAGTGTGTATCTTTTGGTGAGGATTATTTTAAGCTGAGGGTAATTTTGTCAAGTGTTTTGGAAAATCTTTAGAGTATTAAATGTTTGGGTGTTTTGTAGTGAGAGATTTAAGTTGCCTGGTTATATTAAATGTTCATTACCCTCATTAATGAAAGTGGTTGGGGTATTTATACATTTAATTATGGACCCATGAGCTTTTGGGTCGAATTATGAAACCGTGTCAAGTTTAAGGACCCATTTACTTAATAAGTTGATTATCACCTAGCTTAGTCAAAAAGTGTTTAGTTATTATATACTTTTGTCCTGTCCGGATAGTTCAGTGGGTAGTTTATGTCCGAATTTCCTTTTTACGGAAACCTAAGTAAGCAGTGGTGGATTTATCCGGACTCATCAGTAGCCCCTTTTTAGGCTTTGTCAAAAATCTTTGGCATGACTAAAAAATTCACTTAGTCAGTAACGATATTTTCCGACCCATTTTGTGTGTCTGGTTCGAGGTTTGTCCGGACTGATTTCTTCCCAGAATTCTAAGAGTTTTTCTTTGGGTCGTGGGACACGTGTCGCAGTCTGATTTGACTTACTAGTCGTTTTTTTACCTAGATCATCGCTCCCACTAAGCCTAAAAAGTAACCTATGCATTTAATATTTCCCACGTCAGCGCCGTCTTCAATCATTGCTCGAATCTCTTCGTCTTCTCCTAGGTATCAGTTACCTTTCTCCACTTATATATAAACCATTTTTTTACTGTTTCATTATCTTCCTCACTCTACAAATCTTTTACAGAGCTTTTCTCCCTTTCTTTCAAAATTGTTCTTCGTTAGTTTTATGTTCACGACTAGAAACGCTCTTCTAAAAGGCGGCTGGTTGAATCTGTCAGAATTAGAGAAGGAAAAGAAAGTCGGACGAGAGAGGCGCATTGTTGTTGGTCTCACAGTCTCCTCAGGCGACAAGTCTGATAAACTATCCCAAGAAGTTGATCAATGATCATCTTCTACTAGAAATTCAACACCCAAACGGTTGTTTAAACCCAATATTTTACCAATCCGATCAGGCTCCTCTGTTCATGAGTCCCAACCTTCTACTACCTAAGAAAAAGCAGTATCGAGCATTAGGAAACCCTCCCCTTTTCTAGCCATGGGATCTAATATTGGAAAATCTCCAGAGAAATCGAATCTACGTCGGAAAACTCGTTTGGTGAAAGCTCAAGCAATTGTCTCACAATCGAAGCCCTCCAAACTAGAGGCCTCTAAATCAGCATCCAAAGATAAAGCCTCCAGATCGGAGATATCTATAAAAGCCTCAACAGATAAGCCTTCCAGATCGGGGGCAACCAAAGTAGCTTCTCAAACGAAGTCCTCCGGAACTGAGCCCCAATCGGACACCAGGCTTCTTAAAAAAAGTGGCGCTCAACCATCTAGACAGACCCTTGAGCATGTCAGAAGTGATGGAAGATAGTATTGAAGAGCCCCCCTTCGAAACTGAAGCCTCATGGAAAACTGGGGATTCTGCCTCTGACAGGAAAGGGAAAGGCAAAGTGAAGGTTGGAGTGGCTCATCCGGATCTCCCGGAATGCTTGAAGGGTAAGGTAGGACCCTGCTTCCAGAAGGTCAATGTGAAGTATTTGTTGGCCATGCAGAACATCAACTATGTTTATACTCATACTGCTGATCTAGGCCGGATCCAGACAAAGTGGGGGATCCCAGAGTCAGTGAAAGTGAGGATTCTTGTCACTCCGGAGACTTCAATGGACTGCAAACTTAACGAAGTGGTCATCTGCACCGAGCTGTTCAATTGGGGACTCAGATTCCCCTTAGACCCAGAGATCGTCAAGTATTTTTATCTGATTAAGCTTTTCCCAAGCCAATTAAGTTGAAACACTTGGTACTCCATCCTTGCCTGCATAATGTATTCGAGACTGTCCGGAATCTCTCTCCCTATGGAGCAGTTTATCGATGTGGCAAGCTTGTGCAAAAATCATCACATCCCATGCTATCACCACAACATGGGAGATAATTTCAAAGTGATAGATGATTTGTTAGAGTCTGAGAAGAATTGTAAAACTCAGTTCTTATTCATTAGTGGGTCATGGGAGAATGGGAGAAAGATCAAAGCCAGACTAACCCTAGCATGCTCACTAGTAGGTGGAAGAGTACAAGTAAGTTCTTCAATCTTGTTTTTCATTTTCTCATTTTCACTTTACAATTATTCCAGTTCTGAATCATTTATTACTACATTTTTAGTACTACCGAAGGAGTACATCGGATACTTGGAGGAGGGGCAAACTACATGTGCCAAGTTAAATATATGGGTCGCAGAACGTTGGGGGAACGCTTTCCATAACTGTTTTACTTCGGACAATTTGGTGAGATCTCATCTGTGGAATACCACAGGCCGGGGAGATCTCACATGGGAAGAATTGACCACACAACCTTCCCCAGCTGTCATCCTCAAACGAACATAGGAAAAGGATGGTAAACTGGCCTTGCCCTCTAGAGTCAAAGATCCTAGCAAGATTAAGGGAAAGAAGAAGAAGTCTGCAGCGGAGGCAGTTCGGGTTGTTACAGAAGAGACCGGTCTAGAGAACCAAGGAGGGGAGAACCAATAAGGAATCGATGCCTCTTTGCTCCAAGTGGTGGAAGATGAAACTGTCAAGGAGACAGGAGAAAAACCAAATCCATCAAAGCCTCCAAAGAAGGACCGAAACGGGGACCCAGTACCGATGAAAAGGCTGACAAGAAGAAGAAGGTCACCTTAGGGGGAGAAATAACTCTTCGCCCTTCGGAGCTTCTTCCTCCACCAGCTCCAACTGATCCTACCTTGGCAGAGAAAATTCCAACAGACTTGTAACTGGGAGAGGGCACCGTATGGGGGCTTGACATCAGAGCCCTTCAGGACATCGGTCTTTACTTCACCGATTCGGAGAAAGATGACTTTGTTGGTCCTTTCCGGCCTTCAAGTTCGTCCAACATGGTAAGTCTTTTTCCATCTCCGGAGACTAGGACACAGTGGCCCATTCTCTTTTAGGTCATATCCAACTAGTGCTTGATTTGGAGAGACATGTGAAAAATCAGTCCACCCTTATCAACAACCTTAACACAGACAATGAGACTTTGTCAACTAACCTGCTTAATGCTAACCAGAGCATTGAAGTATTGAAGAAAAAGCTTGAAGAGTTGAAGAAGGACAAGGAAGATGTGTTAACCAAGCTGGCCACTTTGGAGAAAGCTAACACTGAGCTCCAAACTAAGTGCTCCGGTTTGGAGAAAGATCTTTCCACTTTAAAGGAAGACGTGAAGGCCAAAGATGGCGCCATTCAGACCTTGTCCGGCGAAAAGACTTCTCTTGAAGAGGTTGTGTCTAAGGCAACCAATGAGAAAGAAGACTTGGTGAATGAGTAGGAACAAATAATTCAGGCTAGCATTGATAAATACACCAACGGGGTGATAGGTTCCTTGGAAAAAAGGTATGCCGAAGTGAAGTCTGACATGGTACTGATTTTCCACAAAAGGTTTCCGAAGAGGACGCTTGGTACTTTGTGGAAATATGTGGAGTATGAAGACATTCCATTCCACGTGATGGCAGATGGTGATAAAAAGAATTACTATAGTGGAATTGATTCTACCACCGATGAAGAAGAAGGAACTGGAGAGAGTTCAAGTGCTGATCTCAAAGGCCCTAAGAAATGAGGTGACGCAGGAACATCCAAAGGGAATAAGCCCTGAGGTTTTTAACTATCTTTTTTTGTTTTCTTTATTTTGTGAACTATTAAAGTCCTTGGATGGCCAAGGCATTTTTATAATTGTATCCGGTTTGAATCTGGTTAAGCCTTTCACAAAACTTAAAGTCCTTGGATCGCCAAGGCATATTTTGTGTTTTAATATCATTATCTGTGTTTTACCCGGACAGGCTTATCTTACCTAATTTTTGCTTTGTTCCATACTTGCTTTTAATTTTAATGGCTAATGTTTAAAGAGCCCTTCTTCACTTTACAAATTTTTAAGTTGAGAATATTTAAAATCTCTGATGACATGTATTTAATAGTCATCATCCAACCAGATTAATCCGATCTGTCAAAGATCCTTAGTATTAAATTGAAGACTTGAAAGGAATTGTAAGAAAATCACATCGAATATTTTAAGAAGGTATCATATTTCATTGAAAAAACCAGACACCTCATTAAAACCTACCTGCGCCACCAGGGTAGGAAAGAGTATGCCCCCTAATATTTACATTGACTTTAAACAAGTAAATATTTACATAATTTTCATTCCAGATATAACCGGAGGTGTTCAATATTCTACGGGTGTCTTAAGATTCTTCCATCTTTGTCTTGAAGCCTATATGTCCCAGGCTTAAGTTTTTCGGAGACCTCATAAGGGCCTTCCCGGTTCGGAGCTAGTTTGCCGAACTGTTTTTCCTTAGTATACAAGAAAACATTTCTCAATACTTTATCTCCTGACTGAAAATCCATTCTCTTGATTTTGGAAGCAAATCTGCTCATCATCAAGCCTTGGTAATGGGTGGTTCTAAGATGAGCGTTAACTCTTCTTTCTTCTATTAAGTCCAACTGACTTCTACTTACCAATTCATTGGTTTGTTCGGAATAGTTGTGGACTCTGTATGATGGCAGAGCTGCTTCTATGGGAGAAATTTCATCCATCCCATATACCAAGGAAAAAGGAGACTCTTGAGTAGTAGCTCTAGGATTAGTCCGGTATGCCCATAATACTTCTTGCAAATAGCTTGGCCACTTCCCTACAGCCCCTTCTAAGTTCTTTTTCAGACCGGACAGAATGCTCTTGTTTGCCACTTCAACGTGGCCATTTTCTTGTCGGTGAAAAGGAGAAGAGAAGCAATGCTGAATGCCCCTGGAGGCATAGAAACTCTCCATATCCTTGTTATCAAATTGTGGGCCCGTTATCTGTGGTTATCTTTTGTGGAACTCCAAATCTGCAACAAATGTTAGACAAGATAAATTTTATAACAGCTTTTGAAGTAGTTCGTGCCAGGGATGGCTGCTTCTATCCACTTTGAGAAATAATCAATGGCTACAATAATAGTCCATCACCTTCCGGACGCCATTCGTAGAGGCCCAACTAAATCCAGTCCCCAACGAGAAAAAGGCACTGGCTCAAAAATTGACTCCATATGAACTGCTAGGATATGAATTTCGTTACCATATCTTTGGCATGGGTCATATTTTTTCACCAATTTCTTAGCATCTGCCATTATGGATGGCCAATAGTATCCGGCCAACAAAACCCTCCGGGTTAGAGCTCTATAGCCATAGTGTGCTGATCATTCTCCATCATGTAGTTCGAACAAAACAATTTGGGACTCTTCAGCCCCCAAACAACGCAAGAGAGGTCTACTAAACGATTTTTTATAAAGAACCTCTCTTAAGATCAAGAAACCACGAGCTTTGTGTTTCATTTTTTATTCTGGGTTGGATCAGGATCCAAATACTCCGATTCGACATCAAATATTTCAAGGATCGCCATAGCCCCTTATGGAGCAGATGTCCCCGCATTGTTCGTTGGGCCAGTTCGGGGAACACTGTCAGGCCTGTTTTCACTCATTCTCTTGATATAAGCTCTCAGCTTGCCCCTTTCAATAAGATTCTACACTTCTTGTTTCAAGGCGATACGGTCTTCAGTGTTGTGGCCAATATCATGATGATACTGGAAAAAACAAGTATTACGACTTTTCCTGGGAGATTGAAGCGCCGTCGGCTTCCTGAAATGCACTTCATCTTTAGTTTTGTCATAAATGGTTGCCAAATTCTCCTTTAATTCAGCAAACCACTCTGGTTGGACCTAAGGTCCACGTTTATTTCTGGACGGTTGGCTCTGAGCTGGATTTGGGTGGGATTGACTCTGTTTGGCCCTGTTGGACCCCTGTCTTGGTTTTTTGGCCTTGTATTCGGACTGATTCTAGTTTGGAGCAGTTGGGGCAGACCTCACTTGTCTGTGTACCCTAGTCTTCTTTGTTTTATCTACGTTGATTTGTTTTCCCACCTGATTTAGCAAAACGCCCTAAGTCATGGCCTTCTTCCTTGTCACTGAATCAGCTAGATTCCCAAGGTTTAACCCTTGTCTCAAAGATGCTATTGCTACTTCCTCAAAGAAATCAGCTAACCCATTCTTGGTATTTACGAACCGGCTTATATAGTCTTTTAATGACTCATTTGACTCTTGGGCACAATGGATAATATTATCTTCATTGCCCTTCACCTCATTACTCCCCACAAACTGCATTCGGAAGGCCACCCAAAACGTATCAAAGTTTCTGATACAACCTTGTGGCAAGCTGTTGTACCATTTCAAAGCACTTCCCGTAAAAGATTGAGAGAAGGCTTTACAAAGAAGTTTGTCATGATCATCAAAATTCATCATACAATTCTTAAACTGTTCCTGATGGTTGTCTAGATCTTTGCTCCTATCATATTTTTTCATTTTAGTATTGTCAAACCTCTTATGAAGGTTTCCGGACAGTAACTTGGCTGACAATGGTGATTTCCTCAAATTCTGACTACGACTAAAAACTTGTGTCTTCATTAGGTGTTGCAAAAATACATGCTCATCATGGAAAGCAAAAGGATCCATCAGCAACTGATCTACATGGCTGTGACTATGGCTATGGCTGTGAGATGACCCTTTTCCCAGATGCCTCTTTAGTCTCTCATGCATATCTCTCTTTCTTGAATATTTTTTTAACTAACTTTTGTTTCTTCATGGACCTCCCCTTATCACTGCTTGATAACAAAGACTCCTCAAGCTCATCCTCGTTCGAGGAGCTACTGGAGGACTCAGATTCTAAGCTCTCCACCGGCTTGGACCGGTGAGACTTCTTGGAACTGAAATAGGTCTTTTTCGTGCTCACAAGAGTCTTTGCTGATGGGTCGTTCTCCCTTGGGTTGTCAGTATGGTGAATGGTTGACGTTTTTTACTTTTTCTTTCCATATCGGCCTTTCTAGTGGCTCTCAATGCTTCTATTTCAGCTTTCAACTTGTCTCGCTCTTCGGTCGTGTATTCATTGTTTTCCCCCACCACCTCCACCAAAGGTGGTGGAATTGCTTGCTCGTCCAGATGCATCCGAACTGATTTTTCTTGTTGGTTTTGAATGCTAGATTCAGGCACCTTCTTCTCCCACTGTGGTCGTCAATCTGGTGAGGATTATTTTAAGCTGAGGGTAATTTTTTCAAGTGTTTTGGAAAATCTCTAGAGTATTAAATGTTTGGGTGTTTTGTAGTGAGAGATTTGAGCTGCCTGGTTGTACCTGTCCGGATAGTTCAGTGGGTAGTTTATGTCTGAATTTCCCTTGTCCGGAAATCTTAGTAAGAAATGGTGGATTTATCCAGACTCATCATCTTTGATTCTTGAAAACAATTTCATGCAACTCGAACCTACGGGGTATTCGATTAATCCGGGATCTCAAGTGTTGTATGTCCCAGATTGTGAGGCTATTTGGGAAAGTTTGGAGTCTCTTGGACCATCTTCTTTTTCTCCCGAGCTAGCAAGTAACTTTCACCTTCGGGTTGAGAATGAATCTTAAAGTCCTTCTTCAAGTGTTTTTTCTTCTTTGGAGGAATAAAGACCATTGGTTGTTTCCGAGTCCTCCTACTCTTTATAGCATTTTCCATCATTTCTTTAATGATTGCTCTAGTAGAAATTTACCGTTGCGAAAGGAGAGCTCGAGGACTAACCAAACGGGTCATTCGCGGTGTGACACTCCTTGAAGGGTACCTAACAATCGTTGGACCGTGCATTAACCGAATAGTTTCAGTTGGATGGTTGACTATCTGAGAACCAAGATTTGAGGAGGACGTCAATTTGTTCTCTACTACACCTCCATCATTATTTAGAGGTTCTAGCACCATGTTCTCTATTTATGGGGGGGGGGGGGTCTAAATCCAACGGCATGTTCAAGTTTTTGGGTTCATATAATCGCCTAAAAGGTTCATGTGTTTGCCTACCGTAACTGAAAACAAGAACAAAGACAAGATTATACCTTTAAAAAAGTTTGTAGTGCACCAGAAAAAGAGAAAAAATAAACGAGAAGACACGAACCAGACTATTAGCTTTGAAAAATGGACTTCGAAAACTGTAAAGAATTGAATCAAACGGAGTATGGATCGTCGTTAAAGCACATGCTAGAAGATATAAATTGCAGTAGAGAAGTGACAGAGATTCTCTCTAGAATTGGGAACTTCTCTCAGTAGAAAATTTTGAGATGAAATGGTAAAGCTCACCGTTGTTAATAGGATAAACAGTTCGCCACAATATCCTATGAAGTAACCTTGGTGAGCTATATTATAAGTCTGCGGATATTGCATGTCCCAAAGTCAGAACAGGAGCAACACTGGCAGAAACACAATTCTCAAGTTTCAGAAAAGCGTAAAATTAAATGTTTGAATCTGTTGAATTCAGATGGACGAAAAACCTTGTGGTCGTTACTCCGAATGGGGTAGGAACTAAAAGTCATGCCTCGAATTGAATTAACTCGCTTGTCAAAGAATCCCATATAGAATCCACATGGACATTTGAAACTTTATAATGGGACTTCGAATATTCCTACCTCGATTAATTCGATATGAACAAAATAGCTACTAATAAGAGAATTATCTGTTAGATCGCCTTAAGGCTTATAGGCTAAAAATTAAGCTTAAACCCTGAGAAATTACTCTTTGATTAATAAATCAATAGATCTCATAGATCCATATCGGTCACCATAAATATAGCATGTCATCTTCTTACAAATCGGTTACCAATCCTTATTTTTTACTTAACATTTAATATCCATTTTCTTTTTCTAGAAGCTTTATTTTTCTAAATTAACTACAAATCAAGTCTACATTGTCTAATTTCGGATCCAAAGAAAAAGATAAAATTAAATAACTTAGAAAAGAAATGAAGCAATGATAAAAAAAAATGAAATATGGAAATTAGTTGTAAATTAAGGATTAGTTATTTTAATCCTAAAGAATAGATTATAATCTCTTATTTTTTTGTTTAAAATAATAAATTAATTTTTTATTTTATTTAACGAAGAATATAATTTTATTCAAATAAATATAAAAAATTAATTAAATTTCAAAATAAATTTAACTAACAACACTATAATTGGAATTAACAAGACGAGAATGTGAATATAAAAGACCAGATGATAAACTAGAATTGGAGACAATCAATACTCATTAACTATTAACTGTTTTTGTTTATAACTAATGGGTTAAAAAATTTATTTGGCTATAAAAGCTATTGGACATGGAAGAAAAGAATATATTAAAAATCATAAGCAAATAAATTCAGATCTGCAATTTTTATTATTATTATTCTTTCTTTTCTTGTTTTTTTATTTTATTATGAATAATATTATTATGCGTTAATCATTTTTGTGTTGGAATTCAAAAATACGTGAATTAATTTTTTAAATTCACTTTCTTTTTTGTTATTTTTCGGTATTAACAGTAAACATAATGCCTTCAAATTTTTTTGAGATTAATTAAATGATAATAGGTTTAGATTGAGACCGAAAAATAAAATCTAATTCTAAAATATGCTAATTTTATTAGGTTTAATAAGGAGTACGCTAAGGCTATGACCTAATGAAATATGAACTAGGTTCTTGAACTGAATGACCAAACTACAAGAAGTAAGGGAATATAAATATAATCACATATACAAAAAGTTAGTCGTTTGATCAATGTTTAATAACCTCGTATCTATTTTGATATTAATTATTTCAAATTAATTGATTATTTATATTTTATCTTTTAATCAGAACCCCATCATTTTTAATTTAGTTTTTAAATATATTTTTACAGTTAAAAAGAAAATTTAGATCTAATTTAAAACAGATTCCTTCCTAAGGTTTGATACATGGTCTTCAAATAGTCATAAAATAAAACGGTACTGGTAAACTTGCAATATTCCGTTCAACCACTGAGCTCAACTTTGTGATTCTTTTTTAGTTGGAATAATCCTAAAAATAATATGCAAAATATTAAACTTGTACACATACTAGTAAATATGTAAATATAAAATTTTGTTATTCCAAAAATATTGTGCACATAGATAAAGTAACTTCTCTTTTCCTTTAACTTCTCTTTTTTATTTGTATGAAAGCTTAATAGTAAAGTAATTTTTATGTAACTAAACGTGGCAAGGTTTTGTTGGTAATATTTATTAAATATAGACGATTGGAAAAGAAGAATCTAATCATCAAAGAAGAGAAGTCGAGACAAAACAAAATGATATCAAGTGGCAAGACTTAAGGCTTTAAGAGGGGGCTTTACCGCGATCCGCAAGTGTTGATTGCAACAAGGGGAGTGTTTGTTGCCAATAAGCAACAAGGCCAAGACATAACAGCTTTATTTTGGTTTTTTTCTCTGAAGTCATCATCAACAAAGTTGATGGCATCAATGGTACTACTTGCCATTAGCATTTGATGATCGTGATCTCATTGTCCCTGCATCATATATATACCTGATTCAGAATGATGTTTGTCATAATATAGTTGGTCGCAGCAAAACCCCCCATAAGCAAACCAATGTGTTTTTCTGGCGCCTCCAAGAGGGTAGCCGAGTTAGTTGGGTATGGCATTTTTATAATCAAAAGGTCATGAGTTCGAGTCCCTCTACATACGCTTTCTCGGCTGAGTCTGTCATCTTGTGTGGTTTACCTTCTGGTGTTGGTTTGCAGGCTATCGCGTCAGACTGAGGGTTTTACCCTTTGCGCACTCATTGTACTCTGAGTAGCGGCTGCGGGTTCCCTCCGAAAAAAAAATATGTTTTTCTGGTGAAAACGGTTTTTCCAAAAAATATTTGTCTTGAATATATGTTATTTTACTTATAGGTTTGTGAAAGATTATAGCTTTTTGGAAAAAGTTTAATCATTTTTATAAATAGATAGATCATTCAAAAATAAAAACACATTTGAATCAAATCTCTAAAAATCTCAAATACATTAAAAAAAATTGATATTTCAAACACTGTCAATTGATTATATTTTCTACTTGCTTGTAATCTAAATCGAAAGGCTTGTTATATCCCTAAAGAACTTCCAAACAAGATCAAAGAATTAGGTAAGATCATAATAATTATTTTTGGAAAGCGTATTCATATACGTATCTTAGGCATCCATAGTTACCGACGACTTTCCAACGAATCTTTGTACATATTATCTTGATTATTTTACTATAAGTGTTGTTTCTTAATCTCTATTTTCAGTAATAAAAATAAATAATATCATGACAATGAAAATAACCATGACTATAATCAAGGTGATGAATCAATACCTTGTTTGTCTTAACCATTTTGATGGTTCAAATTTTACTCGATGGTAAGATAAAATTACATTCTTGTTGACAACACTCAAAGTTTATTATGTCCTAGATCCAAACTTGAATAAAATTCTTGTAGCAATACAAATGAGATAAAGGCCAAAAGGCATAAGCAAGAATAAGGCAATCTTATATGTCGATGACGTATTTTGAATGCTTTATCACAAACTCGTTTATGTAAAAGTGGTACTTCCGGAAATACTTCATGTTGGAATAATCATAAAAAATTGCCTTCATCTTGGAAAGATTATCGGAAGATGATACTTCATAAATCCAAAGATTACACCTTTGGAAAAAATCTAAAAACACTTGAAGATTGAAGAAGAATCATGTGCTAGGTATGCAAAAGAATAATCCAAGATCGGAGCTTCTGGGAGTGTGAATGCAATAAAACCAAATTAAAAAAAAAATTGTGCAAAAATCATTTGGAAACAAGAACAAGAATATCTCTAAAAGTGTAAAGGTTTTTTGTGTGTGGAAAAACGAGACCTTTTACTCGTACATGCAACCTTAAGAGAAAGGGTGATAGCATAAATTCTATGGAATAAAACATTCTTGCAATGTTGACGGAGGTCCAATCCATTGAAGACAAAACTTTTGTATGATGGTACGATACTTATGTATCCGTTCAAGTCTCGCATGACAAATCATTGTTCAAAACAGTGGACGCAAGTAGTAGCACAAAAGAGATGCAAATCGAAAACACAAATAAGTCTAGGGTAGAGGGGGCATTGAAATATAAAGTTGTTCTTTACAAACGGAAATAAATTTAATCTTTCGAAATTATTGTATGTTTTAGAAATGAACAAAAACTTAGTTTCCAAAGATTTATTGTCTGAAGGAGGAATTCGGTCCGTGTACGAATCCGATACCTTTGTTTTTTCCAAGGATGGAACTTTTGTTGGAAATTGATACGCTTGTAATAATATTGTGAAACTATGTACTTGTGAAGCTATTATTAATAAAGTTAAAAATTATATTTACTTTTGATCTCGTAATGAATATTTATTATGATATAACAGACTTGCTTATATAGGACATTACACGATAAATAGAATTGTGAAATTAATTTATAAAATTTAATATAGGTTCGTATGAAAAAAGTGAGTTGTGTGTAAAATTAAAGTGATTAAAAATTCACACAAATTCGTAGAAAGATGCACACAATTGTTAGATTGCATAAAAACCGACATATTAGTTAAACGATATCTTGACACGTGGGGGTAAAAGATATTTTATGACTTTCATTGATGGTTGTTTTAGATTTACTTATGTATATGTGTATAAACATAAGGATGAGGCATTTAGTATGTTTAAGATCTTCAAAGAGGAAGTAGAAAATCAATTAGACACTAAGATTAAAATATTGCATAGTGATAGAAGTGAGGAATATTTCTCAGGATAATTCAGCAATGCTAAAAAATGGATTGTTTAAGCGTAAAAATAGAAATTTAATCGAGATGGTCAGTGGCATGCTAGTTAATTTGAAATTGCATATTAATTTATGTAGTGAAGTTGTTTTAATTGCATGTCCTATTTGTAATCCTATTCCTATTAAAAAAACTGGAATGTCTCCATATGAGTTATGTAAAAGGAGAAACCAAACATATATTACTTTAAAGTGTAGGGATGTTTAGCATTTTATAAAAACACATATCTAAGAAGAATAAACCTAGGTCTGAAAGCTATAAGATGTATGTTTATTGGTTATACGACCGATAGAAAAACTTATATGTTATTAGGTTTGGAATCTATTATGGTATTTAAATCGAGAGAGGCGAAGTTCTGTGAATCCAAATCATATGATGATAATTTGATATAAACCGCTAACGAGGAAATGACTTGGAAAAAGCAATTTCGGTTGATGAGTAACTACTAGAACCTTGTAGGAGTCAAAAGGAAGGTAAACCTAAAAAATTAGTATCAAATGAGATAAAATCTTAAATAATTTATTTATGTTTAATATAAGGAATTTGTGAAGAAATCGCCCAAAAAATTATAATAGTGCTTTTTTTAGAAAATGACCAAATATCATATAAGAAAGCAATAACATCCAAAGATTCCGCGTTTTGGCAATAGGTCATAAATGATGATATGGATTCAATAATATCAAATTACACTTGAGAACTAGTGGAATTACCTTCGGGATCAAAACCAATTGGTTGTAAATGGGTATTTAGAATGAAATTCCACACTAACGGAATCATTCAAGCTTTCAAAGCAAGATTAGCAGCAAAAGGTTTTCAGCAAAAATACAGAATTGATCATTTTGACACCAATGCTCCAGTAGCTAAGAAAATAAGCATTAGGATTCTCTTGCAATTTCATCGGTATATAAATAAAACATTAACCAAATGAATATCAAAACCACTTTTCTAAATTGAGATCTCGATGAGGAGGTTTATATGGAACAACCCAAGGGTTTTGTACTTCTGAGAAATGAGTGTAAGGTATGTAGGCTTGTTAAGTCATTATATGGTCTTAAACAATCACCTAAGAAATGACATAAAACATTTGATCGTATTTTTGTATTTGGTGAGTTTCGATATAATACGACGGATAAATGCTTATACATTAAATTTTGTGGTGATGTAACAGTGATTGTATGTCTATATGTATATGATTTTCTCATATTAAAAAATAACATGAAATGATTAATGAAATGAAGAGGCTCTATCGTCAACTTTTAAGATGAAGGATCTTAACGAAGTGGATACTATTTGGGGAATGTAGGTATTCAAAAATGATGGGGGTTATGTTTTAATTCGCTCACATTATGTTGAGAAAGTACTTGATAGGTTCAAATATATAAAATTCAAAGAAGTACAAACACCATTTGATCATAATTTATAGCTTAGAAAAAAAACGTTGGCTCAACTAGGATATATTATAGCTATATTAAGCTTAACGTATGCGATTTTGTCTACTAGAGAGGATATATCTTTTGTGGTAAGTAAATTTGGTCAATTTACGAGTAATCCAAGTATAAAATATTGGAATGCAATTGTGTTAGAATATTCACGCAATAACATGTGTTTAGTGCGCTAGCATATAACACATTCACGTTGCATAGTATTAACAATGTTTGTCATGTTTGGATATTGTTAGAATATTCAGTGTATTAAGTTTCCTTGTATAGGACTCTAAGTTCTCTATATATTGAGAGCCTTACTTGGGTTTATCATTATAAAAAACAGTTCAATACAAAAAAAGAACATTTTTCTAATAAACACAAAACCCTAGCCGCCTCCTGTGGCTACTTCTCTCTTTGTTGTTTAACATGGTATCAGAGCACGTGCGATTCTGAGAATTCTGAACATCCTCAACAAAGATGGCTGGCAATAAAGTCGTGGTCAGTCAAATCCCTGATGAATTAACAATGCAGATTGCTACCATTCTGAGAAATGGTCTCGGAACACAACAACTAACAACTAACCCCGAGAATTTATCCCTAGGGATTAAACTCGGTGGTGACAACTATGCCCTATGGGCAAACCTGATGAAGAAATCAATTGGGGGAAGGGGGAGAGGTTCTCACATTACAGGGGAGCCGACACCTCCATCCAAAACTGACAACACATATACAAGGTGGGAACAAGATTATCAATGTGTTTTCACATGGATTATCCAGAATCTTGAATCCAGCTTGGTGAATAATGTCTCGCAATATCCCACTGCAAAATCCCTCTTGGATGGGTTAGCCACCACATACGGTTCTGGTACAGATTCGTTACAGGTGTTTGACCTTCATAAGAGGGCAAATTCATTAAGGCAAGGGTCTGATACACTAGAAGACTTGTGGAACAAACTGCAGAACATCTGGATGTCTACAGATAGGCGAGATCTGAACCCTATGAAAGACCCAGAAGACATTCAGATCTACAATAAGAAGACTTAATAACAAAGACTCTATCAATTGCTAATGGTGATTAATCACAAGCTGGAACCAGTCAAGAGAGATATCCTGAAAAAGGATCCTCTTCCTTCCGCGGAAACAGCATATGCTACAGAAGGGAAGTGGCCAGGCTTAATATACTAAAATTAAGTTCTTCTGATAGTGACTCGATTGAAATTGGAATGGTTTTGTCTGCTAAAGATTCTGCACAGATATTTAAATTTTGATCCAAAGAGAAAGAAGATAAATCCAAGTTGTATTGCACTCATTATGGGATGAAGAAACACACTAAAGAGACATGTTTCCAGCTGGTTGGCTATCCAGAATGGTGGGAGGACGGTCATAAGGAGAAAAATAACCAGCGTTTAAGATCTATTGTCAAACGGGTTTCGTCTACAAGTGGCGGTGAAGATCCGACTAAAAATGATCAAGGAAGTGGCACTGGTTTTGGAGGAATGGCGGTGAACTCCTATGAAAAACTTGGAGGTAAAGGGTTTGAGAAATCAATGAATTAGATCTTTGATTGCGGGGCTACGGACACCGCGTCTTATGATCCTAAAGACTTTGGTGACATGCCATCTTCAAAGAAGTCCCATATTGAGACTGCTAATGGAGAAATTTGTGAAGTCAAAGGGGAGGTTCAATTATTTTTTCGAAAAAAATGGAAATTAAAAACTGCCTCTATATTCCTTCACTATCATTAAAGTTATTATCTATTAGTCAAGTGACAAAACAACTCAACTGTGTGGTTCTTATGTATCTATTTTTTGCATTTTACAGGACATTCGTACGAAGGAGATCATTGGGCGTGGTACTGAACAAGAAGGTCTCTATTATGTTGATGAGGTAGTTCATAAGGGACATGCTATGCTTGCTCACGGAACAACCGAAAGGCAACTTTGGTTATGGCACCGGCAACTTGGTCATCCTTCTTTTAGCTATCTTAAAAGTTTGTTTCCTAGTCGTTTTTTGAATAATTCCATTCATGAGAAATGTGAAACCTCCATTCTTGCAAAAAATCGCAGGGTCTCATTTAATCAAAGTAATACTAGAGTTGATTATGCTTTTTCGCTAATCCATTCTGATGTTTGGGGTCCAGCACCAAATTCCACTAACAATCAAATCATATACTTTGTTTTATTTGTGGATGATTTCTCAAGAATGACTTGGATATACTTCATGAAACATAAATCGGAAGTACCATAAATATTTGTTTGTTTTTACAAAATGATTTTGACTCAATTTGAAAAAAAAATACAGATTCTCCGTTCTGATAATGAAACAGAGTTTGTCAACCAAACAATGCATAATGTTTTCAAAACAAATGGTCTTATCCATCAAACCACTTGTCCAAACGCACCTCAATAAAACGGTACTTCAGAACGAAAAATCGTACTTTACTTGAAAAAACTCGTGCTATTATGATTGAATCTAGAGTTCCTCATTCTCTTTGGCCAGAAGCTCTTACTATAGCCACGTATCTTGCAAATCGTATACCAACCCGATGTCTAGGGAATAAAACTCAATTACAAGTGCTTGCCACCCAAGTTACAATTCCATCTCTTATGACCTTACCACCTCGTGTCTTTGGTTGTTCAGTGTTTGTTCATATCCCTAAAACTAGTCGAAACAAACTTAATCCGTGTGCTGAAAAGTATGTATTCGTTGGGTACGGTGTCCATCAAATAGGTTATCGGTGTTATGATCCGGTTACTCGTTGAATCCATGTCACCATGGACTGTGACTTCTTAGAATCCGATTATTTTTTTGACCACCCATCTCGTGCTCAGGGGGAGAAACTAAGTGAATCACTCGACTGGTTGTTATATGAAAGTTACTTTGAGGATGTGCCGACAGAGTTGGTAGATGGCGCCACCGAACACGCCTCTTCCAACATAAAGGAGACTGACGAGGCAGTTCTTACCACCAATGATTCTCCCGAAGACAATGTCCAACAAAAAATAAAAATGCCATAGATACTATCAGCGAATCAGCCGAAGAAAATGTCCATCAAGAGGTAAACAATTTACAATGTCATAATTCATAAAATGCTACTGACCATGACATTTCAGGAAGTTCATTTGTTGAAACTCAAACTCTGGTTCTTCCCCAAGAAAAAATAGAGGGGTTCCTTCTGACCGGTATTCACTAGAACACGTTCCTCGTGCTTCTACATATCTGGTAAAAACGGACAGGAAATGAATAATGAAGATTGCAAAGGCGTTTTCAGCTACTATTCTCTCTGAATAAATCCCTAAAACTGCTCAAGAAGCTAAGAAGATGACTGAATGGCATGAGGCAATGAATACCGAAATGGAAGCTCTAAAAAGGAATGGTACATGGGAGAATTGTGTGTTACCACAAGGGAAGAAAGCAGTCGGGTGTAGATGGGTGTTTAATATAAAATATAAATCTGATGGCACCATTGAGCGACACAGGGAAAGATTGGTTGTCAAAGGATATACACAAACATATGGTATAGACTACTCTGAAACTTTCTCTCCGATTGCAAAGATTGACACTATCAGAGTTTTGCTTTCAATAGCCGCGAATAAAGATTGGCCTCTTCATCAATTTGATGTAAAGAAAGCTTTCTTACATGGAGACTTGGAAGAAGAGGTATATATGGAACCCCCACCGGGGTTCTCTGATGGTTTTCAAGAAAATGAGGTATGTAAACTCAAAAAGGCATTATATGGGCTCAAACAGTCTCCTCGTGCTTGGTTTGGGAGATTTACAATGGCAATGAAGCAGTATAGCTACAAACAGAGTAATGGGGATCATACCTTGTTTTACAAAATAGAGGAGAATTAGTCACTTGTCTTATAATATATGTGGACGATATGATTATAACGAGGAATGATGAAAAGAAATTAGCTATCGTAGGAAAAACCTCTTCAAGGAGTTTGAAATGAAAGACCTTGGGGATTGAAGTATTTCCTAGGAATCGAGGTTTTTAGGTCAAGAGGAGGGATTTATATCTCCCAACAGAAATATATATTGGATTTATTAGCTGAAAATGGCATGGTGGATTGCAAACCAAATGACACTCCTATAGTTGTGAATCACAAACTAAAGATAATTGAAGGTGCCAGACCAACGAGTAAAGAAAGGTACCAAAAGTTGGTGGGAAAATTGATTTACCTGGCTCACACTCGACCTGACATTGCATACGTGGTAGGGGTAGTTAGCCAGTTCATGCATCATCCTCAGGAACACCATATGGAGGTAGTAATGAGGAGTATTCGATATCTCAAAGGCACACCAGGAAGAGGCATAATTTTTAAGAAAAATGGACACCTTAATGTTGAAGTATTCACAGATGCTGATTGCGGAGGGAATCCTAACGACAAACGATCAAATGCTGGCTACTTTACTCTTCTTGGAGGTAACTTGCTGACTTGGAGGAGTAAGAAACAGAAAGTAGTATCACTGTCAAGTGCTGAATCAGAATTTAGAGGAATTGTTAAGGGGGTTACCGAGATACTTTGGTTAAAGAAGATAATGAAAGAAATCGGATCCCCTCTGAAGTGTCCAACTCAGTTAATGTGCGATAATAAAGATGCGATTAAGATTTCAGAGAACCCGGTACAGCACGATAGAACAAAGCACGTTGAAATAGATAGGCACTTCATAAAAGAAAAGATTGAAGATGGGACAGTCGAACTTCCGTTTGTTAGATCCGAAGACCAACTGGCAGACATTCTGACAAAAGCGGTTGTTGCAAGAACATTCGAATCAGTTTTATCCAAGTTGGGTATTGGTGATCCCACTACACAACTTGAAAGGGAGTGTTAGAATATTCATGCAATAACATGTGTTTAGTGCGCTAGCATGTAACACATTCACGCTGCATAGTATTAACAATGTTTGTCATGTTTAGATATTGTTAGAATATTCAGTGTATTAAGTTTTCTTGTATAGGCCTCTAAGTTCTCAATATATTGAGAGCCTTGCTTGGGTTTATCATTATAAAAAGCTGTTCAATACAAAAAGGAACGTTTTTCTAATAAACACAAAACCCTAGCCGCCTCCTACGGCTACTTTTCTAATTGGAAGGAATATTGGAATAAATTAGAAGGGTCTTGGGGTACTTGAAAAAGACTAAAGACACATGTCCCCAATATTCTAATTTTTCGAGGTACTTGATGGATACACGGATACAAGTTAGATCACTATTCCAGCCGATAAAAAATTGACTATGGGGTGGGTGTTCACATTTGCAAGTGGTGTTGTTTCGTGGGGATCCAAGAAACAAACGTTTAGATTCCACTCAACTATGGAGTCTGAGTTCATAACATAGCATTGGTGCAATGAGTAAGGAAGCTTGAGGTTAAGAGATCTCTGGTTGGATATACCATTCACTTCAAAAGGGAATATGACAATACAAGTATATTGTGATAGTCAAGCAACATTAGGTGGAACTTACAATGGTATCTACAATGGGAAGTCTAGACATATAAGTCTAAGACATGAGTATGTTAGACACCTAAATCAAAGTGGAATTATATCAGTCTCATACTTATATTCTAGCGAGAGCTTAGTGAATCTGTTACCAAACCATTAGATCGATAATTGGTAAACTCTACATCTAGAAGGATGGGATTAGACTCTTGAAATAATTGTTTTAAAAATAATGGCAAACCAATTCGAATATAGAGAACCTAAACATCGAATTTGCAATGGGTAATCAAATTTATTTGTGAACGGTTTAAGATATAGATAAATTAGATTTTCACCTATGATAAATGTGAAATATGTTTGTAGTTACCATAGAAGGATAATCTCAAATGAACTTTTAATACAATTCGATCAAAGTGTGACATGTGTTTATAAATGTAACAAAAACAATGTAAGAATTGTACTTATAAGAATTTAGAAGTGGTGTTTCCTCTCATGAGAGAATGGGTTCCTCTCAAGATACGTTTCTTGAAATATATAAAGCACACAACCAAAATAGTGCTAAAGTAAAATATGGATAAATGTTTGACAGAAACAATTGCGTGTGTGAGATCGTCGGTTAGGTCACACGGGAGGTTGGTTGAAAGTTACGACTACCAATGTTTCCGACATAACTTTGTTGTCTTTACACTAAGGTAAAATTTAAATCAAAAGATATTTTATTGTATGTGCAATAGTTATCTCAAGAAATAGATCAAATATTGGACATTTAATCAAGTGGGAGATTCTTAGAAATATTTATTAAATGAGGATGGTCAGAAGAAGTGTTCTGATCATTACAGGAAGAGAGACAAAGAAAGCAAGGATAGTAAGTGCCAAGGCATGAGAGGGGGGGGGGGGGGTCAAGGGGTCGGGGTGGGGGGGGGGGGGGGGGGGGGGCTTTTCCGCGATCAACAAAAAGCCAAGACACAACAGTTTTGTCTTGGCTTTTACCTCTAAAGTCGCAATCAGCAAAGGGTGATCGTGGAAAGGGTATACTTGGTGCAAGGCTGATCGCGAGTGGTGATCACGATATTAGTGTCCCTGCATCATATATACTTTGTGCAAGGCGATGCTTGTCGTGACCATGACATAGTTGGGTGATGTAAAGCCACTAATGAGCGAATCGATGCGTTTTTCAGCAAAGATGTTTTCTCCAGAAAGGTTTGTCTTGAATAGATGTGATCTTACCTATATGTTTATGAAATATTATCACTTTTTATGTAAAAATGGTTTAATCATTTCTTTAAATAGGTAGATAATTTCACATCTGGATCAATCTCTCAAAATCTCAAATATGGTAAAAACTCTCCTAAGATAACATTATCAATTCATTAAGATTTTCTAGTTGTTTGTAATCTAAATCCAAAGGTTTGTTATATCTCGAAAAAAACTTCAATACAAGATTAAAGCAATATGGAATACCATAATAATTATTTTTAGAAAGCGTATTCATATACATGTCTTAGACTTCCATAATTTTCGACGACTCTGAACAAATTATCTTGATCATTTTACCATAAATGTTGTTTTCTAATCTCTATTTTCAACGATTCCGACATTTGGAGAAAAAAAATGAAAATGAGTTAGACAAAAATAAATTTTTGGATTTGAATTCTGGGTTAGTCTAGAATAGACCTAAAATTATATATGTAACATTTTAAGTAACTGAAATGGTTTGGATATAAACAGAATTCAACTTGGTTTTGTTTATCACATAGCCTTTTGTGTTAGTGGGAAAACTATAACATAAAAGCATTTAGACCATCAACAGCAGTGGTCATATTCCATCTCTTAAATGTGCGCCACATCAGCATAATCTTCAAATAATTTTTCAAAATTCTCACTCTACGTAACAAAGCATACTTCATCTTTCATCATACCTCATCATATTTTTCTATTTTCCACATCATTCTACCATATAATATCCTACCATATATTTTTATTTATCTTCTCTATTATTTATATATATATATATATTAAGATAAATAATTTTAATAAATTAACATAATATTATCTTTATAAATTAAAATTATAAAATTAAAATAACTAATTTTAATAAAATAATACATAATACATTATCTATTTAAATTTAAAATATAAAAATAAAATTTGTTTGATTTCCGAAAAACTTAAAATTTTAGTGGAATAAATAATTTACATTTTACTAAAACAACACACGATATTATCGATCACCTAAATTTATTTGTTTAATTTTTAGTTACGATAAATTAATATCTATATGGTAGAAATATAGATTAGAATTGTTCTCGTCGATGATTATTTCGTAAATGTAAGTATATCAATAACATTGTTTATTTTAATTTTTTGAAGTTTTATAATGAATCTATAACGCTTAATCTAATTGTTTCGAAAAATCTTAATAAAAAAAACTCAAAAAATTTCGGTGTCTGAATCAAACAAACCAAATCTCTATTTATAGATCTAAAAAAATTATAAATCGTGGTATCATTTTTTTTACTTACTAAAATGATTCAATTTTTTTTGGAAAAAGCTTAACAAAAAGATTCAAAAAAATTTGGTGTCCAAGTCAAACACTCCAAATTTCCATTTATAGATCTCAAAAAAATTATAAATCATGGTATATTTTTTTTTTAACCTACTAAAACATTCCGAAAATCAATTTAAAAATATTAAATAAATAAATAACTCAAAAACAAATTGGTGTGCAACTCAACAAAAAAACCTCTATTCATAAATTTCAAAAAACAAAAACTATAAATAAAAAAAACGAATAGTAATACTGCAACGTGCACACACTACGGTTGGTCTTAAGAAAGATGAACTTAAATTTATCGACAAGCCGAATTCATCTTTTATTGCCGACTAGGATAAATATGCAGCCTTGCATTTAGATAATGCACATTTTTCATTGAAAAAATACACATGCCGAGCACCTTAATTTTGATTTTTATTATTATTATTATTATTATTATTATTAATAATGCACATGGGATTTGGGCTTGCCATCGGGTCACCTGCAAACCAAGCGACCCCAGCAGCTCACATTTAAAGCTCTGTTCTTTCTCTTGTCCACTCTCTACCCAACACAGTGCTACCATATAGCTGGCTCAGCCCTTACCCAATCACGAATCTCCACGTGGAGCATTTTGTGGATTGACATGTGTCAAAAAAGCCACCCTAATATTACTAGCATATAAAAATTAAAAAGTACATGGGAACCAGAACCGACCTTCATATACTATATTGTCCTACTACATGACGATGATAATAATGTGAATGTGAATTGAGAGGTTAGTGAGAGTGTTTTATTTAATAATCTTTGCACAAAAGTAGGCAGATTTACATGGGTTTTGTCTATCTTTCTTTCCTTAATTGGTCATTTGCTTTATTAATTTTTATATAGTTATGGGTAGAAATATTTGGGGATGACTTTGTTTGGGTTTAGACAGATGCTTCATTGGGACCAACTACAAGAATCCAAAGCTATTACTTATATATAATATTTGAATATTTGAGCTTATCTAATGTTAGTATAACCAACATGTATCAGGATTGCCTTAAGGGTAGTCGAGTTGGTTGAGTATTGCATGTTTGTGATCAAAGGTCATGAGTTCGAGTCCCTTCTCGGCGGAGCCTGTCACCTTGTGTGGTTCACCTTCTAGCGTTGATTTACAGGCTATCGCGTCAGACTGAGGGTTTACCATGTGTGCACTCATTGCACTCTGAGTAGCGGCTGCGGGTTCCCTCCAAAAAAAAAAAAAAATGTATCATGATTTAACTTCAATACGTATCAAAATCAAACCTATACTTATTTTGCTCCTCATAAAAAAAGTACTCTGTAGTTTGAATGGAGTTTAAGCATATTGGGTGCTCATTATTTGAGTTAAGAGTATCATACGATGATTTCGGTTTGGTAGGTGCATGTATAGATAAGATTTCGGAGGGAGTATCGGATTTGAAGTAAAAAGAATGGGTTAGGTTAGTAGTTAGTAAAAGGAAGGAAGGAAGAATATGGGAAAGGGTATGTTGGGTGGCGAGCCAAAGAAGAGTTAGAGTCGAAGACACTCAACAGACAACCTTGTATGAAGAGATGAGTGAAAGTCAATTGGTTTTGGTTGTAAAAGAATTGCATGTGCAGATTTGATTGTTCATAACTCACTCACCATCTATCAACAATGTCAATATATGCTATGCCTATCCTATCACTGCCACCTATCACTTCCTTTCAAACATATCACGCGCACCAGATAAAAAGATCGAATTGGTTAAATCATTAATTTAACCATTAATGTTAGGTTTCACACAAAACACTCTAATTGTCACAAAGAAAAAATTATACTATCAGTTTTTGCCGCATTGTTTTTAATATATCTAATTTACTAAAACATCTCACTCTTTTAATAATAAAAAATACGATTTAAAAGTAAAAAACAGTTAAACACATATGTAATCGTTTTTAATTTCATTATTTAATTATTCTTCTATTTTATTTACACGTCCTTCTTCTTCCATCTCGTCAGTTGTCTTCTTTTACTGCATATTTGTTTGGAGTTATTCTTTGTCAGGTCGATTGGTCCTTGTTACGTTGTTTTATATGTTTGATGTTCTGTTGTTTTTATTATGTTTGTTTTAGCAGTGCTATCTATCGACTTCTTTATGTCGATTGTATATCATCGGGGTATGCTTTAGGTACTTGTATGAATATTTTTTATTTATTTAATATTTTTTCACATATAAAAAATATTAGAACGCAACTCATTTTATTTTTAACACATGATAGAAATGAAATGTTATAAAATTTTGAACCATAATAACTTATGAGTCAATTGTTACATGTCCGAGATTTTTTTAAACATCTATACAAATAAACCTCACACGAGAAACACGTACAAACCCGGTAGTGTGGAAATTTTTATAGATCAAATATAATAATCTTTTAAAACACTAGTTGCAGTACAGTTGTAAAAGCTCTAAGTTCAACCCAACATATCGATATTATTATAGGTAAATACATTTGATTTTACGCATCGTTTGTTAAAATTTAAAAGTTTATTTTATTTTTATTTTTATTTTTATTTCATTTGTTGGGAATATGAGTACCTTATATTCCATCTCCGTATATAAGTAAGAACAATTGATCTCCACACTAGTATATGATATTGTCCGCTTTGGCGCCCGAAGGTTCGCATGGCTTTGCTTTTGGTTCACTTCCAAAACGTCTCACACTAGTTGAGATATGTTCTTACTCATATACCACTGATCCTTCCCATGTTTAACCGATGTGAGATGTGGAACTTTGGTCGCTACCCTAACAAATCTTTCTCTCTAACAATGTACCACCTTAGCATCCTCTCAATTTGAAAAAGGCATGCATAGATGGAAAACTATGAGGTAACTGAAATTGATGATCCAGTAACTCACTTTGCTTTATTTTCAGATTGTGATCCTACATCCTTTGAAAGTGCTGTCAAAAAAGAAAAATGGAGGAAGGCGATGAATGATGGAATTAATGTTATTGAAAAAATAATACTTGGGACCTGTAGTGGGTCTTCAAAACAAAACTAAAAGAAAATGGTGAAGTTGAAAAGTATAAGGCACGTTTAGTAACTAAGGGATATAAGTAAGCATATGGGATTGACAACACTTTCCAAGTATCACTTTTTTCAATAACATTAATTTCATCATTCATCGCGTTCCTCCATTTTTATTCTTTGACATCATTTTCAAATGATGTAGGATCACAATCTGAAAATAAAGCAAAGTGAGTTACTAGATCATCAAATTCAGTTACCTCATAGTCTTCCATCCATGCAGGCCTTTTTTCATACGATCATCATTATTTTTTACTAATGTTGGCATAATTCCAGCAGCTGTTGGAGTTTCTTCTAATGAATTTTCAGGCATAAAGGTTGCTGGAGTTGGTTCGCTTTTAGAATCGTTGTTAAAGAAAAACACTTGAGTAGTTTCTTTCACATTCCAATCCTAAGTGTTTTCTTCATCAAAGACAACGTCTCAGCTTGTCACGATTTTTTGAGTTAACGGATTAAACAATTTATAAGCTTTGGATGTTTCACTAACACCAAGAAAAACACATGTTTCCCTTTTACATCAAGTTTCTTCATTTTCTCATCTAGGATATGCGCATAAGCAATTCAACCAAAACTTCTAGAATAATTTACACCTGGTTTTCTTCCGCTCCGAGACTCCTCTGGCGTCATATTTTGAACAGCATATGTAGGGCTTCCGTTCAAGATACGAATACTCCAATTTGCTGCCTTAAGCCAAAAATATTTTGGAATTATCCCTTTTTCCAATAAGCTTCTCATCATATTGAGGATGCTTATATATTTCCTCTCTGATACACCATTTTGTTGTGGTGTATAAGCAGCTGCTAACTCTTTTAGAATGCCATGAATATCACAAAAAACTTTAAATTCGGTTGAACAATATTCTCTAGCATGATCTGTTCGAAGGGTTTTAATGGTCTTTCTTGTTTCATTTTCCTAACGAGCCTTGAAGCTTTCAAATACACAAAAACCTTATGATTTTTCCTGTAAAAAATAAACCCAAGTTTTTCGGGTATAATAATCAGTGAAGGTGATTAAGTATTTTTTACGTCAGTTAGATGTAGGTGTTATCGGGCCACAAATATCAGAATGAATTAGCTCCAAAACTTATTTTGCTTGCCAGGACTTCCCTTGGGTAAATTAAGAACGATGTTGTTTGTCAACAACATATTTTTCACAAACTTGGGTTGGAATACTAATATGAGGAAGACCTATCACCATATATTTATGTTAGAGGATCTTCAATCCACCAAAATTCAAGTGGTCATAACGAAAATGACACAACCAATAAGGATATTTTTACTTTAGCGACCAGATAAGTTTGAACACTTTCAATCTTTGATGGAAACAACCTGTTTGAACTCATTGGTACAACAGCAATAGCTCCTTTAATATGATCATAAATATCACAAACACATTTTTGAATAGTGATTATATAACCATTTTCATGCAATTGACCAACACTTAACAAATTACTTTTCAAGTCATGAACATAAAAAATATTAGAGATTATTCCCACAAAAACATCCTTGGTTCTTATCTCAATATTACCCTTTCTCATCACCTTCACAATGGAACAATCACCAAAAATTGATGTAGAATGAAAGTTTTCATTTAAATAAGAAAAGAAGACTTACTCTCACACATGTGGTTACTGCAGCCCATATCCACATACCAAACATCAGACTGAGATTCTTGATTAGCTTTAACAGTCATCAACAAAGTTTTTACTTCCTTATTTTTGGTAAAATTTGATTGTTCTTCATTTTCTTTGTCATTAGGCAGCTTAGTATAACATTCAGAACGATAATGACCAAATTTATGACATGTAAAACACTCTATCTTAAATTTGTCAAAATGTTGATCTCGTCCTCTGCTCCTACCTGAAAAATTATCAGTATTGATTTTAAAATACCTGATTCCATCTCTATTGCCATGGAATCCTCTTATCCTACCTCTACCGCTACCTCTGCGGTTCATCTTTTGTTCATAGACCAACAATAAGTTTTGTAGTTCATCAAGAGAGAATGCATATCTCACCATGTTATAAAATAGCAACATTTTCAAGTCATGTTATCTTGTTTTATTTTTGGCTCAATATTTATAAACATTTTGTTATAGAAATTTTTGTGTATATGTTTGTTTGTTTGTTTTTTGTTTTTAACTAAGTAGTATGTCGTTTGCTCTATCTCTTTTAACATTTGCTCTCATTAGAATGTTGCTGAAATTTATATTTTATAGTGACCAACTTAACCAGTCTGGCCACCATGTTATTATTGTTATTTAGAATATATATGGAATGTAGATATAAACTTTTACCGTTTAACTTTAAAATTTAAACTTGTATTTTAAACTAAAACATTCACAAAATAAATAGTTTTGATAAAATATTTGGACTACAAATAGTATAATACATAATTGAAGTAAAATCATAAGGAAAATTGATTAATAGTTGGCATAGTCGGGGTTACCAGTGCTTAAGGTGAGGGATAATTCTATATGTACTTGTCTTGTTTTTGTTACCATTTAGCTTCATTATACGTTTTAAGTTTCTCTTTGGAAATGTTTAACTTAATATTACCAAGTGCCCTAAGGTAATATTTTTATTTAGATGTAGTGACCATTGTCATTTCCTTCTTTTGAAGGGTGAGGTTGAAATCCAAAAAGTATGAATCTTCTCTAGATATTCCCACCTAACATAAAATTAATCAGGGCTAAACCGATGGGATTACTTGATTTTACATATAAATGTAGTATATTCCGTATACCATGACATCATAAAAGCTTTTACCAAATTCATTTCTCGTTGCCGGCACTTTGTGGTATATGTCAAGCATTCATCTTCGTCGGTACGCCAAATTATATGATGTAAATTGCGAGTTTATTGTCAATAACAAGGGCTGAGCATATATATATATATATATATATTATAATGTATGGTAACAATATATGAGCAATAATTTTGATTACAACATGTGTCAGATAGTGTAATCTACGGTGTCCAATCATATGTAGACACATATAGGATAAGAATTAGATACCATGAATCTAGCATGTGACCGATAATATTATCTTTGTAAAACATGTCAAACTTTATGTTAGAAACATACAAGGTTTCTAAATTTTGTCCAAAAAATTTAAATGTTTGTCAGTTTAATGTTTAAGTTTCAAACATTAACAACTCATTTTAATATTGACTTAGAATCATACATACATCAAAATATAACAAAAAAATCCATTTTTTGCTAGTTCCAGTTGTTGGCATCTTCAATTTGTTTGTACGCAATAGTGCATATTTCTTCATCTTTATAGTGAATGAAGTTCTCGTCCACCTTATTCAACTATGGTTCGGAAATACTATGAGTAATATCTAAAAAGAACAACTTGAATGCCTTTTGTATGGCTTTGTATGAGAGATTGAGAATCTGATACATATGAACCGATCTCAGATAATCCCACTTGATAGAAACGTTTCTTATCAATGTGTAGGCAACATTGGGGTGACATGGTTCATACCGTATGTAGTAGTTATAAAAACTGCATTATCATCTATATGTTTTGTTACCTTAATTCTATCGTAAGTTTTGATTAAAAATAAAGTTTCAGATGTACTTCTCTCCATAGTGTAGTATGATATATTTATAATATTAATAGTTGTTGATATAGTACATACAATCAATATTTATTAATAAAACAATATAGAACTAGGTTAAACTATATGTGTTTATATATGTTATATATTATTTTAAAAAGATAAAAAAATATACACTGATTTTGACCAGAGAGGTTGTAATTTATTATCAAATAAGTATCTAAAGTACAACTAATTTAGATAATACGGGTCAAAATCAATTGTCAAAACAAAAAAATAGCTAATTTTGACTTAAAATACAAAGAGTTTGCTTCATATTTTGACCAAACGCTTTTAATTTCGACTCCATCGTCAGAATCAAGTGTATTTGTTCATATTTAAAAAATTCATTTTATAATACCACTCTCTAACTCGTGTAACGCTAAAAAAACTTAATAAACATTGAAATTAACAAAGTTACAAATTCTCATAAGCCTCATTTATATCACTTCAAAGACGGTACATTGCAATACTTCAAAAATACAATAATTAAAAATGAACTAAGAGAAGTCTTCTCTAGTAGTCATTAACAATTCTTAAAAATAAAAATAATTTTAAAATGAACTATGAGAATATTTCTTTAGCAGTTTCATTAACAACACTTTAAAAAACAAAATTTGCTAAAACTAAAAAAGCTTATTTTAAAATCCTTTTGATCTTCACCACAATGTATGAGCAAGTTTTGTTGTAGTTTAACACAAAATCTTGAATATCTTTTGTAGCGTCGCTTAAAATTATCAAATTTAGAATCCTGGCATTTCGAAACAGGAATGTCACTGAACCCTTCAAACGTGTTTTATCCTCCAAAATGTAAAAGTGATTATGTTTTTAACAAAAAAATTATATTTATCGTTTTTTGTTTCAATGATACTTTTGTACATTTTGGTGATGTTTTTAACAATTTATAAACTTTTATAAAAATATTATATTTTCAGTATAAATGGTGGGATGCTTATAGCTTATACTTTAATGTTACTATTATATGGTAAACATATATATATATATATACCATTTTCTTCTCACATGTATTACGATCTTAATGTCTAGTATTATGTTTGGTGTGTTAGCATATCATTTGGTAAACAAATTATCACATTAAACTTTCTTTTTTAATTAAGATTTTTTTATTACAGTATTAATCAATTTTGATCTATAATTTTTTGAATAATATATTAAGTGTTAGTGATAAATTTTATGTTATTTTCAATCATATTTATCACAACAAACTATTCTAATGGCATTGATGTGTATTTTATATAAAATCGATAGTTTTGGTATTGTTATTGTTTTGTAAGCTATATTTGTAACATTGATAATTAAATGACATGGGTCATTATTTTAACTAATGTATTATAAACTTAAAGTAATCTAAATATATTGATTGAATAGTTTTAAGTTTTTTTTATAAAAAATTATCATGTGATGGTGTGACTAATACTACCATCTCATAGCGCTTGCACTTTTTATTTACAACTAAAGAGTTTATCTATTTAGTCATTTGCATAGATTATGAAAGGCTTAAAGGTTTCTTTTTAGATGGCCTAATTGTTTTAAATTAATGAAATCAATTACTTATTCAATTTTGGATATGCTCTTTGATAATACTTTACAAAGCATGTGCGATGAGTGTGTGAATCATATGATTTAAATTGTTTGTGATATGAGTTTAAATATTTTAGCTACAAAGTAATTAAATATATATGTGGATGCTCTAGAAATATGTCCTCTATAGTTCAAAATTAGTAACTTAGTTATAATATATTTAAATATGTATAAAATTTACATATTTATTTTTAAGAAGTTACATGGACTAGTACCAAAAAAACGAACTGAGTTTAGAATTTCTCTAATTTTTAGTTCAATACAATTTTAATTCGACCATATCTATGACACTATAATAATTTAAAAAGTTAAGACTATAATTATATGACTTATCGTAACGCTTTTTCATACAGCGAACATTTCTTTAGCGATGTATCAATATAATATGTAAAGAACTAAAATGATATATTATAGTTATACATCGATTAGAGATGGCTTAATAAAATGATTATCATATCAAATATGCATTATCCATGATTGATAACTTGCTTGATCAATTAATAAATATGTAAATTTTGTCAGATATTGAGTTAAAATCGTATTATCATCAAATAAAAATAAATATAATGATATAGACAAAATAACTTTTCATGTTACATTTGACTCTTTAAATTTAAGGTAATGTTATTTGGCTTAACAAATATGGTGCGGTTATTAATTGATTATTTAAATAAAATTTTAAATCGTTTATTGATTTATTATTTAGCATGTATACTATTGATATTTTAATTTGGTAAAAAAATACAATTGAATATGAACATCACATGAAATTAGTAATTAAAAAGACACAATATACATTTTGATATGCAAAAACCCAATAAGTGTGAGTTGCGGTTACAAAGGATTGTATGTTTAGGTCACAATATTAAATGTGATTTGATTACCATAAATCTACTAAAATCAAAGTTATATGTCAGCGGCCAAAGACTTTAAGTACTATCAAAAGTTCAGGAAAAAATAAGAATTAATATTATATATGACATACTTGACACAAACTACTATTATTTTAACTAGGATAAAAATATGAGCTCAATTTCTAGGAATTAATCGAAAATTTAATGAAGAATGAATGTTAACAATTATACTTTATTTGGGGAATTTTACCGTACATACAAATCCATCACATCGAATATTAAGAATTTTTTTTATGCAATATGATATATTAGTACCACATGTTTTAAGGAAGTTAAAGCTTACCACATGATTTAAGGAAGTTAAAGCTTCGTGACTTAAATTATGGCATACATCCAGTTCATGGTCATAGTTAACAACAATTATACATGTTTGATATTTGGTGTTATTACTTTTATAGTGTGATTTATGACATATATACGGATAATTCAAAGGATGAATTATATATTCATAATAAAAGTACTAAATTTGAAATTAAAAATGGATAAAATGAATAAATATTATAATGGTAGAGTTCAATGACATCTCAAAAAAGTCCAATGAAATGGCAGATACCTTGAGTTAGAAAATAATAAAAAATGCTATGGTTTTAAGTTATGTCACTCACTTTTATTTAGAATATATAATTTGTACATAAATTATTAGATTTGATTAATCATAGAGTAATACTTGTATTTTTCTATGTATATCTTCTGTTGATTGACAAGATTCATAAGTCTTTGTATAGTAATAAAAAATACAATAATTTAATGTAGTACAAAAAAATGTAGTTGAATATGTTTTTTGGATAATAAGATATTATGTTATGACATGGCGAATATATATTCCACGTTATAGTTATTTGAAGAAATAAATATTAGATGAAGTTTATAATTCATCACATTTTATGCATCCTAGAGGTACAAATATGTATTAGACTCTGAAATAGATTATTGTTGACTGAAAATTGTGAGGTTTTATGGTATTTCTACTACCATTACATTCGACTAGTATGTTTATTTATATCTGCAATTGTGAGGTTTTATAGTGTTTCAGCTTCATTATTGTCAAATATATATTCAAATTTTACATCGAGATTTTGACATAATGTGCATACACTTTTGTACACTAAACTCAAAATTATTATAACTTTTCATCCATAAAACATAGTAAGTCTGTGTGTATAATACAAAAGTTTAAAGATACGTTAAGAGCATCGTGATTAAGTTTACTTGTAATTGGGATGTTCATTTATCAATTATTGAATTGTGGTGAACAATTGTATACCGTTGTAGTTATAGTGACTTGGGAGAAAAATAATCAAGAATTACGTGTATACCTCATAATTTTTACAATGACTAGTTAAGAATGTAAATATGGAGAGAATAAAAACAGCTTAAAGTTCTCAAAAGATCCACCTTAATGTTTGTCCACATCTATCAAAACTAGATATATAAGACTATGTATTTCTAATAATACCATCGTGGAAAAAACTCAAATGATTTGATAATAGAGAAAAAAATAGCATCGAATGCATAATTGGACTATTTGAGATAGATAAATACGTTGGTGCAGTAACATATCGTTTTAACCTTACCAACGTGCAGATACGGAGCTACGTGGGTTCCTGTGTGGTGCTAGGAACCCACTTTTTATTGTATATAATATATTAAGTATTAAACAATAATAAATAAATTTTAGTTCAGTGGAAATCATCAAAATCTGGAACCACAAGTCATATATAAATATAATATGTTTAAAGAGATTGCACAACTATTAAGAAAAGCAATAATTACTTCTATTTTATATAAAAAACAAAAATAAATTTGATTGGTCGAAAATAATAAAATCTATATTTTTCTATTAAAAATTTAAAAAAAAACTAATGAGTTTAATTCGTCATGAATACTTAATTTTATTTGATAGTGTATTGATAATAGTGAACAATACTTAATTTGGAATTGATTTGGTATTGATTTTTTTTTTCTTAAAACGTCAACTATTACTGAACGAAGGGAGTAATATATATATATATATATATATATATTATTTCGGAATATATATAATTTAAATAGATATATTGTTGAAGAGGTACGTAGAGAGTTGAATTCTACAAAACAAGTGGGGTTTAAATTAAAATGACTCTGTAAAAAAAATTCTAGAGGATCAGTTCCTTCACTTAACCGACCAATAAACTATCTGCCAAGTATCACATGCATACCTCGTGTTTTTATTTGGGTGCATCATATTTACCAATAATAGTGTGGAAACACGTGAAGGCTGACTATCTTTATGGTTTGGGGAACATGGATCCTGGTGTCTCGGATATAGCTTGGGGGACTAGTGAGTTGGATTTTCTTCACCGTGCTCTGGGGGGGTGCTTTTAAAATCTTCAAAGCATAACCCGTATGGTTTCATAGCCATGTTAGACTATTGAATATACAATCACTTTCTAGCTTCAAAATGTCCACAAAACCCAACTTATGTTGTGAGGAATCCAAAGATTGCTAGCTGGTTACCTAGGATACTGGTGGGCTCAAATGTGAACCCCAAATCCAGCGTATGCACCCTTCATGCAGATCTGAAGGAGAAAGATGTAAGTGAACAAATATTATACTTATTTTATGCTTTATAATATTTTGCATGTTTAAATTAACTTAATATGTTTAATAATATGTTATACTATTTTGTTTTACAGATCATCTTCGAGCCATAAAAGCACATGAGATCTTAGTTTCTAATACATGATATCCATCTACTTGATTATTCCATCTGAATGATGAGCATAATAGAAAGATATATGGCTGAAGAGTCATGCGACAGTTTGGACGGATCCAAGCGGCACCAACACCTCTCATGTTACAAAATGTTTTGTATAAGAATGGAGATGTGTCTCGTTACCCTTGGTATGAGTCCATTTAGCAAAATTGGCGTCACCTTTTACTTTACGACGATCACTTGAAAGTTGTGGTCACTACATATGGAAGATCAATGACGACTATGTATCATGATTACATTGCTCACTTTGGTTGGTATGCCATCACCTCACTTATGCAGTTCGATGATGAAAAACTCCTTAAGTTTGTTTGAACGCTCAACACTATGCATATGAAAGATAATTTGGATGGTTTGACATTTTCAAGCCACAAGTGCTGCAACTTTTCTTCTCCGTGGCTTGATATTTTTGTTATATAACTTATTTTGGTTAACGTTGTTTGTGATATACTTATGTTTTTTTATTACATCACATATGATTTGGTTATATATTTGCGTATTATGTTTGTGTTTAGTTATGTTTATTAGGACGCTTATGTTTACTTGATTAACCATTAAGTAACCTTAAAAATTAGCCAAAAATTAAAATATATAACGACATAAAAATATTAAATAAACTCAAAATCCATTAAATTGTTACAAAATTATTTAGGGTTCAAATTCATACACCAAGAAACTAACAAATTATTAGTAAAAATGGTATTTTTAAAATTAAAAAATTACCGAAGATAATGCACCAAAGGTTTTCTTGTTTAAGAATAAACTTGATTTCATATCTTAAATCGCTTAGATATATAAAATATCAATGATGTATAAAGTATGAATACATCTCAACTACAATGAGTTTTCAAGACCGAAGCCATCAACCACTCGAGACCTTTTCGGAGTGTACCAAAAATAAACTCGTGCGGACCTTCGGATCCAAAACAAACAATATCATACTAGTGAGTGAGATTCAATCCATACTTACATATTCTCAATACGTCTTATCTTAGAAAAAGTTAAATTAAATTCAAAAAAAATTATATGTTTTTTTTAAAAAAGAAATGTACTCAATTCAAAAAAGTCTTGAAGTATTTAAGATTTTGTTTAGCCAATAACCCGGTCTTGCATCTATGGTTTATTTTTATAGATAATTTATTTTCAGTTTTAATTTTTTTTTTGTTAGATAAATATATTACCACTGTTTTTCTTTTCTTTTCCAGAGGGTGCAATATATTACCATGAATTAATTAATGGTAAAAAGATGTATATAATTAATGAAATTGTGTACAAAACTAAAAATATATATGCAAGAACGGTAACAATTTGGAAATGATATATAATAAAATCTGAATATTTTGTTTAGACTTTCGTCTATGAAAACTTATGAATATTAATTGAACGCAAATGAAGTTAACATGTTTTCAGTAATCATACGTAGACGTAAATTAAATATAGTGGTTTGTAAACTTTAAAAATTATTATTAACAAGATCAGGAACTATATCACCAAAGCTACTGCTATCTATCGTAATTTATTCAAATTTATCATTTTATTAGTTTTTCGATGAACTTAATAAAAAATTATAGATATATTAAGTCAAATGATAATAGATGAATATTTGGTGATGTAGGTCAATGAAAATAAAGATTTATATATCACCAAAACATATGCTCCATACAATTCGATATTAAAGACCTTCGCAAGATATTTTAAGTGTTAAGAATTTAAATACATCGGATCACTCTTATAGTGTTTTAGGTTTGTCACGTAGTATATGTATCGAATTATTGTTGTAACAATGATGGATAATCATAAGTGTAAGATTGTTTTTTTGCAGTTTTGATGAGTATTTGAACTCGAGAATATTGAAATGAAAAATCTTACTTTTAATTAAATTTAAACTCTAATATAAAAATTACTAATTAGAAAACATGAAATAGTTATCTAGAACTGTAATCCTTTGGATTAGGATTTGGTGTATTAAACTTAAATTAAATAAAAGAAAAGAAAAGAAAATTGAAAGTAAAGTTGAAGTTGAAAACAATGAGTCCATACTCATTGTTTTCAACTTCAATTTTACTTCAATTGATGTAAAATTGATGTATAGGAGGAGCCGTGACAACGGCTGCATATATCATCAACATAGGTCCATATATGGTGCTTAAGTTTCTTTGTCCTCGAGAGGCCTGGACGGGAAAGAAACCTAAGTTGTAACATTTGAGAGTGTTCGGATGTGCTGCCTACGCACATGTGAAGCAAGATAAGCTTAGGACAAGAGCACTGAAATGTTTCTTCCTCGGTTATCCGGAAGGAGTAAAAGGGTATAGGTTGTGGTTCCTCGAACCTAGACGTCAAAAGGCTTTGATAAGTAGTGATGTAGCCCAGAAAGTCCAAACACAAACCTTTTTTATTTTATTTTATTTTTATTCAAATATCATATATTATTCAAATCTATATATAAAGATTTTATTTTATTTAAAATATTTATTTTATTTCCTTGTTTCTAATTTAGGGTTTTGAGAAGCTCTTATATAAAGCCTCATATGCCTTAAGTTATTTTAAGTTTTTGGAATAATATATTTTTTATCTCTCAGAATTTCAATATTTGTTACCCTTAAATTAGGGTTTCATTATGTTACCCTTGAATTAGAGTTTCATCTATCGGGTTTCATCAGTTTGGTATCATAGCCTTAGTTCCTGCTACGGGGCAAGCATGTTTCTGAATCCTGATTTCATCTGATTCAAGGTCTAAAGAAGAGAACAACATTTATGGTCTTGAAGATCTCAGAGATCGTTTAGTATGCGGGGACATACCAGACGTTTCGATAGACGGTCGTATTGACCAGTTACAGAAGGAGTTTAAATTGGCTACCAATCGTCGGATCAAGGTAAAACTTGCTTATCGAGATGTTGTCTCAGACTATGAAGAGGTTTTCAAAACCATTTTTTTCATCAACTGTGCATGGGGATTTTGTTTTCAGGCTATGAAAATTTATTCGAAACCAATTTTTTTTCATCAGTTGGATGGCTTCAATGTGACTTCGAATAAGGAACACCCGAGAAGAATTTTTTTTATTCTGATAAGGTCAACAATTATAATTTCCAATGTAACAGTTGAAAAAAATAAAATAAAATAATTTTGGTTGTTGATGGTGATGGTGATGGTGCTGTGAATTCGAAGATGAATTCTTGTCAACCAGGAGAGGATGATGTAGCCTAGAAAGTCCAAACACAAACCTTTTTTATTTTATTCAAATATCTATGTTATTCAAATCTAATCTAATTATATTAAGATTTGATTTTACTTTATTTAAAATATTTATTTTACTTTCTTATCTTCTAATTTAAGGTTTTGAGAAGCTCTTATATAAACTCTCATATGCCTTAAGTTATTTTAAGTTTTTGGAATAATATATTTTTTATCTTTGAAAATTTCAATATTTATGACCCTTTGATTAGGGTTTCATTATGTACCCTTGAATTAGGGTTTCATCTATCGTTGCTTCTTCTTCTATTTCTGTCGCGTCATCAAGTAGGGACGTGGTTTTCAATGAAGAGGACACGACATTGAAGAATCCGGTGGAGACTTAACCTAGTAATGTTGAGAAGATATGTGAAGTTGATGATAGAACTGATCTACAAAATGAAGATGGAGACATTTCTGCTAAAGAAGATTTTGGGTCTGGTTCTACTTTGGGTCATACAAAGGAAGTTCAACAACTGCATGAGTAGAAATTTGGTCGAGGGTCTGGTGTTCTAGGACCTTCGGTTGATCAATGGAAGAGCAATATGATCTTGAAAGTTATCAGCTGGTGAGAGATAGAGCACGAAGACCAAGCAAACAACCACAGAGATATAGTTTTGCTGATGCAATTGGTTATGCTTTATCTATTGAAATGCAGTGAGATTTTTCTTAAACCCGAAACATATCACAATGTTATCAAGAGTAGTGATAAATAAAAAATGGCTTACAACCATACAATAAGAACTGAGATCTTTCAAGAAGATGAACACCTGGATTCTTGTGAAGCAGTCGAAGGGTCATAAGCTGGTTGGGAGTAAATGGATATTCAAGAAGACGTCATGTATTCCTGGTGTTGAGTTACCAAGATAAGAGACTAGGCTCGTGGCTCAGGGATTTACAAAAAAAAGTGTCGATTTCAATGATATATTTTCACCGGTTGTGAAACAAACCTCCATTAGGGTTATGATGCAAATTCAAACTTAGTGATACTCAAGCACTAACTAAAGAATCAGATTAGAAGTATATGATGGGGATACCTTATGTCAATTTCATGGTAGCATTATGTATGTTATGATTTTTACGAGGCTTGATCTTGTCTACTTCGTAAGTGTTTTGAGCAGATTCATGTCAAATCCGGGAAAGTTGCATTGGCATGCACTCAAGTGGCTCATGAGATACTTGAAGGGTACGGCTGCTATAGAGTTGTGTTACAATCAGAAAGATACGTGTAATATATTGTTGAAATGGTATGTGGACTCCGATTATGCAGGTTGTCTTGACACAAGAAAGTCTACTTCGGGTTATCTGTTTACCGTGCTTGGAGGAGTGATTAGTTGGAAGTCTTGTATACAGAAGGTCATTACGTTGTCTTCTACGGAAACCGAGTATATGGATGTTACGGAAGCCATAAAAAAAGCTATTTGGCTGAAAATATTGTTGAGTGAACTCACTCGTGTGGAGCAAGATGTTGTTTTGTTCTGTGATAACACTAGTTCCCATCATTTGATGAAAAATCTGAAGTTTCATGAGCGAACTAACCATGTAGACATTAAACTGCACTTCATCTGAGACGTGGTGGAGAAGGAGTAAGGGAAGGTGGATAAGATTGTTAGTGAAGAAAATCCTTCGGATTCTCTGACCAAGGTAATACCGATTTCAAAGCTCACAAACTGCATGAGACTGGTACGAATCTGCGATGCTAGTGAGTTGGTCTCTAAAGAGTAGAACATTAAGTGTAACGGATACTGGAGTTACTATAAGCCTAGGTGGATAATTCTAAGTGTTGGCTAAAAATAACTTGTAGCATAATCTTCAATTTAAATTAGTCTCATATATTAATTAGATTTCTATATTAATTAGATTTCCTATTAATTTGGTTTTCTATAATAAATAGATTTCCTATTAATTTGGTCTTTTATATTAATTAGATTTCATATTAATTTGGTCTTCTATTTTAATTAGATTTTCTATTAATTTGGTTTTCTATATTAATTAGTTTTTCTATTAATTTAGTTTTCTATATTAATTAGATTTCCTATTAATTAATAAATCAATATATCTCAATCATCCAATAAATAGAAGAATATATTTTTTATGCAAAGTGTGAAGAAAAAATTATGAGCTGCATATTTTCTGAGAGAAAAAAATAGCTCTAAGTCTTTTTGAGAGATAAGTGAGATGGGGGATAACCACTTAAGAGAGGGTTCTATGAATCACGAATGATTGAGTCTTTTGTGTTTGGGAGTCTTTCTGGAACCTACTTACTAATAAAAAGAATGTTTATTGTCCGTGAATGTAAGATTTTTTCACGATCCGAACCACGTAAAATTTTGTCTTGTGAACTTGGTTTATTTTTTTCCCCTAACAATTATAAATCATGGTAAAATAGTTTTCATAATTTACGGTTCTAATATGTTTTTACTAAAAAATTATGATAAAAACATATAAAACTTTATAAAATAACCAAATATAAAATAATAATAACACCAATAACAATATTAATAAATATTTCTCTATGATCTATTTTATGTGAAAAAACTCTTGAGGTGTGGAGAATAAAAATCACAAGGTGTATGAGCAATCCACCCAAAACAGTTCTACTATTATCCTAAGTTGAGAGTGCAAGTATATCTACTTCGATCTAAATGAAAATCTATGACTCATCAAAAATTTAGAGCATAATAAACTAACAACAAGAAAAGTCGATCTAAATGAAAATCTCTGACTCACAAACAATTTCGACCATAATAAACTATCAACAAGAAAAGTAAAAGTGAAAAATATCACCAACTTAATATACTTTGACATTCCGAACCGTGGTAGCAAATCACAATGCAATTTATCATATGCAAGTCATCGATGTCCTAAAAATGCTCCAAAATTCAACAAACCCAGCATTTTTCTCATTGTGATACATGTTGCCTGTGTTTGCACACAAGAGATCCAAAAACCAAATAATTGTATAACTTTGAGAGATCAAAACTCTAAAATATGAATTTTAAATCTAATATAGACATGAGCTTAGATATCCTATCGTTCATTCTAATAAATTTCACTTTGATTTTGAAAAAAAAAACAATGACAAAACCAAATACAGAGATTTTTAAAAAACGATTATCATAGAAAAATGAAAAAACGTTTTTTTTCAAATGCATAAGTGACATTTTTAATGGATAAAAAAACTCATGAAAAACTTTCAAAATATGACTTTCACGTTATATAAAATAAACCTGAAAATATTTAACTTTTAAAATATAATATTTATTTTTAAATTCACATCCAAACAAACACATTATAAATAATTTTACATTGTTGGAAAATTTCTAACGGTATGTGTTTTGTCAAAACAGACCCGTGTTTCAGATATGATTTATTTTAGAGAAAAGTACCAGTAAATACCCACTCAACTACCTAATTACCCACTAGTACCCAAAATCAGGATAATGTCACTTGGTACCTCCACCTAAAAATAGATAAAAATACCCCCCGACTATATATACCCATATTTCTCGTCAAACACGTTTTCCCCCTTCTGAACCCCCTACAGCAACAAAAGAAGCCTTTTTTTTAAGAAACCACCACCCAACCTTTCGACTTTAACCTTCTTCACCAGAGAAACTCTGAGCGACATCAACCCAAAATTCAGCCCTTCTTCGCCTAGTTTTGATTGTTCATCGTCGTCTACTCCTTCCAACAAGTATCCAGAAACCGTTCGATGACTTGTCGTTGAGTCTACGCCGGTCGGTGAAGCAAGAAGCAGTTACAGTAACCAGGTACGTCTAGATTTTGGAAATGTCTCTTTTTTTGCGTTTATGGTGACTTCGAAGCACTTGTTGCTGTTATTTGACGACCGGCGTTGCTTAATCAAGTGGTTAGGATCGGCAGTTGGTGTTTTAGTTTCTGGGTTTATCGTCATACACAGTCTCTTAGGTTGTATGTACGGTTAATCATTTTGTGTGTGTTATGATGTATATTGGATGTGTTTTAGGTGGTTGTTTGTTGGTTTTGGTAGTGCTTCCATATTTCCCAGAACCCTACAACGTGCATGTAAAAAATAGAAAAATTTACATCTCTCTACATGTGTAGTATAGTATAATTCGCATCTTCAGCATGTATAAATGCAAACAACTCGCGGCATAGCCTTACGTATATATATGTGCAAACAATTTGCAGCCTTTTATTTTCCGAGTTATTGCAAACAATTCGCATGAAAACCTGAGAGTTGTGTTCAAAAATCCAACTCTTGAGAGTTGTTTGCAAGTGTTATTTACCTAAGAGATGTTTAGAAACATACCTAATAGTTGTTTGCAACTAAACCCAGAGAGTTGTTTGCAACTACAAGGTGGTTGTGTTGTTGCTCACTTATAGGAATTTGTTTAGAAATTTCTGGCATGACTACAGTAAGTTTAGCTATAAACTACAAAAACCTCGCACATTCTCATTGTAATTTATTCTTCCTTGAATGCAGCATCAAAGACGCGAACCTTGTGCTCATTCCAGTATGCAGCAAGAAGAAGGATACAATCAACCATTGGACATTGCTTATTATTGATAATAACACCAGGACGACAACAAACTACAACCAACTCCTGCCACTTAAAATCCAAGCAACGGACTACATAACAAGAACACCTTACGGCTGGTAAGGCACCTAACTACTACTAGACTCTTGGGGTACTTGGAATACATGTAAAACACATTTCTAAAACAACTCTCGGAATAGGCTGCGAATTGTTTGCAACTCCTAGGTATGAGACTTGCAAACAACTCTCAGTATAACTTGAGAGTTGTTTATAACTCAAAATATTATGAGAGTTTTTTGCAACTCTAATACCTTGGAGTTGTTTGCAACTCTAATAACTTAGAGTTGTTTGCAACTCTAATACCTTGGAGTTGTTTGCAACTCCTAGGTATGAGACTTGCAAACAACTCTCAGTATAACCTGAGAGTTGTTTCTAACTCAAAATATTATGAGAGTTGTTTGCAACTCTAATACCTTGGAGTTGTAAACAACTCTCAGACTAACCTGAGAGTTATTTGCAAGTTTTTTAGCTTGGAGTTGCAGACAACTCTGAGACTGTCCAGAGAGTTGTTTGCAAGTCTCATACCTAGGAGTTTTTTTTTAGTTTAAAAATATGTAATGTATGACATTTTCGAACTTACTTGAAAGAATAATGGGTACTTTAGCACAACATCTCCAATAACACAATTCGAATCATTTCCTGATATATACAATAAACAAAATTACTACTAACCAATTCCCAATGTATACAGAACAACTACTTCTACACAATTCTCAGGAGTAAACTACACCTAACAGTTTGCATCATATCCTAATATATACTAAATAATTAAAAAACATCCCACGGAATACGAACAAACTATCATGTCTGCCTTGGTAACCGGTAAGTGCATTGAGCACACAAAAAAACATCTAATCAAAACAACATATTAATTGTTGATTGGACAGAGGAGGTTATGTAATGATTAATATAGCCACCACTTCACTAAGACTCCCTCCCTGCCTATAAATAATAGTAACTAGAGGCTAGTTTAAAAACAAATTCTATATTTCAAAAAATCATAACATCTTCAACTTCCAATCACCATGTCTAGCTCTGGTTCTTTAGGCGACTCCTAGTCTTCCATAACCACCAAAAAGAAGCTCTGGCTTAATCTCTCAGGTGGCACTACCAAACAGCCCAGTCTCTATAATGGACTTTGATATCGAGAATTATTTTTTTGCTTACTATGGACCAGTTGAAGTGGTTCCCCTGATGGCTTCATCTCAGTCAACAGAGGTTCCAAACAGAAAAAGATAAAAGGAAGACACAGAGGAGGAAGATGAGGAAGATGATGGTCCATCGGGGGAGGGCCATCAAATGGAGATAAATAACAAGGAGGAAGAGCATAATAGCGATGCGGATGATGAGCATGAAGAGGAGGAAGAAGCGGAAGAATCCGCTAGTGATGACTGATAGTCACTACTTCTATTTTTTGTTTTTTTAATGCAAACTAACAAACACTAAAGGCGGTAGTATTTATTTCTAAGTGGTTAGTCCATGAAGCTTGTTATGGCTATGTAATCTCTTTTTTGTATAAACTTTTAATCAGTGTAAAAAGTTTATGAAATATTATTATTTTACAAACAAATCTCAGGTCACCTTGACAAAGAAATCTCTGAATCTATATTCAAATAACTATGAGAAGCTAATATACAAATAATTTGCATTCCTCTATAATACAGACTCAGGGGAAGGACATGTAAACAATTTGCATCCTCATATATGTAAGTGAAACAATTCGCACCCTAGTAGTTGCAAACAACTCTCAGTAATACCTGAGATTTGTTTGCAATATTATACCTAGATAGTTGCAAATAATTCTCAGTAGTACATGCGAATTATTTGTAACTCTCAGACTATGCTGAGATTTGTTTGAAACTATGTTCCTGAGAGTTGTTTGGGAAAAATAACTTTATTAACCTAACACCTCGCATTTCATTATTGTAATACAGACAAGAGTAATATGTGTTAATGAACAAACAACTCTAATAATTTTTAGTGTATTGCCCACAACAAGCACAATATTACAAATCAATATACCCAAAGAGAATTATCCACAACAATAATAGTCTTTAAACTGGAACCTCACAGGTCCTCCTGTTATGACCTGATTTCGAACAACGGCCACACCTCAACTGTTCGGTTTTGGCTTCTCCTCTAGAGGTGATTCGTTTTGGTTAGGCCTTCTGGGGCGTCTTTTCACGTTGGGAGGCAGAATTTCCACCTCCGAAGGATCGTTATCGCTTGATCGTTCGCTGAAATCAGTTATCGTCGGTATGCTGAAAGAATAACTTTCCCTGTAATTCTTAACCGTGAATAACAGCTCTAAAAGGATCTTGGTCGGTAGACGGTATTGCCGATAAAGCGTGAGGACATGGAAAACACTCTTGTTGCCATACTCCGCAAGAACATTTAAAATCCAACAAATTAACAACCATCACAGGATCTGAAGAGACTTCGAATATGGTTGCAGAAGACTTACGTACTACCCAAGTTCTGGACATGTCAACATTCTGCTTTAGCTTTTTCTCATACTCGGGTACTAAATTAGTACTCCAGCTTAACATTTCTTGGTATCTTCATGAAACTTGACTCATAAGCAAGACTCTAATCCAGTCAATAAACTCAACAATGAGTAGGCCGTAATATTTTTCAATCTGATTGTTAAAAGATTCGGTCGCAATAGAAGTCATACACCTGTATCGTTTCTCTCTAACTTAAGCCTAAGTATACTTATCCGGAGGTAAATTCCCAAGAAAATCGTTAATTTTATCACCACCTTCACATAGAAATTCTGTTAGTATATCCTTAAAAAGATCTCAAGTGGGAGCATAAGCCAGACGATGAAAGAAACACAACATCCTAGACTTATAGTCTATGTTAGTGTGTTCCAATTTGGCTTTCAAATTCTTCATGAGATGGAAATAACAGTCTGCATGATAGCAGTTTGGATACAAGACAGAAACAACATTAATGATACCAGATTGATGGTCCGAAATAATTGTGATTTGGCGCTCCAACAAATGAGGTTTCAAACACCCCAAAAACCACATCCAATTGTCACAATCCTCAATGCTAACGATACCAATTGCAACATGGAATAAACCTGAAACAAGGCACCTCACATGGCCAAATATAACACTCAAGCATGAGTATTTATGGAACAACTTGCAATAGTGCATGAGAGTTGTTCCCAACTCTTAGATTACCTGAGAGTTCTTCCCAACTATCATGTACTCTGAGAGTTATTTGCAACTTTTGGATTTTTTGAGAGTTGTTTGCAACTCTTATATTACCTGAGAGTTGTTTGCAACTCTTGGATGTCCCGGGATTTATTTGCAACTCTTATATTACCTGAGAGTTGCTTGCAACTCTTGGATTGCCTGAGAGTTGTTTGCAACTCTTATATTTGCAAATAGTTATTTGCAACTCTCAGGCTATGTTGAGAGTTGTTTGCAACACTTATATTACTTGCGAGTTGTTAGCAAATATAGGCTGCGAGTTATTTACAATTTTTTCACAAAACATCTTAATCCTTCAGATTAAAAAACTGAAACTAACTGTTGTTGTGGTCATTTCCTACGGCAGTAAGCAATACACCCTTATACTTTCCATATAAGAATATTCCATCAACAAACAACATTGGACGGCATGAATAGAAACCCTGAAAGGATGAAGTGAATGATATAAAACAAAACTTGAAGAGGTTCCAAGCTGATAACTCCAATGGGTAATCCGTAGTAATATCACGGGTCTTCAATCGTTTGAAGTACCCGCTTAGTAAACTAAAAGAACTTGAACTATCTCCAAAACCACCCCTTCTTGCCTTCTCTAAAGCATTCTATGGAAAGCGGTAGAAGATGTTTAGACCATAAGTTTGTTGGACATTCGATTGTATGGTTTTGGCTGCCAACGAATGGCAGGTCCGGATGGAATCATGAATTTTCTCCGCAATCAAATCCGATGTCAAATATGTATGCCACTTATGTTTTTGGGAGAAAACAAGACTGCAAGTATGGTGCAGAACATACTTCTTGATCACCATCAAGCCGGTGCTGAAATCAATAGATGCATAAAGTCTCCATTTGCATCCGCTTGTGAATTTATTTTCACAATAAGCAATGATTTTGTTTGTTGTGTTGTGTTGTGCATGTATTTGAAAGAAAAACCATGCTCTAAAGCATATCGACACAAAGATAACCTTAGAGCCGCAACACCTTCTTCGAAAGCTTGACCAACTCCTGTAATAACATCAGCTCAACCAGTACTAGCAAGTTGTTTTTTTATCTGATCCTAATTAACTAAACCATTACTATTCCCCCCGCTAATTAGTTGATTATGAGAGGGTTCTCCCAAACTTATGCTAGGCTGTTTACGTTTTTTACCAGAACCCTTATCACCAGAACTCTTATCACCAGAACACTTATCACCGCAACCCTTTATTAAGGACTTGTTGTTCCAAGAGAAAACTAACCCGTTTTAAACGCTCCAAATCACGATATAATACTAAACCAACAAAATCTTTCTGGTTATCAAAAAAATAATTTTTGTGATTCCCGCAGGAGTAGGTAATTAGGTAGTCACCCCTAACCAGGTGCTCTACACATACTCTTGGATACTTTGAAAGCTTTCAAACTCCGTGAAAGGTACAATTGCAATTTGGTGTCCATGTTCAAAAATACAAACTCGTGATTTATACATACCTTACCATGCATTGAACAGTCATAAAGCAAGTTATTAGTTCCAGACAATTTGAACTATCACAAATAAACCAAACAACTCGCATCCTCTTCTGAGATTTGTGTGAAACTATAAGCCGCGAGTAGTTTGCAGTTTTATATCATGGGTGTTGTATACTACTCTATAAGTTAGGAGTTGTTTGCAATTTTATATCCTAAGAGTTGTATGCAACTCTATAAGTTGGGAGTTGTTTGCAGTTTTATTCCCTGAGAGTTGTCTGTAACTCTACTACATTGGAGTTGGATGAAAAACATCCCTAAGAGTTGTTTGATGCTCTATTATATCACATCCTGAGAGTTGTTTGCAACTTAATAGTCTGAGTTTTGTTTACAATTCGCAATTCCAACTGTTAAGCAAGACAACTCTCATGGAGTAAACAAAATGTACACAATTCGCGTCTCATGCATTAGAAAACATCAAACAATTCGCATCTTCTGCATGAAAAAACATAACAACTCGCATCTTTGTCGGAAATGCCTCAACACTTAAAACTCATAGTCTATATATGTTTCACGATCAAAATCAACATCTAATACACTAAAAATTAGTATATAACTAGTTAAACAAGGATTAACGACATAGATTAACATAATAACAAACAATCGCTCGGAAAAAAAACAAAAAAACAGAGAAAACACTAGAACTAGATTTACTAACACACGAAACAGTAGAATAACACATACCTCAACTCAGAAAATCAAGAAATCACCTCGAAATCAGTAGTTAAACGCCATTACCTAAAAGGAACATGTAAGATAAAAAAAACAGAGGCTGCAAAAACTCGAAGAACATGTGATCAACTCCTGTACATAGAAAGCAGTAGTTAGATGCATTTTATACTGAGCTTACATAAATATACAGGCCTTAAACTCCCCTGATCACCTGAAAATTGTGGTTTCTAGGTGGTTCACGGTGGGTTATAAGGTTTGGTGGTTAAAGCAGTTTCGCAACTTCAAATCTTTAAAAGTTAGAAAATGAAGAAAACAAAAAATTAAACTTATATAGTGGATATTATATAGTGGATAGGGAGTAATGTTGGTATTAAAATAATATTAGATATTAACTAGATATTAAAATAATGTTAGATATTAACTAGGAGTATAATAGTTAATAAAAAAAATTGTATACTAAATAGCCATATAATAATTGAACGATATTTTTGATATAATTTTCACTTATTTTAATCTTAAATTTTAAGTTATATCTAAATATTGAGTTTTTTAAAAAAAAAAAAAATTAAAACAACAAATAAAATATTTATGTCATTAGGTGTACATACATTGTTACACCACATATCTTGCTCAGAAAGTCTCCTAAGTTCCTAATTATATATTAAAATACCATCAATTTTTTTAAAGACAACCTCAATATGTACAGCTATTGTCACCGGCCAGTAACAAAATCTGGCAGATGACTAACTACTACGTGGCATAAATCTCGCCATTCGTTTCAACTCTTCTCAGAAATAATCAAACGCTGTTGATCGTCTGGTGCTAATACCCTTTTTCGGATGTTCGAACGTTGTCGTTTTTGTCCTCTTCATCCCCGGCATCTCCGGTGGGGTCACCGACCTTATAAGCGCGAAATTAAGCCCTTTAAAAAACGGATGGGTTTTCACATCCGCCGCCCCACGTTTCGATCCTAGCCGTTTACTCGGATCCTTGTTCAACAATCCGGAAATCAAATCGCGCGCGTGGATCTCAGACACCGACGACGGAGCGTCACCGGGAAAACACAAGGGCTTTTTCACTATGTTTCGCAGTGTAACCTCGTTCGATGGAGCAGCAAATGGTGTCCGTCCGTACATCATTTCATAAAGAAAGATCCCAAACGACCACCAATCCACGGCGCTACCGTGTGATCCACCGGAGGCAACTTCCGGCGAGACATACTCATGTGTACCGACGAACGAACCTGACCGGGCTGTTACCGGCTCAGCTACGAATAGACGGTTTGTTGTTAGTGTTTGGATCTTACGCGACCGGAACAAACGGTGTAACAAACACCCAAGGCGAGTGGTCCGGCGTGGGCGAGTGTAGGAAGGATTCGGTGGAGACTCGTTATCTGGGGAACAGGATGACGATTCAACGGCTGGGGTTGCATCAGCGCAAAGAGAAAGATCAAAATCGGAGAGCATTATGTGACCGTCCGATCTAACCAATACGTTTTCCGGTTTTAAGTCTCTGTAGATTATACCAAGCATGTGTAGATATTCCAGTGCTACAAGTACCTCAGCTGCATAAAACCTGAGAAAATACTGAATCAATTTTCTCGGTAACCAAACAGAAACTTCAAAAAAAACATTTGATTACATCAAGATAAACTAATTGGGTAACATCGATTACGATAACGAGAAGTATAATATCGAAGTGATTGAAAATCGAGGCTAAAAAGTCAGAAAAAAATGAGTGATGTGTTGTCAACAGTAGTAGTAAATCCAGAAAGCGATTTGTCACTGTGCATTATTAATGATAAAGAAACCTAGAGAGAGAAATTCTGAGTAACAACAAAATTAGGTTTTGATTCTCTCTGCAAACGAATATGATTTTACCAGAGATATGAGATATCATATCATATCGCAGTAAGACAAACTCGAGAAAAATTTGTATGTATTCCGCCATTAACGTACCTCGAAGAGTTTAACGAGAAACGTTTAAGCGGTAGTTTGTGACGGAGAGAATGCAAATCTCCACCGGAGCAATACTCCATAACGATACACGAAAAATGCGAAGCTTCGAACTCAGCGTAAAGCGTAGGCAAAAACGGATGATCAAGCATCTTCAAGATTTTCCTCTCCATCTCAGCTCTAGCAACTTTCTTCTTCAACGCCAACACGTCTTTGTCAACAACCTTCATCGCGTAACAGAAACCGTTACGAACACCTTCGTCGTTGTTGTTTCCGATGTCGTTTTCATCGTTGGCGAGGCGGCATAGGTAGACGGTACCGATGTCTCCGGCGCCGATTTTACGGATGAGACGGAAATCACGGAATGTGAGACCGGATTTACGACGGAGAGAGGAATAAGCGAAATCAGAGGAGCGGTGAGGTTTCAATACAATGGAGGTTTCATCGGGAGGAGAAGGACGAAACGCCGGCATAGTAGTAGTGGTGGCTACATCAAAGGAAAGACGACTGAAACTACTGCAACTCTCCTCCGTTGTTGTTCCGCTGCTCATCGATGAGTTAGTGGTGACCAAATCAAATTCTTCGTCCTCAGCACAGACTAGTAACATCTTAATCCAAAAAAACACTCACTCGAAATCATATAAAAAGATGCAAGTAGAGGAAGAGGAAGAAAGATCGTTGGGAATATGATTTAAAGCAGAGAGATATGAATGAGGCTTTTGTATTTAAGAGTGTGGACCAGAAAATTAGGTTTTGAAAGCAGAGAAATATCCAGTTCCGTACGCAAAACCAGTGTAATGTAGAGAGGGAGAGAGAAGGAAAAGAAATGATGATGCTCTGGTTTTAGAGAGAAGGGGAGAGAGAGTAACTAGAAAGAAATGATGGTAGTTGGGGTGGTATTTATGGTGTAGTGTACGGAGGTAATTATGGCACTGTTAAAACTTTGGTTTTTAACCATGGTTGTAACAAAAGTGAGGGCTTTTTTGTTTACACGTGACGATAGGAAGAAAATACTCTTCTTCTTAGTAGAGGTGTCAAACGGTTTGAACCAGCACCAACCCGCACCGTTTAAGTCTGAACCACGGGTTGCAGTCTCGGCGGGTTGCGGTCTCGGCGGGTTGCGGTCTCGGCGGGTTGCGGTCTCGGCGGGTTGCGGTCTGGGCGGGTTGCGGTCTCGGCGGGTTGCGGTCTCGGCGGGTTGCGGTCTCGGCGGGTTGCTCCTTATGCGGTCTCGGCGGGTTGCGGTCTCGGCGGGTTGCAGTCGTAATGGGCCAGTTTCACAGTTAAACCGCCAGTTCAAACCACCAGACGAACCATTTAAGAGCCGTTTACCAGTTCAAACCATCAGCCAAACCATTTAACCATTTAAGAACCGTTTATCAGAATATATTATAATGTTATTTAAGATTAATTTGTAAGTGTTAATTGAATCTAATTTCAATAATTGAGTTAATTATTCTATTTCATGTATTTTAATTTAAATATGTTATCATTTTAATCGAAATTTTATAATCATCAATTATATTTTAAAAAAATAATTGTAATTTGATTTTGATACGTTTGAATAATATATTACTATTAAATAATATATACCTATTAGACATATAATTGTATTAAAATTTTAAATTATTAGGTGATTCTTTAGATTCTTTCAAGCTTGAAGTGTTTATGGTTAGATGAATTATATAGTTTATTGTATTTTCGAACTATTCAATATTAGAAGTTTATATGCATAAACATAAATTACTTGTAAGTTGTAAAGAACAAAATAAAAATTGAAAGCTAGGTAAGTGATTTAAATAACATTTAATAAAAAATAGAAGCAAAACAAACAATTCATTAAAAATAAAAACCAAACAAGTAACATAGTTTTCCAATCAAATAAAAAAGAAAAACATTACAACGATAATGAAAATCAATTGCGAAAAACTAAGGAGCTTCATCGTTGTTGTTGTTGTTAGGTGATGGACCTTGCAAATGCATGTTCTCCATCATCTGTCGCATATACTCCGACTGTTGGGCTTGAGAGTTTGCAAATCGCTCATTCCATTGATCTTGTCCATGATGCCACTGCTCGTATTGACCATGCCACTGCTCGTATTGACCATGCCACTGCTGGAGGTGACCAAGTTGATCATTCACCCCTACTTGCCACTGCTGTATCTGGCTAAGCTGGTCATTTACCCCCCCCTGCCAATTTTGAAATTCACCTTGCCATTTTGTAAAATCATCATGCCAAACCATTTGTTGAGTATGCGCAAACTCAGCAAATTCGCGATCGGTTCGTCTTTGTTGATCATATATTTCATGTTTCGATAAATGGTTTGGCACTTCAGCCTCAACTCGATACTGAGTAGGTGGATTTGGCGGTTTTGTAAGACCGTTCGCAATATATATCTGATTCAAGTCTTCTCTATGGTGGTTCCATGCCTCTAATTTCGAAATCAACTCTCCATCCCAAGAGTATATTTCCTGCAAACGCAAAGAGTTTCTACCTATAGCACTAGTCGGCCTCACCTTCACCGGAGTGTACATACTCACATCAGCTCCTTTCGAAACAAGCAATTTACTCAATATCATCCCATAAGGTAGTTTATCCGTACCACACCTCGCAGCCATATTTCGAATCATCAAGCTGGGTAAATTAATTATTCCCTGATTTCGAATCATAAAAGCAGTAACAAATGTTTGAATATATGAAAGCTGCGAATCATTGTTACTAGGTGGAAGAAATATACTATTTACCAATTTCAAAGCTAATTTCTCAATACCATCCAAATTACCCCGCATGGCTCGAAATTTACCGCTAATTTCCGGAGCTTCCGCACCAGGACAAGTAAGAATCTCTACCGCTTCTTCGTAAGACAAAGGCCAATCAGCACTCCATATCGTAGGGCGATAACTAATGGGAGGTAATTTATTACCGGTATAGATATCATGGGTTGGAACGGAAATAAGATCGTAGAAATCAGTTTCAAAAAAACTAATGTCTTTACCATCAATCAAACAATTCAATCCTAAACCTCTTGGATCATTTTCGATTAATCTAGCCGTGGAATAAAACTTTCGCACTAGTTCTATATACCAATCACATTTGAATCTAGCTAGATTCATCCAACCTTGGCCATTAGTAGGCTCAATAAGTTTGAAAAAATTTTGCATACCCTCTATTTGGATCAGTTCCTCGTAGTTCAGAAACATACCAGACCAAATTTTTGTTACACCTCGACCTCCTTGCTGATTACTACGGATGCGAATCTCCCCCTCGGGGCGATGTTCGATAGTCTCGCTCTCCGTTACCTCATGCTCCATGGTATGCAACAACATTTCTTCCACCTCTCTCAATTCGGAAGTGGTTGGTTCACTACGTCCACCTTTACGAGCATTCTTTTTTATTTTCGAAGACATTTGCGAAACCTGAAATTTAAATAGAGTTTGAAAAATATAAAAAAAATTTAGAGAAGTGTAGTAGAGAGAGGGGATAGATTTGTAGTGGAGAGGGAGAGATTTGTAGTGAAAAATATAGGAGGATGTAGGGTGTATTTATAGGGTAATTTTGTGTTTTTTTTTTTTTTCTACTAGCCGTTTGATGACGTCAGCATGACGTCATCAAGCGGACCATCCGGCCACGCGTGCGGATGGTCCGCTTTTGGCCGTTGCCAACGGCTAGTTCGTTTGAACTAGCCGTTGGTTGAACCGGGGCATCCGGATGATCGTCCGGATGCCCCGGTTTATCCAACGGCTAGTTCAAACGAACTAGCTGTTGGTTGAACCGGGGCATCCGGACGATCGTCCGGATGCCCCGGTTCCAATCGGACCATCCGGATGGGCGTCCGGATGGTCCGAATTGTCTGTCCGGGCGTCCGGGCGAAACTGTCCGGATGCCCCGGATCATGTGTCCGGACCATCCGGACGCCCATCCGGATGGTCCGGGCGATTTTTTTTTTTTTTTTTTTTCGGTTTTTTTTTTTTGGGTCTCCCCTATAAGTAGAGGAGACCCCAACACCAATACTCACACCTCTCAAACAACTCTCTACTTCTCTCTAAATCTATCTATTTGTTCGATAAGTTCTAGAAAACTACAATTAGTTATTTTACTTATTCTACTCCTACTTTCGAAATTGTTTGATTTTTGTTTTTCCGCAAATTGTTTCTTAGTTGTTATTAGTCTAAATTTAGTTGTTCTATCTTGTTATTAGTCTAAATTTAGTTGTTATATCTTGTTATTAGTCTAAATTGTGATTTTATTATTAGTATTTTATTGCATATTTGAAAAAAAAAACTGTTATTAGTTTTAAAATGAATTCAAAACGTAGAAATACTGGGATAAACCCACCATCTAATGTGGATCTCAATACCATGGATGATTTTTCTACAGAATTCCCTCACGTTGACACACTCTCCTCCCACGAAAGTGGTGGTGGAAGTACTAGTGGGGGGAGATCTCGTAAGAAAACATCTTGGATTTGGAAACACTATACTCTATCAGAAGATGGTTTGTTTTGTTATTGTAAAGAGTGCAATAAACGTTATCTTCACGTAAGTGGATCTAGAAATATGGGCACTAGCACTATGGTAAAACATTTATCGAAACATGAAATATATGATCCTACAAAACCTAACCCAACTAATGTTTGCACGAACCCTCAAACAGGTCTTCCTTTTGAGTTTAACCACGATACGTATAGGGAAGCAACAATGATTTATGCAGTCGGTAGTTTACAACCATTTAGTTTTGGGGATTCTTGGAGATACGAAAATTGGATGCAAGTTGGGGTAAACCCACAGGCAACACGCATTCCACGTACCTCTTTGCGATCGCTAGCCTTTAAATATTATTTACAAAGAAAAAAAGAGATTATTCAAACTATGCAGACTTTGCCATGGAATGTTTCGATTACTAGTGACATAGCTACTTTTACTGATTTAGATATGATATGTGTTACCCTCCATTGGATGGACGCCCAATGGGTCCTCCAAAGGAGAATTATATGGTTTGAATCAATTGGGAAGCATACCGCACAAATAATTAGGGAGAGTATGACTGAATGCATGAATGTTTATGGCATTAAAAACAAGATTATGTCTATTTCGTTGGATAATGCATCTTCTAATATTAGTGCTATAACATATCTTATAGCAGATTGCAATCCTCCTTTTCCAAAATTGTTTCACACCAAATGTTTATGCCACGTACTTCAATTAATTGCGAAAGAAGGAATACGTAAGGTTCAGGGTGATTATATTACCCCTATAAAAAATGGGATCCTATTTTGCTCGACATCCGCTGCTAAAAAAAGAGCTTTTAAAACACTTGTTCTTTCAAATGGGAAAAAATATAAGAAACTTTTATTAGATGTCGAAACTAGATGGAATTCTACTTACACAATGCTTGCACGTGCGCATGTTTTTAAAGAAGAGATATCGACGCTTTATAATACATATCGTGAAACACCAATTGAACCAGATCATTGGAAATTTTGTGCACACATGTTAAGATTTTTAAGACTTTTTAAAGAAAACACCCTAACCTTTTCTTCACAAAATCAACCTAATGCTCATTTGGCCCTTTTCACGATTGTTAATCTTGCCATGCATATGGATGAATTTAGATCACATTATGCATGCGTAGACATGGTGCCTGGAATGGAATATAAGTTCACAAAGTATTTTCATCCAATCCCTGATAGTTATTAATTTGCTTGCCTTTTAGATCCTTTTTCACGAAAAGAAAAATTTGAATTGCTAGTTGATTGCTTTTATAAATCTGTACGGTTTCCTACAGATATACCACCGACCGAACCAATTGACCCTAAAGGATATATTAGCGGTATATATGATAGTTTGTATAATATCTATGATAAGTATGCTGCAAGATATAGATCAAATACATCTACAAATGTAAGCAGTAGTAACAATAGGGGTAGAGGGAGAAATACTAACTATATTCGATTGGCAATGTTACGAAACAACAATGTTACAGAAACCCCTCAATCTGATAATGAGTTGTATAGATATTGGACCACTAGGTTTGACTTTACGAATTATCAAGACCAAGGTATTGAAGATATCATACGATGGTGGGGTACCAAAACTGAAGAGTTTCCTATTCTTTGCAGGATTGTTAAAGAGATTTATGCTATACCTATGTCTACAGTTGCAAGTGAGTGTGCTTTCAGCCAAGCGAGGTTGCAATACACGACTAAGAGAACAAGATTGACGGGCAAAGCACTTGGAGTGCTTGTGGCAGTTAAGGATTGGACAGCGGCGGATAAAAGGATGCAAGACATAGAGTTCAGAGACGAAGTGAACGTAGACGACATCTTCGAAGATTATCCGGATGATTACGAAGATACACTTGAACAAGAAATTGCGGAAGAAAACGAAGCTGACGGCGAAGATTTTACTTACGAAGAAGACGAAGCTGAAGATGAATGATGTTTGTAATAGTTTTTTACTATTTTGTATTGTAATTTGAAAACATTTGTACAACTCCTGGCCCGCACGAGTATAAACTGTGAACGGCTAAATTATCCAAAAATGACTTTACCTTTTATTATAACAACAACAAATGTATTATGAAATACTTATAACTTCATAAGATCTAATTTTGGTTTAAAAAATAATATCAAACACTTGTAAAATTTAAAACCAAATCACAATAGTAATCAAAATGTAATATTAAAATTATAACCGTAGAATTTGTAATATTTTAACATGATAAGATATAGTTTTGCTTTGTATTAGATATAAAAACATAATAATAATAATATTCAAAATATGATAATAACATAAGTAATATTTAAAATTTTAGACTATATAATAATTACAACACTTAAAATATTAATAACCAAAACAAATTAATATTAACAAAAATGTAATAATAATTCTATAATAATATTCAATCTCAATATTTTTTAAATATAACATTTTGGATATAAAATAAATAAAATCAGCATAATATTTACCAATAAACCACCGGTTTTTTACAAATAAACCGTGGTTTCGCAGTCCTGCCGGGTTGCGGTCTCGGCGGGTTGCGGTCTCGGCGGGTTGCGGTCTCGGCGGGTTGCTCCTTATGCGGTCTCGGCGGGTTGCGGTCTCGGCGGGTTGCGGTCTCGGCGGGTTGCAGTCCTAATGGGCCAGTTTCGCAGGTAAACCGCCAGTTCTTAAGCAGGTTGTCAGCTTTAAACCATGGTTCCTGAACCATTAGACACCTCTACTTCTTAGTCTTCGGAGGACGATAAAAAGGATGGTGGATGACGTGGGGGGTAGCACGTGTGACTGTATTTCTCGTTCCGATAACTTTCTTTTACTTTCTTTTCTGGTTAATGCCTAATTGGATGGGTTACCCATCCAATCAGAATACACTACATTTAACTTTCAACCTGTTAAAAGAAAACTTTGATTTTATAGTAAATTGAAAGGCGTTTTGTTCATTGTCGAATAATTATGCAACGATTTTACAGTTGAGTTATCTTAAGATTAACAAACTTAACATTATCGAGGCCTATTGCAATTTAAATCGTTTAAGTTATGCGTATATCAATGATAGATGATTTAATCGGCCGTAGGGAAAAGCTCAAACTATTATTTAGAGATATAAGAATTATGAACGATAACATATAAATCTCTCAATATAATTAAATTTAAAATATAGTCCAGTTATTTGAGAAGATTTGATTCATAACTTAACATGTTTAAGAAAAACAACATAAAAAATTAGAAAACACGTTTGTAAAAAAAGAATTTGTCCACTTTAATTGAAAATGTCATAATCTTTTGTCGGTCTTCGCTTTGTAAAGGATCTCATGTTTTCTGTCACGAAGATATCAACTCTTTCGGAGTCTTCAAGTTAGTCACGTCAAAAGTTACATATTCTTTTCAAGAGTCAATCTCATCTTCTGTAATGACCTAATCAATATCTTATGGCATAAGGAATGCACCCTTATGGTGAAATATCTAAATGTTCTCATCCTCACTAGACGAGTCTTTCATACTGATGTCGTTCTCTGTTTATAATATTACATCGCGCGTATGCTCCTGGACTTCTAAGCACCTTTATACGTGGGTTTGATCTTGCTTATCAATTATGCTCTGTGTGTGGCACAAGAGGGTACTTAAAGAGTTTGCTTAGTAGCTTTGTTGTTTTTTTTTTGCCATAAGATGAAGATCTCGGGTGCGAAGGTGGTCATGTTAAATGTTACCACTCTCACGTTGGAGGACAGCCTTGGGATATTTTACCTAAACATCTGGAATCGCGCATGTACATATATACAAGATGTCTTTTCTTATAAACCCTTAGATTTAAATAAAATGAAGGATTAGATTGAAGATACATGTACATATATAGAGGATATTCTATGATTTTTTCGTTTATTCACCATTTAAGCTCATTCAAGCAAAAAACCCAGACTTTCATTGTCGTTTTTTTCTTTCTAAATTGTTAAGCTTATGATTGTGAACTTTTTTCTTTCCTTAATTTCTTCCTCATTTCTCTAAAAAAATCACGATAAAATATAGTTCAGAATAAAATCCTGACTTTATCCTCTTTTATTTTGTGATGTATCATAAAATGGATTAATATGATGAAGAACCATTTCAGATGCGTCGGCGAAACACGCCAACGACCCACTTATAGAAGTTCTCTTTAGTGATCGTGTATGTAGCTCCTGATGAGATGTTATTATTTGAAGCGATGGCTATAGTTTGGTTGTATGTCAAAAACAATTGGCCAAAAACACTTCAATTATATATGTTAAGCTTGATGAAGTCAAAATCAAACATGTTGGAGAGCATAAGTATAAATATACAGATTAGCCAAAAAATCTGAGGAAATTCAGGAGTTGATGTATTCTTTCCAACATGACAGTTTCCTTCTTAACCAGGGGTCAGACGTCATTTTATATAAGATTGAATGAGGTTGTGTTCTTCACCTATATGATGAAGCATGGTATGCAGTTCACCTAAGTCCATACCTATTGTGATATTTTGAAGTAACAAATGTAAACCCCTCTCAACTAGTGCCTAATTATTGGAGGCTATTAATGGGTAATATAATTCTTAAGCATGATTATTTTGAGCGTTTCAAACTCTAAGATTTTTAGGTGTAAACAAGCTAACTAGTAAGAAGAGAATCTATTTTAATTTTATATATGAGCCCTTTCGGCAAGTTTTTTAATGATTTTCCATACTACCACAAGGTGGGTAAGAATAAGATTTTTTGCGTGTATGGGTGTTGAGAATATGCCAGCATAATTGATTTGATGTCTTGTGCCCTTATATCGAGTTTGAGGGTAAGATAAAATGGCTTTGAATGAATCACATTATATCATACTTAATAAGTAGAACACCTATCATATACAATTGTGTATTATTTTGTATCACCAAAGTTGGACTACAAGCGGTGTCTTAGGGGTGCCGAGTTGAGTTATGGTGTGATAATGGAGCGGGTCGAAGATTTTGATAAGTGCTTCAATAAATTGCTACTCTTGCATATGCTCATTCATGGTGGCATATAACCGAATCGAGTATGCATAGGAAACTTCCCATGAGTGAAAGATAAGTTTTTTTTATTGGCAGATGCAATATAATTTCATATTTGGTAGTTGGAATTATAAGATATATTCAGGTTATTATAATACTATAAATTATTTTCATGACAAAAGTTTTAGGAAAGTACATCATTAAAAATAGATAGTTCATTATGAAGAAATAAAAATGGTCTTTCACTGTCTAAAGATATACAAATCCATATATTAAAAATATAATTAGTCAGAAAATTTAAGGACCATAGATTATCTTAGCTCATAATTATTTATGTATGGATATTTGTCATATTTCATCAATGAGCACTTCCCTTTCTAAATGAGTTGCAGTTCAAGAAAACATTGTCAATTAAAATCTTACTGCATCTTCCATAATTCCATCAAAATATGTTACATATTCTGAGGCTTCTAATCATATCTTTTAATTTTTTGGATTTCGTCGTATGGTTTTGTTAAGTAAAATATTTGGAATACTTATTATGTTTTTTTATGATGATTTTGTGGCCATTTATTTACGAATAATAGTTTGAATAGTCTGCACATATAAACGTCTCATTTTAAGCTATCCACAATAACGTACATAAAGGTCAATTAAGATAGAGCACACCAACACAAACTCCATCATTTTAACTTCTCTTATAAAGAAACGTGTATCTAATATTTTTCATGGGCATAACCTTCCTTAATGTTCACAGAAATCTCTATAGTTTGAAAGATAGTTATTTTAGGTGTGAAATGTTTTTTTGGTTATATATTTTATTCCGTATATATTTTAGTTAATACAATACATTGAAATTTAGTTTATTATTACATGTTAGTGAGGTTAAATTTATTGAATATATATGATGCAGATCCAAGATATAAAATTACATACATAGAATAAACATCAAGTAAAAATAGTAACAAGTTTATCGTCATTTATTCATCAGGGTAACTCATGTATATAGTATTACAAGTATTTTATTTTAAAGATCTGATTGATATATATATAAATAAAAAAAAACTATGTCGTTTGATATCCTTAACTAATAATATCTCAAAAATAAATATATTACTTAATATATTTGGCCCAGATTGTATTTATTTGTTAGCTTGATTAGCTTTAGACCTTTATGGACCGAATATTATAGACCAAACAAATTTTACTCTTCTTATTTCGCATATTTTTATGTATAAAATACTAATTTTTTATTATTTTGAATTCAGTTAAGTATAACTATACAATTATTAACATATTATATTATTAGATAATTAATTCTTACGATGCAGACCATCAGAAATCAAAAGTACTTTAGATAATATTAGACATTGTGATTATTTTGTATCACCAAAGTTGGACTACAAGCGGTGTCTTAGGGGTGCCGAGTTGAGTTATGGTGTGATAATGGAGCGGGTCGAAGATTTTGATAAGTGCTTCAATAAATTGCTACTCTTGCATATGCTCATTCATGGTGGCATATAACCGAATCGAGTATGCATAGGAAACTTCCCATGAGTGAAAGATAAGTTTTTTTTATTGGCAGATGCAATATAATTTCATATTTGGTAGTTGGAATTATAAGATATATTCAGGTTATTATAATACTATAAATTATTTTCATGACAAAAGTTTTAGGAAAGTACATCATTAAAAATAGATTGTTCATTATGAAGAAATAAAAATGGTCTTTCACTGTCTAAAGATATACAAATCCATATATTAAAAATATAATTAGTCAGAAAATTTAAGGACCATAGATTATCTTAGCTCATAATTATTTATGTATGGATATTTGTCATATTTCATCAATGAGCACTTCCCTTTCTAAATGAGTTGCAGTTCAAGAAAACATTGTCAATTAAAATCTTACTGCATCTTCCATAATTCCATCAAAATATGTTACATATTCTGAGGCTTCTAATCATATCTTTTAATTTTTTGGATTTCGTCGTATGGTTTTGTTAAGTAAAATATTTGGAATACTTATTATGTTTTTTTATGATGATTTTGTGGCCATTTATTTACGAATAATAGTTTGAATAGTCTGCACATATAAACGTCTCATTTTAAGCTATCCACAATAACGTACATAAAGGTCAATTAAGATAGAGCACACCAACACAAACTCCATCATTTTAACTTCTCTTATAAAGAAACGTGTATCTAATATTTTTCATGGGCATAACCTTCCTTAATGTTCACAGAAATCTCTATAGTTTGAAAGATAGTTATTTTAGGTGTGAAATGTTTTTTTGGTTATATATTTTATTCCGTATATATTTTAGTTAATACAATACATTGAAATTTAGTTTATTATTACATGTTAGTGAGGTTAAATTTATTGAATATATATGATGCAGATCCAAGATATAAAATTACATACATAGAATAAACATCAAGTAAAAATAGTAACAAGTTTATCGTCATTTATTCATCAGGGTAACTCATGTATATAGTATTACAAGTATTTTATTTTAAAGATCTGATTGATATATATATAAATAAAAAAAACTATGTCGTTTGATATCCTTAACTAATAATATCTCAAAAATAAATATATTACTTAATATATTTGGCCCAGATTGTATTTATTTGTTAGCTTGATTAGCTTTAGACCTTTATGGACCGAATATTATAGACCAAACAAATTTTACTCTTCTTATTTCGCATATTTTTATGTATAAAATACTAATTTTTTATTATTTTGAATTCAGTTAAGTATAACTATACAATTATTAACATATTATATTATTAGATAATTAATTCTTACGATGCAGACCATCAGAAATCAAAAGTACTTTAGATAATATTAGACATTGTGATTATTTTGTATCACCAAAGTTGGACTACAAGCGGTGTCTTAGGGGTGCCGAGTTGAGTTATGGTGTGATAATGGAGCGGGTCGAAGATTTTGATAAGTGCTTCAATAAATTGCTACTCTTGCATATGCTCATTCATGGTGGCATATAACCGAATCGAGTATGCATAGGAAACTTCCCATGAGTGAAAGATAAGTTTTTTTTATTGGCAGATGCAATATAATTTCATATTTGGTAGTTGGAATTATAAGATATATTCAGGTTATTATAATACTATAAATTATTTTCATGACAAAAGTTTTAGGAAAGTACATCATTAAAAATAGATTGTTCATTATGAAGAAATAAAAATGGTCTTTCACTGTCTAAAGATATACAAATCCATATATTAAAAATATAATTAGTCAGAAAATTTAAGGACCATAGATTATCTTAGCTCATAATTATTTATGTATGGATATTTGTCATATTTCATCAATGAGCACTTCCCTTTCTAAATGAGTTGCAGTTCAAGAAAACATTGTCAATTAAAATCTTACTGCATCTTCCATAATTCCATCAAAATATGTTACATATTCTGAGGCTTCTAATCATATCTTTTAATTTTTTGGATTTCGTCGTATGGTTTTGTTAAGTAAAATATTTGGAATACTTATTATGTTTTTTTATGATGATTTTGTGGCCATTTATTTACGAATAATAGTTTGAATAGTCTGCACATATAAACGTCTCATTTTAAGCTATCCACAATAACGTACATAAAGGTCAATTAAGATAGAGCACACCAACACAAACTCCATCATTTTAACTTCTCTTATAAAGAAACGTGTATCTAATATTTTTCATGGGCATAACCTTCCTTAATGTTCACAGAAATCTCTATAGTTTGAAAGATAGTTATTTTAGGTGTGAAATGTTTTTTTGGTTATATATTTTATTCCGTATATATTTTATAGTTAATACAATACATTGAAATTTAGTTTATTATTACATGTTAGTGAGGTTAAATTTATTGAATATATATGATGCAGATCCAAGATATAAAATTACATACATAGAATAAACATCAAGTAAAAATAGTAACAAGTTTATCGTCATTTATTCATCAGGGTAACTCATGTATATAGTATTACAAGTATTTTATTTTAAAGATCTGATTGATATATATATAAATAAAAAAAACTATGTCGTTTGATATCCTTAACTAATAATATCTCAAAAATAAATATATTACTTAATATATTTGGCCCAGATTGTATTTATTTGTTAGCTTGATTAGCTTTAGACCTTTATGGACCGAATATTATAGACCAAACAAATTTTACTCTTCTTATTTCGCATATTTTTATGTATAAAATACTAATTTTTTATTATTTTGAATTCAGTTAAGTATAACTATACAATTATTAACATATTATATTATTAGATAATTAATTCTTACGATACAGACCATCAGAAATCAAAAGTACTTTAGATAATATTAGACATTGTGATTATTAATATGTCATATTGCACATGGGTGAAAAAGTATGTTTAGTCATATATTAGTATTGGTTTTGGATGAGATGTTTGCTTTATCAATTAATATAATATATTTTTCATAATAATGTTTAGTGGATAACCATTTAAAAAATAATAATATAAGTGAGAGACTATAAAAAATAATACTCTGCAGATAATCAAATATTAATACAATGTATCATATTATTATAAATTAATGACATGAATATCAAATATATTATATATTAACAATTTATGACTTTTAAGTAACAATATTTATAATATGATGTATTTAATTATAGATATTTGTAATATGATGTATAAATTCAATGATTCACTAAAAGTTTAATTTTAGGCATCTCTACTTATTAAGTTATTATTTTCTAAAGGGTCAAGCACTCAAGCTATATATACCCAAATGTGGTTTAAGTATACCCAATTTTGAGTTTACCCAAATGTGGTATAAGTTTATCTAAATTTTGACAAAAATATCATTTTATGGGTATATAAGGTTTTTTTCCTAACCTTCACGCACCTTATTTTTTCTCTTACACTCTCTAACTTCTCTCTAAAACCTCCAAGTTCTCTTTAATTTATCCGGCGAACTAAAATCCGGTGAACTAAAATATGAAAACTTAGTGTTGGTATCAAAATTAAGGTTAGGGTTGAATTAGGTAAAAAAATCATAATTTTAGAGTGTTTGGAGGCTATTTTCCAGCCATAATTCAGCCGGAAAAAGGCCGGCAGCGAAGGCTGAGCGCACCATAGGTACAGGGGGTGCATACCGGCTAGCATGTTAGGCCTGTACCTATGGTGCGCTCAGCCTTCGCTGCCGGCCATTTTCCGGCCGAGTTCCGGCTGGAAAATGGCCTCCAAACATCCTTAAATTATTATTATTTTTAATAATTAAATCCTTAATTTAAAAAAAAAACTTCTAAAAAACAAAATTTTACCTTAATTTTGGTTGCTTCATGTTTGATTTTGTGTTTTTATTAGAAGAAATTTAAAAAAATTGAAAAGAGTTTGAATGTTCTTGAGGCAACTTTGAATGTTCAAGAACAATTTGAAGAATTTCACAAAATTGTAGTAATATGGGATTTGATCTAGTAGGGAGTTGTGTTTTTTTTATACATAGCCAAATAGATTGTTTTGTGAATTGGGTATATCTATGATATACTTAGTATTTTTTTTATTTGATGGCAATTCGGATATTAAATGAAAGTTCAAAGTTTTTTCGTCCTAAAAAATCAACTGCGTTTTTTGGATAAACTTAAACCACATTTGGGTATATATAGCTATACCATTTTCTAAGATATCATTGAGCTTTGATTTATGCACATTGTAGTATTTAAGTTATGGAATTAAACCGAACCAATTCATTGTGTCACTAAAAAAATGAATATAGCACGATAACAAGTCATTTTACGGTTATTATCACAAACTTTAATTTTTTAGTACAAGACGTGAAAATATATAATTATTTTCTTCGATTTTTCTATTTATACAAAATTTAGAGTTTTCATCTAATATAGACTAAATGTCACATTAATCTCATTTTTACGAATTTATGTTCAAAAAATATATATAACAAAACCGTCTAAAAGAATCAAATAAAAAGTTTAACAATGAAAAATAACGAAAATTTTATAATTTTAAAATGACAATGATCCCTCAGACAAATATCTACTACTGAACTCGTATAGATCCATTATATATACTCTTTTATATATATATATCAGAGTTGTTTACTTTAATTTTTTTAAATAATCCAAGCATATACCGAAAACTTTGTAAGCCTATGATTTTATGTTCAATTGTCTGAAATACTTATTTTATTTCATCTATTTTTTTTAATCCATATTGGCATAATCGATTTGTGAAGTATAATACTACTAGCAAAGAACATAATCCAAAATTGGTGTTTATGGACCAATTATGTCCAAAATTGATCTTCATAAATCTCATTTCCAACATCAAATGACATGCATCTATCCTAAAACTTAAAAAACAATCCAAATTCAATTTTAAGATTTTCTTTTAAAAAATAAAGTTGTATGTGTTAAAGAGATGAAATATTATTACGAATGATTTGTTAAATTGGTTTTTTAAAAAATTAAGTCTTAAAATTGGAAGATTATTTTGATTTGTAACTATATTTATTAATTAGTAGTAGGTTATAAATAATTTTAAGAAAACCATTTGAATGAATTTTGTTTTATAAATACTAAAAATATAAATATAATTAATTTTTTTTATTATTTATAAAAGAATTCCATCTTAAAATTAGAATATACAAAATTATGAAAAATATCATAATTAATCCTGAGCCTAACTACATTAATATTAAATATGATTTTATTTTTACAAACAAACATTATGGTATGTACAACTATAACTAGGCTGGTTTTGAACATTAATTAGTTAATTGACTATCCACTATTGCGACACATAGTTTATTGACTAAAAACATTGGATTTTATTGATTAAAATCCACTTTGGACATATATTGTAGTATTAGCGAGAATACCCAAATTTTATAAAAATATATATTTTATTTTATTTTAATATTTTAAGCATTTTATTTAAATAGAATATCAAATCTAATTATATTCAAATCTGATATGATTTGATCCTATTACTTTTATTTATGTTTCCTTATTTTGCATTAGGATTTTTGTCGTTTCCTATTTAATGCACCTTAAACCATACTTTTGAGTAGTTGTTTTTTTAATAATAATATATTTAAATTCATACTTTAAATTTAAAAGAATAATATATTTTTAAAACTCCTATGGATTTTTTATGTTTTATTCTTCTTCTAATTTATGATGGATCATAGTCTCTTTTTCTTTTAGTTCATTGATTATTTATTTTAGATGCATATTTATATATGTGACTATATTTATTGAAAATGAATAGTCAAATGATTAGATAGTTGAAAGACTATCAGGATAATAGATAGTCAACGCGCAAAATTAATAGTCAAAAACTAAATTTAAACTTCATTTTTAGTGGAATGACTATAAAATGAATATTAAATCATTTTTAAAAACAGGGTGGGTTTAATAGTTTTACTTTTTCTAATAATGATTTATAATTTTCTTATGCCTTCGTTCAAATATATAGTCAAACAAACAAGGCCTTACCATATGAAACCGAACATGTTTACCGTTTTACCTTTTGCAAAAAGACGTTGGGATACTACATAAGGTGCGTGTGGTATTACTGTTTTACTGAATTAGCAGGTTAAAAAGCAAACCTTTTCAGACATAATCACTAAATTAACCCTAGTAAATCCCAATAAATTACTTTTACACTTACGTGAAAACCCACTGATTACCCTACATTGGTCAACCCTGCACACCATTATGATCTGCAGATTCTTTTTCTATTCAAATTTCAATGTTATTCTTTTTAGTTAGGCCAGTTCTTGAATCCTTTCCGTTCTTTTCACACCCAAATTGCTTGTATTTTCAAACTAAAATAAGAATCTAAAAAGAATTGGAGTCAACCAACCGATGTAAGTAAAATCTTTGAAAAAAAGTTCGTATTGGAATACGGAAAGATGGAATCGAAGAAAAAAGAATTGCATTGGAGGCATATAAGTCAAGCTCTACAATTACGTTGATGAATACATCAGCAAGTGCTGAGATCCTTAGCTTTAAAGTCTACCGATTTACTAAACACAAACTGTTTTTACCTGTTTCATTTTATGCTCGTATTTCAAAGTAAATATCTTTTTATAAAATTTAATATTCTATTTACTATAGATTTTTAGTAATTAATTTAGTTATTTTATGAATTTTTTAATAAAATTTATTCAATCAAAAATTAGTTAAAAAAAATTATTTTCTTTCTATTTTAAATACGATTGCAATAATTTTATGAAAAAAACATTGCCAACGTATAAATTTAAATTGAATTATGACACTTTATGAATTTTAGACTATTAATAATGTTATAGAATATATATAATTAACTTAGTTTTTTGTTTTTGTAAGTGGTAGGAAAATAAAAAAGATTTATATAAACTGGGTAAAGTTTAGGTAACTATGGATATTCAAAATAAAATTTGTAAATTTCCGTATTCGTTTATATTGTATATATTTTATTAAAAAACAATTTTATTGCTAAACTTATGAATGTTGCACAAAGAATAAATTATATTAAAGAGATTTGGAGTAATCCAGTGGAACTTAAATTGAAATCTAAGTTAAGAAAATACAACATAATAATTTATTATATACAATTTTTGAGAGAGAGAATGCAACTTCTTAGGCCAACAAGGTTGGAACAACACCATACTTGATTTAAAATTTAAAATTCAAAATAGGACAACATCTCTTCAACGAGATTCAATAGCAACATCATGTATCATGACTGCTAAATGTTCTTCTACCGTAGGCATGACCTAAAAAATAAAAATAAAACCAGCGAGTAGTAGATTGAACAAAGACAATAATTGATTAAATATATTATAGAATTGGACAGTTCAACCTAAGTATCGCAAACCTAAACGTTTCAGCAGAACTATTGCCTTAATGGAATCAGGGATAGAGTTATTATTAAGGTCCGATTTCATGTTGGTCTTAAGGGTCCACCAAACCAACCAATCGGCAGTCTGGTTGATGGTTCTAGGGATATGTTTAATGTTTATGGTAACGTTAATTAGAGATCTATAGCAAGAAATGACGTTGTTAAGATACCATGGTGATTTACCTTAGCTACCATGTTAGTTAAAAGCTAAGAATTAGATTCAATATCCACATTTTTATAACCCTTATTATTACGAAGAACTAATTTATCCAATAAAACAAAGCATTCATCAATAAGAGGGCTAGATTTGCCATAAATTATACCATATGTTGTAATAGTCTCACCCTGATTATTCCTCATTATTCGAGCACCACAAGCATCACCAAAAAATGAACATGCACCATCACAGTCTAATTTTAATCTACTGTCTTAGGGAGTAATCCATTTAATGCAACTTATATATGAATTATGGTTTTTTAGAAAAAAAATAGCCTAAGTTTTCAGCGTGAGATAAATCGTCATACCAAAGCTTTCTATTGAAGGTGTTATACATAATTTTTTTATGATAATTGTTGGAAAGTGTTTTTTTCTCTAAAATAATAGGTATATTTACTTTCAAAGTGTGAAATAGCGTGTCTATTGATAAAACACTAAATTGATATGTATAATTGTATTTTTCAATTCTTTTACTTCAATTTTGTTTGAAATTATAATTATATTTAGTCAAAAAAATTATGTAATTATGTTTAGTAATTTTATTTTTCATACGACTACCCTAATCTTAAAGGCTATTTATTTTAAAACTAAAATTTTGAGAAATAAAACAATTTAAATAATATTCAAATTGAATTTATCCATATTTATATTTTGATAATTATATGAAATATAAATATCAATAGTAATAGTGACTTTTATTTATTATTATTATTATTATTATTATTATTATTATTATTATTATTATGACGTTGATTTCATAAAATTTATGTAAAATAAATTAATGTGTATATTATAATGTATAAAATAAAAGTTTGAACAACCCCCATTCATATCCTAATTTGTTTTAAAAATAGTTTAGAAAAATAAATTTTATGGTAATATATGTAATGTTGTTGAAATATTATCCCAAAACCATTATAAGATGCAATAAAAATATATTTGAAAATGAATATAATTTTTTATTGTTTAGAGATTTTGATGAAAATTCGTTTGATATATAACCAACTTTTTAAATTTTGATATAAATATTTTGAAATTATAAGATTTTTGAAATAATTATTTAAAATTATAAATGGGGTGGTTAACACTTTGATAAATGAGAAAGATATAATTTTATAAATTTAAATATGATTATGAGTCGTGTAGTTTTATTTTTTAGGTTAGTAGTTTCTTCATATGATGTATCGAAACCCTACAAAAAAGTTATACTGATCGGAAATGTATATTTTGGAAGCAATACAACTCCCTCAACATGCTCGTCATGGCAAAATACAATACCATTTTCTATTACTGAACAATTAATAATCATTTCTCAACTGTTGTGAGCTTCATTGCGACAATGATTGTTGTGACAAAAAGATCTCATCGTTGCGGCGAACCCAACTCTAGCCACGACAAAACCTTTTAGAATTATTCTAATAGTTTGATTGCCCAAATTATTCTAATAGAATTATGGTCAACACAACTATTATTGCAATGACGACCTGTAAGTTTTAGGTTATCGCAACGAACAAATGTTTTATCGTGACAAATACTTGTAATTTTGGGTTTTAAGTGTTTTTGCCATGATTTATTTAGTAACCAGAGCCTTTGGTATCCACTTAAACTCTTACCTACCTTGTTCATCCCATCTTATATTAGTTATGATGATCCAAACTCGTATATGGATTGATTATATCACTTCATTTAATCAATATTTCAATGACCTCCATTTTAACAAGTGACATCTCTAATCTCATCGTTGAGACAATTTTGCAAACATAAAATAAACTATATTTTTATTTGAATATAAAGATAATAAAGTTAAATCCGGAATGTTTGGTAGTCGTAAATTTGAAACAACGTATCACGTTATATAACTGACGATCTCACACATGCAGGCGTTAACAATATGTTTGTCAATATAATAACTTAGCAGTTTTTTACAGTGGGCTCAATTCGCTTTAAACAAACATACATGGGATGATTTAATTTCTTTACGAGAGACGACACCACTTATAGATTCTTATTTGTATAGTATTATGATGTTTTGGTTATATTCAGAAACATATATCACACATATAATGAATTATATTAAAACTTGTTTGAATATATCTCTTCACGATAACGACCAACATATATCCCAAAAAAAGATATAACTCAGTTTTATATGTTGTATCATTTGATAAATAATTTATTATTACCCATAAAAAAATTAACGTTTGAGTTCTCTATAGTTTAATGAGGTTGTCATTATATATAAAATATCAAGATAAATTTTTTAATTACAACTCTCTATATGTCAATTTTACCAATTATCAAGTCAATGATTTGGTACATAGATATATCAAGTTCTCACTAGAGCGCATGTATGAGACCAATATGATTATACTTTCAACTAATTATCTAACATATTCAAGTCTTACATTTATGTGTATAGACTTTCTATTATAGATGCTATTGTAAATTCTACCAAGAGTTGCTTGACTACCACAATGTGTTTGGATTGTCATGGTTCCATTTGAAATGAATGATATTTTAACAATGGATCTTTTAACCCTTCAACGATATTTCCTATTGCAACCAATACTATAAACTCATACTCCATAGTTGAATTTGATATATACCTCTATTTTTGTTACCTAAATAAAAACAACACCTCTTGTAAAGTGAATACCACTCCGTAGTAGTTTTGATATCGGGTAGACAAGTGATCCAACTTGTGCCTGTGTATCCCTTAATTATCCTATGAAATTTCAAATACTAACAAATATAATTTTTGTGTTTTTAAGTACGCAGGAACCCTTATGATATTTCTATATTTAGTATTTAGCTTATTAGTTACTGACTTAATTTACTCAAGACAAATAAAATAGTTTCCTTAATGCATAAAGCTTCGTATCTAGGATTCTTTATTACCTTTATTCGTAAAATATTATCAACCTCTTCAAGATCCTTCAACTTAAAGCTATAAGATAATATTTTTTATTTTTACGATTCCTTTCATGTCATTACTCAATATTAGTAAATCATCAACACATATATACACAAATACCACTGTATAACCACATAAGTTAATATATACAAATTATTCATCGTATTATATTTAAGCCTATCTGATATAATATCATGATCAAAATTTTAATACAATTTGTTAGGTTGTTGTTTCAGACCATATAAATATTAAAATCCTACACACCTTTGATTAATTTCCTAAAAGTACAAACTTGACACATTTAAGAAACATGACTTAAGATGAACTCATTTTCACATGAGAGACGACATCATTCATATAGTTTTATATGTATAGTTTTACAAAAAATTGGTTATCTTTGTAAAAATATATAATACGTAGACTTAATTATATTAAAAGTTATTCAAACTTATCTCTTTATGATAACGACCAACATATATCACATATAACATATAACATATAACATATGGAACTCAATTTTATATGATGTATCATTTGATAAATAACTTGTTATTGCAATTGAAAATTCGATATCTAGGTTTTATTTAATCAAATTAGATTATCGTTACTTATAAAATATAAATATAAAAGTTTTACTATCATCATTTCTCATGACAATTTTACCAATTCTAGTTTTCACTAGAACGCACGTATGTGACTGATATAATTCCATTTTGAATCAGTTATGTAACATATTCATACCTTAGGCTTATGTGTCCATATATTCCTTTGTAGATGCCATTAGAGTTGTTTGACTATCCAATGGTTTGGATTGTCATGTTTCCTTTTGAAGTGAATGGTATGTCCATCAATAGGTCTCTCAACCATTCAGGCTCATTTCTTGTTGTAGCCAACGTTATAAATTCAGACTTTATAGTTGAATATGATATATACGTTATTGTATCCTCAAGAAACGATACCTATGTATAAGTGAACACCACAGTGTAGTAGATTTTTATCGGCTAAACTAGTGATCCAACTTGTATGTGTATCTCTCAATTATCCAAAGAAAATGAAAATACATAAAAGATATTCTTTTAGCCTTTTTGAAGTACACAACTAGCCTTGAAAAACATTCCAATGTTCCTTACTTATAGTATTAGTAATCTAACTTAATTTACTAAAAGCAAATAATGCATAAAGCTTTTACATAAATACTTTGTATATCGCTAACATATTCCTACTAATCCATAATTCGTCCATTATTCATTTCAAGTTTTGAACTAAGATCGAATGTCATATGTGTTTATTTAAATTTCAGAGGTTTAAATTTATCAAATACCTTTTCAATTTAATGGGATTGACTTTGGACGAACCTCCATTATATTTGAATACCTTTAGTCTCAAAATAATATTTATCTTTTCAAAATCTTTTATCTTAAAGACAGAAGACATAAAACTTTTTGTTTTAATAATATTTTTCATATAAATAGTAGATATTAGTAAATCATCATGTATAGACGCACAATTACCACTAAACTTTAGTGTATGAACACTTATCCACTGTATTATATCTAAATTCATCACATACAATGTCATGATCAAAGTTTTCATGCCATTTTTTAGTTTCATGTTTCATACCATATAATAACATAACTAGCGTACATACATTTGATTTATTTCATAAAAGTACAAAAACTTTGGGTTATTTCATGTAGAAAACATCATTGAGATCTTCATTTAGGAATGAAATTTTTAGCATCCACTTGAATTTCAGTTTGTATACATGTGAAATTGTAAAATGCATTCTTATGTTTGTCTTTCTTGTAACCGAAGCATCTGTATCAAACTAGTCTATTTTTATTTTTGTTAAAACCATTAGGATACCAATATTATCGTGAACACTTTAATGAAACCATAAGTTTGAAATTTATTTTTAAATACTCATTTATAACCAATATGTTTGAACGTGGGGGTATCTTAACTAATTCTCATATGTAGTTTGGAATAATTAAATTTAATTAATCATTCATAAAATATTTTAAAAAATATAGAATCTCGAGAGGTTATTGACTCTTTATAATCTTTTGAGTTGTGGTCAAAAGAAAACACCACCAAATATTTCCTTATGACAACTTCACAACTTTATTCTATCAAGTATAAAGAAATATTTTTAGAATCTATCTCATTAGATCCAACACCTTTAGGTCTTTCTCTCGTTGACTCTTACGAGGTTTGTGAGGTTTTTCTTTAATCACCAGTGCTTCTTATGAAGTCTTTTCCTCGATTTTCAAAGTGGTTTGGATCATATTATCCTTAAATAAATTTGCCTCAAATAATTTAACTTTTCTATATTTAAATAAAACATTTGCCAAGTTTAGTAGCTTATAAGATTTAGTTTTGGTTGAGTAACCAATAAATTTACATCTTATAGCTTTTGTACCTAACTTTATTATTTTTATATCATACTTTTGGAAAATGCTAATCACCCCACGCTTTGAAATGACTAATATTTCATTTTCTATCATTCCATAACTTATATAGAGTTAATTCTACTTTATTGATAAGAATACAATTAATAAATAACATGTCATTAAAATGGCTCACCTCATATAATTATATAAAAACTAAAATTAATTAGCATGACAATGATCATTATATTATTTTTTTATTTTTATGTTTAATTAATCCACTTTTAGACGTATAATGTGTAGTTAATCCATTTTGTTGTGATGTATAGGGCGCTGAATATTGATGGATTATCTCATATTCTTCGTATAACTTCAAAATTCTTTAAGAAATAATTCTCACCTTTATATGTGAGATTTTAATTTTAGTGTCTAATTAATTTTCAACTACCACTATAAATATCTTAAGCATGATAAATTATTCATATTTATGTTTAAATAAATTAGTATAAATAAATCTAGAGTAGTCATAAAGTATCTTTTATCATTCAACTCATATATATTAGTGTATATCAAGTCTAATAACTACGTATATATTTCGAAGGATCTATAATATTTTTTAATCATATTTGATTCTATACACAATCCACAATTATAAGTTTAGTTTTGATAATTTTATTAATTGTGCTATGACCTATATGTGCAAGTTTACCATATCACAATAAATAAGCATTCAAGATCATGAATAAATATATATTTTCACTTCGATAAAATTAATTTTTAGTATATGATTTCACTATGTTGTTACAAGAGTATCAATTCTAAAAAATGTACCACCATTGGACAAAACAAGGTTATCAAATCTATATACAGACCAAATTATCGTTTTGGCCAATGGATCTTTTGAAACTAATTTGTCTTCATTTCTAGAGCATATATACATTCTCAAGAATTACCGCTCGTAAATACTAACTCAATATCAAGACCCTTTTTTATACTAAACTTGTTTATGTTTCCCATGTGTGCCTCTTATGTGTTATTGCTTTCATCTATCGTTTTGAATATATCATTATCATAGGAGATATGAATCGATGCGCATGTATCATACCAATTTCTAAAATTATTATCCTTAATTGAATTGGCCTATGTCATCATTGATTTTGATTTTTGCATAATGGATGCCATTACCCTTATTCTTGAGGTTGCACTCACGAGAAAAATGACATGTTTAACCACACAAAATAAATTTTCCTCTGTATTCTTATATATAGTCTTATTTTTTGTATCAACTAACGCGTGCCTAAATTTTTGCCTTTTGTGTTTAGGCGCTATTGAATTCAAGATCCTATAAAGTATCATCTTCGTATTATTTTTCTACATCTATAATACACGATTCTTCTTTTATCCTCAAGGGTTTTTGGATTTGCTCCAATAAATCTTCCAAAAAAAAGATAACCTTATGATAATGTCTCATATTCATAATTTTTTTAAAAACAAATTTTACGGACATGACTATTGACTATGATTTGTAACTCATTTATTTAGAGCGAAGTGGGTTTCTATATATAAAAAAAGTTGAAATACCGAAGTATATAAAAAATATGCGTACATTCTTGTTCAATTTTTTACTTCTCTTTTAGAGCATTCCATATCTTAAACCCCGAAGTGTTGTTGATGTACATAGCTTATAATTGGTCCAAAAGGGTGTTGAAAATGTATCATTGATATACAAGATCATATTTTTCTCGTTGTTACCTTTTCTCATTCATCTATTTGATATCATTATCGGTATGATCTGAAATCTTCTCCAATTTGGGATTAATGACGTAGTGAACTTTCAATACAATAAAAAATAACATTAACTTGGTTTATTAATTGGTTAAGTTTGTTCCGTCGATAGGATCTAAACGAATGAGATCTTGGTTCATGACCTAAATGGTGGCCTTTTTGTTGTTGTCATATATGTTTTTTTAGAAAAATTATATACTAAATATAAAACTTACAATGACAACGCATAAATCTCAGCGAAAGTTGGTAAAAACAATTAATGGAAAAATAGAGACTTGAGACACGTATTAAATATACTTACAAAAAGAAATACTTTGATCTTCATAATGCTTATATATTTTGATGAAAGTTATTTTGAAATATAACAATAAATTTTGACATCATATACAAGTAACTGGAAAACGTAAATCAGATTAATAAAAAAATTGTAAATGAAAAATAATAGCTTTAAAGATTTAAAAAGGATTGTAAATCATATCTTTTCATATTTTAGACGAGTACTATATTTATATGATTCATAAATCCTACAAGAAGAACGACGGATCGAGCAACATGTTTTTATAGAGCAAATATAACTCTTTGAACAAACACATTGTTTGTGGCTGCCACTACAACGAACATGACTCGCAACGTGTAAAATATGGATATCGTAATCTCATTAACCAATCTGTTTGGGTCACCTATCGCATAAGACTAATGCACATCTTGGGGTATGTCAAAACGAACCCACGTGATGAGATCAAGTTCGATAAAATTCATAAAACTACTAAACCCTTATGTAACATTAGAGAAATATTTGTATGAAAATAGTACATAAATTACAAAACTTAATAATTGTTTGAATAAGACACCACCAGTGTACAAATACTACATTACCGGCGAACGTGCCTTAAACAAAAGGCGTTGCGTGCAATGGCGGTGGATATTACACCATCAATGACTTCAAACATTAGATAAACTTTCTAACACACAATAAAATAAATTCCAACATAATGTATCCACATTGTCGGTGTACGCGACGCAAACAACCTTCGTTATTTGTGCTGGCGTTGGTTTTGCACTAGTAGTGACTACGAACATTAGATACAATTTGTAACTAAAAATAAAGTCACTGCCATCGTTCTAAACCTCCAAAAACGATTTGAAAGAACTACACAGTCGGTGTCATACACAGAAAACCGACCAACCCGAGAAACTCCATTGAGGAATTCAACTCTACTCTAGTTCCTAACTCTAATAAAAACATTAGATTACTTGATTTGTAGTTCCAATCATAAATAAACTTCAACCTCTCCATTTGTTTGATTTTTTTGTTAATGTTTAAGGTAGATGGTTTTTGTTAGGAGAATATGATTTTTTTAAACAATTGTTTTTGTTAAATTTTGTTAAAAACATTTAAATTTAATATATAAATAGAAAGTTTGTTGGTTGATTTGGTGTTTGAAGATTCGAAGAGCTAACGTCCCCCAAAATTAAAACAAGTTTATGTTATTTTTTTATTAAAAGGATGAAAAATTAAAAATGTTTTGGCTAAATTGGGTAAAAAAATAACCAGCTCCAATTATAACAAGTCTTTTCTATTTTTATAAGCACCTTCAATTTTTCCCCAAAATACCTCTGCCTAATTTACTAAGTTCTAATCTAATATTATAACTAGCCCCAAAACCAAACAACCCCAATTTTCAAACTTATCATCTTCCCTCTCTCTCACAAAACCTAAAATCACCAAACTACCAAAACCTCAAAATAAAAAACTCTCATTTCGGCTTATCAAAATTTGTTCTTCATCAACACAAGAGTAATATAATCCATTAAACAGCATCAAATGAACAAGGGGAAAAGAGTAAGTTTCTTATTTTCTTAGTTTTTGTAACTATGTAGGTTTTAATCGTTTTGGATTTAAGCTATTTATGGTGTTATAATAGGTAAGTCTATGATTATTTAAGCGTTTTTAGTGATATGTTGATGTTGGATGCTTGGATTTATGTTAGAATAGATTTTTTAGGTTGGATTTTTCAAATGATTTGGGGTTTTTATTGCAAGTGTTCTTAGTCCCTTCCGGGTGAGATATCATCAAACAGCGGGAACATTTGTTTTTCCAGATTTTTCTTGGTCCCCGTCGGGTGAGTGATTTTCAACCGGCGGGGAGGCTTGTTGTTTTTGCAGGTTGTTCTTGTACCCCGTTGGGTGAGTCTGGACAGCCTCATCGGAGGAGATGTATTTAATTTGTAGATTGTGCGTGTTCCCCGTTGGGGCTGCCCAGATTCACCCGACGGGGATCTAATTGTTTCCACTTTTAGCAAAATCTAATGGTTTATTTTCGTTATCACAAACAAAAAATGTCGCAGTCGGAGAAGGAAAAAGACTAATAAGGAGGACGTTGTGAATGAAAAGAACCCCCACCAACGTTGAAAAAGGTTCGCCAAACCGATAGTGGTAGCGAAAGCGTCCCCCGAGCCATGGAACCGAAGGGAGATCAGGCCGAGCAGGGAGAGTATTTGAATCATTTAGAGCGATCCATAAGCCAGAAAAGATTGTAGCGTTAGGGAGCGTAATTTAGAACGATCACCTTAAGGAATTCGAGGGCGAAGAAGAGGAAGAAGAGGATGTACCCGAGCTCCTGTGCGTAACCAAGTACGTCCCACTGATCTCAAGAGCTTAAAGAACCTATTCATTTTGCAGAACAATATAATTATGTTTCCGCAATACATACACCACGAGGCCTACAACACTTGGATCGGCAACGTAAGTTATTTAATTTATGGCTTAAATAATGTTTTGGTTACTTTAACTAATTTAGTTTATGGTATATTGATATGTTTTTATTGATTTCAGCCCCGTCTTTTATTATGGTCTAATCAAAACACGGCCTACTAGGTCAATAGGTCCTGATGAATCAACAAAGGGTGAAGACTCTCTTGGAAGGTACTCAATTCTGGCAAAAAATCGTAGTTGGATAATGTCTTCATCAAAAGGTGGCATAAGGAGACTGGCACCTTCTAGTTCTTATTTGGCGAGATGACTATCACGTTGGATAACGTGTTTGTCATTATTGGCCTCTCGGTTGAGGGGAAAATTATCGAGTCGTTCAAGACCTAATGGCCATATCAGATCTACGGTCGATATACTGAGTTGTTAGGGGTTCCGGTCGTACATCATTTTTGTTCTCGGATGTACCATATTCACCAGCACGAGCGAGTGCGATTTTCTCGTGCATCTCTAGCACGTGTAAAAGCTTGATGAGCTTGCATGAGGTAAATGTGCATTGACGTGGATGTATAAGAGTTTGGGAGGTATTTCAAATTACTCCTTGAAGAGTCTAGTTGGTTTCTCGACGTTGTTGGACTGTTGGTTCTACGACCACTTCCCATGCTTCCAGGTTGCGGTGAATACCTGTTACAACACAACCGATCCGAAGATGTTATCGTGGTTGCCTAAAAAGCTTACGGGGACAAACGTTCGTGGAAAGACATGCTACCTTGACATCCTCGATTCTCAAGAAGAAACAAATGTAAGGATTCCATATAAATGCCTTTCATTTTTACGTGATTGATGAATTTATGTGCTTATTTATTACATGTTTATGTGTTTGTTTATTTGCAGGTGATTTTTTCAGCCTTACGTTGATATTCGACAAGTGTTTTCAAAGCAATAGATAAGGTTGTATCGTAACACTATTCGCGTTGTGTTTGTGATTGAGACATACCATCCGAATCGAGTGATGCAACAATTTGGTTGGATCCAAGAGAAGCCGTTAGATCCCATTGTCGCTCGATATGGTCTCACCATAGACGAAAATCTGCGTTATCATGTTGACATTCAGCACTAGACCATCTGGAGGGACCACTTGTTCGTGATCAATAGGTATTCACAGTCGTTGGCAACAAGTCGTAAGACATTGATAATGTGGTTGTTATTTTAGTTTCGTACTTTCTTGAACATTTTGTTAGGTAATTTGAATGCTTTACAACATAACAATGAAGCTTTGTATGTTGTATTCGATTTTAGTTTTATCGCTTCATATATGCTGTATTGGATGTTTCTTTTAGTTTGTATGTTAATTTATGTTAGATTTATTGATGTGTTAGTTTTATGGTTAGGTATGTGATACCTAATTTGAGCTTCTAAATATTAGTTGGTTTGGTGAACTCCTTGCGGAGAGTTTAAGTTAGCTTAATGGCTACTACTTTGTTGATTCATTGCGTCTCACTGCTAGGGTCAAGACTGCGATCCATCAAACAACCGATGGATTTCTACCCTGCGGGTTGAAAATTATACCCCACCCGACAAATATCCCATACTTGAATTATATTTTAAGCTGAAATATTGGCCACCTTCTAGCTAAGCTGAAACTTTCAATCTCCGATTTATTATTCAATCGTCGATTGAAAATATCTCACCCGGTGAGATTGTAGACCAATTCCTAAACTTAACATAATTTTTTTAGATCGTCTCCCCATCAGAACAGAATACGCGATCCACATTTAAAAAAACAACAGTAAAATTATAAAAATGTATATTTTACAACCGTGGCCCATATATAATTGATCTTTTGTGTCTATATATATATATATATATATAGACGATTGTTATATCTGAAAATTGAATAACTTGAAAAATAATATTCCACAGAAATGGATGAATAAAATATAGAGAAGGGAGACATAGCAGGATGGCATGAAGGGACAAGGCAGTAATTGTGTTTAGCCAAATGTGTTTACTTACCAGAGATTCCTTCATTCCAGACAAACGCCAACGTTTTCACCATTGCCTACGACTCGGACAGATTCTATTCAGTATCACATTTATTTCCATTTATTTATTATTTTATGTCACGTAATCGTAATGACTGACTGTGCAATACAAATATAGAGATTGTCGTGTCACGGTCTCTTATATTTATATATTTTAGTTACAAAATAAATAAAAATGTTTTTCTAGTTTTTATTTGATCCATTAAAAGTAGAAAACACGAAAGAAGGTTCGCATTGTAAAATTATATATTCAGGGTTAAAAATATATTATGTTATCTTTAAGTCAATATGGTAGGTTCCGTTGAGTACGGACAATTGTAAATATTATTTCTTTCATTTATTTTTTAATAGGTTCATTGATTATATGTCGGATACAAACGTTTTTTATTTACATTTTTTTCTCTGATGTGATTGAGAGTTGATTTAAAATGTTAGTTTGACTTGAATTTAAATACTGGTACTGTGAGATACTCCATCATACACGTGGTTTAAGATGTTTCCTCTCTATTAAAAAATGTGGAGTTATGGACGAAGATAAAATATAGTGGATTAAAGGGAACAAGAAATTAAAAATGTGTCATAAGTTGTTTCTAAAACAACAGAAATTATATAAATTTTCTGAGAACGAATGCGCAAGATGTGTGTGGTTTTGTAGAAATAATATTTTTGTAAAAATATAACATTAAAAAAAATAAATGGTTTTGCTTGATATTTAATATTTTTGTAAAAGCACACAATTATAGAATAAGTGGGTTGGCTAAATATTTGTGTTGAATTGACGTCTCTTTTAAAATCGGCCTTTTATTATCATACTTTTAAAAATATTATTTTATTTTATTTCGTTAATTACAAGTGTTTTTTAAACTAATATATATTACGTTCATTAAAATAAAATTACACAAATGTAATTTGGAAAATATTATAGTTTTTTATTGAATATGTTGAACTATAAAATATTCTTGTAAGATATTCTCACTTTTGTATGATACTATATTTATATTTGTATTAGTTTTTGATTCGATTAGAATTCTAGCCATCAAATGAAGATCTCGTTTTCGATTTTACTACGGATCTTAGTGAATGGTTTCACGAATAATTACACTATTTAACGGTCAAACTTCTCTCTCTTATTCTATTCTTTAATCAAAATCGATTTTTAGATGGAGTTTGGTCAATAGATTAGTGGTGACTCGTGAGAAATGAATCACCGACTATCCAGCTATTTCATCCATCATATTTTCTTCAATTTTTTCTGATTACCGATTTGTGGGCTTCGTCAGATAAGTAGTTGTTCAGCAATATTAATTGACAGATATTAAGACATTTTTTTGATTTGTTTGTGGTATCATTTCGAAGAAAAATTGTTTTCTGATATAATTTCATGAATTCTGAATTATCTCAATTTTTTCTAGATAGAAGCTTTTAACATTGTTCTTCTTCAGTGTAGTAGATTCTTATATTTATTAATGGAGAAATAACTATCCACAACAAGCTGAACTCACATGTAATCCTTATTTTTTTATTATATAGATTTTGTTAGCTATTGAATGAGTTACTACCTTAAGCTTTGCCTGATTAATGATATCCTTTTGATTTTTTAGAATTTGAAGTTTTATTGATTTGAGTGCTCGTTATTTCCTGCATAATGTATGATAAACTTCATCATTTTAAGCTATAATATATTGTATCTTCCTGACTTTGATTAATCAGGACCTGCAAAATAGATTTAGTAACAATTGATAGTCAAACGTGTAGCTTGCCAGAATTGTTAGTAACCTAATGAAACTCTAGTATTTGAAACATATATGTTATTGTAGCCAGTATCTCAGTATTGAATTCATAAAGAACCCAATAGATTGCTTATTACTGACGATTTTAGTCATTGTCATCGATTCTCAGGTACCGAGTTTTCAAACTTTCTAGCAGAGTTATAGCTCTTAGTTAGTTAGGAGCATTAGATTGATTGTACTCAATTTCTTTAGCATCTTCTAATGTATTTTTAGATATCCAACCATCAATAAAATTTTGCTCTCGATAAACATGAGTTATAGTCATTTGATGAGAGATTAGTTTCATGCAACATTTAATTAAATGAATTAGATACCAAAGATCATTATCTTATATAAACATATCAATTAATAAACTTGAGTCAGTTTCTATATCTAAAAACATAATACCTTTTTTTTGCACATTACGAATCTATCCATTAAAGCCTTACATTCAGTAACAATAAGGATATTTTTACCATAAATTTTACCAAAAGCTGTAAAACATTACTATGATTGTCTAATGAGACCCCCACTACTTGTCTCCTCATTGGACCAACAAGCTCCATCAATATTAAGCTTTACTCTATTGCATGTAGGGAGCTTCCATTTAAGGTAAAAGTCTGTCTTGGTTTCTTTGAATGTTGAATACAACCAAGCATTATAGCAGCTTTAGAGTCTAGATACCAGTGAGATCTTTTATATAGTTTACTATCATCCAAACTAGTAATAATATAGTTGATATGTTCTATCATTGTTTTGGAGGAGATCAGATGCCCCTGATATTTTATATTGTTCCTAACAGACCAGATTACCCAGCATATGATTGAAGGGAGAATATCCTGATGTAGACCTCCTTTTTAGTTGACAAAAAACATTTACTTATCATACGAGGTAATGATATATGATCCCTTATTAGAATACCAAACAACCTTGCATAATAACTTCATACTTCCAAAATTGAAGGACACTGGATAAAGACATACTCGGTTGATTCCACATTCTCACACAATTGGTACTTTGAAGTCATAGAGAAGCTTTTAGCTCGAAAGACATTATCTATAGGTATCCATCTGTCTAAGATCCTCCATAGAATGATATAACACTTTTTAGGAGTTATAGACTTCCAAATATTTTAAAATAAATTAGACTTATTTCCTTTAAGTCTTGCATTGTTCCAAGTATCTTTTGTGGTGTAGTTACGAGACATAGTAATTGAAAATTTGATGGTATCCTCTAAAGTGTTGACAAGTCGAATGTTCATGATTTTTAAAATATCTGAAAGTGTTACTAATTCTTTTAATTTGTCCAAATTCAACTGTTCATCAGACCAATAGGTCATTATACTATGGTATTTTTCGTATTAGAAACTAGATCATAAATTCGCAACTGTGGGATTAAATTTAAACATTGTAAATCAGTGCATAATTAAATTTTAATTTGAACTAAAATATGTGGATGGTAAATTGGTTTTTGAAAACTTCAACGTTTGTTAAGAGAAATGTTACGACTTTTAATATAAATTTTATTTTAATATGAATTTAATTATTGCAAACAAGACTCGTACATCTTTTTGACCATATATGAAATTAAAATTTAAACATTACTCACCAATAAGTTGATCTAAAAATTTGTTAATGCAAAATAACATATGGGTTTGAGGTTTGTATTGCCTAAATTTAACGGTAGTTAGGTCCAATACATATAAGCTTGACGATATTGATGTCCAATACCATTGGTACACGAGGTGGAAATATTTCCTAAACCACGGGCTTCTGAATCAATCAGAAAACATTAGAATTTTATTTAAAATAACTTTTAACACAACTATTAAAACTTAAATTTATCATATTTGTAGCTTATTCTTGTTCTAAATAACATCAGTTAAAATTTTGTTATTGTATCGAATGTATCAAAATGAAATATACAAAATGAAAAGGCTAGTGGCACATCAAGCAAAATAAGTTTTAGTATTGATCCATACGAACATATGTGGACCGCTCTCTAAAAGATCATGAATTGGATTAAGGTACTTCATATCATTCATAGAGGACTCCTTTAATTACAAGTACCTCCACCTTCTTAATGAGAAATCAAAATCCATAGACATGGTCTGTTGAGAGAATTGTGTCTCTTATATATTCACCCTTCAACAACAAATCACAATTACAGTGTATATATATATATATATATATATATATATATATATATATATATATATATATATATATATATATATATATATTATGGTAAAAAGTAACACAAAAGGTTCAATGCGTAGTTTCTAAAATGTATATCAGACTAATATTAAATAGTCCATATACATTTTAACACAAACCCATATATATTTGATTCTAATTTGACACTTTAACATCCTCCTTAAAGTTGGAGCGTAAAGATTATGAATGCCCAACTCGCCAAGCAAAAAACTCAAATTGTTGTTTGGCTATTGCTTTGATAAAGATGTTTGCAAGCTGAAACTGAGTGGACACGTAAGATGCACAAATAAATCCATCAAGTATTGCATCCCGTAGAAAATGACAATCTACTTCAATATGCTTTAAACACTTATAGAACACATGATTGTGGGGAAGATGTAAAGACGACTAACTATCATATAAAACATGCATAGCCCCTGAGTTTAAGACCCAAAAATCCTTGAGAAAATTGTGTAACAACTTCAACTTACAAGTCAATCCTGCTATAGACTAGTATTCTGCTTCAGCGGAAGACAATGCAACAACACCATATTTCTTAGTCTTTCAAGAAATAAGGGAATCACCCAAGAACACCATCCAACCACGTACACTGCACCAAGTCTTAGGACAGCCAACACAATCAGAACCACACCAACCTGTTAGAGTGAGATTACAACTACTCGACAGAAGAATTCCCTGACCCGAGCTCCCTTTCAGATAACTAACAACTCATAATATAGGCTGGCAGTGATCCTCCTGTGGTTTCTGCAGAAACTGAGATAAAATATGTACCGTAAAACAAATATTTGGTTGTGTAAACGCTAGATAAATCAGTCTCCCCACCAACCTGCGGTACGCGGACCCGTCAATGAGTAACACCGACTCGCTTTTGCTGAGCTGGTGGTTTTGCTCCATGGAAAATGATGCAGGCTTGCTGCCAAGTAAACATGTCTCATAAATAATGTCCAGAGTGTATTTATGTTGGCAGAGAAAGATACTCGTAGGACTTAGTACTACTTAAACTCCAAGAAATATTTGAGATGACCTAAATCCTTCATATGAAAGAAAATGCTCAAATATTACTTAAACTCCACCAATGCACCTGGGTTATTCCCAGATAGAATAAGATCATCAACGTACACCAAAACATGCATACGATAACCATTCATGGAATAAGAAAATAAAGTATAATCTGAATAGGACTGAACTTGGCAAACCAACACCGAGGTGCCTGCTTAAGGCAATACAATGATTTGCGAAGGCGACAAACCTGACTTTTGCGCCCTCTGTCAAAACCCGGAGGAATTTTCATGTAAACCTCACCATCTATATCACCATGTAGAAAAGCATTGTGTACATCCATATTATGTAATTCTCAATTTTCAGATGCTGCAGCCGCTAACAAAAGACGTACAATAACCATCTTAGAAACAATGGAAAATGTCTATGCATAATTAACCCATTCTACATGGTGATTACTAAACACGACCAAATGATCTTTGAGGCGCTCTACTCTCCTATTAGCATGATATTTAATTTTATAAATCCACTAACTCCCCAAAGATTTCTTGCCTTGAGGTATATGCGCCAATGTCCAAGTATGATTATCCTCTAATGTCTGAATCTCTTGTTGCATTGCCTCTCTCCGACCAGGGTGTCGTATAGCCTCTTGGAATAACTTAGGCTCATCCTCAGAGGGAATAGCTGCAAGAAAAGAGCGGCATGCCAACGAAAAATGAAAACTATCTATATAATGAGTGAGAAGATAAGACCTACCGTGATCATGAGACGAACTATAACCGGGAGCAGGAGGAACATATGGTGTTAAATATACTACTGTAGTCATTACAAAATTCTTCAAGCGAGTAGAAAGAAGTTTATTATGCTTGCCCCATCTATAATATGAAGAAATTCTTGGAGTATCTGAAATAACATCCGAAACTAGTAGCGGATCTGAGACACCGCTGTCACCATCCCGAGGTAGAAGTTGCGCAATACCAACCTCAGCAACCTCAGCGAGTGGCGCTACCACAGAGACGCTATCATTCGGTGACTCCCCCTCTTCAATCGGCGAGGCTTTCTCAACCTCCTCCCAAAACTCCGTAGAAGTAGTAGGAGGTGCAACAACCCTAGTCTCAGGACAATCCAACTCAGAGAGCACATGAATAGATGCAAATGAAAATATATGTTCAAAAAATTTCACACTGCGGGAAACAAAATAATCTTGACTCTCCAAATTATATATTTTCCAGCCTTTTTTGTCATACAGGTAGCCCACAAAAACACACCGACAACTACGACTCAAAAACTTGTCACCTTAGATCATGCACATAACACAAAGACCCAAACACATGAAGCTCAGAGAAAACAGGAGGCACACCAAAAAGCATCTCAAATGGAGTCTTGAAACCCAAAAATTAAGAATTAGACAGAATCAAATACATGGCAGTCAAAATACACTCCCCCTAAAATTTAACAAGTAAGTTACCCTCTCACCTGAGAGTACGAGCAACATTCAAAATATGTTTATGTTTTATTTCAACCATACCATTCTACTGAGGAGTACGTACACATAAAAATAAAAAAACAATACCCAACTAATGAAAAACACGGCGCATAGAGAAAATTCAGTTCCATTGTCACTGCACACTATCTTAACAACCATATTAAATTGTTTCTTAGACATTGCGAGAAAATGTAAAAACATGGAAGTTATTTTTATTTTCTTAGAAAATATAAATAAATACAACATGAGAGTAATAATTAATAATAATGAGAAAATATTGCGCACCAAATGAAGACAAAGTACGATAAGGACCCCATAAATAATAATGAATTAATTCGAAATAAGCAGGGTTTTAGAATCAATGACAGAAAAATATTCACGAGTATGTTTAGTTCGAAAATAAACATCACACAAGTGAGCTACACTCATATCACCAGTACTAGAAACAAAAGGTAAAGATTGAACTATCGTAGCTGAGGGTTGTCCCAACCTACGGTGCCAGTACTCAACATCACTATCAGCCCCTACAGCACTCCAAATTCGGTCTTCACAACACCGCTGAAGTAGTACATTCCACATCTCCGCTCAACCAGTCTAATCACAGTCCTTGATCACTGGTCCTTAAAAACACAACCAAAAGTAACACAGTAAATAATAAAGTCAAGATCGTCGGTAAAGTGGGATACTAAAAACAGATTACCGGTAAGCTTGGGAACCAAAAATACATTTTGCAAAGACAACTGACAAGACAAGCGCACACTAGCACAATGTGCAGCAGTAGCCTGAGAACCATCAGGCAAAGATACTACACATTTTGGCATGATAGTAATATTATGTAACAGAGAGATGTTATCTGTCATGTGATTAGAAGCTCCAATATCAATAATAAAATGGATACTGAACAATTCACCACTCAGAAGCTCCTAATTATGGGAAAATTTATCTTCTGAAAGAAGAGAAAGAAACTGCTGCAACTGACCAGGATGACAAGAAGCCTCACTAGCAGGTAATTCAGCAATAACCACAGCCGACAGACCCACAGTGGTTGTCCGTGCCTTCGCGCAGCGCGACCTTGGAGCACCACCACCGCCTGGCGATCCACGGACCCACAGTGGTTGCCCGTACATTTCATCCAGTTTACAGAATACCCATGTTTGGCGTAGCAATTGTATTCCTCATGATCATTATTTTGACAATAAGTACAAAAATGCTAAAAATAACATGGGGCCTCTGATATGGGCTTCTCCACAAGTCACTGGCCAGTAACCGTTTATCAGCACACACCTTGTTGAATGTCCCATCTAGGGTGTGAGTCTGATTGAGCAAGTAATTGAGAGTGAATAACACTAAAACGCTCCTAATGGAGACCATGAAAGAAACACATGCAACTTTTCTTCATCATGAATCCGTTGATATGCTTCAGCCATCCCACAACAAACACAGGTATGGGCAAATGAATATACATTCAAATCATCCCAGATAATCTTGAGTTTTCCAAAATAATGAGAAACATACATAGTAGAGGTCTGTTTACAAGCAACCAACTCCTCATTCAACTAATGTTTGCGCTGAATATTGCTAACAGTAAAGAGACGCTATAAAACATCCCATAGAGGTTTAACCTCCCCAAAATACAGAACATATTTACACTGAGACTCATCAATAGTGTTCATTATTCACTGAACGAGTGTGAAATGAACAACAACCCAATCCTTCCATCCAAAAAACCAAGCTTTCTCCTACCTTTCAGAGATAAACACAGAGAACGAAACCAAACATGATAATTAAAGCTATAAAATTTAACAGTGAAAATTATATTACCATGATTATCGTTGGAACCAAGATAATAGGGAGAAGTCGGATCAATCTTTCGAAAACCAACTGCCACATCACGTGGTGTAGAAGGGGTTGTCTCGTCCACCGTAAAATGCGATTCATTTGCCATGAAAACTCTTGAAAAATATCGTTGATGAGAAAATAAACAAGACTACACTGGTAATACATCAATACAAGAGGAACAAGACCATGAATACGTCAGTTTGAAGAAAACAAAGGCCAGATAAACTTCGGCTGATGAAGGCTTATACCGGAAGCACATCGGCGCGAGAGGAAATTTCTAGAGGCTAGGGTTTTCTTTTATTGTGGCTAAGGTTTTGGAGGGTATGGCTCTATTACTATGTTGAGAGAATTATGTCTCTTATAGCTTCACCCTTCAACAACAAATCACAATTACAGTGTATATATATATATATAGTGTGGTAAAAAGTAATACAAAGGGTTTAATGCATATTTCCTAAAATGTATATTAAACTAATATTAAATAGCCCATATACATTTTAATGCAATCCATATACATTTGATTCTAATTCTGACACTCTAACATGTTCATATCTTTTAAGACCTAAGTTGAAGAACAACTAGATAACAACATTAAATGTGTTAAACCGAATTGTGGTGGTAAATACCACGATATATATGATAGTTTACGGTATAATTATTCAGAATATAATATTGGGTTCATCTAACATAAAAATATGTATCATAAAACAAAACCGTATGTTTAAGGATATGATGAAAATTATGATTTTCATCCAAATCTACCACTAGCACTATGGAGCAAGGATATCAAATGTGCAATATTAGTTACCAATAGATTTTCAACAAAGGAAATCATAAAGACCCAAAATAAGATTTGAACTGTCGAAAGACTAGCTTAAAGCATCAAGATGGTCAAGGATGTCCATCTGAAGTAAAACCTCATTGGACGAATCTAAAAAATTGGAAAATAAAATGGTTATATGTTATTTCATTGGACATTTTTTACCATTTAAAAAGCTATTAGTTTTATGTTTGTCTCAAAATAAGTATGCTTTAAAACGAGAACCTTAACGCTCTTTTGAAAATATTGAGACTTTTTGTTTTGGGGGGGGGGGGAGAAATTAAAAACAAAATTTCATTTTGAATAAGAATTTATACTGATTCAAAAATGTTCTAACTAAAATAAGAAAATTACGAACACAATATATCGGTCTAAATAAAGGTTGTTATTGGATTGATGATCAAAGATAAGTAGGTTGTCGGTGTATTGATGATCAAAGATAAATAGGTCTTGAAGAAAATATATCAATCCAAAAGAAGGTTGTTGTTGAATTAATGATCATATATCAAGTGATTTGGTTTCAATACCACTCACTTTAGGCTCGTTGGAATATTAAGTTACTCAATATAATATTCATTTTCCACATAGAAACAAAATGAAACTATTCAAAGAAGTTCAAAATCTACCTCTTCAAGAAAGTACTAAAAACAGTGCCCTCAAAACGGTCCACAAGAGATAGGAAGAATATTATAATTTTGTATCATATAGTGTATCTTCAATAACATAAGGATTTATGTGGGTGAGAGCATAGTTTTCAATGGCATGCGGCGGTCCATGGCAAAGAGAGCTAAAAATCCATAGCGACAAGGCGATGGCCAGATGACATGCGACGATCCCTTACCTGAATAATATTTTTATAACATATAACTGTAATTTTAATAGTATTATTTAGACATTTTAACTAATAATAATAACTTAAACATCCAATTACATAATTCTTAGAACACCCGAGTCAAATGATAAACATATAGACTAAAATATCCAATTATAAAACATCCAATTACATGATTCTTAAAACATCTGATTCAAATGACAAAAATAGACTAAAACACATCATCGTCCGAGAAAATATCTTCACACGTCTCATCTCCAACATGTTCTTCATTTATATCCCATAATAGAGTATCTTATTCTTTAGAGTCTTCATCAACAAGCCTCCGATCTCTTGTGCGAGCCGCTGGAGATGATGGATTCTTAGACCAAAGATTGTGTCTACTCCATCAACCTAAAAAGCTCCAACATCTACTCATTCCAAAATATATTCATCAACACCATCTTCAATGACAACAATATCAGAAGCTATGCTTTCATGTTCACCAATCAACCACTCATTACTTTCATCAATATCATTCAGAGCAATTGGATTTATTTTTCCACGCAATTGATGACGTCGCTTCAATGCTCTATCGTACTTTATATACATCAAATCATTCAAGAGACATTGGGCAAGTGTATTCCTCTATCTCCTATTAATCCATAATAAATCAATAAGAACAAGTAAAAAAGGTTATAAAATTATAAAATTACATTAAAATATTTAGACATCAAGTTTCTTACATGTTCAAAGAAGCTCCAAGTTTCTTTCACATCTAGATGAGCTGCAAACAAGACTGAATACTCGAATGGAATAATTTCACAAATTAGGCACCGATGAACCATAGTTCACCCACAATTCCACTAAAAAATTTAAAATAAGTAACTAAAATAATAAAATTAAAGCAATATTTTAAAAATAAATATACAAGAATATATGGACCTAGTGGCATGGAACTTTGAAATCTAATAGCCAAAAGAACCTTCTTCATATCGATATGCATTCAACTTCATTGTAATCTTAGCTTGAATCTCTGGGTCCGATATATATCAAGCGGACGTTTTGAACCCGGGGCAGATCTTTGAACACTCTCCATCTCTTCATGTTTACAATATTCTTCAACTATTAGCTCACACTCATTCACTTGTTTCATTGCCTCTTTCTTCTTCAATTTTTTTCCGCTGCATTTTGAAGTCTATCGTTGACATAAGAATGACATTTATTACAATAAGCAACACTAGTAGATGACCCAAGTAGATGATGCTTCAGTCGATTTACCCCTCTATTTATAAGTTTTATCATAAAAACTATATGTAAGGACATCTCCATTTTTAGGATCAGCTGGAAATCTATAATCCCGCCCAATGTCTTTGCGTTTCGTAGACGTAGACGAACCAATTTACGTGTTAAAGGATCTGGATGACATTTCTTAATCAAATTAATAATTATCTTCAAGAAGTACAACCCCATAATTATTATAGAAAAGATTGCAAATTGATTGAAAATAATGAATTACAAACTACAGACACTGGCTACAAATTAAATTAAAATACATATCTTCAAAAGATTTTAGCTTAACATTACAAATCTTACATCTTAGCCAAATAATTTTTAGGATGTTAGATCACAATAATTGAAGCAAAGTCAGTGGCACTTCTTCACCGTATTACCACGCTTACTTCTCTAACATCAATTTTCTTTCTTATTTTAATAAAAAAAAACATTCTTCAACTCTGCTTCTAATCCTAAGCTTCTGGCAAGTATAATAAAATACACTTTAAAGTAATCAGTGCATTACGTAAGTTTTGACTCAACCAGACTATCATGTCAATGAGCCTAGTAAAACCTCAGAGCTCATACACTCAATTCAGTAGAAGACTTGACAATCAGTTTTGTGAATGTAAGTGTATTGTGTACTTAAGAACACTAGTTTATTCAAGCTTACACTAAAAGCTGAACCGAGAATAGTATCAAACATCATTCTATTTCTAGTTATACAAAATAACAAGAGAACCAACAAAATTCAATAGAATTTTTGTACAAATAGTAAAAGTTTAAGATTCTAGATCCATAATGAGCTGTAAAATTATAAGGCCAAATCTAATCTTTAACATACCATTTCACACAATGACCATAAAAAAACAAAGCTAGCTTATTGGATTTTTACGTTCTTAATGATAACAAAATCTCTTAATTAAGAAATTAGTCAAGAGTCTTGACTGAAATTCTACGAAACATCAAATAATCCTTGAGAATTATAGAAAAGATTTCCAATTGATTGAAAAGAATGAATTACATTTCAGTGCAGAGTCCGCTTTGCTTAATTTATTCTAATGCTACGTCTTCGCTGTCAGGGGTTTCTGCATTGCCATTGGGGGCCAAGATGGACGAAAATGGGCCGACGAAGTGTTGTATGCGGCTTCTTGCTTGGAGGAAGAAAGAAGGGATGCGAATGCTTGGGGAAGTAAGAAAGAAAGGTGTGCGGCTTATTGGGAAGAAATAAAGAAGGGTAATTGAGACACACGTCTCTTAGTTTTAGGTTTTCGTTCTTTAGTTAAAAACAAATATCAGACTTAGTGTGGCGCGTCATAGCGAGCGCCTCACCACACAATTTGTGGCGGCTGTGGTGCGCCATGGCGAGCGCCACGCTAAGGACCTCGACACGCCCCACCCTGAGGCGCTGAGGCCTTGCCTCGTCTCGCCCAACGCCAGATCACAACAATGGGTGAGAGGAAACGATTCTTTGTGTTTTCATAAAGTCATGAAAATATCTGATTCTCAGTTATGTATCAATGCTACAAATGGAGAGTATTAATCAATAAAATATAATACCCATATGAGATTTTTTTCCATTACCTGAAGGAAAAGGCATCGATCATAAGTGAATTTATAAAAACACACGGGATTCCAGGGTAATGTGGAAATATATAAAGTACTATTTGTGACAATATGGTATACTCAACTTAAATAAATTTAATTTAAAAAGGTATTCTCTCAAGCTTCATGACTAATGGTGAAGTGTTGTGCACCGTATCGAGCACCATCAGTTTGGCGCTTACGCACCAATGGGGTACAAGGCCTCGCCCTATTAGTGCGACAACCATTTTCCAGCCAATTTTGGCAAGCAAAATAGTAAAAAAAAACACATAACCACTAAAAAACCTAGTCAAAACCCATAAATTTGATCCTGAATTTGAATCCCTAACTCCAATCCATCAAATTCAGACATCAAGCAATCCAAATCAACAAAAACTTACCTAAAAACAACCTAAAAATATAAAAAATTACATTGGTAGAGAAAAATGAGCTTCACATTTTCTAACCATGGTGGAGGAGGAGAGGAGGTGCGACTAGGAGGTGGAGGGAGAGCACGCCAAAATTTGGGTTGACCAAATTTTAGAAAGAGAAAGAAGTGTAGAGATAAGGTTGATAGTCTGAAAAGAGTTTGGGTTGTTTTTTGTTCTAAAAACAAGAAAGGGTGTGGATATGGTTTAGGAAAAAAAATACCTTAAATACTAGCAAAAGTGTATATTGGTTAAAAAATGGATGGGCTTATACTAGTTTTGGGTGAACGTAAAATTGAAATTGGGTGAGGATAGATACATTTTGGATGATTTTATCCAGACTCTTTCAAAATCAATATCATATCAATTTTTTACTTTTCTTCCTAAAACTTTCGAAATAAATATTTGGGTAGTTATAAGAATTCTTCGACTAACAATTACCATTTGTCCCCCATGTTTCACGTTTGTATTAAACTAGTTATCTATCTACATTTTTGTCTCCCACTGATCCCTTATGTTTCATATATTTGCAGGATTAGTGTCCCCCGCACATGTGGTACTGAAAACCTGACATGTAGTTGCCCAAACATCCAAATTTGATCTCACTACTGGTTCTTAAAAAATATTTCCTTTTATACCCCTTCATTTGCTTAGTCAAATCTCCTGTTCAGGTGCCACCTAGTTTTACCATTTACTATAATTTTTTACGATTTACCTTATTTTTTTTATCTTTATTAATTTAGTATAGTATTGGGTTGGACTAGGTTAAACTATAAACCAAACAACCCAACTTAATTAAGCCCAATTAACTTACCCAACACCCATAATCTATAATCTATAACCCAAAAATCCAAAAAATCCAATTCAAGTTCCTAATTCTAATTTTAAAACCCTAATTCTATAAACGTAATTCAAAACCTTTCGTATTTCTCCATTATCACTTTACTATTACACTTTTTTGTTAGTCTCTCCGTTATTCTTCCTCTTGCCACCATGGCAGAATATTACAGATGAAGAAAAAAATAAAAAATAGTTAATATCATTAAAATAGAAAAACTAATTGATCGTAGTTATAAAAGCTAGTATTTTGAGGATGCAGATGACAAGGTCTTTCTTCCAAACTGGACCAGAGCCCCCAACCATCGAAACAAGAAAGATAAGAAAAACAAGCAAGACATAACTAAGGGTACCGTCGAAGTTGGAACTGATGAAGAACTATTGAGGAGGATGACGCACCCACAAAGCTTCACGTGTATAAAAAGAAGAAGACACACAAGAGAAGCAAACATGGCAGTGAAAAAAGATAATGAAAACCTTAACCCGTTTAGAGATTGTTCTCCGTTCGGAAATTATCCCTCCTACAATCCCCACCGTTGATCCTCTACTAGTTCTAGTATCCGACCCTCCTTCTTCATTTCCCTCCACAGTTGAAAAGAAGACATATGAATATGACAATCCGATGAGGGGTATTGGGGGGAGGGGGAGTTGACTTCGAGTCGTTTGAGAAAGACTTTCCCGAATCCACAAGTACACAAATGTGGTACTTGATGGCGTGCCTTTTGAATTTTCGAAGGAGAATGACACACTGTGGTATTCAGTGTTGAGCTTTGTGAGGCCCGTTTTCGAGCTAGGAAGAGAAGTGAGATCCCACAGAGAGTCTATTGCTTCTCTTAAGGAGGAAAACAAGAATTAGAAGACCTCTCTTGACGGGGAAAAAGCACAGGCTAATCGTCTAGCTGAAAAAATCAAGGCAATTAAAAAAGAACTTGCCAAGGCAAATACTGCTTACGAAGAGCTGTAACCATCCAGCTCCAGAGAGATCACCTCGTTGAAGAATAATCAAACTATTGATAAGGGTACCATCAAACGCTTACTGAAGGAAAAAGATGATCATGAGGCCCTTGTAAAAAATACGAGGATGAGGTGGCTTCTTTTAAGGCTCAAGACACACAAGAAACAAAAAAACTTTAGACGCATATGTCAGTGGGATCCTAGACTCCCTAAACAAACAGGTTCCGTCAATCAAATCTGACATGGTTTTAAAATTTCACAAGACATTTTCTACATTAGTCCTTGGATCTTTGTGAAACCTGGTTCATACATATTATGGCCCCATAATATATCCATAGCTGACCAGTTAGGAATATTTGTAGATTCACCGAGTAATGACTCCGAAAATAGATGTATAATTATCTGAGACATAACTAACTATTCGATCCATATTCAAAATCAGGCTATAACCTATTTATATATGACCAAAGTCAATATCGTGAGATGTTCATTCTTGTATTTAACAAATTTACATTTTTTTTTATTTCTAGTCATCGTATGTTTATCAAAACTAAATATATAATTTTGTTGAAATAAATGAAATTCGTTAAATACAAAAAAGTAAACAAAACAACGAGATTGCATTTCGATCGTTGTCAAACGCCACAAACTAAAAGCGTAATTTTTTAAAATATAAAAAATTTATTTAATATAAAATTAATTCATATTGCGCACGACATACCAACAATAATTTATACTTTTCAAAATCAATGAATATCGATATATGAATTTTTTTTAACCTTTGGAAATCAGTATCGATGCCTTTATATGAATTCTTCTTTCTAGACCTACTGCTTTTAAACAATACTACTTTTAAACAATTTAGTTATTGTTAGTTGAACCGTAAAATTTGTAACTCTTAGAAGAGTTTGAATACATAATAAAATAATTCATCCTTATGTGTTTCAATTTGCTTCCTAGAAATCAGACTATATATGTTTTGACGGACTCAACTCAAGTTGTGGGCATAACGATTTTGTTCCAAATCAGATAGTAAATTAATAGTATCGGGTCAGAATTCTCTTTCGATAGATCTGCACTGCAGCAGAGCATCAAACAAGAAAACATCATGTTGAAATCTGCAGTAATTTACAACAATTTGCGCAACTGCATGGATGAGACGTAGGCTTGTGGCAGAGTCCATTTAATGTGTGATCCGAATAAAGGTCCCACCGACCGAGTTAACAACTCGATCGATCCACTAACAATAAAATAAGGTTCAATCTCGAATCCATACTTCCAAATGTTACTAGTATATACTTCGAATTCATACTTAAATAGTTGCAAATGTCATCATACAGAAATTAATTTGTAGGACATGTTGAACCGTATACTTTGTCTCATCTCCCGCATAAAATATGTTTTTCGTTTAATATTTTCAAAACCATTATTATAATCAAATATTTTTTTATTTGTCAATTATATATTCGTTTATTTCTTTTTTATATAAAATAAAATTGGTTTTATTTTTTTGTTAGGTGTAACGGATATGTGATTTGAGAATATAAGTATCGTCGGAGACGTACGTCATGTGGTTGAAGATGGAGCAACCGATTATACAAAGAGATATGGACTGTTTTAATCTCTTAAACAGAGTTGGGTTGAAACTTAGGTGAAAAGACGTTTGGTAGAATTTAAAAACAAGTATTGCGAGAGGTAAGAAAAATGCTATACCAAAAATCGAATGAACATATTGATCATCTGCGGTACAGAAAGGTATAACATACTTGTCGAAGGGTCTAGGAAGATACCATGATGCTTCTAGAGGAAGATTAATCACTATAGTTTTGAATTGATGTTTAATCTCAACATTTAATCTAAAATTTGTTGGATTAAAGTGTGATACATGTGACATAACATACAAGCACCTTATACAGGTATACGTCGTACAAATGTCAGCGTCATCGCTTGTCTTTTGTGTTGGCTGGTCTAGCCAAAAGAAACAATGCTTGTCAAATGCTAAAATGTTTTAGGTAGGTTTGTGCACATGATTCATCCTCTATAAATAATGAAATATGGGTACTAAAGCTATTGATGCGCCATAAAGTGAGAGAAACACTTGTGAAATTTGAGAGGAGCTTTCCGTTATACTTAAGGTAAATGGTTAACACTTGAATACAAATTATGAGATTCATAGTTCATTTGTAAGCTAATAGACCTTTGTAACAAAGAATAGTTGTTGGTTGTTTAATATTTGAAAATTCATTTTGTAACTTCTTATATATAAATTTGAGTGTATGTTGCCCATAAATGTAGGACTTTTTCATAGTATGAACCACGAAAAATTTGTTTTGTGTGTATGCTTGGGTTTTATACTTGTTCTTTCTTCATTTATTTTTTAAGGGTTCATATCTAAGCTATGAGTACGAGCCAAACAGTGTTGCTCTGTTTGTTCTTGTTGCAGATTCATCACTTCCACCAAACGGGTTTTGACTAGAGTAGTAGGGCTTCGACTAACGATGTCTAAACGTTTGTTGTTATAAGGGTTTGGGTGTTGTTGATTATTTTAAAGTAGAGGTGCTCTATAAGAGGAGTTTACCTAACACTTTTATTAAGATTTGTGCAATTTTTTTGCTGAACTGCTAGGGTCGATCTTCACCCTCTTGATATAACACCATTAATCTTAGATCAAAATCTAAAAATTATAGGCTCAAATACATATTTTTGTACAACTGTGGGGATGTCTGAGCCGAACATACTATTTCGATCTCTTCTGCATACATTTTCTTTGATTGTTTTGTGACTCTTAAGTATACATCTGCTCCAACAATCACTCATATGTATGTTTGGATATGAATCCAAGTATTTTTCTTCTTTTTCTACCTCGACTACTGTGATAACATTCATCTCTAGGGTCATTTGTATTTCGGTCAGGGCTAAGGCTTATTTACAACATTACCATAATTTACAACATTACCAGAACCTTTTCTTGGTTCTTCTCATTCTTTACTATTTACAAATTCATTGAGTTTTCCTTCATCAACTAAAGTCTGTATTTGATCCTATAAAGTCCATTGATCACTAGTAAAATGACTTATATCACCAAAGAAGTTACAATGTTTGTTTTTTATCTAGGTATTTCGTTTGCTTCATCCAAATTTCAAAAACGATTGTACTCGATGATATCCTTTGTCTATCTTTGTTAGTTCTATAAATGGTCGTCTTGATGGGTAGTCAGCTCTTTTGCTAGTGTTGTAGCCAATCTTAGAATTTCTCTTGTAGCATCGAGACTGACTGGATCTCCTCTTGCTGAATTTGATGCTCTATTGTTCCTTGTCGTGTTACCTAATGTGTTGATATGTGCCACTGTGTCTGTTTTACTGGCCAAAAGATATGCGGTTGGGCTTTCAATATTTCCAACTTTCTTTGCTCTAGATGAGTTAGTAGATCGCTGAAATTTAGAGCTTTATTTATTTATTATTACATTATAGAGGGAACCTTCTCGGACTCCTGAATGTTGCTACGACCACCAGATCGTTGAAATCTTGTAAGTGGAACTTTGTTTCCATAAAGCGTTTTGTGTGATCTCTTAAAATTTTATTAGAGAGGGAACCTTCTCAAATTTCTTTCCCACCTTCCTTGATTTCCTTTGAGCCTACATAATAATTTTTAAATTTCATACGAATAATCTTTTAGTTTTTTTATGTATCCTTTTGGGAGACTGTTGAACCACTATATTTTCCTTCCTCGGGGATTCGTGGTAACAGTTCAACATTTCATCCTATCAGTAGCTCCATACTACAATATCTCGCAGTTTAACAGCTAGATGTGGTGTTCTAGATCCCCTTTTCCATAATACTTGTCCATCTTGTGGTTATCATAAAATAGTGGGCTTATGTAATATAAAAGATGTAGGGTCAATAAAGACTCTTCTTCAGGATGGGAATTCTTGTACTTGTAGTAGTTATGTAAAACATTCCTGAACAAGTATGCCTATTGAAATCACGGTTCTTTTATATATTTTGGTGGCCAATTTTGCATTACGTGTTAATCTATGTGTATGATAACCTCGACCCGAGTGAATGTTTTCTTATGGGTACTCTTAATAAACTCGAGGTCATCCATTTACATTATTTGGATGATGTTTTCCTCGAGCATGGTTCAGTAAATAACCTTATTGTGTTCCTATGATGTTTTGGGGAATTCATAATTGGGAGTCATAGTCTTATTGTTGTTTTGGTGGGTATCCTAGGGGACAACTTGATTTTGTTGATATCTCGGGGGATATGCAGGGAATTGATGGTATCCTAGTGGAGGCAATGGATATCCCAATGAGGACAGTAGGTATCCCGGCTGCATTCCAGTTGGTGGTGGTGCTCTATGTTCACAACTAGTGGAATTTTTAGGTTACTTTTTCATTTTCATGATTCAATCGAGGTTCTCTAGCTTTTTTTTTCATGCCCAGAAGTAGGAGTCACATCTTTCTTTGTTTCGTCGACGCTGTCGTTGCTTTATGCTTTGGCTAGATGCCACATGTTAGAGGTTTCTCTGTCTTCTTTGCTAGACCCTTTAAATGGATGTTTCCTGTTTGGACTTTTTTAAAACGTTCTTTCAACGTTTCGAGAATTAAATCGTCTCTTTACTTATCATCCACAGTATGAAAAGCAGATTTGACTCTAGAATGTTGTAAAATTAATTGTTCATGCATCAAACCAAAATCGTTAGCATGTTCCTCCTTAATTACAATATCTTTTGTGGCCGACGGGGACTTGGGTCGTCTATCAGGATGCTCTACTTCAAATTTCTTTTGTCCTGACAATTCAATTTTCTCTTCAAAATTCGGCATTAGCTAGTTTGAGCTTGCAATTCATTTCAATTTATTGCAAAGAAAATATTCGTACCTACATATGACGCCAATTGATATGTAAATTTCTGAGTAATAAATTTCAAACGAAGACGAAATAAAATATATATAAATTAAAAACAGAACGTACAATAATAATTTTTATAGAAATAAATTATGTTAAAAAATTATTCTTTTAGTGACGTTTGTTTGTTAAATCTCTACCTATAGAATTTGTTGCTACAATAAATGTAACCTAAAATATTTAAAAAATTACATCTTACTCTTCTCTACCTTAACTAGGTTTCTTGAATTTTTATACCAATATATTTCAACCCACGCTATAATAAAAAATAATATTGTTCATCTATACTATTATATTTAATAAATGTCGAACTGCATTAATGAAATTAACTTTTTAAGCCGTTCTCATTTTAAATTTAGATAATCCCAATTATAAAATTGTGGACCGAGCCTACTCACAATGTTTGATGCTTTGTTTAATCATATTATATAGTATTGGCTGGGAATTATTAAAAATAAGTTTGGTTTGAAAGTAAGGGAGGAGTATAAGAGATTGGTTGAAAAGGGGCCATGATGATGGTTGATAATGAGATGGGTGTCCTGATAAAGTCCAGCAAAAAGTGAACCAAATGGGACACTCCTTCATAAAGTGTGCCCAATTACCCCTTTTTAAGATCGCCACATATGTTCTCTCATGCTAATCTTTCACTACTATTAACCCACGGGAACCTTCTATACTTCCTTCTAAAACCTGTTTTTAGAGCTTCCAGGTCTTAAATCATTATTTTTACTAAATCATTGGATACCAATTACCAACTAAGAATTGGTTGGATCATTTGTATATCTGGATTTTAGTGCAGTTCAAAACCAAACTTAATATTTGTATTTGGTTATTCGGTAGAAACTCGATAAATTAATATTCGATTATTTAATAAATTTTTTAAGATACTATTTTTGGCCGGTTCCGATTCGGAGATAGGGTACTAAATTAACAATTCGTTAAAATTATAAGATAATACATTTTTGATAATTTTTTTAGATTCCATATGAAATATAAATTAAATAATTCCTTATATATAGCATATTACATGAATGATTTATGAAGGTTTCTTGAAAAATGACTCAATTGTCTTTTGTTTTTTTGTTGAAATCAATTTCCCCTTGAATCTCGTCTCTAATTTTCCGTAGCATGGTAAGAACTTCTGGTGTTGTTTTCTCATAGCTCAATAACAAATTGTTCAATGTGATTGCCGTTTTAATAACTTCGTTTTGTGAAGGGGGCTCCATTGTGTCGTTTAACATCCCCTCTTTCGGGAGCAAGTGAGAGATGCTCTAAAGACCGCTTAATTGTATTCGATATTGTCGCTTGACTCACCTGCAAATCATAGTTACTATGAACCCATTTTTTTTTCTGGAGGGAACCCGCAGCCGCTACTCAGAGTGCAATGAGTGCGCACAGGGTAAACCCTCAGTCTGACGCGATAGCCTGCAAACCAACGCCAGAAGGTAAACCACACAAGGTGACAGGCTCATCCGAGAAAGTGTATGTAGAGGGACTCGAACTCATGACCTTTTGGTCATAAGAATACCATACTCAACCAACTCGGCTACCCCCTTGGGGGCACTATGAACCCATTCTTGCAATTTCTTTTGAGTGAGACTTGGATTATCCTTGTTGTGCTTGTATAATGCTCTTCGAATCTCGTCTGTCATTGTTGTTGTTTTTTTCACACATTTAAGATGAGAAGCATGTTGTGTGTATGATTTGTTTGTGTTAACCTATTTTGATATTGTATATATGTAGAAAATATTTTCAATGTCCATAAAGTGATACATTGAACACAAGAAGCATAATAAGGTGGAGGATTGAAGGTTTCTTTCAAATTGGGCCCTTCATTTGATACACATACATTGTATATTGTACAATATTTAAGTGGAAGCTTGAAAGGTGTTTGTAAACTAAGTATTTTACTATAATTAATAAAATATTAATTAATATATAAATTAATAATTATTAATTTATCGATTAATTAATAACACTTTTAATTAATAATTTTTTGTGGTCCCAAGTGTATTATTTTATAGAGTTTCAACTATACATAATTGTTTGTTAAACTTTTGTATCGAGTTTTTAAAGTTACTTTTTTGAATTAGTTATAAATATAGATGGTTCCGTTATTTTAACAAATTTTAGTAAAAATGTTAAATATATCAAAATAAAGTGTAAATTTTTTTTCAATATTTAATTAATAGAGAAATACATTTTAATTTGATTTAAAAATTGTTGATACAAAATTGATTTTTGACAATTTCAACAACTCTCACGAGAAGTATCATAATTTTCTCCAAACTTTTTATATGATAATTTTTTTACATTAGAAACTAGATTTGTAGATATTCACAACTATATACAGAATTAAATTTTAAACATTGTGAGTCATGATAGAATTGCATTTCAATTGTATCTAACAAATATTGATGCAAAATCAGTTTTTGACGTCTTTTACGACTATTATGAGAAATATCTAATTGTTTTTTTTTTAAAAAAAATTGATATTTTTTTTTTGTATTAGAAACTAAATTTCTAAAGATTCAAAATTTTTCAATCAGTGCATAATTACATTTAAACGTGAACTAAAAGTTATTTACGCAAAATCAGTTTTTGATAGGTGTGACGAGTGTTACAAGAAATATCATAATGTAATATATATATATTTTGAGTATGCTATATTTTGTATTAGAAACTTGATTTTCAATATATTCAAAACCATATATTGAACAAAACTTTTGAATATTCTAAATCAGTTCAGAATCATATTTCAATTTGATATAAAATATGTTGATGCAAAATCGGTTCTTGGCAACTTTGACGTTACGAGAAATGTGATAAAATTTGTCTATAAGTTTTTTAATATGATTTTTTGTTATTTTAAACTAGACTTGTCGATCTTTACAATTATAAAGTTAAATTTTAAACATTTTCAACTAGTGCATAGTTATATTTCAATTTGATAAAAAATATGTTGATGTAAAATAAGATTTTGACAGCTTCCATGAACATTATGAGAAATTCTATAACTTTTTTTAGAATTTTTATTTTGATATGATACTTTTTCTCATTAGAAACTAGACTACTAGATATTCACTACCATATACATAATTAAAATGTAAGATTCACAATAATTATATAATTGAATTTTAAATTGACCTAAAATATGTTTATGCAAATATGTTACAAGAAAGTTTATAACATCTTTTAGAAATATTATTTGATATAATATTTCTTGGATTAGAAACTGGAATTCTAAACATTCACTAACGTATATCTAATTAAATTCTAAACATTCTCAATCAATGTATAATTATTTTTAATTTTTGTTTAAAATATATTGATACAGAATCATTTGCTACAACTTCGACGATTGTTTTGAAAATACCATAAATTATCTATAAATTTTATATTAATACAATATTTTTAGAGTATAAAAGACTATATTTTTAAAAATGAAGACCATATCATTCATGATTCATATCTGTTTATAGTTAGGAATAAAACCAACGTATTAGATAAGATTATTATATTAATATTATTTTAAAATTATTATTATTTAATATAATAAATTTAAATTATATGTATTTTTAAAATTGGGTACGATATGAAGTTACCGTACGATTGATATTGAATACCAATACCCTAAACAAATGTACGATACTATAATCTAAAATTACCCAATCATACCAAAAAATTGTTACGGTTCGACAAAGCATCGACATGGTAGGAAAATATGGCAAACAATTATGCCCCTAATTATAAATACAGTGTTTTCCATATAAAGCGAACTTGCTGGGTTTAAGGTTTTATGTATTTTACATGATGTGCTTAATATCAACGAAAGTACGTCAATATTAGTTTTTTTTCTAATGTTTGGTATTTGCTGTATGTATGTTTACATTTTGTTTATGTTATGTTTTTCTCTGAGATAGGATGCCTCCAAAAAAACACTGAAAGACCATCAATAAAATATCAACATTATCATCTAAGGCGGGTGAGACGAATTCGTTCATAACTTGAACGAAAAGATCGATAAAGGTTTACTATAGATATAAGATGCGCGTCTATTGGGTATCTGTAGAAGAATTAGCCCATCCAATCCCGTCACCAACACCGCCATCCTCAGAATCAGAGGTAGATTCGTATGTAGAGCCATAAAGGAGGTATATGCGTAGGCAGAGGCATCGACAAAAGGGGAGGAAAATAAAGACTATTCGTTAGAAGCAAATCCATTTTGAAAAACAATTCTCTCATATATTGAGATTTTACAAGTGCATTACTAACCACACAATATACAACCTATATCATGCGATGGTGAGTATTTAATATGTTCTTAATGAATAGATTCTCTTTATTTCAGAATATGCTAAATGTATTATGTTTTTGGTCTATAAGAGTGACCAGAAGATACGTAATTCTAATTCTACAACAACCATAATATGTTGCAGCAATGAAACTTGAGATACCACCATTATGTCATGAAAATCTTCAACAACACGGTGTTCAAATGATTGTGGAAAATTTGACGAGCTTAGGTGTTTGCTAAAAATAATAATCTTTAAACGAAAATTTTGTGTTTTTGTTGGACACTTAATATTAATCAACCTTACTGACAATAGGTGCAAAATTGTTTTTCATAAAAATTAACTCAAACAACTAAAATTGTAGGGTTTTTTCTCTGTTAATTTTAAAGTTATATTTTTCCGAACTCAAATAGTGTTATTTATTTTTACATAGTTTGGAAATGAATAAAGTTAAGTTATAGTAAACTTAAATTATGATAAAATAAAGTTTTGAAGTAGATAAATCCAGTTCTTAGAGAATCCCGTCACTCTATACTCTTGTTTAATTAATCCATGAAGTTGAATATACTTACTGATACGGCCGAATGATAAATTCATCTAGCCAAAACTATATTCTCGTGCATATAATTTCTAATCATTCTAAATTATAGTTAGCAATACGTTTGGATAAAACATAACTTGTTAATACAAATAAATTATAAAATGCTATATTGTTATGAACGTTATATACAAATTAATTTCAAAAAAATCTTATGTTAATAGAACGATTCTCATTCATGTGAGCGATATAAAACTATTTTTCATAGTAAACAGTGGTGTAACATATTTGAGAGGTAAACAAGTCGGTGAGACACCTAAATAAAATGAACACAAAATGCATTTATACACGGTTCAATGATGAAACAAAGTTTAGAAACTTCCATCCACTTCTCGGAGTCGATAATCATATCAAAGCATTTTAACATTTTTAGTTCTTCATCTAATTTTGTGCCATTTCTGTAAACAACTTCGTACAAAGGTTCTGATAAGATTTCAGTAGGTAGTTGTTCTCTCAAAGACGACCATCTTTTGAATTCTGAATAAAGAGTGAGTTATAGCCTTAAAGCCACAATGAACATCAGGTGTCATATCTGTTACCGTGGAAAAGAAGCATAAATGTGGAAAAATATTCAAGAAACAACAACTCTTCTTTAATTTCTTTAAATTTTTAAAGTTCTGGGGCCTAACCGATGTAATTATTTTTGTTTGACTTGCTAATGATCTCACGGTGCTTGAAATTATTTATGGGGTAATATCGACATGATAAAGATGCGACTTCTTCTGTTTCGTCGAACCATCCTTAATATATTTTTCCACATCCTTTCATTCTCACCGGTTCTGTGTGGGGAAACATCTTAGATATTTTTAGGCAAATACTTCAAAGACTTTCGATAAAATGTAAATTCTTTGTTAAGTATTATATTCACGGACTAAACTAACTATTTTCAAGAGCTATTTATCCATATAATCATCTTTGGCACATTTTTCTTTCATAACAAAGTTTATAGTTTTTTAACCTCACATCGATCATAGAACACGTCATAATACAACATTCTGTTACCAATATAGTTATCTCAAATACATACGACAAACCTATGTAGATCTAACAAAACATCTATAATCTACTTTAGATTTTAGCATTTTTCTATTCTTTTAACATTAGTTTAAGGCAGATCTCGATGAACTTTTCTCTAACCTCTTTGAATATGACACCGTCATATGAAAAATTAAATATTTGCTTACATTGGTCGAATGATACTTTATCTTCGTGTGTTTATCGAGAAAAGTATGAAGCTTCATCTAAAATTGTTCAAATTTTAGTGGGCTTGTCCCTACAAATTGTTTCAATGTTGAATGCACGCCTTTAGCACTAATAATAGTAACAAATATTAGTTTGGCTACGTTATTTGAATATCACTTTCATATATAAAGATAAATGACCTTACGAATTACTTATCATGTTTATGTAGTTCTTGACATGGTTAGTGTGTGCATATAAGAGTTGTCACAGTACAATTTGAGCCAAGATGTTTTGGCGTGTCAAAACGCCTTGGATATTCTTCAAATGTTTCCTCCATTTTTGCTATGTTTGCATGCAACTCAGAGGTATTTCCAAATACACGACTAAATTGCAAAAAACAATAAGATGGTTTGACTTTATTCATTCTTTGAAGAATTTATTTGTATTCACAATAATATTCTGGTTTATATACCACTTGCATAACAATTGTGTAACTTCTGGAGATATCTTTTCGATTGTACCTATTAATGCTAATTCCCCGTATGTTAACATAAATTTAGGTAATATACACTCGTTTATTTCATGAAAAATTGAAGATGAACCATTGCAAAAATATATGTACCCAATTTTCCACACCCATAAAAAAATATTGTGCAATATGTTAAACGTGTTGGCGTAATCCTAATGATTTCAAATAGTGGTATTTTTTATCTTGTTGTATTGTATGTGTTATCATAATCATAACTTATGGAAATGTCTTTAAAAGGACAACATCGATATCCATTATTAGATACTGACGTCAACGAAGTGCGTCGACAGTTCCAAACGCCATACCATAGTTGTTTGAAAAAACATTTGTACGATTTTGGCTATAATCTATACAAGGGATGAAGTATATTTGTTTTTTGTGACTCTTAAATTTTATTTGGACTCGATTGTATTTAATAAATTTGAATCTATAGTTTTTATCATTTTAGATTGTGCTATAAAAATTATTGTTAGAGTTGGGTTTGAGGGTAATAAAGTAAGTTTACTCAGATTAACCTCATTTTTTACTAATTACTAAGTAATATTTTTACAATAAATGATTTCTAGGTATTAAGTAAACTCAAAATTATTTTAATGACGATCCTCACTGAATTTTGGTGGCTATGAATTTTCCATAGACATTTTGGTGGCTATGAATTTTCCAGAATATATGATTAACTGAATTATTGAATAAATCGTCACTCATTCATATATTGTTAATATTAACAACGATCTTCACTGCATTTTAAAGTCAGAAAGAGTCCTAGACAAGGTGATCCATTCTCTCCATTCTGATTTATGTTGGTCATAGAAGTTCTCTCTATTATTCTTAAGGAGAAAAGTAATGATACAAACTTCAATTTCCAGTTGAAGTGAAACTTACGACTGTCAACCTCTTCTTCACAAAGTACTTGATGATTTTTTTGTCATGGTGACATTAATTATGTCAATCTTATAAAGATGGTTTTAATGATTTATTTGATCTCTTGGGCCTTAAAGTTAAACTTCAGAAAAACCATATTTTCCTCTTTAGGGTGAACCCCTCTCTTAGATTGGATTTGATTAATATCCTTGATTTCAACATAAGATCCCTTCCGATAACTCTATCGAAATAAAATTACTACATGTATTGCCTGATTGAGTTTTAAACACCTCTTTATATGGGTAGGCTTTCACTTATAAGATCTATTTTTTGCGGTTTATTGGTTTTTTTTATCTTTAATATGAACGTTAGAGTTTGTTGTGAATGAGTCGAATAGCACCTTGACAGTGTACTGTGTCCGGCAGTACAGTTTTGTGTTGTGATAGTGATATTGTCCAATCATTTGAGTTAGTCTTGTGGTATGAGCCCATTAGGCCCATAGTCTAGTAAGTCTATCAATTCCCTATAAATAGATTACTAGGGCGACAGAAAACACAATCTGAAATCCGTAACCTTTTCTATCATAGTGAAACTCTTTCTCTGGCGGTCCGTGGTCGTAGACAATTGTCGAACCACGTTAAATCCTGTGTTTCATTTAAATCTTTCCTTTGTATATATTTTGTGCTTGAGCTATTTTGTGATAATTGCATAGTATTTTATAACAAAATTGGTATCAGAGCCACGTGGTGAAATTAGGGCTTTTGCTATTAGGGTTTCACAATGGCGTCTACAGCAACAAAATACATGATTGAAAAATTTGATGGGGGATCGAGCTTTGCGTTGTGGAAGATTAAACTGAAATCTTCATTGGTACTGCAAGGGTTGTGGAAGGCTGTGGAGAATAAGTTATCAGAAGAGATGAAAGAAGAGGAGAAACAAGATCTTAAAAAAAGGGCTTTGTGCTGGATTTCAATGAGTGTGAAAGATAATGTGCTTCGCGAGATTAGTCGTGAGAAGACTGCTGCCTGCGCATGGAAAAAACTAGGAGATCTTTACTCAGAGAAATCAGTAGTAAACCGATTGTACTTGAAGAAACGTTTGTATTATTTCAGATTGAAAGAAGGTATGTCCATAACAGAGCACCTAGATAATTTTAAATAAATTATAATGGACTTGGAGAACATAGATACCAATATTGAGGATGATGATCAAGCTTTGTTTGTATTGAGATCGTTACCAGTTCCCTATGAAAACTTCGTAGATACCAATATGTATGGTAATGATAAGTTATCGCTAGCAGATGTCAAAGGGGCACTGAAATCAAAAGAGATGAGACAGTTACAACCAGACAATCAAGCTGAAGGGGAAGGTCTTATGACTAGGGGAAGATCTAAAAGCAAAGCGAGTTCTTTAAAAAGGAAGAACTGGAGGTCCAAGTCAAGGGTGAAGCACTCAAACTGTTATGAATGCGGTGAGCGGGGTCATTATAGGAGAGATTGTCTGAAAATGAATGGTAAGAAGGGAAATCAAAAGGAAAATGCAGCAAACATTGTTGAAGGTGTGAACTATTCCGACGATAGTGAAAACAGTGGTAAATGAGATGTATTGTCCGTGAGTTCAGACTTTGGGCAAAACTCTTGGGTACTTGATACTGGCGCTACATATCATATGTGTCAGTTCGAGCAGTGTCTTGATACGTACAAGCCAATGCAAGGAACTGTCTATTTGGGGAACAATCATTCGTTGACTGTTGGTGGTATTGGTAACGTCAGAATCAGAATGTTTGACGGGGTTGTTAGAATCTTGACGTGCTGGCATGTTCCTGGGTTAAAAATAAACCTGATTTCTCTTGGGAATCTAGACTCTCGGGGTTACAAGTACCATGCAGAAAATGGTGTAATCAAAATGACAAAAGGCTCAATGGTATGCATGAAAGGCAGTTTGCAGAAGGGTCTTTACATTCTCCAGGGGAGTGTTGTTATGGGCGATGCTGCAGTAGCATCATCAGGGAGTAATAGCCAAAGTAGGCAGGATCAAAATAAGTTGTGGCATTAGCGTCTTGGTCACATGAGTGACAGAGGATTACCTGTTTTGGGAAAGAGAGATTTGTTGAAAGGGTATAAAGCGGAATCATTGGGATTTTATGAGCACTGTGTGTTTGGTAAATAAACTAGAGTCAAATTCAGCAAATCAGCTGTAAGAAAGATTAAAGGGACAGTGGACTACATTCACTCAGATATTTGGGGTCCAAACAGAATTCCATCCAAGAGCGGAGCCAGATACTATATGAGTTTGATTGATGATTATTCAAGGATGGTGTGGGTTTACTTTCTGAAAACGAAAGATGAAGCATATTCAACCTTTGTCAAATGGAAGACGATGATTGAGAAGCAAACAGGAAGAAAAATTAAACGTCTTAGGACAGATAATGGGTTAGAATATTGCAGTCGTGAGTTCAACGAGTTCTGCGAAGCTGAGGGAATAGTGCGCCATCGCACTTGTTCTAGAACACCACAACAGAATGGAGTCGCCAAAAGAATAAACATAATGCTTTGTGACAAGGCACGAAGTATGCTCTCACATTTCGGTGTGGGAAAGGATTTTTGGGCTGAAGCTATCACTACAGCGTGTTACTTGGTGAATCGGTCTCCATCAACGGCTATTGATTGTAAAACTCCTTTTGAGATTTGGTCTGGATTGTCGGCTGATTATGAACATTTGAGGGTGTTCGGTTGTCGTGCGTATGCTCATGTGAGAGATGGTAAGCTTGAGCCGAGGGCAAATAGATGCATATTTCTAGGATATGCTACTGGAGTGAAGGGATATAGGTTATGGTGTACCTCTCCAAAGTCTCCAGGTTTTCTCATCAGTAGGGACGTTACCTTTAATGAGTTTGCTTCCATAGACAGTCAGAAGAAAGTAGGAGAAATGGTCGAATCAGGATCGGTTGTGAGTAAACAGGTGGAGCTTGAAGTAGAATCAGTTCCTAGCAGGTCCAATAATTCAAGTGGTTCTGAGGTGGATCCAGAATCAGGAGGTGAAGCGTCAGCATCGGATGATAGTGACGATGATGCGCCTGAACCAGAACAACAACCTTATAACATAGTATTGGGCAGAGAAAGAAGAGATATTAGACTTCCAAAAAGGTATGCGAATCTAGTTGCATATGCTCTGTCAGTTGCAGAAGAAGTTGAGATGCGGGAACCTAGTAGCTACAGAGAAACTATAGCGAGTTCAGAGACAGATTGATGGATTGGTGCTATGGGGGAAGAGATTGAATCTCTTCAAAAGAATACTGTGAATGTTGGCTTAACTTTTAACAAAACCGATATTGGTGAATCGCTGAATGATGTTGCAGGATCATTGGTTGGTTTTGTTGATTCTGATTTTGCAGGTGATATGGATAAAAGAAGATCTCTGACAGGATATGTATTTACTCTAGCTGGGAGTGCAATCAGTTGGAAAGCACAGTTGCAAGCTACTGTAGCTTTGTCTACAGAGGAAGAGTACATGGCGGTAACAGAAGCAATTAGAGAGGCAATATGGTTGCAAGGTTTGGTGGCATATTTGGGCTTGGATAAGAGTACTACAAAAGTGTTTTATGACAGTCAAAGCGCCATACACCTTACAGGGAACCATATGTACCATGAGCGTACAAAGGACCTAGATGTCAGGTATCATTTTATACGTGATATAATATCAAAGGGAATTGTTGATGTGAAGAAAGTGTCTACACACGATAATCCAGCAGACATAATGACCAAGGCAGTATCAGTTCGAAAGTTTAGGGAGTGCCTAAACTGGATCGGTGTTTGCACTATAGAGTGAATGCCTTAAGGGCATTTGGTGAGTCAGAATAAGAGAAGATTCTTTGTTGATAGTGAAGAAATGATATTCGCCTCAAGGGGAAGATTTGTTGTGAATGAGTCGAATAGTGCATTGACAGTGTACTGTGTCTGGCAGTACAGTTTTGTGTTGTGATAGTGATATTGTCCAATCACTTGAGTTAGTCTTGTGGTATAAGCCCATTAGGCCCATAGTCTAGTAAGTCTATTAATTCCTTATAAATAGATTACTAGGGCGACACAAAACACAATCTGAAATCATTAACATTTTCTATCATAGTGAAACTCTTTCTCTGGCGGCGCCCGTAGACGTAGACAATTGTCGAACCACGTTAAATCCTGTGTTTCATTTAAATCTTTCCTTCGTATATATTTTGTGCTTGAGCCATTTTGTGATAATTTCATAGTATTTTATAACAAAGTTCTTAAAGAACTCACGTTCTATCTGTCGTTTCCTCTGGTCTGGCCATGAGATGAAGTTACCGGTGCTAAAGAGGCTTAGTATGTGGTGAATTTACCCTTGTTAGAGGACGACATTGGAATTCTAGACCCCAAAACCTAGAATTTATGGACAATCATTAGTAAACATGATAACTCAATCTGGTGTGACTGGATTTACTCTATGAAGCTTAATCACAAAAAAAATTGTTCTTTAAAAATTGAGTATTCTCCCTTTTGGACTTGGAGGAAATTTTTAGAATTTAGGCCTTTCACTAACAAATTATACATGTGACGATTGGTAACGGGAATAATACCTCTTTTATATGTATTGCCTGATTGAGTTCCAAACACCTCTTTTATATGGGTAGGCTTCAACTTATAAGATCTATTTTTTTGCGGTTTCTTGGTTTTTTTATCTTTAATATGAACGTTAGAGTTTGTTGTGAATGAGTCAAATAGTGCCTTGACAGTGTACTGTGTCCGGCAGTACAGTTTTGTGTTGTGATAGTGATATTGTCCAATCACTTGAGTTAGTCTTGTGGTATGAGCCCATTAGGCCCATAGTCTAGTAAGTCTATCAATTCCCTATAAATAGATTACTAGGGCGACAGAAAACACAATCTGAAATCCGTAACCTTTTCTATCATAGTGAAACTCTTTCTCTGGCGGCGCCCGTAGACGTAGACAATTGTCGAACCACGTTAAATCCTTTGTTTCATTTAAATCTTTCCTTCGTATATATTTTGTGCTTGAGCCATTTTGTGATAATTGCATAGTATTTTATAACAAAGTTCTTAAAGAACTCACGTCTGATCCGTCGTTTCCTCTGGTCTGGCCATGAGATGAAGTTACCGGTGCTAAAGAGGCTTAGTATGTGGTGAATTTACCCTTATTAGAGGACGACATTGGAATTCTAGACCCAAAAACCTAGAATTTATGGACAATCATTAGTAAACATGATAACTCAATCTGGTGTGACTGGATTTACTCTATGAAGCTTAATCACAAAAAAAATTGTTCTTTAAAAATTGAGTATTCTCCCTTTTGGACTTGGAGGAAATTTTTAGAATTTAGGCCTTTCACTAACAAATTATACATGTGACGATTGGTAACGGGAATAATACCTCTTTTATATGTATTGCCTGATTGAGTTCCAAACACCTCTTTTATATGGGTAGGCTTCAACTTATAAGATCTATTTTTTTGCGGTTTCTTGGTTTTTTTATCTTTAATATGAACGTTAGAGTTTGTTGTGAATGAGTCGAATAGCACCTTGACAGTGTACTGTGTCCGACAGTACAGTTTTGTGTTGTGATAGTGATATTGTCCAATCACTTGAGTTAGTCTTGTGGTATGAGCCCATTAGGCCCATAGTCTAGTAAGTCTATCAATTCCCTATAAATAGATTACTAGGGCGACAGAAAACACAATCTGAAATCCGTAACCTTTTCTATCATAGTGAAACTCTTTCTCTGGCGGCGCCCGTGGACGTAGACAATTGTCGAACCACGTTAAATCCTGTGTTTCATTTAAATCTTTCCTTCGTATATATTTTGTGCTTGAGCCATTTTGTGATAATTGCATAGTATTTTATAATAGAGTTCTTAAAGAACTCACATTCTATCCGTCGTTTCCTCTGGTCTGGCCATGGGATGAAGTTACCGGTGCTAAAGGGGCTTAGTCTGTGGTGAATTTACCCTTGTTAGAGGACGCGTTGGAATTCTAGACCTAAAAACCTAGAATTTATGGACAATCATTAGTAAACATGATAACTCAATCTGGTGTGACTAGATCTACTCTATGAAGCTTAATCACAAAAAAAAATTGGTCTTTAAAAATTGAGTATTCTCCCTTTTGGACTTGGAGGAAATTTTTAAAATTTAGGCCTTTCACTAACAAATTATACATGTGACGATAGGTAACAAGAATAATACCTATTCCTGGTTCGACCTTTGGTTGCTCTCAACCTCTTTGATTAAACACTATAGGCTTAATATTATTCTGGATTCTCGTATGATGAGAAACCTCAAAGTTTCTAATATCATTTCGGACTGTGATTGGAATTTATCACCTTACTTAAGGTTTGTTAATGCTAGAAACCATCAAACTTTTTAGAAGATCAACCATCTCACTTTTTCCTTCATTCTTCCATGCATCATCGACAACAACATCCACTATTGGATTGCTAAGAGAAGAATCACCAATTTCACTATCAAAGACACCCACAATGTCATTTGTACACCCATTCATGTATTGGGTGAGCGGTAAATTTAGTATTCACCGCCATTTCATTATCATTTGGCTTACTATCCAAATGAAACTTTGCAATCGAATAAGCTTATGAATTGTGCTTTAAACACCTCCTTATAATTGTGTCTTATGCAATTTTTCCTATGAAACCATTAATCATATCATCTATGACTGCAGTTATACTAAGAAGCATCTGGGGTTTCGCAAACTCCAAGTTTGGTTTTTCTTTAAGACACAACAACAATTGAGTCTTTTGGATCCACGAGGCGTCCAATTGGCTTTCATCGAGTTTACAACACTTTTGGCGTGCTTGCTTTGGCACTATCGTCTACCATGTCTGGTGTGAGAGAAATACTAATTCTTTTAACTCATCTTCTACCCATGTCTCTGCGTTATCTTATCGTATGATTTCTCACCTCTGATTCAGATTCTTTGGTACAAGGTTGTCTAACCAATCAAATTCTTTTAATCTCTAATTTAAGTTTATTTTATTTTTAGATTGATGCAACAATCTATCCCTAATGGTATGTTGTTTTTGCTCGCTTACGACGCATTTACTCTCTTTGATCCTATCATTATTAACACTTTCGTTTTGCTTTGCTTTGTTACATTTGTTTGGTCAAGTTTAGGTAAATATTTTTTAATTTCTTTCCCCTTCACGACTCTTATGCCACTCCTCAAGCTACACTTTATGTATTGTAAATATATTTAAAATATATTTTTCAACTAAAAATACTTAAATTTAAATAAAATATTCATATTTTTTAATGATTATTTATTTTATTTTTAAAATATAAATACTCGGATAGATGGGTTAACTAATAAATAATAGTGCAATGTATTGAAATGTGAACAAATTAATGATTTAGTATTTCTTTTGTTTTATATATGTTTTTCCACTCATCAGCCATATTTGCTTCTTGTCCTATATATATAGATAGATAGTGGGTTAATAGATGAATGACAAATGGTATCTATTTGGTTGATATAGTGCATCGTGTAGTAGTAATCAGGTTAATGTGTTGAAAGAGACTTAGCTTAGTATTTTATTTATTGTATGGTCATTAGTCATATATATTTCTCCAAGACGTCTCTGAAACAGCTGCACAAATCTTATTTTTGTTATTAGCCTAAACTTTTTTATAAATAAGCCAAGTGTTTTAAAAAACTCTTCAAAACCAAAAACACTAAAAACACCAAATCCTTAATTCATATATTTTTCTTAAATTTAAAATAAACCATTGTGTAAATTAATTATATTTACTATTTTTAATCTAAATTATATTTATTATAGTTTTAATTTTAATTTTTTTTTTATAAAATAAACTCTAAAGACTTAGATTGGTTATCGATAAAATAGTTATAATTTTTTTTATTGTTAATTAACCCTATTTTGTTTTTATCCCGTTAATTCTTTTCATTTAGCATGTAGATTATTTTTGGGTCTTTTTAGATTATTAATTTTTAGTTAAAAAATTACATATAATGTTGACGCAGTATGTTAGTATCAGTTTTTTAATTTGACATGAAGTTTCTTATCCAACAACTAGTATCGAAAATGGTGGCTACATTCAACTTACAGTATCAACGTGTTGCACTCATATTTCTAAAAATCAGAAAAAATCAAATTATTCATTTTAGCTAGATTTGAACTATAAATAATACTAGAAATAAAGCACATTTCTATTTGTGATTTAACTATATTCTTTGAAATCTATTTGATTGATTTAATTGATTCCACTGATGATTTTTCATTTTTTTATATTTAAATTTTGTGGGTTTTTGGATTGAAATTTTTCAAGTTTTTGTTTTTGATTTTCGATAGATAGAATATAGCTATGATGTTTATAGGTTAGATTAAGACAACGAAATTTAGAAAAATAGCACTACATTTTAAATCAATTGCAAATTTAGAGACCAATTAGTATTTTGTAGTTTAAAAAAAATAAACGATACACAATAATCCTAAGACTGTCTGATATATTATGTAATATTTATATTTCATCGATTGACTTAGGGCTACATTTCTCAACATCTATGTTGGTTGATATTTTATTGTGTTTCCGCTAAACTAGATAAGCCAAACTAAAGGACCACAAATGAGTCAAATTAGGGTAGATATCTATTATAATCTCAAAACATTTTCAATGGTCTAGCTCGGCCATGCATGATTGTAGGATGAGCCAAGTCATGGCATGTTTGATACACCGAGCTGTTGGGATTTGAGTTCATTTTGTACTTTGTTATTGTCTTTATAACCCCGAGGCAAACCAATTATATAAACACATCGTTTTATAAAATAATTATTTTGGTATTGGCTCGACTATGATTCTTTTTTGACATAAAAATGTTCAAATATTATATGTCGAATGTCAACATGGCATCGGAGTATGCTTTGATTTTTTTATAAGTTTTTAATCTTGATTTTGGTTTTGGTTTCAATTTTAACTTTTATTTTGTTTACGGTGTATCAATGTCATAAAACAATAAAAAAATGAATTTGTAACCCAAGCATGTCTATCTTATGCTTGGCATCTCGTGCTAGATATAAGATCTTAAGAGTTTTTATGTCCCATCAAACATACCTCGTTCATGAAAGCCATGGACGTTTCCAAGTAATGGTTCACACAATATCATGGGATTTTGTTTCCTCTGAAAGACGAACACCTCTCACATTTAATTATTATATTTATTATCGTTCCGAAGATATGGATGTCGATTATATTTAAATAATTATATTTATAATTGTAATTATTTGAATATAATATTCTATTTTAGATATTTTTTTTTAAATTCCATTTGGATCATATTATGTTTTGAATATATATTTACCAAATGATGTATTGTATAACATTATTATTTTACAAGTAAATTAAAGTTTTTTATCACTTCAAATTCGATTAAAAATTTGAAGTGGATGTGTCACTTAATGCATAGTTATTTCTAGAGTAATCACATTGCCAACTACTATCTAAGTAAATCTTGATTTTTATGGAATACAACATGAAAATCATACGATTCTATAATCACTACACATCGATTTTAACTGGTCCCGCTTGATTAAATTGATATTGTTAAATTGTAAAAAACATACAAGAGATATAAAATCAAAAATAAATATTGGATTCTTCTTATTTAATCGTATACGAATTGAAACTAGACGCAATTCAATATGAGCTTCAACTAGTGGTTGAATACTGAATATAAATATCTTATGGACTAAGAACACCCATATGAGTACTTTCTTTTTGAAACAATTTAGGCATGGAAACCTTAGTAGTGAAAGAATATGAGAAAAATGAATATCTGTAGTTTCATATAATCTCAAAATGAATAGTAGAGTTTGTTCTTATTTTTTCTATAATAATTTTGTTGGTTATAAGAAACTAATTTTTTTTATTGGATATTATTGAATGTATTACAACTTTTATTCTCATAAAATATGCAGATATAAATAACATAGTTTGATTTAATTTTTTGTTGACTACTGATTCGACTTTGTCCGTGCTTCCTTTTAACTTCCTTATCAGCTCAGCCTATGATCTGCTTTGCTCAGCTATGTATGACTATTCTCTTCTTACGGGAATTACCCCCTTTTCAGGGCACCCTCTAATTCAGGTATTGAATGGCGCAAACGTAAAATTCTGGAAATAAATAAATAAAGTAGAAGAGAAAATTTCTAATACTTGCAATATACAACCGTAGATTTAGATGACGTTAGTATAATAATGATGAATTTGTTGAATAACTGCCAAGAGATTTCCATGTGTTGACTATTACAGGCGCATGAATGCGATTAGTCTGACACCTGAATCTTATTTTCAAAGTAGACGCTTATTTTCTGTTTGGTGGCGTGTTAAGTTAGATGTCGCCGTTTTTAATCATGCGAACCGTTAATCATTAACTTTAGTACCGCCATTTACCGATTGTTGCAAAACATAAACCTGTAAACTAATCTTTGGAGCGATATTGCAAGCATCTCCTAAGTTTATTCATCAACTTTAAGGACAACTTTCAGGCGACACTCCAAACTCGTACAAGTATTCTACTAATCTTTATTTATTTATTGTGGTAATAGCAAGCACCTAGAAACTAGACCCTCTTGGTGCGGGTATAAGGTCTAAAAAACCCCTCATTAGTGGTAGCGGTTCTCATGTGATAGCATTGCCACCAATTACATACTATTAATCTTCTCACATTATCATTGTAGTCGATCTAGACACAAGATGGGTCCCAAAAAGTTGAGAACTATAGAATCAAATATTGAAGACCCTAATTTTTTCGAAAGCTACTTTTCCAAAGTATGGGCACGTGGATTCCGCCAACCTCCCTAGTTTTAGGGCTTGATATGGTATACCTAGTGATGTTATTGTTAGGGTTCTAGATGCCCGAGAGCATCCCTTTCAAGCGAGGGAGAATGAAATGTGTTTATTTACCATAATATTTGATTGGAGTCTGAGTTTTCCCTTGCTGAGCTTAATTCGAGATTTTGTTTCAGTTTTGTGGGTATATGCACTACTCAGTTAGTAGCAAATGGCTGGAGAACCTTGTTAATATACTGCTAAATGCACGATTGCTTGGAATACTAATTTTCTTGGCATATTTGTTAGTTGTAATAGTCATGGCCAAATTAACTAATTCTTCTTTCTTTTATGCTCAAGTTGCTGGTATCCGAAAAATAGTAGAGTTTCCAAATTCTGACAAGAACTAGAAAAATTCCTTTGTGTTTGTCTTTGGTAACTGGGAGCATGAGAATGCGTTGCTGAACTTGCAACTTGAACGTAGATAGAAGACGAGATATAATGATTGCCCATGGTAAAATTCAGCATTGCTGGTGACTTGGTGCCACTACTAACTGAAATGTTTCATGTGTAGGTGAAGAAAAACACCAAGAGTGGTGTAAGGAAGGCCTACCAGAGGGAGCTGTCAACCCACTTATCACAGTTGCGAACTTAGCAAGTTCGATGTGGTTACAAGAACCCTACGATTGTTTACTCAAGTCAACTATTTACAAGATGGGTTGTGGCCGAGTTCCGAGTTGACCATTGCAACAGATGGGACAGTAACCATGAAGAATATTTGAGAAAAAGCAAAAATTGCTCGCTAAATAGCATTGATGGAACATCGCTACAGGGATAGGAATGACACTGGAGTATTTTTGTCAATCATTCGCGGAAAAAAGTTAAAAGAAGCATAAGGACCCTCATCCTTACAAGTTCAGTCAGGGCAGGAGGGAGAGGATCTAAGTGTAGGGGGTGCTGCTGGAGAGAGGGAGGCTCTGCCAGCAAGCAATGTGAATTTGAATATGAGACGACAATCCCGACTCGTGGAAATTGACGAAGTAGGTTTAGAGGAAGATATTCTTTAATTAAAACGTACAGAAGTGATAGTGGATGCAGTGCCACTAGCGATAAGGAAACCATAGTTGATGGATGAAGAAGAAAATGATGGGGGTGTGTTTTCGGATGGCGAGGATAAACAGCCCCATATGGAGAAAGCTAAGGAGAAAGATCCCAAGGTGATCAATTTGGAAGCGGCTCAGCCATTGGGGTAGACAAACCAGGCAGAGGGTGTTAATGATGAGTACGACCCCAAGAAAATTCTAGAACATATTGCGCGTGGCATGAAGCAATTTGTCATGACTGGTATGCGGCAAACCTTTGTACATGAGGTGGGTAGTGGAGAAACTCAAGTAAATATAGTGAGGCCTGATAATGTTCCTATGGTATGGCACAGGTTGGGGTCTAGCGGGTTTGGCGCAGTGTTGGAAGAGCTGCGATCCTCCAAGATCTTCATGCCCAAGCCTTTTATGCTAATATTCGAACAACTAAAGAGGTGGCCGAAGCTATTGTTTTATGACCATATGCCAATGAGTGAGATACTTCAGGGGCAAGTGGAGCTAACAATAAAGATAAGTTGATAAAGTCGAATAGTATTTATTTATTTGCAATCATGTCGCGCTAAAATAATGTTTTTGGCAGATGCACCACAACTCTGTTATCTTGTCCTATCGGCATATATCGGATGCAAATATGCAAGTGATGGAGAAATGGAAACCGGAACCAATGTTCTTTGGGTCTCTCAAAGGGTTGACTAGTGAGCTCACCTGATACAAACATGCATACAGCTCAGCCCAAACCCATAAAGCTAATGTTGTGTAGGAGAAAGAGAAATTAGAGAAGAAGGTCACCTTATTACGAAGTGCTCGAGAGGCATGCGAGTAGAAGAATAAGAAACTGGATACTGAAGGTGCAGCTCTGATATCTCAGAATAATGGTTTCGTGAAAAGAAACAACGAGCTAATATCCCAAAATGTTGAGTTTCTAACGCAAAAGATGGCACATGCCAATAAGGTAGAGGAGCAAGCAGATCGCATTGCAGGACTTGTGATTGAGAATGGGAAGATGAATGCCTCGTTGACTGATCTGAAAGTGCAGATGAAAGCTCAACATCGTGAGCTAACGAAGAAAGCCAAGGATGATTTGGACCAACACGAAAAGGAAGTGATGGAGATTGCTATGGACATGGTGGCCAATAGTCAAAGGGAGATGCTGGCTAAGCTACTAAAATTGAAAATACAGCAAATCAGCGCTTCATACTCTACAATATTATTAGTCACTTGAAAATGGAAGCGAACTGCTTGGCGAATTTCTTCCCTATAGGTAAGTGTAGAATAATACATGCTCCTCTTCCCGACGTACTGGGTGCCCCCATCGGGTTCCACTATCCATTCCGGTACGTCTGATGAAGTCTGTTCATTATACTTATTTGGAACTACGTCTCTTGGCGAAGCGAACTCATTTAGCAAATCTGTAATGACTTGTCCCTTGATTGTTTTGTGGGGTTCAAATTGGATATCATACTCTCCGAGCTTAATGCTCGACCTAGTAAGTCATTACGACCCCCTGGCTTTTGCAGGACAGATTTGAGAGGGAAAATGTACGAATAATTATGGTATGACTCTGAAAGTAAAGGCACATCTTCCGAGCGGTTATTACAAATCCCAGAGCAAGTTTCTCCAAATTTAGATATCGAGTTTCTGCATCAACCAATGTCTTACTAGCGTAATACACATGATGCTACACTCTCCTAGGCTCCCGCACTAAAACCGCGCTGACTAAAAATTGCAAAACCGATAAATAGAGGGACAGTAGTTCTCCCGAAACAGGCGCATATAATATTTCCGGTGACATGAGGTAGTTTTTGAGTTTGGAAAATGCCACACTGCACTCCTCATTCCATTCGATTTTTTGGCTCCCCGTAATATCTCAAAAAAGGATGGCTTTTGTCGGAAGCTTTGGAGATGAAGCGGGATAGTGCTACTAGGAGTCTAGTGAGACATTGGACTCTTCCTTGACATTTCGTGGTGGTTCGATGAAGCGGGATAGTGCTATTAGGGTCGTCTACGGGTTCGGGTAAGGGAGTTGTATGACCCTCAGTTACTACTCCCCCTCACCTGTTGATTGCTATCTCAATCGTTGGGTCGGATCCACCGTTACCGCATAGCCCATGCAGTACGCTGACTTCCTCTGATCACATCTACTGCATTTCCAACCAGATACTTGATGCATTGTCTAAAGGTGCACGGATTAGCCTCCATCTGATGAAGCGACAACCTTCTAATTATTGCATAGTAAGAACTGGGAGCATCTAATATCATGAATAAGGTTTTGAGCTCGTGCTTCGTGGCTCAATGACCTGCTTTAACCATTAGTTCCACTTCTCCTACGCATTAGGATACTTTCCTTCGTAAGCCACAAGAGTGTAATAGGTTGTCTTGAAGGGTGGGACGTTCTTCATCCTGTCATAATTGGCTTTAAATATGATATTAGCAGAGGTCCCTCCACAAACTAGGACTTTAATCACTATAACTCCTCCTATATCAAGGTTGATTGTCAAGGAATCATCATAGGATATGCTGACCCCCGCAAGTCATCGTCGTTGAATGTGATGTCAGCCACAAGATCTCAGTAGTTATGGTATGACCGAGTCTCAGTTCCACATACTTCCAGGTCAGATTGCCCTCTATGATGGTATAAAATGATAGTGATTGGTCATTGACTTTGTTAAACATGCTGCTAGCTACTTCCGATAACTTCTTGGTATTGGAATCCTCATTTTTGACCAGCTTAGATTGTCCCCCTCCTATGGTGAACAACCATTGCTGCTTTCTTTTATAGTCGGGAGCATCGTTGCTCGCATTTGCCTTGAGGACCGGATCTACCTCCCCCCTTTGCTCGGGTCTCCTCTGGTAATCTTATCTTTTGATGAACTAGACGAGTTCTCAATTGTCTATCAGCCTCTGAATTTCCTCCCTGAGCTGCCAACATTCGTCGGTCAGATGTCCATAATCGTCCTGGTATGAACAAAAATACATGCTTGAACGCTGGACACCGGGCGCACTCATTACTTGTGGTGCTTAGTATTTTTTCCCTCCCCCTTTGTTCGGTCATAAATGACTGATATGGTTTCGGTCAGTGGGGTGAACTTCCTAGATGGATTCTTATAATATTTGGATCGTTGGTTGGTATCTCGTTACTGGCCATCGTCGGTCTGTTTTCATTCCGGAACTCCTCATCTAGGGTCCGCGGTGGGTCGGTCAGGTGAATCCTCTCTTTGAGCATCGTCTAATCCTATGGATGTGTCTGCTCGGGTGAGGAGATCCTCGATCACATCATTGGGAAACATAATCAAGTCGGCGTACAACTCTCCCTTCCGATCTAGACCCTCGTAAGGGAGGCCATAACCATGTTTTCTTGTAGGTTGGGTAACGCATTCATGGCGTGAATAAAACACCTGACATAACTTTTCAAGAATCACCTCATCTTTGGTAGAGATTCATATAGAGTCGCGCTCGAGCCTTAGCTCCTTGTTGCCAACAAAATGCTCCCTAAATGCCTTTCATAGGCCGGAAAAATCGTAGATGGATCATTTCGGAAGGCTACTAAACCAATCCATGGAATTTCCTTTAAGATTCATCGAGAGCGCACGACATAACATGGAATCATCGAGATTAAAGGCCATCATCATGTTGCAGTACTGTCTGAGGGGTCTCTCTAGGTCGCCCGGGCCATCATAGAGATCTATCCAGAAATGATCAAACTTCTTTGGCAACTAGGCCTCCAACATTTTTTTGTGCAAAAGGTGATTTCTTAAGAATATAATTTGACATTTTTTGTCTTACCTGGTTGTAATCAACATTTTCTTATTCCCTGGATTTTTTCGAAGAGGCAAAGTGAGCTTCATTGCTTGGCTCAGGCATTTTGGACCGCTTTCTACTGCCACTCTTGGCCTCTCCATCTTATTAATAATCACATTTATAGGACCGATCTCCCTTGTTAACACGGCTTGCATCCGATCCGGACATGTGATTGACTTGGTTCGCCCTATTTTCCTTAGCAGTCAAGCCATTGAGTGCATCATTCATCCTAGTTAGGGTCGCATGCATCGCCTACTCCCGAGCATCATGTTCACATGCTATCCTAAGTTGTTCCTGATGAAGATTATGAATTTGCTGCTCCAGCTGCTAAAGAGTTGGTGGTGCCGCTGGGTTCCTAGTGAGGACCTCTTGCAGGACAGGGGTTGCTATCAATCTGGTGAGATTCATTCCTGGTTCAGTTACAGTCGTCGGCTATGCCACCCAGACAACTGGCTCTAATGGTGCAGTCGGAGCCATAACCCCAACCTCGGTACCAGCGGTTACGATAAGGTTTGTTGTGTCTAGCCTTACCGGTCAACTCGATTCAATCCTCTGATTCACAACTGATTCACTTGCATCCGATTTCTCTCTCTCAATCCCTGAAATCGTTACTACCATGGTTTTTCTTACTTTTTGGGATGGATGCTCTATCGTTTCCACAGACGGCGCACAATTTGTTAAGGGAAACAACAAAGTAAAATTTCAAGTAGTAAATTATATTGTCAAAGAAGAGAAGAATTACATCATCCAGGGTTCCATCCCGTTATTTATACTTCGTCCAACGGTTATTCCCAATTACTTCCCTACTTGACTACACTAATTGCACGTTTTGACTATATTTACATCATGAGACCTGATTTTAAGGCCATTACATGAATAGTTTGACTGATTCTTATACCGTGGCTCTAAGCCGTTACTCTGACTGTCATCTGCTAAGCTAAGTGTCGAGTGGGTTATGCTCGTTTAGCTTCCCGAGTGCTTTTCTAATCCTCTTATTCTCGTTTAGGCTCTTAGTAGCTTTTTTTCATGAAAGAGATCGAGCAGAAGAGATTGAACTCTTGCTCGGTCGCTTCCCCTCTGCTCGGTCGCTTCCCCTCTGCTCGGTCAGGATCTGGTTACCTTCTCATGACTTAGTCTTTCCTTTTTCTTGATCGACGAAGTCTACCGACCTATTGATTTGACTTCGCCTGTGCTTTTTTTTACTTCCTTATCAGCTCGCCCTATCTGCTCAGCTCATATATGTATGACTATTCTCTTCGTGCGGGAATTACTCTTATCAGTAATAAAGCCTTAAATTATCATATTGGAAAATTTATAAATAAGAAATTAAGATGAATTAGAAAATAAAATCCCAATAAATATGATATCTAATTGATAGGAAATTTAATTAATATAGATACCAAAATAGGAGACTCAATCAAATAAAAAGTCTAACTATAGAAAAAACCAAATTCAATTAAGAACTTAGGCACAATACCATATGAAGCATCGGTCCATTAAACCTGCGCCAGACAGCAACTTCATATTTAGGCATCGGTACCATTCCATTGGATAGGATCATCGGTACATGTCTTCAGCCTCGTAGAAAACAACCAACATGTATTCTGCCAAATTCGTTGTTAACTTCCAACCAACATTTTTGCAATTAATTTTTGCTCACTATTCTGTGTCAAGAGAATTCTAATCGTTCTTGCCTATTTATATTTTTTATTCATCTATTTTTATTTCATTCGCAAATAAATATATTGACGAGTTAATTCTAATCTACCCCTAATAATTAATAAGAGTAGTATATATAATAAACCCAAATACTATAAATAAAAAATTAAATTTTAAAAATAAAATAAATTTCGTAATATTTTAATTTGTTCATGAAGATAATGAGAAAAAGAAAATACAACATTGATGTCGTAAAACTCTCACTCTAATATTATTTAGAAAGTTTTTTTTTTCTGTCATTAATTCCTTTCTTTGTAAACTCTGTTCTTTGTTTACAATTCTATTTTCATGACCCTAACTCTTAAATTTTAACTTCACGTCTCATATCTTGATTAATTTACGCATCTAACAATATGCAATTGTAAAACTATTCATAAAGTTTTTTTTCACGATAACCAAGTGCTATTCATTTTTCAAAGCCATTTAGGTCTGACGTATATATATTATCAACTGGATACAAAACTTTGTATTGTGTTTGATGCTGTATTCTCAGCATTAAAAGCGATATCTGTCACTGTTGTTTTCGCTACTTGTTACCGGCGTGGGATCTCAACATCCCTTTCTACAACTATTTACGTAGCAACTTTAGAATGTAACTTCACATGTCATGTCGACTATTTTAAATGTGCAATTTGTCACGACTAGATTGAACTATATTCGACGACAACAACACTCTAGCAGCATAAAGAAGAATTCCTAATTCGTGGTCTAAGATTGAGATAGATTTTTCTTAAGAACATTAAGATGATGTTGAAGGTATATTTAACTCATACACACATTAACTATATGAAAGTGTTGATGGGACAAAAGGAATAAGACAACAAAAGTTAACCTAAAGAGAAAAAAATACTAGCTCTTGAGTGAGCTGAGCTAGCCATAATTATTCTCAAACCGAAAATGATAGGTCCATAAATTAACGTGACCACCAACAAGAAGAATGAGCAATTAAGGCTACTAGTCCTCCTACTGCCAAAACACCAATCATGTCATGTTGCTTCTTATTCATATAGAAAAAATGAAAACCCTAATAATTTCATTTGAAAGCTCTACTATGATATGGGTCCATATAGACAAAATGATCTGTAAACTGACCCATTCTTTTTTATGTATTGCTTTCTATTCTAATTATTGATCTATACATGTTCTTATACGGATTAGATCGATAATGTATTAGCGCGTATCTGTTTTTAATGTTTCTTTTTTTGCATATGCATACGTAGGACTTGAATTCGGAAAACTCGAAGAATCCCATTGTTTAGATAGTATAGGTTTTGATTAGAGTAAGATTGTACAAAGCTCTAAGTCACTGATTGGAGTAAGAAAGCTCCAAAAGATGGCATGTAAATCAGTAGCTTCAACCTAGTAGTAAATCTCACTTTAAGGATCTTGTGTGGGCCAAACTTATTTCAAAGGATATTGATTTGGCTTAGAGTTTTTGTGTATATTTTTAATCCATTGGCTGTCATATTCAGCAAATCAAACAAAAGAGATCCTTAATATAGTTTTTTTATGTCAATAAGAGAGTGTAATTATGTGGTTAATACTTAAAAGGACTAGGTAAGGTTGTAGTTTTGATCTTTGATCTCTGACTATCATTGTTAGACAGTTAGTTTTTGGATTTTAAATTGTATTATATTGTTTTTGGATTTGTCAATTTTGTTAAATCATTGGTCTTTTTACCAAGTAAATGATCAAATGTGGCCGTGAAGCAATAGGATACGTGATCAATTATCCAAAAATTGGATTGCTCTAATGATATGGTTCGTTTTTAAAATGAAGAATTAGAGGTCAGAGAGTCCTATGAGAAATCAAAAGTATGTAACATGAAAGGTGTGGTATAAGTGCTGTCTACTGAATCATGTGATCTCTTTAATGACAAAACTAAATCACCTGTTTGTACCATTGGTCATATTTTAGATTCTGACTCCAATTTTATAGCTTCCATTTGAAATTTACAATTGTTTTAGGAATAAACCAGCTGTTTTGATTCATTTATTTAGTTACAATTTTGTAAGGATCGTGAATCAAATATTTATATGTTGGAATGTATATATGGATCGAAATAATTTGGAACGAAGTTGTTAGGATGGCAACCAAAGTCCCACATCCCACATCGGTTAAACATGGGAAGGATCAAGGGTATATAAGTAAGAACATACCTCAACTAGTATGAGGCCTTTTTGTAGTGGACCAAATGCAAATCTGTGAGGGCCTTCGAGTGCCAAAGCGGACAATATCATACTAGTGTTGAGATTGGTTGTGTTCTTACTTATATGCGGACCAGACCCCTAATTCACAACACCCATATTCCCAACACGTGGTATCAGAGCGTCAGGCCCAGACGGAACGCGATGGTGGTGATATTCTTGGAGGTCGAACATGATGAACCAGTAGCCATATGATCAAGGTGATCTGCTCTAGAGATCCTAGTTCGGAGTGCTCGTGGCTCATCAAGCAGTGTGGCTTGATTGGAGTGGCGCCAAGGAACAAGACAGTGTGGTCTAAGAGGAGGTGAGCAGTAACATCCGTAGTGCCTCTATGGTCAGGTAGTCTCCAACCTGACTAGAGTGTACGGATGAAAGTCAATTGAGAAGGAGGCTAAGTGATACTTTGTTCGAGAGGAGAATTTGTTAGGATGACAACCAAAGTCCCACATCCCACATCGGTTAAACATGGGAAGGATCATGGGTATATAAGTAAGAACATACCTCAACTAGTATGAGGCCTTTTGGTAGTGGACCAAATGCAAATCCGTGAGTGCCAAAGCGGACAATATCATACTAGTGTTGAGATCGGTTGTGTTCTTACTTATATACGGACGCGGAATATGCGGACCAGACCCCTAATTCACAACACCCATATTCTCTACAAGTAAAATAATTAATTGTATCGGTTCTCTAAGGGAAAATGCGTTCGATCATAGGAAACAAAGTTTATTAACCATATTCTCTACAAGTAAAATAATTAATTGTATCGGTTCTCTAAGGGAAAATGCGTTCGATCATAGGAAACAAAGTTTATTAAATTTTACGACCTTTAGGTTGTATAAAAGGTTTTCGCATTTTTTCGGTCAATTAAAAACAAAAACAGAGTATCAACCATGGTTAAGCTTTTTTTCAAACATTTCGTTTTAGTATAAGCTTTTGAAGATAAAAAACAAACACTAGATTACAGAAAATTAAATAATAAAAAATAATAAACAAATCAATTAATATTATCATTTTATTTCAACAGTAGGGTTTTACAAATTTATTTCTGCGATTTCACGAGTGATCGATCATTATAGTATAAATGTGATTAATTATGTAGTTCAAATATAGTGAGAGCTACCCTGACCATAGAGTTTAGTTACCACCTAATCAGTTTTTTAAGAGAGTAAACAAATAATTAGATGAGTTCCAGAGAAAGATTAACAAGTTCCGCAGTGTAATTAAACATAAACTGATACGTAAACCATGAATATCTGTATAAACCAAAAGCTAAAGCATCGCCAATATTCCCGCTGTTCTGATAAGCCGACAAAGGGACAAAATATGTTATGCAGACAAACTTTCTTCAACGTTGTCTAATTAACTACTAGTATAAGAAAATAATTATTAAATGATTCGCAACCACTTTCATGCTTAATAGATTTATAACCAAGTGGAATATATAAAATAAATTACTACAACATAAAATAAAAACATCCACGTACGTAATGACTGCATTAAGAAGAGCCCATAGGCAGAAAAGTTATGGGGAATCCAAGTTTCGAAAATCATATTTCTTGGTATTCATAAAACTTAAAGAAATAAAAATCTCGTGTTACAGATAATGTCGACGTTGATTCATTACTTGATAACATTTTAAAAATGAAATTAGTATAATTATGATCAGTTGGTTGCACGATGCAGCTGCTAGATTCTGTCTCATGCGATGTATTTAATTACGTAATTATAGTTTGGTCGTTTAATAATATAAGAAATTATAGTTGTCATTTGGCGATCTTCAATAGGTGTTATGTATGTTAGAATCTACATATCAGTCTTGGAGACTATGCAAAAAGTTGATTATGGACGGACAAATCTTATTTTCTCTACGACACGTAGATGCTCGATCTCTAGAGATTGCTTTAATTATAAGAGTGAAAATTGATTTTAGTTTATTATATTATTTCAATATTTATTATCAATATTATTATTATATAGAGCAATTTGTTATATTCTATACAAATAAATACTATTTTAAATTACATTTTTATATATTTTTATTATGGTGGAAGATGGTCTTGTGACTCGTTTCTGGATCCTACAATTTATGCATCTGAAAGACCGCTTTTACTGATATTAACTATATTAGTTTTTTTTTATTTATCGAGGTAGGTTTTTCCTCCTCATGTATTAGATTGAAAATGAGAGTGTTCTTGTACTACTTCTTTTCCAAAAAATTATAGGTTGTTTGTTGGAAACTAAAGTACGATGGAAGTAACATAAAAATGTAAGACACTATGATAGTCAGAGGGAGCTTACTGTTTAGTGTCTCAAGTTTCCCTTGCATATTAACCATTTTCAAGAGATGCTTACATACATTAACATAGCCCCTAAACTTCATTGTCAATAGTTTTCCAATCATGCCTCTAATTTCGAAGTAAGGGGGATAACAAAAATCTATACAAGATGGGGAACCTGTTTGCTGAATTCTTCATGTCAGAGGTATGAGAACTCAATGATACTTATAGGACTTCAATTTCTAGGAAATATCGACTAAGGCGATTATAACATTCTCACCTCTTTGAGAGCATCCTTTCATCAGTAGTGCTCTTAGGGGTGAGTTTGTCCTCTCTAAGCCGATGGTTTATGTTATTTAAATATAACTCTAGTGTTTGTAAACACTAAATTATAAATTGGGACTTAATTGGACTAGATATGAGCGCTTCAACTGCTTAATCATCAATGTGCATTATAGTGTATGAAATAATTAATTGCAGCACAATACAACATCCAAATTCAATGCACCACTTCCCAGCCATTGGCTTGGGCCCTAACAATATATATGAACAAACAATAAAAAGCAAAAAAAAAAACTTACTGTTTTGTATCATCTTCTTGTATTAACTTGTTTGTACTACAACGAAAGATGATGTTTTGATTCGTTGGTGACGATGAACCATTTTAAACAATTCATGCACTTTGCTAGTTACTTATTACATAATCTTGAAGGGTAATAACCACAAGTCTTGATAAAGTAAGAACTTAAGAACACTATAAAGATGATAAAAAAAGGTGAAGTGAAATAAAAGAAAGAACAGATTTGTAGAGTTTTTGTAAAACACGCGGATTACGGTTCCAATGATTTAAGGTTATTGAAATACTATTTATACTTAATGATTAACTTCACTAAATTATCTATGAGTCATTTAATAAACTCAATCTCTTTAATTCAACCCTAAAACTGTTTTTATATCTAGTTAAATCAATCATTTAGTTTATTCTCTAGTTACTATAATCTGATTTACTAGCCATTATATGAGACCATAACCTTTATTATGCTTTTCAGACCTAATAACTAAATATTGAATTAATAGAACCTCCTTCAATGTACGCATTAATCCAACTTATATTTACCCAATGTTATCTCATGAGACCTAAAACTATATAGATTGAATATACTAAATCGATTATTTTATATTTAGTTGACATATAACAATAGATTGGGATACTCTAAATTTATATGTGCCGCGAAATTTGAAAATCTAGGATTTCCTTATAATATCCCACTTGGATCATTCACATGTGTTTAATTTTATTCATCAGAATATGCACTATGTAATATTGTTGTCTTACACATAACAATTTTATGCTTGATCACGTCAGATGATAACTAACAGCATAATACGGAGGGTTCACCCGACTTATAAATACGCAAATAATTTGTCGTAATTACAATACTAACTTCCACTTTAATGATACCTGACTTCTTATGGAGCGCATCATAAATATCTGACACGGCCATGTAATCTATACGTGTTGATATCCAACTGGTACTACTTAACTTAATTAAGATTGTTATATATAAAGGAATAAATGAAAAAACTAAAATCTATACAACATTTTTATTTAATCTAAACATCCTCTATATTAAAGACCCATAGAAAAACTCTATGTTCAAGAAATACTAAGGGTTGTAATGCTTTGGTGAAATGATATGCAATCATGGAATTTGTGTCAATATACTCAACCTTTAACCATTATGGATTCATTTTTTCATGGATATGAACTAGTGTCTATATAGTTAGACTTGTTGGAGCTACTGTTTGCGTTTGAGAACATGGAAGTTGAACTATTATCATAGTAAGGTAAGTGAGGTATTTGAATCATCTTTACTTTATGTAATATAATAAAAAATTTGAGTAGACCTTATAGTGTCTATACACTTCGAGAAAATCTACATCAAACTAGCCTACGATCTCCAGGTTATTCGATATGTTGTATGTTAACCCGTAGTGTTTGGTATTCTTCAATATTGGAGTATCATTCTCAATAAATTCTAATGGAAAACTCATATATTGCTCAAGTACCTTTCAAACATTCCAACTATATGTTTATTAAAGTGCATATGTGAGCATACATAACACTTCCGATAGTTAATACACATGAGATTATCTTCATAAACTAAATATCTGAATTTATTTTGGGCATTGATGGAGTGAGAATTTATCACCTTTAGATTTTGAGGTATATATGGGTTTTCAATTATCTAGACCATAGTGATGTAGCATGATTACAATGTATGTCTTTTGTGAGATACCCTCGATTCCTTTTTGGTAGTTCCTTACTATATGGATTCTTAAATATAAGACACTTCACCAATATAGTTCATATCAAATTTCTTTAACATAACACTATTGAGTGTATGTAATGAATCTAAATATCTTGTGGTAATTAGTATGTCATCGACATAAAACACTAAATACATTACTTTACTCCCACTAAATTTGTCATATACATAATCTTCTACAATATTATTTTAAAAACCAAATGAAGAATTAACTTTTGATATCATTAACGAGATACATGTTTGAGTTTGTAGATGAATTTCTTAAGTTTATACAAAAAAAACTTTGGGTCTCGAGGCACAAAGTATTGAGGTTGGTGCATATAATTCCTTTTTAATTGTCTTCATTGAGAAACATTGTTCTGGCATCTATTTGTTGGAGCTCAAGGTCAAAATAAGAAAGTAGAGCCATTATTGTTATAAACGAGTCTTTTGATAATATTAGAGAACATATCTCAGAATAGCCAATCATTTTTTGTTGATTATACATGTTCACTATAAGATGCATTTATATATTTTCACTTCTATTGAAGCATCATGTTTGGTTTTAAACAACCAGTGGAAACCGAATGCTTTCTTCTTTTAAATTACGGTGACAATATCTCATACTGAATTGTATTGTGTTAATTTTTACTCTTCATTCATTGCTTCGATCCATTTCTTAGAGTTTGAAGTCTTTATAGCACCCTAAAAGGTGAGTGGATTCTCTTCCAAAATATTAGAAGTTGCTTCATGTTCATTAAGGAATTTCAAACAATATGAAAGGGATGACACTCCTTCTTTCTCTAGTGAACCTACACAATGCAGGTTGTAGAAGAAATGGGAAGTCGGCTATGGATAAAATGAAATATCTTTGGGCATTCCATGATATTGCAGAGAATATACCATAATTATCTGTATGGATTAACTCCAAGACATCTTTAGCGCGAGCAGTGGCGTAGCCAGGATCGAAACATAGTGGTGTCCTGGACCTTATGAAATTAACCACACGTGTCAAAATATTAAAATATTTCACACTAACGTGTTCTCTGAAAACTATAATAAGTGTCAATCACAATTGGCGAGCAATATACTGCATATAATAAGCATTAGGATTGTCATTTTAGATCAAAGTTTTCAAACCTCCAAATCTACCATACATGTTGCTTGCCCCATCATATCCTTGTCCTCTGATTCTAGACATAGACAATTGATATCCGCACAACAAAATTTCAAGAGCATTTTTTTGTCATATTATAGTAGTCTCATGGACATCAACTATTCCAATAAATCTTTCCCTAACAAATCATTTCTCATCAACAAAATACAAAAAAAATAACCATTTCTTTTTTACGAGAGCAATCTCCGGATTCATTAACTAATACAGAAAAATACTATCTATAATTTCTTTGACAATTTTGTTAACTGATTCAACTGTTCAAGTATTCACAAGCACTTTTTGAATATCAAGAGAATCCATCTTATGACTTTTCAGAGCATATTTTAACACAACTCTTATTTTTTCATTGATCAAGCCAAAAACTTTTAATAACTCAAGAAAGTTCCCTTTATAGGAAGAACTTTTAGATTCATCATGTCCATTAAATGTCAAACCACCTAGTAGAAAATATTTAGCAGCTATAAGTGATGCATTCAATCTCACAAGACAATCAGCTTTATCTTTATCTTGCTTCTTTAAAGAAGCTTTAATACTTTGGTTATACATCATAAGAGATTCAAATTTTGTCACTGCAAAGTTATGCTCATTACCAACATTGATTTTTAATCTACTTTTCTTAGTCCAACTTTAAAACCCTTTCTTTCTAGCGAAACTCTCTTGACTCTTTCTTTCTAGCAACATTCTCTTGACTACCAGTGCCACACTTATTGTTGAATAAATAACAAGGCAAACAATGAACAAAGTTATTATTTTCTCTATATTCTAACCAACTTTTATATAAATCAAACCAAGAATGAACAAATGCACGTGGTTTTCTGTTAAAATCTATAGGAGGATATTGCTCCTTACGGGGTTGAGTTGGACCCCGTAAAAGGTAAGCTCTTTTTACCGAGTCTTGAAGATTTGGATGAAAGCTAGATACTCAGTCAGTTTCCCTTAGATCAGGCTCTAGTTAGAGTTTTTGAATTGATAGTAGAAGAATAATTGTTCTAAAATGTTGTATCTCGTAGTTAGGATCTTCTTACTAATATTATCAAATCTATATAAGTTTATATTATTTTTTAAAATTAACCCATCTATTTATATTAAAATAATATCTATTTATATTATACATTAAAAAATTAATAATTTTTATATTATTTTTGAAATCAACACATCTATTTATATTAAAATAATATATTTATATTATACATTCAAAAATTAATAATATATATGATAAAAAATTAGACTGGTATTTTATATATAATACTAAAATAAATAATATTATATATATTTAGAATAAAATAAATATAGTTATATATCTGTTGTTGTTGATAGGTTTCGAACTTAGTAAGTGTGGGTTCCTACTTGGTTGTTTCCCACTGTGATTTTTAAGTGCTAAAGATATTATCTAGGGAATCAGGTGGGTTCCTGGGACCTCACAGGAACCCACCTGGCTCCGCCTGTGAGCGCGAGAGTCTTCAAATCTTCTTTGGTAAATAAGTTTTCCTTTGATACACCCTACATATTTATCAAATTTGGTGTAATCAATGAAACCTAAGTGACCTTCGGCAGCAAGCTTGTCAATCCTCTTGCGAGTGATGTGACCTAAATGCATATGCCATAGAGAAACTGAATTTTCAGAAGCAACTGTATATGATACATTCATTTCAGTTTGATAATTAATAATACTACTTAATCTATATAAATTATCAACACAGTTAAGTACATTAAACCAACCAATCTATTGGTAAAATCGAGCTAAGTTCTTCATTACCAAACAAAAAAATGTATCCGCATTTGTACAATAAAAAAAAGACACTAAATTCCTCACAAAAGAGAGAAAATATAAAATATATTTTTAAATTATATATGTTCTAAAAAACAATTTAAATTGACATATGGCTACAACTTGGCATGTCATTCCATTAGCACTAAAGATATATATCTAACCATCACTGAGAGACCTGATTTATGTTGAGCCTTACAAATAAATACAAACATGACTTTTGGTTGTTGATCAACTCACCATGTATCATATGACATTTAAAATTAAGTTAGCTTACAAAGTTACAGTTTTATTAATTTTACCTTTTTAGCCATCAACGCCTTCCGCTTGAGGCAATCTCTCTTCCAATGATTTGTGCTCTTATAATAGAAGCAGAAAAGTGTGCCTTTATTTTTTGCTTTCTTAGACTTACCCCCTTCTTTTTCGGATCTTAAAGCTTGTACAACTAAAACAAGAGAGTATTTCCTCTTGTTTTTGGACCGTTTTTAATGAAATTGACCATATTTTTTTATTGAGGTATGATTTTCCTCTTTATGCACTAGATTGGAAACGAGAGTGTTCGATGGACATAAAAGTTCGATGGAAGTGACTGTACAATGTAGGAAGGATCTTAACATATAATGTCTTTAGTTTCCCCATGAATATTAACCCTTTAAAAGAGATGCTCACTATTATTACCATGACCATATATTTTATTATTTATAGTTTTCCGATCATGCCTTTATTTTCAACATAATATAGACTTAACAAAACTCCGTTGAAGATGGGAAAACATACTTGTCACATTCTTCATGTCAAGAGTTTGAGAACTAAAGGATACATGTGAAACTCCACTCTATAGGACATATCGACTAAGGCGATTATAATGTTCTCACATCTCTAAGCCTATTTTTTCATCAATAATGCTCTTTTATGTAATAGAAGTGAGTTTGTTCGTTATAAGCCAATGGTTTATGCCATTTCCACTTCTTAAATTTCCCCACAGACATCTGGAGACTTGAATATTATACTTATCTGAGATACAGTTACTAAATAATTAAAAAAACTAAATTATTGAAAAAATTTCTTAAATAATACCAAAACTATTTAAACAAACATACCGAATTTCATGAGGCTGAAATTTCTAAAAGGTATTCACTTTATGAAAGACAATGTTGGTTCTAGTCTATATCTGAAAGTAACTAAACTTCTGTAAGAGTTTTATTTCATTACTTCATGGCATATTAAATGAACCATTCAACACTGAAAACTAGTTTTCATGAGTATGGTTCATGTAAACGCAACGAAGATATCATGTAAAGGGTTGCTCAACATCGGGAAAAATGTGAGGTAGTCTTCCATATGGGTGGACCTACACCCACAATAGCTAATGAATTGTGTATCTTAACATATCATACATTAATTCGTTGTATCTTAATACTTTGTGAACATCTGAAGCCGTTCTTAAATGTGAAAAATTCTGTCAAATGCACAGATATATGCAAGTTGATGAATGAAAATAAAATTTGTACTTGATTCGTGGGCATGCGGGACATCATCATGCACATTTAAGAGTCCAAATATCAACGATAATAGATAATCACGTCCCATTTATTCTGAAGTTGTTTCAAAAGTTTAGGTCTAAATATTTTAGTCATGTATATCATATAATCAATTAAGTTCTTTCAATCATATCAACCAATCCTAAACATGCATACTATATTCTCTATCAATTAACATGAAATTCAGTTTACAAAAATAGATGGTAAATTAGAGTTTCCCCCCCAAATTGAATCAATTTTAAAATTGATTTTTGGAAGACTGAATTCAAGGATTTTAATTTCATCTCCATAAATTGGAGTGATCATATACGCTTTGATACCAATTTTTATATTTCATAAAATATGATGTAGGGATGATAAACCCTAAACAATTATTAAGGGATAGGCTAAGTTGTCCATGCTTTAGAGATGAACGTAAAATAAAAAGTAAGCATTATCTTGTTGTACTAAATCTATTTTATTAAAACAAAGGACGGTGCTCTGATTCATTGATAACAGTTTAGCGGTTACAACGGTCCATATAGTTTGGTAGTTGTTTGATTACTGACTTCGAATGATAAGAAACAAGAGTCTTATTGAATTATATTGTAGAGAGGATAAATAAATACGAAGATAAAAGAGGGAAGCAGTAGATTTGCATAGTGTTGGTAAAATAAAAAGATTAGAGTTCAAATGATTTAGGGTTATTGGAATGTTATTTATACTTTTAAATTAACATGACTAAATTTTCTAACAATCCCTGAATAAATATAATCTCTTTAATTCAACACATAAACTCTCTTTTCTAATTAGATAATCCTTTATTTTATTCTTAAGTTACTATGGTTCGATGTACTAGTCACTATAATACATCATAATCTCTATTGAGATTTACGAGTTTAATATCTAAAACATTATATTAATGGACTCTCATTCAGGATAAACATTAACCCAACTTCCATCTAAAATATGTTCTCCCATGAGATCTAAAATTATATATAGGTCCAACGCACTAAATCGATTACTTTATTTTAATTGGACATATAACAACATGTGTGGATACTCTAAATATACATGTCATGAGACATTCCAAAATTCAGATTTTCCTTTACCCAATGCAGTTTCTAAGATTTACATATAAATATGATTGAAAATATCATATCATATTAATAATTAAATATTAGATAATATAATTAATAGTCAAATATTAGATAATTTCTAATCATAATTAGTTATCAAATAAATAATAAAAATTATATGATCTTTGGCTATATTTAATTATGAAAATTAATTAAAATTTTATATATTTTTATACATACATATATTTAATGTAATGAAAAAATTATTTGCACTATTTGCTTACCGTTGACTTTGAGTCACCAATTAAAACATTCTCAGATTGCACCATATAGAATGTTTCCTTAATGACACTTTAAGCAACACAATCTTAACATTCATTTAATGAAGTTTTAGATTGAAGTGGGTAAATAATACCATGATGTTTCTAAAAAAGTTCCTTTGAGAAAGTAAAGATAAAATCTCGTTAAAGTCAATACCTTTATGCTGAGTATAATCAGTTTTTTACAAGTGATACTTTAGATCTCTCTATATTACCCTTAAAATCCTGTTTGATTTTATAAATTCACTTTCGACCAATCGAGTTGATTTATTAAGGTAATGAGGACAAACTCCCAAATCATGTTATCCTGCATTGACTTATACATTTCCTTCATAACATTGATCCACCACTAAGAATCATAACTCTTCATTACTTTATGAAAACATGATGAGCCGTGTACTGGTTCACCATATGACACATTTTTATAATTTTTAAGGAGGTAAAGTTTGATATTCCTGAACAACTTTATTTTGTTCCCCATGTGGAAGAAACGTATCATCTTGAGTAAATTAATTTTCTAACGATACTAAAAACGACTCGTATTTAAACCAAATCATGTGACACATGAGTATCAATTCACTAACAACCTTCTTTTGGGCCGATATGTTGGCTTCATAGCCTAATTATCTTTGTTATAACATTCATGAATCTCTATAAATTATTCCTCAAAATTCTTCCTCAAAATGAATATTTGTTCGTAACTTATCCACCTCAAACTCAAAATCCTCAAAAGATCTTGATTTTCTCATCTCAAATATACTTATAATGCAAGAATCATAAAACTTAATCCCCTTCAATGTTCTAAATATCTAATGAGATTATATTTGGCCCTTTTAGTGTTTAATTAATTTTGATTCTGCCTATGAGACTTTGCTTTCGATAGATATCTTCAAACACGCATAGACTTCAAATTATTTGTGCATCATGTATAAAGTTCATGCTGGGTCTTAATTATTACTTTTTTAGGATCTATATTGGAAATGTAGACAATACATTTGATGGTCACACCTCAGAATAATAGTGGTAGATTTGAATAACAAATCAACATTATTAACATATCCTTAAGCATAATTTTTTTTCTCGAGATACGCCTATAATGTTTTGGGAAAACCTGACATTGTATTATGAGGATATATAGCATAATCCTTTAGGTATTGTTAGTAAAGAGTCTATGAAATTGTTCGTCCAAACCATCATGTATTCTATAATATTCACTGGTGAGTTAAGTTATTAAGAATGTTCTCTTAGGAAGAAGTAATAAGCGAATTCTAGAAAGAGAAAGAAGGAGAGAGTTTTTAGAGAGAGAAAGTCAGAGCATAATTGAGTAAGATCAAAAAAATTCAACCTCTTTATTAGTTTAGCCTTACCCTTTATATAGAGGCGTTAAGACTTAGCCTTAAACTGAAAACGGTTACACAAAAAAGGGTAAATTCTCTTAGTCCTCAATAATATTACATAGTTATAATTGTTCTCCTAAACTTTCATTATTTACATTTTAGTCTTTAAATTCTACTTCCATATCAGTTACATATAAACGTTACTACTGTTTCATTGTCTTCAACAATCACAAATATTCTTTGAGAGAGAGAGCTCAATTTGCCTTCAAATTTGTTCTTGAGTCATATATGTTCACAGCCAGAAACGCCTTAGTTAAAGAAGGTTGGTTGAACTTGTCTGAATAGAAAAAGCATATAAAGTAGCAAGGGACGACGCATTGCTGTTGGTCTTCCTGCTTCTCCAAGTGAAAAAGGTAATCATCCACAATAGAATACTGACCAGGGTTATCTTCTTCAAAATACCCTAGTGTTAGAAACGTTTCGTTTGTAACAAATCTTACACCTCTCCCATCTGATTCCGCAGTCCAAGAATCTCAAAACCCTTTACCCAAGGAAAAAGCCGTTTCCAGTATTAGGAAACCCTCACCTTTCATTGCGATGGGATCGGACACAGAAAAGTCACCAGACAAGTTAACTCCTCAGCAGGGTTACGCGTCAGTCTAAAACAAAATCCACACCCACATCTTCAAAACTCTCGAGTTCGGATATAAAAAAGTCCGTAACACAAGCTAAACCATCCAGGAAACAACCCCTAAGAGACGCCAGATTATGAGGAGCGCCATCTGCACAGCCTTCTGAACAACTGTTTATAAAACCATCCGAACAGCCACCCTTAAGGGCATCAGAACAACCTTTTTCAAAACCATCCGAACAACCTTCCACAGTGATGGAAGAAAATATGGAAGAAAGTATAGAAGAAGCCCCTTTTGAGGCTGAGGCATCCCATCAAACAGAGGATACAACTTTAGACCGGAAAGGCAAAACTAAGGTGGGTATGAATCACTCAGATATTTTTTCGGAGAGTTTGGAGGGCAAAGTGGGTCTTTGTTTCAAGAAAGTAAGTGCCAAATACTTGGTGTCCCTTCAAAATATTAACTATGTATATACCCACACAAGTGAGTTGGATCGGATCCGTACTAAATGGGGGATCCCAGAGTCAGTAAAAGTGAGGATCTCAATTACTCTGGAGACCACAATGGACTGCAAGTATTGAAAATTAGGGACTTCGGTTCCCCTTGGATCCGAAGATAGTTAGATATTTCCATCTGATTAAGCTGTGTCCCAGCCAACTGAGCCCAATGGTTGGTATACCCTTCTAGCCTGCATCATGGCATCCAGGCTATCCAAGATTCCACTATCAATGGAACAGTTTGCTGTTGTGGAAAGCCTATGCAAGAACCATCAAATCTTCTTCTACCATTACAACATGGGGAATGACTATAAGGTGGTGGATGATCTCTTGGAGTCCGAAAAACCCTACAGGACGCAGTTCCTCTTCATTAGTGGATCTTGGGAGGATGCCAGGAAAATCAAGGCTGACACAAACCCACGTCTTTTAACCAGTTGCTAGAAGCGCATTGGTGAGTTTCTCTTACTTTTTTCTTTCATCTTTTAACTTCTAAGTTTTTAATTTAGACTAACTGATATTTCTTCCTAGTTCTACCGAAGGAGTTCTTGGGCTACTAAGAGGCAGGACATGATACTTGCGCTAAGCTAAATGCTTGGGCTTCGAAGAACTGGGGAAATGCCTTCCACAATTTCTTCAAGTCAGACAATTTTGTAAGGTCTCACCTGTGGAAGACCACAAGTATAAGAGATCTCACATGGGAAGAGTTAACTACCCCTCCCCTTGTAGATGTGATCCTAAAGAGGACAAAAGCCAATGATGCTAAGTTATATCTGCCTTCCAGGACCAAGGCCCCAAGAAAAATGAAGAACGAGAAGAAGAAGGCCACAACAGACCCAACCTAAATGACTACAGAGAGGACCGGTTCGGAGAACCAGAGAGGCATCAATGTTGCTTCACTGAAAGTAGTGGAGGTAACTGTAAAGGAATCTGGTGGGCCGAAGAACCCACCAAGGCCTCCTAAGAAAGGAAAAAAACGCAAGGCCAACAACGATGAAAAGGCTGCTAAGAAAAAGAAGGTCACTCTGGGAGCAGAGAAAATCCTTCGCCCACCCGAAGTCCTCCCCCGAGCTCCTACCGATCCCACTTTACAGGAGGAAATTCCAACCGATCTTCATTCCGGGCAGGTTGCTGGTGATGGCAACGATGAGGTAGACTTTGAGGCCTTTTTCAAGACATTATTATTTATTTTAATGATCTAGAGAAAGATGACTTCGCGGGGCCATACCGTCGTTCTAGTTCTTCCAACGTGGTAAAATCATAATGGGAAGACCTATGCTATATCTGAGGAGCAAGACACCTTAAGCCATGCCCTCCTAGGCTATATCCGACCAGTATTTATCTGGAGAGGCAAGTAAGGGCTCTAACAGGTACCATTAGTTCTCTAACCACTGACAAACAAAACTTGTTAAATATTCTCCTCAATGCTCAACAAAGCATAGAGGTATTTAAAAAGGATAAAAAAGAGTTAGCTGCCAAACTGCTTGCATCAGAAGCAGTCAACAGAGAGCTCCAAACCAAATACTCCAACCCGGAGACCTCTTCTTCAAAAGACTTCACAACTTTGAAGGAGAAATTGAAAACTAAGGATGATACTATCTAAACTTTGTCTTATGAGAAGACCAAGTTGGAGAGCACTGTTGAAGAGAAGATCAATGAGAAAGAGGCCTTGGAACGCCAACAAGAACAAGCTATAGCCGCAGGTATAGAGAAGTATGTCAATGAAGTAGTGGACTCCGTAGAGAAAAATGAGGATGGGATCAAGTCTGATATGGTCCTACTGTTTCATGGGACCTGTCTTAAGAGGACCTTTGGTCCCCTATGGAAATATGTAGACTATGATGACATCCCATTCCACACTCTAGCAGATGGCGACAAGTGCAACTACTCGAGTGGAATAGACTCTACAACTGATGATGATGAAAGAACGGGCGAGAGTTCAAGTGCTGAACTCAAAAGTCCCAAAAAAGATGGTGGTGAAGAAAAATATGAAGGGAATAAGCCCTAAGGGTTTATTATGTATTTTTTGTTTTTGAAAAACTATAGATTTGGATGGCCAAGGCATTTTTTGTACTACTGATTGGTTCAAGTCCGGTCATATTTATTTATCAAATTTCATTTTTGTTTAATATTTTGTTTAAATCTTTCATGGCCAATGTTTAAATAGCCACTAAAATTTCAGAACTGTTGAACCAAGAGTATCTAATATCTCCGATCACATGCGTTTAATAATTGTGACCAAGTGTTAAACATATCCGATCATCTCAAGAAAACTTGAGAGTCAGGGTGTTAAATAAGCAAATTATATCCGAATTGAAACAAAATCACACCAAACTTTTGAAGAAGGCATCATATATTATTGAAAAATTCGGGCACCTCATTAAAACCTCCCCGCGCCACCAAGGTAGGAAAGAGTATGCCCCCTAATATTTACATTGGTATTTAACTAGTAAATATTTTCAAAAGAACTTTACTCTAAATATAACTAGAGATGCTCAACATTCCATGGATGTTTTATAGCTCTCCCTTCTTTGTCTTGGAGTCTGTATGTCCATGGTTTAACCGTTTCACAAACCATATAAGGGTCTTCCCAATTTGGAGCCAGCTTACTGAACTGCTTCTCCTTGGTATGTAAAAAACGTTTTCTTAAAACTTCGTCTCATGTTTAAAAATCTCTTCTTTTGACTTTGGAAGCAAATCTTCTCCTCATCAAGCCTTGGTAGTGTCCTGTTCTCAAATACGCTTTAATATTTTTTTCTTCTATTAAGTCTAACTGATTCCTAATTGCTACATCATTAGCATGTTTGGAATAGTTTTGGACTCCGTGTGATGGTAAAGTAGCCTCTATGGGAGTAATTGCATCCATCCCATATACCAAAGCAAAAGAAGACTCTTGTGTGGCAGTTCGAAGAGTAGTTCGGTAGGCCTACAATACTTCTTGCAATAACTTAGCCATTTTCCTGCAGCTCCCTCCAAATTCTTGTTTAATCCGGACAAGATGGTTTTATTTACAACCTCAACTTGGCCGTTTTCTTGAGGGTGGAAAAGAGAAGAAAAAATGTTGAATCCCTCTAGAGGTACAAAAGGCTTCCATGTCTTTGTTATCAAACTGTGGCCCATTGTGTAGTAATCTTTTAAGGAACCCCAAACCTACAACATATGTTGGATATGATAAATTTAATAATGGTTTTCGAAGTGGTTCCAACCAAATGAGATTCCTCTATCCACTTATATAAATAGTCAATATCGATTATAATTTTCTTACACCCACTGGATGCCATAGAAAGAGGTCCAACTAAATTCATACCCCATCTAGCAAAGGGTATTGGTTCAGATATGGATTCCATAGGTACTGCTAGCACATGAATTTCATTCCCATACTTTTGACAAGGATCATATTTTTTTACCATTGCTTTAGCATCTGCCATTATGGTTGGCCAGTAGTATCCGACCAACAGAACTCTTCAGGTCAATGCCTTATAGCCACAGTGTGATGATCCTTCCCCATCATGTAATTCAGATAATACAACCTGGGATTCTTCAAACCCTAACCATCATAGGATATGCTTGTTGAAAGACTTTTTTGTGAAGAACTTCTTTTATTATCAAGAAACCACGAGCCTTGTACTTAATCTTCTTTGCCACAACTTTATCCGACGTCAATATCCCATCTGAAATGTATTGAAGGAGAGTGTATCTTCAATATTTAGGTTGAATAACAAGTATGCTCATATTTTCTTCATCCTCTTTCTTCTGATCCATCTGTATAGATGGACATTCTTGTACCAGAATCTAGGAATCAGATTCAGAATAGGCTATAGTTGTCAAGAAGTCTGCCAAAGTGTTTTCCGATCTTGGAATATGCTCATAGCAAATATTTTTAAAGTTGGTTGCCACTTCTTTCAACATGAACAATTTCCTAACTCCTGTCCGGAGGATCTGTCAGCATGAAAATCTACCAAGAAGTCAGCCACTGATTGGGCTTTAATTGTTGTTCGAGGGGCAAAGTCAATATCGTAATCACCCAATTCCACTGACCACTTGCTCATTCTGTTTGATACATCAACTTTTTCGAAGAACATTTTTCAATGGGAAAGACGTTCGGACAATAATAGAATGAGCTTGGAAGTAGGGTCTCATTTTTCTTATTGCAATTACTAAGGCCAATGCCGACTTTTCCAACCTCAAGTATCTTCTCTCGGTATCCAGTAGACTCTTACTGATGTAGTACACTGGACGAGGGTAATTGTCCACTTCCTTTACTAGCATAGTACTTATATCATATTCTGATACAACTAGATACACATATAGATTTTCTCCCCGAACAGGTTTAAAAAGATTTTCGGTGAGGACAAATGTTTTTTTATTTCAATAAGAGCTTGGTCACACTGTGGGGACCAACTGAAGTCTTTAGCATTCCTCAATACTTGAAAAAATAGAGCACACTTGTCCGATGATCTTGAAATAAACCTATTCAATGCAGCTAACCTTCCTGTGAGCCTTTGGACTTCCTTAACATTCTGAGGAGGGTCCATTGCTAATAAGGCATTAAGCTGACCGGATAAGGCTGGATTCCCTTTTCACTTATTATGTAGCCCAAGAATTTTCCAGATCGGACCCCAAACTCACATTTCTCAGGGTTTAACTTTAAGTTCACAGCTTCTAAATTGGAAAAAGTCTCTTGAAGGTCAGATATGTGTAAATCTTCCTCCAAGATTTTAACCATCATATCATCTATGTACACTTCCATGTTCCTGCCAATCTGATTTGCAAAGGCTTTATTCACCAACCTCTGATAAGTAGCCCCAACATTCTTCAACCCGAATGACATCACCTTATAAAAATGATGCCCTCTGTCTGTGATGAAATTAGTGTGATCTTGATCCTTCAGATCCACTTGTATATGGTTATATCCTGAGAAGGCATCCATAAAGGATAGGAGTTTGTTTCCAAATGTAGAATCCACCAACGGATCAATTCAAGGAACATGATAAAGATCTTTAGGGCATGCCTTATTGAGGTCAGTGAAATCAAGACACATATACCATTTGCCATTCTTTTTCTTGACTAAAACAGGGTTGGCAGTCCACAAAGGGTACTGGGATTCTTTAATATGACCCATCTTGGTCAATCAGTCAACTTCTTGAACAATAACCTTCTTTTTCCTTTGAAAAAGATCTCCTCTTTTGTACAACTGGTGCAACATCACTCCGGATGGACAACTTGTGTGAAATAACATCTCCTGGTACTCCGGTGACATCACTGTTGCACCATAAAAACACATGTTGATTATTCATTAAAAAGGACAACAACTGATGCTTCAACTTTGGTGCCAATTTGGAACTAATCTTAACATTATTTCCCTCTGTGAGGGAGTGAGTTTCAACTTCTTCAATAGGTATTATAACACTGGGAGCCTCCATGGGATCATCAATCTCACTTTCCTCAGTAGAAGGCTCCAGTAGTTGTTAATCCTTATTAATCATGATTGTCCCTAGAGTTTTAGGGGCAAGAGCTTTTGCATAGCACTCCCTGGCTATCTTTTGACTACTCCGGACAACACCTACTTGTCCCTGAACTGTATGCTTCAAGCACTTATGGACTGTGGAAGGCAAAACATGCATTCTAGAAATCCAAGACCTCCCGAAAATTACATTATACGATGTTGGGCAATCTACCACAACAAATATTACTCTTACCATTTTTTTAAAGGGCCCCTTGCCCAACAACACTTCTTCTTCGAACTCCCCAATCACATCTGTAAAACTCCATGTGAAGTCTACAATGGCTCTGTTCGAACGTTGAATAACTGCTAGATTCCTTATTTTCTTGTAGGAGCTTAAAAATAGGATGTTTGTTGAACCACCCGTATCAATCAGAATTTGGTGTATATCGTTTCCCTCTATAGAAGCCCCTATGACCACCGCATCCTCATGAAGTCTTGCAATGTCCCTCAGGTCGTTTTTATCAAAGACTATGAATGAGAATGGGGATTAGAACTGATGGGAATATATTACACCTTCTAACTGGGTGACCAAATTATGAACATGCCTCTTTCTTGATGGAGTGGTAGGTGCAGTCATAATATCTCCTCCAAAAATGGTAAACGATTTGAAGAAGCTGATCAATCCGGAAAATGTCTTAGTGTTCTTTGTTATCACCCCCACCTTATTTCGATCTAGATCTGGATCCAGATACTCCGAGTCTACATCAAATCTTTCAAGGATCACCATGGCACCCTCTTAGGCAGATGTCCGGAGATTGTTTGAAGGATTCGTCCGAGGAGCATTATTTTATGCGTTATCCGATCTGTTTCCACTTCATTTTTTTAACATAAGCTCCTAACTTTCCCCTCTTAATAAGGTTTTGAACCTCCTGTTTCAGCACTATGCAATCATGAGTATCATGGCCTATATCATTGTGATATTGGCAAAAACGGGTGTTCCGGGTCTCTTTAAGGACTGCACTGCTGCCGGTTTATGGAAGTGCACTTCATTCTTGGTCTTATCATAAATTGTGGCTAGAGTCTCCCCCAATTCAGCAAACCACTTAGGCTGGACCCAGGGATGCCTCTTACTCCTGGTTTTCTGGCTTTGGGTTTGGTTGGACTGATTCTGCTTGGACCGGTTGGACTCTTGTTCGGTCTCCTTTGCTCTATAACCAGATTGGTTAGTGGCTGGAGGAGCTGTTGTTGTAGTGGTGGACCTCACTTGATGGTGCACCCTCGTTTTCTTTGTTTCTTCTACACTTATCTGTTTTCCCACTTGGTTCAATAAACCACCAGAGGTCATAACCTTCTCCCGAGTCACAGAATTAGATATATTCCCGGGATTCAAACCTTGCCTAAGCAAAACAATTGCAACCTGCTCAAAGCAATCTGTTAGCCCATTCTTCGTATTAAAAAAACGATTTATGTAATCTTTCAAGGGCTCATTTGATTCCTGAGCACAATGGATAATGGTGTCCCTATTACCCTTTAGTTCTTTACTCCCAACAAATTTCCTCCGGATGACAACCTAAAATGTATCGAAATTTTAGTACACCCATGAGGTAGACTTTTATACCATTTAAGAGCACTCCCTGTGAAAGTTTGGGAAAGCTCTACACAAAAGCTTGTCATCGTCATCAAAATTCATCATGAAGTTTTTGAAGTATTCTAGATGGTTGTTCGGATCTTGAATCCAATCATATTTCTCCATCTTGAAGCTATCAAACCTTTTAGGAACTGTATCTTCATTAGGAGTTGCTCAAAAACCTGGTTTCGACTGAAAGGCAAATGGATCAATCAACAAATGATCAACATGGTTATGAGATAACCCTTTACCCTGGTGCTTTTTGAGCCTACCATATCTGTCCCTATTCCTTGAGTGATTTTTAGTTAACCTCATCTTTTTTCTAGATCTCCCTTTATCACTACTCGAATATAGTGATTCTTCAAGCTCTGCCTCATTTGAGGAACTGCTGGAGGACTCAGATGTAGAACTCTTAACATGCTTAGATCGGTGAGTCTTTTTTGAGTTGAGGTTAGTCTTCAAAGACTGCTCATTTTCTCCAGGATTATCAGTGTGGTGAAGTACTGACGCTCTATATTTCTCTTTGATACCTTTTTCTGCTTGTTTTATTGCTCTCAATGTCTCTATTTCAGCCCTCATATGGTCTCGCTCCTCGATGATATACTCATTATTTTCCCTTGCACTTTCCACCTCTGGGGTTGGAACATTCTGCTCATTTGGATTCATCCAAACTGCTTTACTTGCTGGTTTTGAATGTAAAATTTAGGCACCGTCGCCTCCCACTATGGTCTCCAATTTGGTATGGTTTATTTCTACCTGAAGGTAATCTGGTAAAGTGTTTAAAAGGTGTTTTGGTAATTTGCTGGTGTTTTGTGTTTAATGTGTATAGTAGAAAGATAATTAAGTTGTCTACTAGTAATAAATTCTGATCACCCTCATTAATGAAATTAGTTGGGGTATTTATACTTAATTACTGACCCACGGGCTTATTGGGTCGGTTGTGAAACCGAGTCGAGTTTAAAGACCCATTAGTAATATAGATTTAAGTTGACTAGCAACTAGCTTAGTCAATATTTAGTACATTTGTCTTGTTCAGATTTTTAGTGTGGCTGTTTAATCTGAATTGCCCTTCGGATTTAATCATGGCACAGTGACTGAAATCTCCAAACTCATAAACGTGCGCTAACTACATTGAGGTATTCGAAGTGGTATACTTATAATTTGTAGTAATATATTGTGTGAATTCCAAAGTGCATTATCTTATTTAAAGAGTTATACTTAAAAAGTTATCATACATATTTTAGGATTGTTTACATCGAATAATTTATGAAGATGATAAAAACGAAAAATAAGCAAAACATTTATCAATTAGATTAATTCTTCGAAGTACAATAAGCAAGTTTTTAATTAGAAAACTACAAAAAGGATATGTTTAAAGAGAGATAGAGTTATTCAGACGACTAGTCCTCGGATGATTCCTCCTCCTCTGATGATGAGTCATGGATATGATCGAAGGCTTCACTTGGACGCTTTTCGATGGGAATGTCGTTCCAAAAACTTGAGAGTTTAATTCTTGGATAAGTTGCATGAAGTTCTCGGAGAAGAGTGATGGTTGTCTCTTCTTTGCCATTGTTAATGGCAGCCAACATGTCTTTAGAACATTCAGCTTCGGCAGTAGCAACAGTAGCTTCATTTTCCTTCTCAAAATCACTCTTTAACTTGGTTATCTCTTCGGTCAATTCTTTATTTTTTTTCTTTACTAGAATCAAGAGAATTTTGGATAACTTTGGATTTGACCCATTCAGCAGTTAGATCATCAACATGTTTAGCTTCGAGCTTATCCATCTCATTTTGATGTGAGGCAGTCAGCTTTTCTTTCGCGACAAAATATGTTGTTCGCAAATGACTTTTCATAAAGAGGGCACCTCGGATAAGCTCAGACCTTGCTAACTCAAACATGTGGAATTGCTCGACCACATTTCCTTGAAAGTTTTCCCTAAGTTATTTTTCATATTCGGAAAGTCCTTTTTAGCGGACCATGTCTTTGGCCAATTGCTTTAAATGATCTCGAGAAGCTTCAACTTGGGAAGCAAGTGATTTTGCTGCAGCGTCGAGACCGACAAATGGTTGGAGTGCAACAAGGATTTCAGGATTAGATGGAGGAGGAGGAATATCTCTTGAGCTAGGATAAGGAATCATGTCCAAAGTAGTAGTTGGAACAGAGGGACATATGCTTTCTGGAGACACTTTGATGCTCGTTGCTTTCCTGAAGTGGTGTATACGAGTTTGAATATCTTGAAGAACAAGATTGTTTTCTCCAGCAAGCTCATGTGACTCATTGAAATTGATAAAGTTGTTAGGGTCGAAGTGGTCAGTGTTTTGATTCCCATCATCAGTATTATCTTCGATGATTATCGGAGCATCATTATTGGTTGTTTTCTCTTCGAGAGAAAGATTTTGCTGATTTTCAACAGTTGCGACTTCTTCTTCATCGGTCAATGCATACTCAGTGATTTTGGACTATTTATTTTTCTTTCCATGAGGACTGCTGGAAGCTTTCTTTTTCTTCGAGAAGGTTCTCTCTAGTCTTCTTCGATGGGTGAAAGAGTTGTTCTCCAGCTTTTCTCTTACGAGATTTAGGTTTTGGTTGTGTGGAAGAGCTAGCACTAGATGTGCTAGCTGCCTTTTTATTTTTCTTTTCGGTTTTTGCCTTTTCTTTTTTCTTCAGAGGCAAGTGCGTTTCCGATCTGTTGTGGATATGGAGGAATACCTTACAGTCAAGTTGAACTAACCTTTTACAAGCATGGTGAGGATTATGTTCGGTCATTAAATTTCGAGGAGGCAAGGCTTCCGCTGTGATCTGAAAGAGATGGTTGAGAAAGTTGATCGGTTGGAAGGCAGTGTGGAAAGCGTTGTTCCATTCTTTTTCGGTCCAAGCGGCAAGCTTCTTGAAAATGTCCTTAGCTACTGGTCGAAGAACATCATATCGCCTCAAAATTACTCAAATATTTATACAAATAATTAATAAATGAGGAAGACAGCAGATGAATCTTAAAGTATGTAATATTCGAAAAACTTACGATCATTTCTCCAGATGGGATTTAATTTTGATGGGTTCGCTTCACATATTTGTTTGCCATTCTCCCATGCTCCAGTGGTAAAAATGAACTTTTGTTTCCAAAGTTTATCCGCCTCCAGAAGATCATCGATGATTTTTAAATCATCGACTAAAGTAAGGTAGTAGAAGGGGAGCTTCAGACCTTTTGATAACTTGGTCAGAGAAATGAAGTCTTTGATACTGATAGGAATCTTGGACAACCGAGATGCCATGATCACAGACATGAGAGTGAACCATTGATTCAGTGTCACTTGAGTAGGGCATAGGTTAAGAAGTTCGAAGTACTCCACAATCATAGGATCTAATGGGAACTGAGGACCTCAGTTGATGATTTCAGGGTAGACCACCAATTCATCATATATGGAAACTTTTTCAGTTCGATAATATAGTCAGCATTGAGACCTCTCAAATTTCTACCAATAGAAGCCCTATCCTCATCGGAAACAAAGCCCGGTTCTTTCTTTTTTTGAAGCTTGCAAAATTTATTTTCTGAAGCAGCCTCTGAGTCCCCCTCGTCGGATTCAGCTTCATTATTAAATTTAGTAGCCTCAGAATCGGCTTCATCGGCTTCAGATGCTTCACCTCTTGCTTGGGGAGGATTTTCTTGAGGCAATGGAATTTCGACTGAGGATGGGGGATTTTTCGTTTGAGGAGGATTTTTGGATGGATTTTGTTGAGATAATGGGATTTATTTAGTTATCTATCTCCGAGGAGGAGACTGAGTAGTTAGATTCGATGAGGTAGGAATTGGAATAAAATCTGAATCATCTCCCATGGCTATAATTTTTTTTCTCTTTTTAGTTGGTAGCGGATGAGTCGATGAGGGAGTATTTGAGATTTGTTTTGAGGAGGATTTGTTTGATTCTTCACTAATTAGAGGAGAAACTTTGATTTGAGAAGAAAAGGATCGAGGTATTTTTAGTGTTTGAACTTTAGAAGAAGGGCGCTTTTCGGTTATATGAGAAGGTGAAAAAGCAGGTATTTTAATTGGATTGAAATTATCGTAATATGTGGTTTTGTGGTTGTTTCAACAGGAGTGCTATTAATTAATCTGGCAGCTTTATACTTTTATGTTCTCTCAGTGATGCAAAATTAGTCATATGATCCGAAGACTAGATTGGTTTCATGTTTCGGAGATTTGGGTTTTTTTGGGTATGTTAGCCTTGGCTTCTGGTTTTTTAGATTTTTCTCATAAACTGGATGATGATTGACCGGAGAATATGAGTTTTGATCAGAAATTTTGAGTTTTATGATGAGGACGTTGAGAAATCTGAAAAACACGTTGAAGGTAGCCAAGGATTTAAGTTTTCTCTCAAGGGATTTGTATTGTGAGAATGAAAAATGAGGCTACTAATGAATTTATAGAAAGATAAGAAGAAGTGTAAAAGTGGAAAGGACTCTATGATGATAGGGCGGAATACAAAATGGTGAAGAATTTAGGATTTCGACATTTGTCAGACTAGCTAGCTAGCTATGGATCTAGTACCTAGACAATCATGATGAATCTAAACGGTTACATTTTTATATACTCTCGATGAAGTTCGAAGCTTATCATTCTCCAGTTTGAATTCGATGACTATGTTTTGAAACTACTTCCTTAATGATTCAGGGACTGTGTTTTTTACTTCGAATCATCATCTTCTATTGAATGGTGGACTTTAAGTTTTATATAAATATTTTGACTTCGAACTTTCAATCACAATAACTGGTACAGGCTATTTAAGGATTCGAAGACATTTAGTTCTCATTCATTTACTGACATAAGAACTAGGGGGCTACTGATACGAAAGTAGGAATTTAGGGATTAAAACGTAAATAATGTAATTTTAGGAGAACAATTATAAGTATGTAATATAATTGAGGACTAAGAGTAATTTACCCTCTTTTGTGTAACCGTTTTTAGTTTAAGGTTAAGTCTTAGCGCCTTTATATAAAGGGCAATGCTAAACTAATAAAGGAGTTGAATACTTTTTGATCTTACTCAATTGTACTCTGACTTTCTCTCTCTAAAAACTCTCTCATTCTTCTCTCTCTAGAATTCTCTTATTACTTCTTCCTAAGAGAACATTCTTATAATTAAACTCACTAGTAACCATATCAATTTACCATATTTTTTTGCAACTGAAACTAAATCGATTTATGAATAAACCACAGTTGTGAGCTTATAGTTAGATTTTAGATAAGTTTTATACTTTTTGCACTCCTTTTTTAGATGTCTCGTCTTTTTATAAAAGAAACATTAACATGTAACATGTGATTTCTTAGATTTGTTTGCTCCTAAACTAGAAGTCTATCAAATTTTATGTTTTTCACTTTTTCTATTGAGAATTCACCTTATGCACCTTAGGAAGTTATTGCTTCAACATCTCCTCCTCCTAAGTAGAATCAGAAACCACTTTACCAATTGTCCACCTCTCACATTAGGAAAAAATGAAACACAAACTCTATTATAACTTCTTTTCGAATGTCAATCTTAAGTGCTTTAAAGTTTGAAGTGATTATTTGATACCCTGGTAATATGTTGCCTTTTCGTCCGGTTCCCATTATATTAACATATTAATCTTCACCTTATTAAACTTTGACAAGACGTTCTCAACTGCTTTACGAGACTAAATTGTATGAGTGATGCCAGTCGGGACAGCCTCGTAGAATGCCAAATGTATTCATTGTTTCAAGATTATCAAGCATAACCTATTATCTTCTCTCACACCATATATTATTTCTTCTCTTTAAGATAACTATCTTTAGTGAGGGGTGTGGGATTTATAGTCCTTAATGATATGAAAGATCATAAAAATTCAAATATAATTCCATATGATCCACCTATTGGAAAAATTAACATATCTAAAATTAGGGTTCTATTACCTTATGGGATAAAGGTATTGATTACAACTTTACATATAATAAACATCATATAAGGTTCACACTTATTTGAGATATAACTCTTATAGATATTTTCTAAGCATAGAATACTACATGTAAAACATAATATATATCGTTAATAAGATACCTTTAAGAAAACATATAAACATATATTTTATGAGTTTGAGAAAATTACTATTTTTTCATTTTTATTGATCTAATAATAGTGAAATCCTCATTTTGGTTGATTTCTCTAATTTAATTAAAATCTTAATTATCAATTCACATATGATTATTTCTCGTTCATGATTCAATATGTCAAACATTACCTTTCTTTTGGGTCGTTAAATCTTACAATACGATTAACCCATGTTACAACTAGACCTTAAGTTCCCCAATTCACTAAAAATATTCCTTTAGATCGATGTATTAATTTCATTATTCACCTACTATAGTTCGAAAAACCTTAATCAAGTACTTTTATTTATATTTTAACACATCTTAATTAACCACATACAAAAAATATTATGTCCAAACATTTTACGTGGTCACATGTCGAAGGAATACCGTACAAAGCACCCTCATAAGTGCGCGATTGCAACAATATATTTTTCACTGTAATCGTACGTCTTTTCTACGATAAGCAAGGACGTTACCGCGACAAAGACGTTGATTATCGCGAAAACAACAGCGGTTTTCACAATAATCACCACTCGATAGTACGTTCATCACCATAAAATTGTATTATCTTAAAGTTTCACTTGAGTTAGGGTTATTTGTTGTGCAATACCTATTTTTCCAACAATAGATTAAAATATAAATAGAGTGAATATTCTCAAATTTGAAATGTAATTGACCTTTAAACACAAAACATGGAACCCAAATTATGATTCCTCTAAACGAATAAATTTATACATGCTTTTAAATCCTAAACTCACACCTCAACAAGCTCAAACAATAATTATTTCTAAATGGTATGGATTCCTTATTAAAATTTAAATACACGCACTATTTAATTGATTAAAAATACATTCACTACTAATATATTCTCAAGGATATGACTCGGATACCAATTGTTAGACTAAATGATGCAGACAGTTCGGTGAATCGACAGTTTGGAGCTATGGTGTCAGATTTTGACCCACAGTACCTTGTTTCGAAGGAAACGACGTCACGAACACAAGTCACGAGATTTTCTCGTGAGCTATAGGCTTCTTTGGGCATTCGGGCTCATCTATCCTCTTGTTGTGAAATTTTAATACTTTAGGCTATTTTTGTAATTTTTATATTTTTAGTTCTAGGGTTTCGCTTGAACCCTTATATAAACCTATCTTCTATACATTGTTTGGGGAGTTGTTTTTGTTTAATAAAATTAGGGTTTTATCCCTTATGGCTTCTCTTGCGTTTCACTCTGAATCATAGTGGTATCAGACACAGGCAGTCCTGCGAGATGGTGCGAGGAAAAACCAGCGGTCGCGGTGGCGCTGCAGTGACTAGAGATACAAGTGATTTAGATGATCGTGAAGTTGCCGACCTACGCCGTCAGGTAGCCGATCTAACCCGTCAGATGGCTGATCTTAACGCCAGGCAACAAGGCACGGAGGTTGAAGGTATCGATAACCCTTTTGGGGAGAGGATCGACCAGAATACTTCTGAAGACCGACGCTGGGAGCTTGGTTTCAAGATAGACATCTCGGACTTTGATGGCAGCCTTAAGGCAGAGGCATTTATCGATTGGTTATCCCAGATTGAAGAAGTCCTGGACTTCAAGGAAGTTCCTGAGGAGATAAGGGTCGCATTAGTCACCATTCACCTACGCGGTAGGGCACAGGCTTTGTGGCAGCAGGTGAAGAAGAACCGCACGCGTGAAGGCAAGGATAAAGTCCGCAGCTGGGAGAAATTCAAAAGAAAAATCCGCAAGACTTTCCTTCCTTACAACTTCGAGCGGGAACTCTACGAGCGACTCCAGCATCTTCGTTAGCGATTCCTTATGCAAGCGACTCTTCTGATGGGGAGACCGGTTCTGATTCGAGGGCGAATCTTCTCTTCCCCGGCGGGAATGATGCAGAAAGTTCGGTGAATTGACAGTTTGGAGCTATGGTGTCAGATTTTGACCCACAACACCTTGTTTCAAAGGAAACGACGTCACGAACACAAGTCACGAGCTATGCTCGTGAGCTATGGGCTTTTTTGGGCATTCGGGCTCATCTATCCTCTTGTTTTGAAATTTTAATACTTTAGGCTATTTTTGTAATTTTTATATTTTTAGTTCTAGGGTTTCACTTGAACCCTTATAAAAACCTATCTTCTATACATTGTTCGGGGAGTTGTTTTTGTTTAATAAAATTAGGGTTTTATCCCTTATGGCTTCTCTTGCGTTTCACTCTGAATCACTAAACAGATCGCTTAATTAGTCTATGTCATGCTAAAAAATTGTTACCCTAAATATAAATAACTCTACTATACAAAAGCGGAAAATAACTAACTTAATAAGTTGGACATTCTAGAAATGATGTGTTATATCAATGCTCTTCTTCATGATCTTTTATATTTAAATCCTTTTGTAATCATTTGTGCAATAGGTTCTTCAATATTGAAAATAAGTGTTCAAATACTCAAAGCTTTACTATGTTTACAAAAATAAGAATAGATAAAGACCAAAAATAAAATATGAAGCTTTTAGTCTCCTAACCAATAGACTGACAGACAACTGTATACGACTGATTGAAGGAATTTTAGCGTATGTTCCTTTATATATGAATGAAATTAGGTCTACACTTTATCTTGATCACACTCACACTCTTGAATTTGCTCTTTGGTTAATGACCATAACCTAACTCTTGAATTTGTTCTTTGGTCGAAGACCATAACCTAACTGCATAGTTTTATTCATTTTAATCCCTAAACAATTTTTAGTCTTAAATATGATATTTGGGCTCATCTTTCATAAGATCTAAATTTGACCCGATATCTACATATTACTTTCATATTGGGTTTTCATCTATTGGTTCAATTTCCACTTTTTTTAATGAACTGATTAGTTATCAATTGGACCGTATAGTAACAAATAGTTAAATACATCATTAAACAAAAACAAATACATAAATTTCTAATATTAATCTTTAGACAAAATATTTGATTTAAAATAATACACTAGTTTATATATTGGTAATATCAACTCAATGTATCTTCTACCCCCTTCTCTAAAGAGAAAAAAGGTAAATATCATAAGTTTTCAAACTAAAAATTGGAAACACAACTAACTAAGGAGTTTACCTAATTTCATAGACATACAAAAAGTATTGTTATGAATGAATTGTACGTATATGTATATGTTCAGTTGATGCAATTGATGCATTTAAGGTGGAATTAAATATTGAATTGTTAGAAACAAGATCGTCGCACCAAATAATGAGAGATAAATACTATGAATTTTTTTTATAACAATGAAAGATTGATATGGCTGATTTCTGCCACGAGCTAGAGCCCGATACTTCGAATTTGGTAGAGTTGCATGCAACAACATATTGTTTATTTAAAACCCAAGGTACTAGCAACCCCTAGAGAAAATAAAAAGGATCACGCTATACATACCCAAAACAGATCTAAGTTTACCCAAAAATCGCTTTTGACTTTAGTTTGATTTTTTTTTTCACGAATTTACCCTCCAATTTTTATTTAATTATAGAACTGCTATTAGTAAAAAACACTAAGTATATCCTCAATTCACTCAATCACAAAATAACATATTTACTATCTTTACCCAAAAAAAATACTTTGATTTAGCACATTAAACCACATATTATTGTGAAGTTCTTCAAAATGTTATTGGACATTCAAAGTTGCCTAAAGACATTCAAACACTCTTCAGATAGATTATAACTTTTTTTTTAAATTACAATCATCAAAATAGATAAAAAAAGTTAAACAATTTTTTTAAAAAAAATTGTAATTTTTTGGGATTTTTTTATAAAAACAATACAAATAAAAATATGGTTGTGCACCCCTGCATCGATGGGGTGTAATCACAACACGCATCAATGGGGTGCGTTCAGAAACACCATCGGTGCCAGTCTTTTTTCGGCCAATTCCAGCGAGATAATTGGCAGAAAACAACCTATAGATCCTAAATCTAACTACCATAACGTCTAAATTCTATCCTATTTCTGAAAGTCTAAATCTAATCCATGAAATTCACTAAAAATCCTATCTAAATCAACAAATGTTTACCTAAAACAAACTAGAATCAAGAAATCAATGATTGAAAAATATAAAAATATACATATCTAGGTGGTGGTTAGAGAGAAGTGAAAGTAAAGTTAGAAATGAAAGAGAATTTAAGTAGATGAGATTAGTAAAAAACAAACAAACTTAAATACCCCAAAAGTTATTTTCGTCCAAAAATGGATAAACTTATACCAGATATGAGTAAATTCGGATCGATTTTGAAGATCGATTTGGGAAATGTATAACCTGATCCAAATAAAAATTAACAACAACTTATAGACTCCATTCTAACTAGCCCAACGTGTGTTAGGAAACCCAATAAGTTATAAGTTATCACTATAAGCGCTTGATTTTTAAATCAATAGTTGTTTTTTAAATCAATAAAATAAATTAAATTAAACCTCTTGTAATAATCAATAAAATGGATGTAAGATATATGGCTAATAGGAGATGTCGAACAAGGGGAGGATCCTTAAAATATCACTGTGTATAAGATCTATATTAAACGTTTGATATCCCTAGTTGACGAACATCACAAAATGATAAGATATTTGAAACTTTGACGTTGCAGTGTGTTACGACTAATATAAAATTACAAGCCTAAGGTGACCTACTACTGTCCATGAAGTTTGATTTGTCATACATATGGTAGGTCGTTAAATGCTTATTTTTTCTAAGGTCTTGATGATTTTAGCTCATTGTCTCTAAAATAACAACTATGACCATGTGACCTAACTTACCATAAATCTGACAAGGTGGCCTATTATTGGAGTAGTTTGTTCTTCATGCCTTCCTAAAAACCAAAGGAGTGTTTTAATGGATAAGTATATATATAACCACAAACAACCCGAATAAATTATAGGATAGCGGTTTGGAATAGTATTGCAAATATATATTGTGGAATTCTGATGTATGATAATATTTTAAAAATATTCATAGACTATATATATATACACACACGCTAGTATCCTTTTTTAAAAGGGTGAAAGTTAGAGTCTTCAAGAATTTTTTAAAAACAACTAATAAAATTGGAATATATTTGCTTACGTGAAAATCTCAGAAAATTACCTTCAAACTTTAATCATTTTTCAGTTGATCATAATCTACAAATTATATTTGGTAGCTTCAAACAATTATCAATAGCTTATTTCTGAACTTCTTCTTTTCCTAAATTTTTTTTCTTTATATTATTCTTCACACATTTGTTTTCATGACGCTTCTCTGGAGGTGATGTATAGCGTGTTGGTGTCCACCGTCTCCGCTAAGGATTATGGATGTGTCGATAAATATGAATCCCTCTTAAAACTTCAAATTTGATAAATTCAACACATTTATGTTATTTATGTGATGATTAAGATTAAGTGTTGTGTGTTGTGTATTTAGATTGTAGCTATATCCTTAGCTAACATATTCCAAATTAATGTGATTTAGTGGAATCGTGATGTTTTTTCGATAATACAAAGATATTTATCATTCTTATTTTAATGGACTAGTGTTCCTTTTATTTTGAAAGTTAAACGAGTTATATAAGGACTACACTAAAAATATTCAAATTCATCCATATATAGTGATGAAACTCCATGCGACATTCTTCAAAACATATCATGATAGATTTTTTTAAAGAGAATGTTAAGACACTTGTAAGTTTCATTGCCAAAATTCAATTTTTAGCTCTTTAATTTTCTAATTTTTTTCCAAGTTGGTTGAATGTGGAAATAATGAGAATTAAGACTTCATTACAAGGAAGAAGTGAAGTTTATAATAAAATAATTTATAAGTCTATTTACAACTTCAAGTTTCATATTTTTTTTTAATATTTGATCAACTTTTGAATAAGATCGTCAATCTTAACTACAAACTTCATATTCCAATCTCAATTCAGTATAATGAGATTATTAAGTATTATTAATATTAAGGATCGAACAATTATATCGAAAAATGATAATTCAATATTGACCACTAAAGAGACTTGCAAATTATATTTCCCAAATTTTCATATCTTAATTAGGCCTAGTCAACATTTCAATTTATATTCATTTCTTATATATCTATGATGGAATAGTACAATTTCAACTATCATATTTTCTCTTATTTCGGAAGATAAATTAAATTTCTAAAATTAACTGGTGGTAAAATATCTTTACATTAAATGGTGATTTTTTGTTATCTTAAAACTCTAAGAGATCGTTAATGGATTGATACAATACCAACCATTATACATCATCTTCATTATGAAGATACATTAAATTTCCAAAGTTAAATGATGGTAAAAATCTTTACATACAATGGTGATTCATGCATAGAGGAGTTACAAAATAAATTAATTGTATAGCGCGCTGACGTTTACTGTTTAAACTAAGAATTATAATTAGTTTTGCAATAATTATGTAAATATTTATATATTATACCATAAAATAAACTGAAATGACTAGGACAAATAAGTACATCTAAGCTAGAAAAATACTTTAAAATACCTTAACAATTTTTAATTTTAATATATGTGTTGAATACATCAAGGAGAACACACCAAATAAATGAAATTAGGTTCATATAGAGCAATGAAACTCTTTGAACAAAATTAGATAGGTACGTGGAAGAAAATTTTATTTATAGATAACCATACATATGTATTTTGTTTATAGATAATGTTTGGGCCTACTATACACATATTTCAGTATATATATTCATTGATCAGTTCAAATATTTTAAGCTTGAAGTAAGTTAATCACTTTAATAAAAAACAATCATATACGAGCCTGAAAGTTTCCACTAAAGGGAAGTATGGTAGTTCAGTGAACAATGTCATGATCTAATTTTGGTTTATATAGGTTAAATATTCAGTCGTTTCTTATTGTGTAAAGTCATTAGAAGACGATTATTAAAATTGGTGCATCAAGAATTAAACATGGCGACATTATTATTTAAGCATCATATAAATTTGAAGATATGCAGTACAAGTAAAGCCTTACGGCTAGCATTGGGAACTGGAGTCTAATATACTAATAATTATATCTACTTAGAATATATTTCATTCAATAACGGTTCAGTTTAGAAACCTACTACCTAGTTTCAGATTTTAGGCAATACAATTATTTTTTAAAGATATTTAGTTTGGGAGAAGTATTGAGTGAACAACCTATATTTTAAGATAATAATCACAAATGATTTGTTTAGATTCAAATGATGAGGATTTTATCATTCATTATCAATCATATTCTTATTTCCTTCTAAGAATTAGTGTTGTTATTTCCGCTCAAGATTAAGTAGTTGTAATTATTCACGAAGGAGAAACTCAATATCATAAAGAAATTGTGCGAACTTATATTAGTATAATAGCTTACATAAAAATCCAGTTTCAGCTTTTGTAATATCATAAGATTCCACAAAAACATTAAGATTCTTTATGATCAACAAAAGAATCCATTTTCTAATTTTATAATGTCATAAAGAGTTTTAAAAGAACATTAAGATTCTTCAAAACACATTCAACTTCACCTATTGTAAAGACATAAAGAGTTTTAGAAGAACATTAAGATTCTTCATGGTGAAACGAAAGAATCAAGATCATGATTTTGAAACATCATAAAGAGTTTTTATAAAAACATTGAAAATATTATGATGTAAAAAGAGAATACAGTTTAAGATTCTATAACATCATATTTAGAGTTTTAATATTTGATTCTAGATTAATTATTAAAATAATGAAAAATTAATATAAGATAATTTAGTTAAGATATACATAAGACCTTATACTAAATAGGTTTCATTAAATGTGAAAATATTGAATTTTTTTAAGAGAAATTTTATTTCAAATTTTCAGAGATACTTTTTTTTCCAGAAAATCTTTGCACATCTTGTACACTTCAATAATTAAGCTTCATTACAGAAGTATTGTAAAACAATATTTTTGAATAATAATATTAAAACTTGATATATATGTTATAACTAAATAAATCTATTAATCAAGAATGATAATTTTTAAAAGTTAATCGGCTACATGAAAATTAACAGGTTTATAACAATCAGATTCAAATCTAATAGAGTCAACAACTTGTAGAAATTAAAAATTCAATTACGATATTTAAGTTTAAGTCTCTCATTAACTGTATCATAATCTATCAAAGTTTTAATCATTTTTTATTTTGAGATTGGCTAGTAAAGTATTTTGAACTTCATAAATTAAGTAGGAGTGAGTTTAAATTTGGATTTATTTGTTATTTTAATTACCATAAGTTATAGTGACTTATTGCATGCCACCAAAAAATGTATATTCATGATATTAAGTCTGTAATTTCTAGGTGAAGTTTTTTATGTTTTAGGAACCAGGAACAATCAGAATTACTCCTGATAGTTGTGTGGGTTTATCACAAAAGACATACACCAAGAGTATGCTAAAATATCATGGTATGGAAACGACAAACCTTTGATTTACTTGAGATGATTGAAGATAATTCTTCTCAGTTAACATCTCAAGAATAATTTGGTAATTTAAAAGATATAAAAGATTTTATATGTTTTGAAAATTAACTTATTGATTTTTGCGCATGTTAATTTATGATAATATATAAAATTCATTATAAATATCTTAAGTAAATACTTAAATATTACAGGGATGTAGCATTTTAAAGTTGGACATAGGTCATCCAGTATTCCGCATAACATCTTAACATAAAAATTCATACAATTAAGGAGATTTACATGAAAGAGTAATTTTCGAACATATTATATCTCAAAAAACAACTTTACACATTTTATATGGGTAGTAGCAAACAGATCTCAATAAACCTAGATGATTATAATAGAATCATATGCAACTTAAATTTATTCATATAAAGATGGAATAAACAAATCAATAAATCATCCTCATAAGCTCTCTACCGAAGGTGTGCGAAGACTTTGTAGACATCATGCTTTACAGAAATTACTCATTTACAATGACTAAAGTGAGCAAAGATCTTCAAATGAATATTTTTATGAAGGGTGACTCTGAAGGGAATAAACTTAGTGTGAGGGTCAGTTCAATAAAAATAGATTGAAGCAAGATAATTTAAGACTCGTGGTCTAAGTCTAAAAGGTTTATGAATGGTTCAAAAGTAATTTATTGAGTATGCTAGAAGATAGAACATATCAGTAGGAACTGCACAAACACAGAAAAATGACAACAACTATCTGAAGATCGAAGCTGGAGATGCTACAATGGTATCTGATGACTGTAAGTATGCTGATGTGTTAATGACTTCTTAATCTTGTAGGTACGACGATAAATGGATACTTGATTTGGGCATGTCATTACATACAACTTCCAATAAGTATTGGTTTGAAGACCTAAGAATTTTTTATGGTGGAATATTCATCCTCGACAATAACGAATCTAGTGATGTCAAAGATATTTGAACTGTTCGACTCAACTTTCCTATATGACTTGAGAGAATAATTAATAATGTAAGATATGTACCCAAAGACAAACGTAACATTCTTTCTATTTTAATGTTAGATAATGACATGTTTACCTATAAGGGTGGAGATAACATACTTAGGAATGATTATTTATTATTATAAAATCCTATAGGTCTAATGGTGTGTTAGTTCTTGAGGTCTAGTGTGGTGAGCAATTCCACCAAGTTGTGGCATTTTTCTTTGGGATATTTAAGTTAAAATAGAATTTTTGAACTAAGCAAACATGTGATGTTATATGGTACCACAGTTCAGAAGCTTAGATTTTGTAAAATTTGTATATTGGATAAGAGGAAGAGGTTGAAGTTTATCCCCAATAACCAGACAACCAATAGATTGCTTGATTAAGTTCATTCACACATTTGGAATCCGACACGAGAAATTGTAATTGGTTGGGCAATTAATTTATCTCATTAATAGATGATTATTCCAATAAAGTATAGGTCATTCTTTGAACACCAAGGATGAAGCTTTTACTTCCTTTTTGAACTATAAAATATTGGTAGAGAATCAAACCGAGAAAATATTATAGAAGTTTGTAGACTGATATTGGTTTTGAATATGTGAGTATGAGGTTCACTGGCTCTTGTGCAAAGCTTAAAATTGCTAGACACCAAACCATGAGTGTGATTCCCTAATATAATGGGCTTTCTAATAAAATGAATGTATCCTTGCTGGAAAAAGTTAGGTGCATGCTTCATATGACTGAATTGGGTTGAAGGTTTTGAGGAGAAGTCGTGACAATGGTTGTGTATATTATCAACATGATTCCATCCATGAAACTTAATTTTATTTTTTTCTTAAAAGGCTTAGAATGGAGAAAACCCTAATCTTGAACATTTGAGAGTGTTTCAATATGCTTCCTACGCACATATGAAGCAATATAAGCTCTGGTCAAAAGTACTAAAACATTTATTCATTGGCTATCCGGAATGAGTAAAAGAGTATAGGTTGTGGTGCCTTGACCCTGGAGATCAAAAGTGTATGATAAACAACGACGTAATTTTCAATGAGGATAACATGAAATTAAAGAATACGGTGAAGACTCAACCTAGTATTATTAAGAAGATATGTGAAATTGATGATGGGACTTATCTAGAAAGTAAAGTCGTAAACACTTTGACCGAATATAATTTGAGACATAGACCAACTTCGAATAGTACAGAGGAAGTTTAACCACTGCATGAGTCTGAAGATGGTCAAGGGTCTGGTATTCTAAGGCATGGAAAGCAGCATGATCTTGAATTATATCAATTGGCAAGAGATAAAGCACAACGATCAAGCAAACAACCATATATGTATGTTTTTTCTCGATGTAATTAGTTATGCCATATCTACTAAAATATAAGAAAATATTCTTGGACCTAAAATATATCATGATGTTATCAATAGTAGTAATAAAGAGAATGGGCTTAAGACCAGAACGGAGAACTCATATTTGTCAAGAAGATAGACATTTGGATTCTTCTAAAGCATCTAAAGGGACATAATCTTGTCGGGAGTAAATGGATATTCAAGATAAAGTTAATTATTTTTGGTGTTGAGTTATCCAAATACAAGGCTAGGTTGGTGGCTACGAGCTCTACGTAAAAAGAGAGTGTTGATTTTAATACGATATTTTTGTCAATTGTGAAACAAACCTACATAAGGGTTCTATTGTCAATTTTTGGTACTTAGATCTACATCAAATGGATTGAACTATTACCTTACTACATGTTAAATTGGAAAAGAAAATCTATATATATCAGCCGAAAGAGTTTGAAGAAGAGAAAGAAGTTTATGTGTGTTTACTGAAGATGCGTCTCAACGAAAGTCACGAGGCATTGGAATAGAAGATTTAATTATTTTATGGGATTCATCAAATATGTTTGTTGTTGTTGTGAAATTGGTGTATATTAGAATGAGGAAACACACATGGATAGATAAGTCTTATTGATGGTATATATGGATGACATACTAATAGCTAGAAGAGATAGGAAGAAAATTGAAATGATGAAAACTCAGTTGAAAGGACAGTTTGAGATGAAAGATATGGGAGATGCTAGGAGGATACTTGGTGTTGATATTAGGAGAAACATGCCGAATGAGTATTTATTCTTAAGAAAGTTCTTTATGTCTGAAGCCAAATAGGTTGTAACTCCTATTGGTACTAATTAAAACTTAGGGTCACTCAAGCGCCAACTGAAGCTCCACATAAGTATATGCTAGAGATACCTTATGACAGTGCTATTGGTAGTCGTATATGTCATGATTTGCACAAAACCTGATCTTGAATACATCGTAAGTGTTTTAAGAAAATTCATGTATAATACGCAAAAGCCGCATTGACATGCACTCAAGTGGTTTATGAGGTAGTTGAAGGGTTTGGCTGTTGTAGGATTGTGTTACAATTAGAAGGGTGTGGACGATATTTTGTTGAGATGGTATGTGGACTCTAATTATGCAGGCTACCTTGACACAAAGAAGTCTATTTTAGGTTATTTGTTTACTGTACTTAGAGGAATGATTAACTGGAAGTCCTATATATAGAAAATCGTTGCATTATCATCTATTGAAACTGTATATATGATTGCTATGTAAGCCATAAAGAAAGCTATTTTACTAAAGGGATTATTGAGTGAGCTCACTAATGTGGAGAAAAATGTGATTCTTTTCTATGATAATACTAGTGCTTTTCATTTAATGAATATTCCAAAGTTCTATAAGCAAACTAAACATGTAGATATCAAGTTGCACCTTATCCGGACGTGGTGGAGCGAAAGCAAATAAAGGTAATTAAGATTGCTAGCGAAGTAAATCCTTCAAATGCTCTAACCAATGTGAAATTCTATTAATCATATTTCATATTTCTTGGGATTTATATGTAATTGAGTTTCTTATTAATCTAAAATTCTTATTTATAAGATTCATATTTTGAAGAATGAGTGAGTTATGGCAGTGATTTTGTTTGGAGTTTAAATAGAAAAAAAAACTTCAAACTAAGATTTTGTAATACGACGGAATCCGTAAAATGACATGAAATGTATGACGAACGATTTATGCGGTGAATTCTTATTTTGCTATAGGAAAAAACTCCAATGTCCGGAAAAAGAAGTGAGTTAAATACAAAAATTAAATAAAATTACGGTATTTTTGTAAATTCGGATAATTTTACAATATATTCTATTATTTCGGTTGAATATGACTTTTTTGTTTCTGGTTTCAGACGACTAGTACGAACGAGTCAAGTCATCGATGGTCCATTTTTCTTTATATTATTCTATCACCGATGGTCCATTTTTAAGGGGATCCTATGCTTTACTATTTGAATGGACTCAATCACATTCATAATATAAACCTAATGTATTTCTACTTTTTTTTTAGGCCGAATACCTATTCATTAGTTTGTAAGTTGGATTTCGTTTCCTCGTCGTAATTAGGTTTATTCTAACAAACTTATATAATATACTTTATACAATTTTAAAAGCGTGATTTTAATTATAATATTTTCCATACGTTATTATATAATTATATATTAATAAATTGTTTAGCATGTTCGTGGTTTCGTTAAGTATATACATATTACTTTAACATCATATGCATATGTTTCTTTTACTTGTACGATTCGGATGGTATCTTTAACAAAAGATTTAGAAATATGATTTTGGTATTAAATAATAATTCAAATCCAATAAATATAACACTAGACATTTGAGTAGTGGGCATCTAATGGACCAAATATTTGAAGGCATGTTTTTATTCTGTTTATGAATTATCTAGTGAGTAAATTATTGAAGAGAATGGTGACCAAAAGGAGTCACATCGGTCGCTTCAATTCTGGGCTCCTTTGTTTACTTGTTTTTCCGTTTGATGTTTAATCAAATCCACAATCTATTCCAACTTCAATCCAAATCCGTCATGTTCTGGTCTAGCCTCGACAAGCTAACCCATATACCAAAAGATCGTTCGTTTTGGGTCATTTACATGGTTTTTAGTGATTTGTCCTAAAAGAAAATACTTCACAAGTTTAAAAATTAAAACCATATTTGTATTTTTCTACTTTGGCATGTTACAAAAGCTATTGAATTGTGTAAATTCATATAATTTTTTATATTTTATGTTAAGTTTAGTTTCACTCCATTAACTATTGATATTTGTAAAAACTATTAGCGTTCTTTTTTTTATGTAGAGTTCCTCCAATTTTGAAGCATTCCAGTTCTCCAAAATCATGAAAGTATTCCTATAGAAAAAAATATGGACAAAAAAAATCCAAAAATACATGGAGATAAAAGAAGAAGAAAATCAATGTAGAATTTTATATAACTTTTAACATAAAAACGGTGACGAATTTACCTCATAGTGAAAGAATCTATTATTTATGTCATTTATTTATAGATATTAGATTAAAATCCAAGTCAAATTGCATCGAGACCTATATAGTTCGCGCTCTTGATTGATTTTTATAAAATAACTCCCTCAACTTATCAGTTTAGTCTCAAATGTTAATATTTGGACCGAACCTTTTAAAGAGTCCAAATTCAACCCAACTTATACACTTATACGTCTATAATGGGTTTTCACATATAATATAAGTTCAATTCTCATACAATATATATATTAATAAAATTAATTTAATTAATCTGACTACTTGTTAATTGGACTGGCTTATGTCGATGACCAAATATATCATTAGCATACCGATCCATAATTTTTCCAACAATCTCCCATTCGGATCGTCATTTGTTACTCAAAAATATATTTAATTTTATAGAGGTCTGGATTTAACTTAGACGATCTCATGTTACTATTAGAGTATTGAATTGTGGCATTGTTGTCACAATACAATTTCATGAGACCTTTTATCCATTGGATAATATGTAATCCAATGACAAAATTCTATAACCATAATGTATGATACGATGCCTTAAAGCACACAATAAATTATGGTGCCATAGTTAGATGATGCAATCAGTATTTTCTTTACACTTCTCCATGATATCTCACCTTCATCTAATAAGAAAATGATGTTTGAAGTTTTCTTCATTTCAATTATGCATCCACTAAAATCTGAGTCGGGATACCCAATGATCTCCAGCCTTTCAGACTTCATATATGTTAACATGTGCCCATTTGTTCCTTGCATGCATTAAAATACTCTTTTAACTGCCTTGCAATGTCCCATGCCTTGATTGCTTACATATTTTCCCAACATATTGACAACCAATGAAATGTCCGGTCTTGTACAAACTTGGGAGTACATTAAACTCCCAACTTTTGAAGCATAAATGATCATTTTTATCTCCTATATCTCGAGTATTATCTTTGGGTATTGACTAAGGCTTAATATGTCATTTTTTTCTATAGGGGTACTCAGGGATCTGCAGTTTTCTAGTCCATAATGTTGTAACAGACCCTTTATATATACACCTTTTATGATAATCTAAGAGTTCTACGAGAGTGATCCCGGTGAATCTGGATTCCTAGCATAAAAATTACATCACCAAGATATTTCGCATCGAATTTGTGTGATATAAATTTATTTATAATGTGTAACAATTCCTTATTGTTTAAGGCATACAACATGTTATCGATATATAATACCAAAAATATGAAATTATTATCATTGGACTTGTGCCGCACACACTCCTCAACTGAGTTGACCCCAAATCCAAAAGAGAGTATTAATTCAAAGAACTCGTGGTGCAACTCAAGAGAACCCTGTTTGAGCCCATATATGGATTTTTTAAGCTTATATATCATAAAGTTTGAGTAACCTATTTCAGGTGTAATGGTTAAACCATATAGATCGTTTCCTCAATATTATCATTGAGAAAATTGGTCTTTACATTCATTTGATGAATTTTAAGATCAAAGTGCATAACTAATATTATGATTGTTCTGAAAACGTCCTTCGTTGACGTCGAAAGGACTAATTAATCCATTCACGATGATCATAATCTTTCAGTATAAGGTGTACTTTATGTCTTTCCATGTTATCCAAGGAATTGTTTGATTTTAAAAACCTATATACAACCACTCTTTATTTTCCCCTCAGATAATAGGACAAGTTCTCATAATGCATTGTAGTAAATCAGTTTATATTCTTTTTCATAGCATCAATCCGCATATGAGAGTTAAAGCTTACTTTGACTTGTTTTAAGACGATGGGTCGTTTACAGTTCCAACACATAACTCTTGAAGAGGATTCTTAATTTCTCTCATTCACCATCTTAAACGCACATACTATTACGTTTTATTGTATTCCTTGAGTAGGTAGATTTTGATCCTCGTAAAAAATATCATTTTTTCTACTAGTGGAAGATTGTCATTACCTTAAGTGTATTCTTTTTCTAATTGGATCATATATATATTGTGGTACAAACCTTCAAGTTAAGCATCAATGTTATTTTAAGTATTCTCTTGTTCTAACATGGCCAAAATTATTGACAGTAAAGTCAATCTTCTGATACTTAACTATCTTCGTTAGAACATTCATGAACCTCTATAGATTTTTCCTTGAAATGAACATTTGTTCCTAAATGTTTCCCACATAAAATCAACATCCTTGAGATATTTTATTGTTCTTCTCTAAAAAATATTACCACTGGAAGAATCATAATACTTATAACCCCTTGAATACTCAGAATAACTAATTTATAAGCTACACATTTGATGGCTTCGCTCATAGCGGTGATGATATAACTGAATTACTTATTATACTCATAACCATATCATTTAGTGTATGTTTCTGACTCTAAGATACACCATTCATGATGGACAAACACGACATCGTATACTGAAGGACTATTCCACACTACTATATGTATCTTAAAAATGGCCATTCATGATGTTATGCCCGATCTGTCATATTTGTCATAGTATTCACCACCATGGTCATATATAACGTTCTTAATGCTTTTTCCAAGTTTTTTTTCAACTCCGGTCCTAAAATCTATGAAATTATCCAGAGCCTTAGACTTATCACGAAGGAGGTAAATGTACCCAAAATAAAATAACTAGTTTATAAATGATATGAAATATTGATGCATGTTTCATGATTCCTTTGGAAACTGTTCACTTATATCGATATGAACTAGTTACAAGACTTATGTCGTTCTATTTTCCCCTACCCTTTTGGTTTTGGTCTGTTTCCTTTGGATATGCTCAATACAAGTATCGAAGTCTATATAATCTAAGAGACTTAATAAACAATCAGCGACAAGGTTATTCATCCTAAATTTGGGTATATGACATAAGTCTTTGAGCCACAATTTGGATATGTATCCAATATAGTATCTAAAAAATACAATTTATCGTCCATAATTGAACTACCAGTACCAATAACCATATCATTAAATAAGAGTTAACTGATTATTTCCAAAAAAAACAAGAATAACCATAAGTGTCTAGAATTACAAATAAATCAAGTTCTTTAAAAAAGAAGAAACATGCATAACATTTTTCAATAATAATAAATGTCCAGTAGAAATTTTTAAATGAAAATTACACAATGCCAGAACTCAGCATAATTTCCCTTCATTTGTGTAGATGGACCTTCATCCTCACTTAGCTTACGGCTCTTTATCGTACCATACAAGAAAATACAGACATAAGGTGTCGCATTCGTATTAACCCACCTTGTAATTTTAACAAAAAAAATAAGCTTAATTTCTGAACAAACTAAATTTATGTGATTATTTTTACTTTTTAAGTAAGCTCGACGTTTCTCACAATCCTTATTTATATGTCCTTTTTTTTTAAAAGCAAAATGGGCCCTTAGTCGATTCATTTGGGGTTCGTTTCTTATAGGGACCAGAATTAGATCATTTGCCAATTAATTTGCGCTTCTGACCTACCCTCTTGTTAGAGCTTACCATACTTATCTTAGTAGACTCTTCTGCCAATTTCTTCTCCTCTTGTGCAACGTGTGCAATAAATTTACTGATAGTCCACTTTTCTCACATACACTTATAGGTCGACTGGAAATGCTTTAACTTGATCGAGAAAGACTAAAAGATAAATCCTACCACAAAATCCTCCATGCAATCTACCTTGATTGTATTTAACTTGATGGAAATCATAGAAATCCTCATAATGGTCTCTCTCATATAATATTTTCCATTATACCTTTTAATGGAAATTATATTCATTATATGTTACATCTTCACCTTCTTATTTTTGGAAATGATTTCTCAACCTCCCTGAGAAATTTAAGGGTTGTGGGAATTATTCTCCAGGGAAACCTACGGAGACTAACTGGTATCCCTTGGTGCATGAGATCCAAGCACAATCGATTGCACTTTCATAGTTCCCCATATCATTTGTTTCCTCATGTTACTTTCCTAAGCAAGAGAGAAAGTTCAGGCACAATTATCCATTGGTCATAATCATGAAACTTTATGTACAACTAATATAAAAAAAAATCAAGTATCGGGCAAACCTTTCTTTGGATTGATTTCACCTAGTTTAATTGAAATAAACTCATTGATTAATTTTTAGTAATTTTTTTTTAAATTCTTGATTAATCATTTTAAGAATTGACCTTTCTTTGGGCTGAATATACTTGATAATGCAATTGGGTTAAAATCCAAGTTAAATTGTATCGAAATATCTATTTCCCTCTTAATTGATTTAGGTAATAGTTAAGGAATCTATTACATTGGTCACTTATTTATAGATAATGCTAACATTGTTAAAGATTTTTAAAGGGTGTTTCACTTAAAAGGAAGAAATAATAATTTTTTTGGATGAGCTATAAAGAGATAACTAAGGTGCTTGGAAATATATTAGAAATAGATGCTCTAACATGTGGGTAGAAAGTAAGTTTTTCAATAGATCTCATTTAATACCATTTGAGGTTATTTATAGTATTATAAGCTCATAGGGCTTACATGGTCCATGGCCCATTATGGCAACCCAACCTCAAATATCCACGAAACCTATTATTATGTAAAATACTTTTAACTATTAAATATTATTAAATCATAAATATATAATAAACTTTGGTTCAATAACCCACTTGTCTGATTTGTCGTTCGGATAATTTTATCCTCATGAGTAGTTCATTTTTTCATCGTAAAGATCCTTCAAACAGACTAATGTACTTTTCAGATTTTGGCGTGGAATCCTTTTGGATTCAACTATAAATACTTAGCACTTTATATTAGTTATGGTTGAATCGAACACGTTGTGGAGATATAATCTTGAACTTACTTATGAAGTTGTTCGGATATCCTTGCATGCATACTTCGGAGATGACCATTCAGGTATACTCTTGTACATGTGTCATAGAATTGTTTGGTCCATGACCTTTTCCAAGACTGGTAAAGCATGATAATATTTCATGATGATTCCACTTCTCTTAGAAAAAATAACTGTTGGAGACTCTTCAACTTTCTAAGGCTTATATCCTATTGGGCTTCTAAAAATATATTATTGGGCTAATCTACAGTTCTCTATAAATTATTTTCCTTTCATTTTCAATATCGTTTCATCATTGCAATAGCTTCAATGAGAGAGGCTCTGAGTTTTCACCACCACCATAATCTCTAGTCATTTACTGATAACCATTGTGAAATACTTTTCTGGTGATTCTTTTTTATTTGTATGTTCACAGCCATAACTTCTTTGGCTAATTGGTTATGCTTGGCGGATAAATTCGAAGCAGAGAAAAAGGCTAGAAGAGTTATTGGGTTACCAGATACCAAGCCGCAAACTATTATTAGTCAAACCTTTGACTATGTAGGTAAATAACCTTACAATAGGTATTCTATATCAATCAAACCTCCATATTCCACTCCTCAATCCTTCACTTCTAAAACTTATTTTTTTAAGGCCAACACGATCCTGAAGGAGCAACTAGCAGCAAATGTCAATCAATCTTTATAGTTATGGGTTGGAAAATGAGGATAGGCCATCTATTAAAAAACCCACCACTACTGTGATAGCAATAGATCAACGATCTTATAATCCTAAGTCTAAGAAAGAACAAGCTAGACAGGCTACAATATCCCCAAATAAGAAAAATCAAAGTACATCAATGGCGTTCTTGGTCCAATCCGATATGATTAGTTGATGAAGTTGAGGAATGTACTGGCATGGGGTCAGAAATCGCGGTATTCAGGAAATCCAAAGATGATGCTAAAATCCAAAGGAGGATGGAAGCAAAAGGAAATAAGTAGATGAAGTGGAATTACCTCTTTTGATGGTCGAGTGTTTGTGACCTAATTTCCAGAATGTGAGCAATAAATATATATTTGCTCGCTCTTAAATCTCGTACACTTATTACTCGGATAATGAGCTAGAAGTATTTGTATCCAAGTAAGAAATCAAGAATGAGGTGGTCAGAAGGTTAGCAAATAGCAGAGAGACAATTGCGCAACAAACAAACTAGTTGTTTATTCTAACGTACTGATCTTGGGGTTTTGGTTTGAACCCTAAAATAGGTAGGTAATTCTATTTGGTTCGCATATGTCTGAGCCAAGCCAACCCAAGTTCATGGTTCACATTGATGTTATGTATCATGGCATCGACGCTGCCAAATATTAAAATGTCAATAGAGAAATTTGTTGTTATTTCTACTTTCTTACTCTAAGGAATGAGTATAAAGTAACAAGTGACTTATTAGAGGATTATAAGATATGGAAGATGGAATTCTTCTTTATTAGCGGCTACTGGGATAATATTAAAAAGATATCATCAAATGAAAATCTGAGCCACATTTGAAGGGGTTGAAAAAAATATAGGTAACTTATCGAGTCTTACTTTTAATTTCAACTTCTTTTATCCTTCAATATTCATAAATTACTTCTAATTCTTTTCGTACCTATATTTAAGTCTCGACAACAACATTTGGAAGCTGCTAAAGTCATATTCAAAAAGTTAAACCAATGGTCCTTCTCCTGAACCGCTCCAATGATTTACATAATCTTTTCACTTCAAACAATATAGTCGTATTCACTTCTGGCAAACCAAAGCAGAACAAAAATTATCATGGGAGGAGTTCATTACCCCACCTTATCCATCGGTTATTCTTGATCAAATAGAAGTTATCGATGGAAAAGTATACCTTCCTACCAAGACGAGGGCTCCTAGTCAAAAGGTAGAGAAAGGTGATGTTAGTGGGTTGTGTTCAAAGAAAGAGACAGCGGGTGTTATGGAAGTAAATCAGCCTGATGAGTCAATACAAGTAATCATTGAAGCTGACATTGAGGTCGGCACAATACCCTAAAATCCCCCAATCCTTAAAAGGAAGAAAAACATGATCCCCTCAAAGACATATAAGGGGGGCAAACATAGTAATGAGAAAAAACCTGTCACAAATCAAGTTATGCTTCTTTTAGTAGCTTTACCACTTTCCTTATCTGTTGGTGATAAAATAACAAGTTGTTGTTGGTCAAATTCTTACGGTTAGATCGGAGAGGCTTGGTTTTGAGCGTTTCGAACAACAATTTCCCAATCCAAATTATCATGCCGATGGTGTGCCTTTTTAGTTTGAAAAAGAGGATATTATTGCTTACGCAGTGTTGGGCTTTGTGAAGCCTATTCTTGAGCTGGAAATGAAGGTAATATCACAGGGAGAATATCACTCTCCTAAAAGAAAATTTTGAGCGTCACCAGAAGGCTTTCGAAGAGAAAAATAAGTGTGTTGATGGTTTGGCTAATGCATCTTGCAGTTGTATTTGGAATCTATAAACGAGTTGCTTCCTTTTTATTCCTCATCTTTAAATGAAAAAATTATTCATCTTATAGTGCACTCAAAGTCTTGTTAGTTTAAAGTAATCAACCCCCAACTATACATCAAACCAACTACTCTAATCTAGACCATCATTTATTCGAAACTAATCAACTTGACCAATTAATGTTGGAACCTTTTAATTGTGACCAACTAGTGTTGGAACCTTTACACTTGACTAACTAGTTTTGGAACTTTTTAATTGTGACCAACTAGTGGTGGAACCTTTACACTTGAGTAACTAGTGTTTGAACCTTTTAATTTTGACCAACTAGTGTTGAAACTCTTACACTTGAGCAACTAGTGTTGGAACCTTTTGATTGTGACCAACTAGTGTTGTAACCCTTACACTTGACCAACTAGTGTTGAAACCTTTACACTTGACCAACTATTGTTGGAATATTTTAATTATGATACCAAAAATATGCGAATCACAAATATAAAATAACACAAAAATCATAAAAGGCAAAATGATTCATAAAATTCAAGTGGTTCGGACACCTCATTCACAAGAAACCAGGGTATGAAACAGTGTGTCATCAACTATTTACATATAATTATTCTAGATAGAGTGTTAATTTCTCTATCTTCCATGGATGTCGAAGAGGTTTATCTTCTTGATATGTCAATTGATAAGTTTCATGCTTAATTTTTCAGTAACTGAATAGGGTCCTTCCCAATTTAGTGTTAACTTCTCTAGCCTTTTATCTTTAGTGCATGGAAAACCATTTTCAAAACTCCCTCCCCCACTTTTAATTTTATCCTTTGGACCCGGGATGCATATATGCTTCTCATCAGAGTCTGATTGTGAAGAGATCTTATATGTGCCTTTGTTCTCTTTTATTTAATTAAATCTAGCTCAACTCTCCTCCCAATATCATAATTCTCTTCGAAATAATTTATAATTTAGAAATGCGGGAGAGTAAACTCAACTGGTGTTACTACATCTATCACATAAACTAATGCAAAGGAGGATTATCCTGCATTACCGTTTGGGGTATAGTGTAGTAAGCTGCATATTACTTCTTGTAAATAACTTGGCTATTTTTTAGCTTTCCTTTTATTTTTCTAAAAGCCATTGAGGATGGTTCTATTAACTACTTCTGCTTTCATGGTAGTTTGGGGGTGAAAAAAAGATGAGAAATAATGTTGAACTCCTTGTAATGGTTCTTGGGATTCCAAATCTACAACATATATTAGAAATGACAAACTTAATAACTGCTTTGGATGTAGTTTCGTATAGGGGTTCTGCTTCCACTCATTTAGAAAAATAATCAATAGTCATAAGTATTGTTTTGACGGTCTCCGGATGCCATAGGTAAATTTCCAACCAGATCAAACCCCCATATATCGAATGGTAATGCCTCAGATATTGACTCAAGTGGTAAAACTGGCATATTTATTGCATTTTCAAATCATTGACAGGGATGCCATCGTTGGACTAATTCTTTAGCAACAACTATTAATTGAGAGACAATAGTACCCAACCAACAAAACCCTTCTTATTAAAGTTTTATAGGCATACTCTGCACCACAAATTTGTACAAGCCTTAGCCATACCAATGATTCATCATACTCTGCTTCGTTATTTGATGCTTTAAAATCAAAGCGTATTTGGTGATACATTGAGTCGTTAAAGGAAGATAGCATGTAAACCCCGTTTTATAACCCGAAATACTTGAGCCGTTATATGTTTGAACTGTACATTCACTCAAAGTTTTATCAATATTTGGCTCAGACTCTGGTCTCTTGGAATGGAATTCAACCATAAAATATGCCAAGGCTTGTGCCTTAACTTTGTTTGGTGGATAAAATATAATATCATAATCTCCTAGATTTACTGAACACTTAGTCAGCTGACTTGATACGTCTAGTTTTTGCAATAAGTATTTATGTGGAAATGAATGTTGAAAAGTAATCAAATGGGATTAGAAATATGGCCTTATTTTCTGAGTTGCAATCACAAGAGCTGAACCTAATTTTTCTAGTTTTAAGTATTTTTTTAGCATCTCATAATATTTTACTTATATGATAAACAGGGCGCGGATAACCTTCAACCTCTCTAACCAATATCGCGCTTACTGCATAATTTGACACTTTTAAGTAGATATATAATCTTTCTCTCACATCTGGTTCGGTTAACGTTTCCGAGGAGGAGATATGTTCCTTTATTTTTGTGATGGCTTCGTTACACTCCAAAGTCCAGATGAAGCTGGTTGCAGTTCTCAATATTTGAAAAAATGGTGCATATTTATTTGAAGACCGTGAGATAAATATCTTTATAGTCGCTAACCTTCTGGTTAAACTTTATACTTCTTTGATGGACCTCGGATGATCCATGAATGCCTCTTCAGTCACAATATAACCCAAAACTTTCTCGGAGCGTACACGAGATATACATTCTTTTTTATTCAATTTTAAGTTTATGGATTTTAGATTAGAAAAAGTTTCCTTTCGATATGAGAAATGATCATCGTCTCTCATAATCTTTACCAACATATCGTTAATATAAACCTCAACATTTCTTCTAATTTCGATAGTGAAGGCCTTATTTACCAAACATTAATAAGTAGCCCCATATTTTTTTAAACCAAAAGGCATTAATTTATAGAAGTGAAGGCCTCCATCCATTACAAATATGGTGTTGTCTTGGTCCCTCAAATCCATCTGTATCTAGTTATACTATGCAAAAGCGTCCATGAATGATACGATCTAATTACCAAAAATCGAGTCTATTAATTGGTCAATTTTATGGAGGGCGTACGGATCCTTCAGAAAATCCTGGGTTGGATCTGTAAAATCAACATACATATGTCATTTTCCATATTTTGTTTTTAACGGGTACCGATTTGTTGTCCATAAAGGGATTGAGATTCTAGGATATTTCCTACTTTGGTTAAACGGGGACACCTTTGCAACAATGACTTCAGATTTCTCAGCAATAAAAAAGCTCTTTGTTTTATATAACATGGAATATGTTGGTTAATATTTGTAATTTATTGATAATAATACTTGTAGGGATGTGTGTTACATCATCGGTACACCAGACAAACATGTAAAAATGCTCAAATAAAATAGATAATAATTGTTCCCTTACAATTGGTGGCAACTAGGCTCTAATATTCACAATTTTTCCATTCGGAAAAGTATATACCTCTCATATTATTTACAGTGTGTGATTCAAAAGTGAACTCAGATAATTGCTACTCTTTTTTGGTTTCCGCATTCAGAAGTGTCTTATGAGAGAGAGGTGACATAACACTCTCTAGCCACTCTTTGGCCACTACAGACAACCCCAACCTCAGCCATAACGATATATTTTAAACATTAACGGACCATTGAGGAAATAACATGCATTCTTGACAATCATGATCTACCAAATATATATTGTATGAAGGCGGGTCATCCACGACTATGAAGAGTACCCTCACTGTGTTTTGGATTGTCTTTTTCCGAGTAGAGCATCTCTTTCAAATTTCCCAATTACATTTGCAGTAATCTATGTGAACCTCACTATCGTTCTATTTGACTGAGGTATAACGGGAGGGTTATTCATTTGTTTGTAAGTAGAGATGAACAAAATATTTACCTAACTACCTGTATTAATCAGGATCTTTTGGATTTTGGTACCATCAATTTCTGTTCTGATTACCACATCATTCTCATATGGTCCATCAAGATCTCTTAAATCATCACCATCAAACACAATAAATGGTGTCTCATCTTAATAAAGATGGGTATACATTTTATCCTTCTAACTGAGTTTCCAAATTCACAATGTGTTTATCTCAAGAGCTAGTCAAAGACCCTGATACTATATCCTCACCAAAAATAGTTAATGACTTGAAAAAATCAGAAAAATATTTAACCTTTCTTACATTTCCACGTACATCGATCACCATGGTACTACTTCGATTATAATCAGGATTAAGATATTCATAATCCACATCATAATCACTATAAAGTTCTAATTATAACCATAGTATTTTCCTACTTGGGGGCAGCTTTTATTGCCTCTCTTTAGACTATATCTTGGCCAATAACTGGAGCTTCCAACCGAACCCTTGATTGCGCTTTGACAAAAGTTGCAACTTTCCATTCTCAATTAGATTCTGAAAGCCCACATCGTAATGATACTTGCAAAAGCAAGTGTTTCGATTATCCCTTGTACTTTGGACTGGGAGTGGCTTTCTAAACCAAACAAAATTCTTTACTTTGTCAAATTTAATGACAATACTCTCTCTCAGTTCTACAAAGTGGTCAGATCGAACCAATTAATTTTCCATGGATCCATACTATTGGCCTTGTGGGTGTTGGTTTACCTTAGGTCGAGGTAGATTTTGATTAGTGTCCTTCAGACGGGAATTAGTGATCGTTTGCGCTTGTTCCTATTGAGAGTCTGCGGTGGTAGTTTGTGGTACGCGCCTCTGTAGATGCGGTAATTTTAATATCCTTATATCTTCCACCTTAATCTATTTCTCAACTTGTGACAACAAACCCATAAGAACATTGTTTTTTTTTCCTGATCATATTATTAGTTAATTCTCCACAAATAAATCCCTTCATAAAAGAAGTTATCGCCACTTGTTCTAAGTAATCTTCTAAACTATTCTTGGTTTGTACAAAGAATTTAGTGTAATCCTTCAAAATTTCTTCAATCAACTAGCGAGACTGAATTATTCTGTCTCTATTTCCTCGTATTTCTTTGCTTCCTACAAACTACCTTCGAAAAACAATCCATAATATATCAAAATTCTCGATAGATCCATGCGGAATCCAATTATATCATTTGAAAGCGTTATCTTTCAGAATTTTAGGAAACATCTTGACATAACAACTTATCATTATCGTCGTAATACATCATAAATTTCTTTAACTGCTAGATGTGTTTATACGAATCTTTACTCCTATAAAATTTATCAATCTTAGAGATGTTGTTTTTTTACCTTTGACGTCGATTTGAATGTATTTTTTAATAGTTCTTATGACCATGATTTCTTCTTTTTTTACGAAGGTGATCCCTATTCGGAGAGCACGAAGACTTCTCAGACTCAAATACAAAGTATTCGGTAGACTCTGAAGGAATATAGCAACTTTTGTTCCTACACTCCCTCTTCGAGGAATGGTAAATTTTGTGCGATCGACCTATTCTATATTTTTAGATTGTACTGAGCGTCTGAGTCTGCAACTTCTTCATTGAAGCTGCTTTGTCCTGAAGTTTTTGAACTTCCGAACAGATTTTACTCATAGGGGTTATTATTCCTTATTTTTAGGTTCTTAATGCATAGATCTCCCTCTAGTATATGATAAAACCCCTCTCTGGTCATGACTCCCTCGGTCACCTAGATAGGAACCACCTGCATTTCAAAGTCCAGCATTTGGTATATCCGGAATAAAAATTTAGACGCCTAAGGTTTTAGATGTTGTTATCAGGGTACCTCTATAGGCTCCCACTATGGTCACCACTGATATTGTCAAACATTTTTGGAGCCTGTTTAAGTTTAAAATAATAAATAATTAAAAAAATTGATGAGTTGTAGAGATAATTGAGTTGCTTGGAAATATTTTAAAGATAGGTGCTTTGACCGATTGGTAGACAATAACGTTTTCTCTAAATCTCGTTTGAGGCTATTTATATCAATATGGGCCATGTGGGCTTACATGGTACATGGATCCTTTTTGATAACTCAAACCCAAATAGCCACAAAGTCCATTAATATGTAAAATACCTTTATTTATTAGACCTTACTATATCATAATATAAAATAAAATTTGGTTCAATAACCTACTTATCCGATTTTCATTTCGGATAATTCGGTCATTATCAACTACATTTGGGTTAAAATCCAAATCCAATTGCATCAAAATCTTTATAGCATGCTATATATTAGGGACCATAGCCCTGTTAATTAAAAACTATCAAATAGTCCATAAACTTATTAGCTCCATCATAAGGTCTGATATTTGGGCCCGATCCTTTACAGAGCCCAAAATCAGTATGGTTTCTATACTTATGCCTCCATAATTGGTTTTAATATGTAAGTTTAAATCATGTCCAATATATATTATATATAACTAATCTCATTATTTGTTAATTGGACCACCTTATGACAATACCAAATATATCATTAGCATAGTGATCTAAAAGTTTTCTAACAATAAAGTATTTCAAAAAAAAAATTAATCTCAAATATTAGTTAGAGTACAAATCTTTTAATAAGATAGATTTGTAATCGTAATCTTTTCAGCTTTGATTTGTAACATATAATTTGAGTTGAAAATTGATAATTTTTAATCATTTTTCATGAATTTTTTGTGTTTATATATATGTGTTGATGAATAATTTATAAGTATATGTATGGTGCATATTTTAGGTTATGGAAAATAAACTCCTAATTTTGTAATTTGATTTTAGAAATTTGTATGCTTGAACTTGCATTCTGTTGATTGCATAGCTAATTGTTATGATAAGTGTGGCTCAAAACAAGTAAACATTTAATGTATCTCATAAATGAGGTAAATCCATTATGACGTTGCAACGATGATATGTTTTGCGGTTAAGAGGTATATGTTCTTCGTACTTAAATGATTCTCGAAACTTGCAGTATCTCTGTATGTCTCGTCACTACATTATTCATGTTCAATATCCGGATAATCCATGTTTAATATTATGATGAAGAGTCATTTCACCACCGTATAGTAAGTGATTACCGTAACAAAAATAATCATAACTGAGCGATCTTAAATTTGAGCATGGCAACCAATATACTATATTTTTTATTTTTTATAATGTTTTAAAATTTTGTTTGGATTTGTTCACTTATAGTATACGTATAACAATAGTATAAAAATAATATATAATAATAGAAAATATGTTAAATATTATACTTTCAAAGTTTATATACTACTTAACAAGTTGACTTTAGAAGTTTCATATCTCCTCGAATATTTAAAATATTTATGGTATATAATTACCATTAACATATCATTAACTCATCATTTTTAGATTACGGATCGCATAGATGATTCGAGATGTTTTTCGTATGATGAGATGTAAATAATAATCAAGCACTATGCAATGTTATGTTTTTATAAGTGACTAATGTATAAATTTATACGTCCAAACTTCAAATATATTCTAACCTATAATGATAGGTGTGTATAAGTTTGCCGAAATAAATATTATGCTTACATATGTTACATGTAAATACATATGTATGCAGTGGCGTAGCCAAAAGAAAACTCTATGGTGTCATGGACCTTATTCTCATAAAAAAATAAGAACTTTCAAAGTAATCAACTGAATTCCGAAATTGTGTTTACAATGGCCAAATATATATATATATATATATATATATATATATATATATATATATATATATATATAAAGTTTTAGTCCCATGTAATAATTAGATATAATTTTTTAATAATTTTAGTTTCTTATAATAGTTATATAGTATTTTATTGAGTCTATTATAATAATATATAATTATATTCGGTCTCTTCATATATTATATTTGGTCTTCTATAATATTTTCATATTCTTATATTAGATTCATTCTGATTAAACTTCCATCTTATTAATTTGGAAATTCTTTTCCATCGAAGTAAATTATTCAAATCCGGGGTCAAAGATCGTAATTATTAGATTGGCCTTTCAGGATGGGCTGAAACAATACACAAAAATAATAATTTTAATAATAACTATCTTAGTTACTACTTACTAACATTATTAAATCTATATTATTATCTATTAAATTTAATATATATATTCATAAATAAATTATATAAATGATATTATATTTGATACCCAATATATTATAATTATAAAAGAGTGGGTTCATCGCCCCACCGGAACCATGTAGCTCCGCCGTAAGGTATGGTATAACTGTAACATTATGTGTAACATGATGGTAATGTATAACTAATAATTTAATGTCAAATGGTTATATTTGGTCTAAAGAATTAGAAAATTGACCTAAAAGATTTTCTTCACTTTCAAAATGAAACTTAACAATCACTAAATAAATTTAAATTTATTTCAAAAAATAGTATACAGCATATTTACTCAAAGATATTTATGTTATGTCAAAATAAATTAAATATAACATATGAACACTTGAAAACTAAAAATCTAGTTTGAGTTTTTAAAAGTTTCAATCTCGTTTGGAACAAGTATAACATGGGAAAGCTCACCACATATGACAAGCTCGTCAACTGAGGTTAAGCACAATCAAGCACAATCCCTGACTGTGTCGTTTAAAATTATACCTCGGAGACCACTCGGTGAAATGTCTCATCTCTTACCGCATCTAGAAAGACTATTTAAGGTGGTTAAGACTCCCTTATTTGATCCCGTATTGGTCCAGTTGTTACACACTTCCAGTTCTTAGATTTTTGTCCTCTCTTACCTTGGTAATTTTGGCGTGATATTTTCTGCGCGGTGGTCTACCACTTGTGATAGAAGATAAACGCTTCGATATTTGCTGACTCCTTTATTTAGTCAGCCTTATGCTATGGACTCCCCTCCGATCTCTTTTATTGATTCAACGACTCCAAAATCTATTGGCCATGAATTTCCTTTACTAATACATCTCTTTAATTTGTTTGTCTTTTTGGTATGTTTGTCTCTACCGGTTTTGTTGACTCTCCATCACTCATTGTTCCACTTCAATTTCCTACTCTGACACATTTATTTTGTTTTGTTGGCTTGCTATTGATGTATTATTCTACTTAGTTGTATGTGCAGTTGATGTTACTTGACTTATAATTTATTTTTGGGTGAAGCTATTTCCTCCATAAAATATATTATTTCCTCGATCTCAAATCTTAAAAAAACAACTTAACACTTGCTTTTATTTTTTTGTCCTTTATTTAGTTTCTAATTTATAATTCAATGACATTATGCACTATCAAACCCTTATTCTAACAAACACGTCATTAAGACAAGTTACAGCCAACATATATGATTTAACTTCTAAAATTAAACCTTAACACCCAATCAACCAACAGGGTAATTTAATCTTGTATTTTAGTTTTACTCATCTAACATGAAAATCCATTTTTAAGAAAACTAATTTTGAAAATCCCAATTTTGCAGGTTAAATTCTAAAACACCTAATTCCGAGCCAGCATCCTCAGAAGTAGGTGTTTAAAAAATCGCATCTAATTTCTAGACAGCCCCTTGGAATTAAGTTTTTTTTATAAAAAAATGTATCTAATTTATAGCCAGCATCTCTGAATTATGTGTTTGATTTTTAAAAAAGCTCATCTAATTCTGAGCTAACATCTCAGAATTAGATGCGTTTTTTTTAAAAGCACCTAGTTCTGATATGTTGTCATAATTAAAAAAAACAAGATTAATTTCAGATTTTTACCTTTGGAATTTGAAAAAATACTTCAAGTAACTTAAAAGGTTGTCTACTTATATCGGAGTTATGGTGGTTAGGGTTTATGGGTGGATTGACGGTGGGCATAAATTAATTGGGTGGATTGCAGAACGTAAAGAAGATATATATGGTGTTTGGTGTAAAATGAAAAAAAAAATTACGTATTTCCTTTATGGAGAAAATAAAAGAGTGGAGAATTTTTTGAAATATGGGGAAATAATAGATCTTATAAGGTAAATAACTTTACTTTATTTTAGGTAAAATTCATTTTTGAATTGTATTCCAGCGATAAACCACTGCAAGAGGTAGCTAAAACTGCAAACAATACTTTTTCCGGTGATCGGAATTTTGCTATCGGCGTTCATGGAAAGTCACCGACGCATTCAAGAGGGGTGCGTAACAGTCGGGATCATTCATCCAAAGCCATGACTGCATTCAAGTCTACCGTTAGTAATGGAAAGGAGAATAATGCCGACACATATCTAAATGTACACGAAAATGAGATTAATTCTCCTATTCAAAATTTCAAATTCAAATCTCCTGCCATTAATGACAGAGAGATAAATATATGCGGAAATGGAAATGAGATTAATGATTTAGAAGAAAATTTGAATGAGAAGAATAACCGTTCAAGGGACTTCAATACACTTAAAGACAGAAAGAATAGTAACCTCCATACAATTAAAGCAAATAATAGTAACGTGAAGAGAATTAATGCATTTAATGCAAAGGAGGGTAACGTGCACCATAATACTGTATATAAAGCAACATAAGGCAACGTGACTGAGAGTAAATCATTTAAATTCAGAGAAACGAATTTGAACTTACATGCACAAGATAGTGTGCACGAATTTACTTCGCAAAGGTTTTTTACTTTAAATGGAGAAGACAGTACTTCCAGGGATCTGAATGCAATCGAAGTAAATAAAGCCCTCCCTGCAATTAACGATGGTAATGTGATTTCTCTTACTTCCAAATTTACTTCACGGAGATTTTTGAATTTGAAGGGAAAAGGTATTAAATTCGGGGACTCAACTACAATTGAAGACAGGAATGAGAATTTGAATTGGAACAGCGAACATGGATTTAATTCAGAAAATTTGAATGGAAAAGACTTCAATTCCGGGGACTCAACTGCAATTAAAAACGGGATTTTGAATTTGAATTCGAACAGGGCGCAAGGAATTAATTCAACAGATTTGAATATTCGAAATAAAGGTAATGGTCTCTCAATTCACAAGGAATGTAATAATATGCATACAACAAATCCATTTCCTTCTAAAACGTGATCAGAATACGTCCTCAACGCGCACAACACAAACTTCATCTAAAACGTTCTCCAGCCTATTTCAAGGCTCCCGTTTAGAATCGAAAGGGTTGAAGTTACGGTTCATTCCTCCTCCTATTAATGATGAAGACATCACTCTCGACCATATGGACGAAATCCCAATTGTTGAGACTTGGGGACACTGCCTCATAGGCTGTTTCACTGGACGATTCCCTGGTAAGCTTGCACTTGACTCAATAACGAAATATTGGGGTGTTGGATGCAGGGTTTTGCCTTATGGCAAATGGTGGACCGTCTTCAAGTTCTCTAATGAACAAGATTTTCTAAAAGTCCTTCAAGCTGGCCCGTATACCATCTATGGAAAGACACTCTTATTAAAGAAGATTGAGAGAGGCACAATGCTCACAGACGATCTCTTCACCAAGATCCCAACTTGGGTTGTGCTCCGTGACATCCCCTTGGGTTTCTGGAGTGAATCTGGCCTTAACAAGATCGCCTCCAAGGTTGGTAAGCCCTTATATACTGACCAATTTACTTGTGACCAGTCCAGGATGGCCTACGCACGTGTTTTGATTGAGATTGATGTGAGTAAAGAACCAATTACAAAGTTTGGTGTCAATTTGCCTTGCGGGAAGCGCTATGAACAAATGGTGGAGTACGACAACTACCCTTTATTTTGCCATATATGTCAATGCTTTGGGCACAACCACCTGTGTTGTCCACCTAGACCAAATACCAGCACACAAAAAAGGGATGCAATGAAAGGGCAAAGAATGCCACAAAATTGTGAACAACCACAAACAAATGAGCACCAAGAGCATCGAAAAGCCCATGCAAATGCTACCCCACTGAAAAAACCGTCAGTTAGCACACAGCCGAAGCAAACTGCCCAACAAGCAAAACCATCCCATAAAACTAGCACCAAAGACAAACAGATAACAACTGATAACAAACCTCGAGACAAGGGAGGTAACAAGTCCGATACTACTGGAACCATGATTGACACTCCCAAGGAACATGATGATGAATTTGAGGGATGAATTTGAGGCACCATCAACCTTGAGCAATCCCCAAGCAGATACTCGAGGCGGGGATCCAACATTTGAACATCAAACAAATGACGATTTCACACATCTACCGAACAGCCCTGCCGAGCATTCTGATCAGACTTGGCAAAAGGTGCAAAGCAAAAAGACAAAGAAAAACGCGAGGCGCGGAGTGCCCATAAACTCCTCGGTTGATAAATGAAGATCCTTAGTTGGAACATCAGGGGCCTATGTGGGCATGCAGATCGAGGCGCTTCTCTCTCCACGGTTTGTAAACTCGTAAGAAAAAATTCTTTGCCCCTGTTTTGCCTATTAGAAACGAAATTCTCGCAAGAACGTTTAGCCAACTTTATGTCTACTTGTTTCTTAAAATGGAATCATGTTTCTAATCTTGATGTTATTCCTGGAGGACGCATCATTGTTGTTTGGGATGCTAGTAGGGTAGCTTGTACAGTGATTGAAATTGGAAGACAACACATCCACTTTCAAGTCCATTGGAACGTCACCCAATAAACTTTTTATGTTACCTTCGTTTACCCTTTGTATACAGTACCGCAAAGGAGAGTTCTTTGGGAGCACCTAACCACCATCGGGGCCAACATTCGTTTACCTTGGATGATTATGGGAGATTATAACACGTATTGTGCTCCAGGAGACTGAATTAGGGATGCTCCTCTTCGAAATAGTGAGTTAATTGATTTAAATAATTTTCGAATATCTCATGGTCTTGTCGATGCACCTTCCACAGGTCCTTTCTTCACTTGGACAAATAGTAATGTTTGGGCTAAGCTTGACCGAGTCCTTATAAATCATGGGTGGAGTGACAGGAATCTCATATGTAGAGCATCGTTCCTTCCGATGGAACCCGTATCCGACCATAGCCCAGTTATTGCATCGGTTATTCGAGACTTTCAGCATGGTTGTCGGCCATTCAGATTCTTCAACATGTGGCTTAAAAATCCCAGGTTTGCTAGTATCGTACAAAGTTCATGGGGGCAGTTTATTGATGGTACGAAACAATATATACTTGCGCAGAAGTTGAAATCCCTAAAACGTCCATTAAGAGAATTGAATAAAGTTGAGTACGGGGGTATTCTCGAGCGTACGGCTACTGCAAATTCAGAATTTAAAGAGGCTTTATCCTCTCTTATGGATGATCCTGACAACACTTCTTTAAAAGAAGAGGTTCACAGATTACGGGCTCGTGCGAACTTCCTCCTTGATGCCGAAAAGAGTTTTCTCCAACAGCGTATGCGGACTACCCACCTAGTTGATGGAGATAGAGGTACGAAATACTTCCACAGCTTAATAAACCGAGACAATGCAAGAAAGAACATATCATACATCGTCCGAGATGACGGCACCCGCACCACATCCCCAATAGAAGTCGCCTCCCTCCTTGTAGATTTCTACACACACCTCTTTGGCACATCCCGGCCAAGCACCCCCATTGACCCGACAGTCATGAGTCACGGACCACTAGTCGAAGATCGGTTTTATGAGCAGCTACTTAAACCTGTGGAACGTGATGAAATCCGGAATGCACTCTTTGATATCGGGAATGACAAGGCCCCGGGACCGGACGACTACACCTCGGCTTTCTTTAAAAAGAATTGGGATATTGTGGGCACAGATTTAATTGATTGTGTTTTTGAATTTTTCGATACTGGTAGTCTACTTCGCGCAACAAACCACACCATCCTCTCCCTCATACCGAAGAAAGACAACGATCCTAAGGTGGGTGACTTTAGGCCAATTGGTCTCACAAATGTTACTTATAAAGGGATTACCAAAATTTTGGCTAACCAAATGGCACCCTTACTTCCAACTCTCATTGACAAAGGACAAGGTGCTTTCGTAAGTGGTCGAAATCTTGTTGATAACGTTTTCCTTGCCCAAGAGTTGGTTAGAGGTTCGAACCGTGCAAGAATTTCTCCACGATGTATGCTCATGGTAGATATTCGCAAAGCTTTTGACACAGTCTCATGGGACTTCCTATCGCCAATACTCCATGGTATCGGATTTCCTCCTAAGTTTGTGGGTTGGATTCTTGTTTGCGTTACTACAGCATCTTTTTCGGTTTTCATCAATGGCGAGCTTCATGGTTTCTTTCGTGGACAACGAGGCTTAAGGCAAGGTGATCCCATGTCCCCTACTTTATTCATCATTTGTCTTGAATATCTATCCCGATTGTTAAAGAAGAGATCGAGTGAACCAGGCTTTAAATTCTACCCGAAATGTGCCCGCACGCACACCACCCATCTTGCTTTTGCCGACGATTTGATGCTTTTCTCACGAGGGGACGAGACATCGGTTAACATCCTTATGGATTGTTTGGGACATTTGGAGGATGTATCGGGCCTCTCATTGAACCCTACTAAATCCACAATATATCTAGTAGGAGTTAATGAGATTGTCTATGATCGGATTATTGAGAGAGTCGGATTTGAAGTTGGCACATACCTCGTTACCTGGGGATACCTCTCGCTCCAATGACGGTTTCAGTTACTAATTTTGCTCCTTTAACTGCAGCTATCTCGAGTTACATTGAGAAATGGGAGCACATGAAACTTTCTTACGCGGGAAAACTTCAACTGATCACATCTGTGCTTCAAGGAGTAGAATGTTTTTGGTTCCGCGCTTTTCCTTTGCATTCGGCGGTCCTTAATACCATCCGCTCGCTCTGCCTCAAGTTCTTCTGGGGGGTAGACCAGCTCGGATTGCATGGGACAAAATTTTTAAACCGAAGGAAGAAGGAGGTCTTGGACTTAAAGATATAAGAGTTTGGAATCGTGCTCTTCTTACTTGTTCGATATGGTTATTTCATTCGGGTTCCGAGTCTTTATGGGTGAAATGGGTGCACGAGTATTATCTTCGAGGACAAACTATCTGGGACTACCAAAGACGAAATAGAGACAGTCATCTCATTCGAAAGCTTCTTGATATTAGAGATTCTTTGATTCAGATATTTGGGGGCCGAGACCATGTGATTCGGGGTCTTGAAAGTTGTGTTTTGGATGGAAAGTTAATCACAAGCCGTGTCTATGAAGCCATGAGGACAAAGGGTGAACCGTGTCCGATGCTATCGAAGATATGGAAGAGATACATCCCACCGAAATACACTTTCACCGTCTGGCTTGCATTCAACCGTCGTCTGGCCACAAAAGACACACTTCACTACATGGATTTGCCTAACATCAGTTGCCCCTTTTGTAGGCATTCTGAAGAATCGAGTGCACATATTTTCTTTTCTTGCAGGTTCAGTGGAGAAATATGGGGTCGTATCAGAGCATGGTTGGGGATTACTCGCGCAATGACCACGCTTGACAGTGCACATAAATGGATTAGGAAGGAGCACCGAGGCACATCCTACCGATCGCGCGCCATCAACCTTGCATTCTAAGCTACTGTTTTTGAGATTTGGCGTGCTCGAAACCGCCTTGTATTTGATGAAGAGATCGTGACTCAAGACACCATTTCACTCGAATCACCCTTACGACTTTGAAGACTTTATTCCGCTTATATCCACATTATCACTTGCATGTTAGATTGCATGTTAGATTTCTTTTGGCTTATTGATGTACTCAGTTTTCCTGATTTTATTTGTAAAGTCCATTAATGACTTGTACTCTATAGAGAGATCTTTGAACTCTCTGAACGATTGTAACCTTGTACATCATATATATACAAATCCACATTTACCTAAAAAAAATGTATGTCTGAAAATGTCTTTACCCATCCCGTCTATATTTTTCCAAACTCATACCCAAATCCGTACCTTATGGATATTAATATTTTTTTGCTATAATGTTCCTAAAGTCACTCGTGTTAACTCATATATTAACTTTAAAAAAATTTAACTTTTTTCCTTTTTTGTTATCTTCTATCTTTTATGTCTATCTTTTATGTTTGTTATTTTTTTTATGTTTCTTTATTTTTTCCAACAATTTTTAATATTTGTTAACAAATATAAACATAAAATATTTTTATATTTTTATAAAAATAACAATAAAATTTAATATATTATTTTTAAAATATTTTTTATATGATGTATTAAAATCAAATTTAATATTTTAAATATATTTTAAAATATAAATGAAAATAAAATCAATTTTTTATAGAAAATATATTTTAAAAAACAAACATATTAAAAAATAAAAAAAAATTTGTATATAAAATATATGGAAATAAAATCAAATTTGTATCAAATATAATTCATAATGTAAATAATTTTTTTCCCAAGAATTGAATTTTATTGATCATAACAAGTAGCTTTACAACTTGTTAATACAACTTATGAATAAGCTATTCATTTCATACATCAAGTAAACTACATAGTGTAGTTTACTTCTTCAAACATTTGTAATCCTTTCTTCTTTCATTTCCAGCCAGCCTCTCTTCATCCTCCCATTTCCATGTTGTCTCCCTCTTCCCAGGTTCTATCCTTTTACATTTCCTTCATGATCAAGCTTCTCAAATTTCATCCCCTTACTGCCCTTTATAGCATCTACTCCATCATCTTTGCTCCTGTTCTGCAAAATCAAACACATAAATGGTCAAGTCTTCCAACTTGCCAACCAGTTAGTCGAAAAACCTAAAGTAACCTAAGTTTAATGACTTCAGCAACGTAATTGCATTTAGTTCATTCAAAGAGTGTGTTGATTCTACTATAAATCTAGATTGAATTTTTAATGCATGCTTAGCTACCCAATCAGCAGCTGAATTATGTTCTCTATATATGTGCTTTAAGGTCATTTGTGGTTTAATAAGAGATCTACAATATTGAAGAATCCTATCTAAATACCAAGGATGTTTACCAGATTCAATCATATTAAATAAACCAAGACAATATGTTTCAATGTCAACACAAGTAATATCATTATCAAAACAATACATGAGGTCATTTACAAGAGCAATAACCTCAGCCATTATAGCAGAACACTTGCCTATTAAATCACCTTTAGCAATTATAGTAGATCCTAAGCTATTCCTAATGATAAAACCATAACTAGAATCACCATTATATAGAGAAGAACCATCAACATTTAATTTCAGTCTATTATTAACAGGTAAAGACCAAACAACATACTGACTTTGTATATAATTTTTAGCATGATTAAAACAGTGTAACTCTTTAGCTATATGAAGATCCTTTGACCAATGTTTCCTGGTTAAATGTCTACCAGAATCTAGTGCTGACAACATGAATAAAATGTGATTAACTATTCTTTTAGGAGATAGAACTTTATCATTATGTTTACTGTTATTTCTACCATACCATATAGAGTACACAATCAAAGAAGGCAATATTGTTCTAATCTGTGTTCTTTTAGTTGCAGACATAAACCAAAGATTGATGATGTTATTCACTGTCATATACCTACCAATATTTATCCTAAACATAGCAGAGAAATAAGACCAAGTAAACCAAGCAGTTTCACATGATACAAATACATGATTCAATGATTCTGAATTCTGACAACTATAACACTTAGATGCTAAACTAAAACCAATTTGTTGTAATTTACTATCAACACTTAACAGGTTATTCATGACTCTCCAAAGGACAAAAGAACACTTTTTAGGTGTAACATTATTCCAGATTTTACTTTTAACTTGAGATGTTACATTTTTTATTCTTATTCCATTAACTGCTTGCTTTAAATTAAATTTTCCATCTACTGAAAGTTTCCAAACTATAGAATCAGATATATGTGCATTAAACTTGATTCTACTGATTTCATACACATATTTAGAAGGCAACATGCTTAAAAGTTTATCTATGTTCCATGTATTATCAATCCAATATTCACTTATCTTTGTATGTATATAATGTCTAGAATTTAAAGCTGTTAAAGTTATCAAAGGCCTAGTACTATACCACTGATCTAACCAGAAATCCAACTTACCCTCTCCTATATTCCAACCTATATGTATCTCAGCTCTATCCTTAATTTCATACATTCTTTTCCAGATTTTAGAATCTGATACTCTAAGAGTGGACTGCAATGGATGAATATTAGGACAATACTTTGAATGCATCAAACTAGACCATAAAGTCTTATTTTCTCTAAAGTTAAACCATAATTTGAATGAATAAGCAGTTTGTATGTCTCTTATATTCCTAATATTTAATCCATTCTCATTAAATGGTTTACACAATTTCTCCCAATTAGACCAAATCATGTGTTTATCAGTTTCACTAGACCCCCACAAAAATTTATTTAATAGCTTCTCAATACTAGATATAGTTTTTAAAGGTAATTTAATTGCTTGCAAATAATATATAGGATATGTCATTAAAACAGAGTTAATTAATGTTAGTTTGCCTCCAAATGATATATGTTTAGAATTCCAATCAGAAATTTTACTTCTTATCTTATCAATCAGTTTCTCAAAATGAATAGAATGGTTATTTGAATGAATTGGAATTCCTAAGTAATTAAAAGGTAATTCTGCATGCCTAAATCCTAAAATATTTTCTAAGGCTGTTATACTTGCTCTATTCATTCTTAAAGATGGAATAAAAGTAGTCTTTTGCCTGTTAATTTGTTGGCCAGAAAGTGACTGATAGCTATCTAAAAACTCAGTTAACATCTTAATACTTCTTTGTGAACCATTAACAAACAAAATTATATCATCAGCATAAGCAAGACAATTGACTTTAACTAAACTTTTCATATTATAGGATATAAAACTATGCTGGTTTATTAAATTATTAATGCCCCTTATCAAAAAACTCTTCTGCTATAATGAAAAGACAGGGAGACAAAGGGTCTCCCTGCCTGAGACCATTAATAGATTTGAAAAAACCATATGCACAACCATTAACTATAATTGAATACCTAACATTCTCAATACATTTCTTAATCAATAGAATGACTTGATCATTAAAACCAAAAGACAACATAACATCATAGATAAACTTAAAATCTAAGTTATCAAAAGCTTTCGACATATCCAGATTTATAATAACATTATGCCCTCTAGTTTTTCTATTCAATTCCTTAGCTAGTTCCTGAGTAATTAAGATATTCTCTTGAATAGTCCTAAGTTCTACATAAGCACCTTGTTCCTTAGATATTATAAAAGGCAGTATCTTAGCTATTCTAAAGTTTATTAGTTTAGAGATGATAATGTTTAAAACACAACATAAACTTATAGGCCTAAACTGCATCCATGTTTTAGGAGATTTAGTTTTAGGGATTAAACATATAAAAGTAGCAAACAATCCTTTTGGCAACATAACATCTGAAAAGAAATCCATCACTGCTTTCAAAAGATCTTCTTTTATTATTGTCCAACAATTAAGATAAAACCTGGAGTTGAATCCATCAACTCCAGAGGCACTGTCAACATTTAAACTTTTAATTACATCATGCACTTCATCTAAAGTTGGCAACCTTAATATGTTTTCATTATCTATCTCATATATTATCCTAGGAATAACATTCCTAACTGAAACTATATCATTTTCTATTGGAGTCTTGTTTAACAAACTAAAGAAGTAATTAACAACAGAAGCTCCTATTAAACTGTCATTTTCAATCCAAATGTTGTTCTCCTGAATTCCCTTTATAACATTTTTAGACCTTCTTTTCTTAACATAATTATGAAACATTTTAGAGTTATTATCACCATCTATAATCTAATTAGAATAACTTTTTTGTTTCCAATAAGTTTCTTCTCTCTCAAGCAACATTGAATATGTAACATTTAAACTATCTAACTTAGCTCTATTATCAATACTATCATCCTCTTCTAATCTTAACTCAGCTACTTTTATTTCTTCTTCTGTTTTACTTAGGTAATCAAAAATGTTTCCAAACTTCTCCTTATTCCAGTTTATTAAATGCTTCTTAAGTCTCTTAAGTTTTGACCAAAAAACAAACATACTAGAAGAATCACCAATTTGCTTAGACCAGTTTTCCTGAACAGTTATAAAGAAATCCTCATGTTTAGTCCACATATTCTGAAATCTGAATGATGGCCTTTTATAAGAAGAGTTATCTAGTACTGTAACTAATAATGGTGAATGATCTGAATATGTTCTAGGTAAATGATTTACTTTAGTTACATTAAAAGTCTCTCTCCATTTATCATTATGCAAAATCCTATCTAATCTTTTCCACTTATGCTTATTTGTCCAAGTAAAGTTTGATCCAATATAACCTGGGTCTTCTAACTTACAGTCCAATATCATCAGATTAAATTCATCCATACCTCTAGAATAAAGAGTATTGCAGGCCAATTGTTCATTTATGTTAGAAATTATGTTAAAATCCCCAGCAACAAGCCAGGGAAGATTAGTAACAGAAATATTCCTTAACTGATCCCATAATACTAACCTATGAGCCCTATTACACTTAGCATACACTATAGTAATTACAACTACAGACTTAGAAGCAGAATGACTCACCAAAGAATTTAACAGTTGATCAGAATTATCTAACACATTCATTTCATAACCATTTCTCCAAAATAACCAAATTTTATTATTTAAGTTTGCAAAATGAGAATCAAAACCAAGTTTTAAACAAACAGAGACAATTTTATCTGCTGATATCATAGGCTCCTGAAGAGCTATGATGTCAACAGCAAATTTTTTATCCAAATTCTTTAATCTTCTTAATGTTTTATGATTTCCAATTCCCCTTACATTCCAATTAAGCATCACTGTCATCTAAAACTTTTATAAGGGGATCCTAAAGACCTTTTAAAGTTCCTTGTTATAGCTGTCATTCTATTTCTAGCAGATCTTCTAACACTAACATTAGAGGACTCTTTTAATCTTTGTTTAGGTGAATTAGGCTCACTTAAACTAGACCTACCTATAACTCTCTGATCTTCTACAACATCTTCAACATCATTAAACTCTTCATCAGACAAAGGATTAAATGGATTGGTCAATTTTATATTTTCAATTTCATTAGTTATATCTTCATTAGTTATTTCTACAGAGTCTTCCACATGATTAACAAAGTTTATAGTTTTACTCTGATGCTCTAAAGAAACACTTGATATATTCTTATTAGATGATTCCCTTAATTCTTTTAAATGTCTATCAGTTTTATTAGAATTTTTAGATGCTGTTAAATTGTTATCACTAATTATATCATCCTGTAAATTAAAAACATCCAATGTTAAGTTAACAACTTCTGTGATTACATGCTTACCTGATAATAAATTGTTAACATCTTTATCAACACAACTTTTATCAATCTGTCTAACAGGTTCTTTAACATTTAATTCAGAATGCTTAACTACACAATCATCTTTTCTAATAATATCATCATGCAAAACCATAACCTTATTGCTACATGCTTTCCCTAACTGCAATACTTGATTATCCATAGTCATGCTATCGGATACTACATTCATTTTTTTAGACAAAATCTTATCAGACTCTATTTCTACACTAGAATCTACTTTCTCACATGCAAATTGCTTAACACTATCACTAATAATCTCAACATGATAAGTTTCAGCATTTATGGTATTATTAAATGTTTTTCCAGATACATTATTAATATCAAGATCTTTATCAACTATCTCTGTATTTTCATTACTTATGACACTTGTTTTATCATTCATTTTACCAGGAAACTCATCCAAATTAGATTGTTCATTATTTACTAAATCTTTATTAGCTATAGGTTTAGGAATCCAAATATTACTATTATTTTTATCCTTAGTATTAACTTCATTCCTTTTTATATTCTGAGATTTCTTATATTCTAAGTCATCTGATTTACAAGCAATGTCTTTATGACCTAAATGTCTACATTTTTTACAATATGCAGGCTTATCTTTATAAAATACATCTTGCCAAAAACCATCCCTATCCCCAAAACTAACCCAGATTCTTTGAGGAAGGATACTAGAGACATCTAAGACAGTCCAAACTTCACAACAATTAAAGCTAGCCCTATTTTTATTAGGTAACCAAGATTTTAAAGGTACACTGATTGCCTTAGCAAAGTTTTCAATTGTATTTTTATTATACATATACTCAGGTAATTTAGGGAATAAAACCCAAACGGGAGTCAACGGGGACTCACGTTTGGGGTTAAAATCTCCATTTTAAAATCCTAAACATAAACTGACCTATAGTCCTGACATTATACTTCCAGAAATTCTTAGCGTCTACCATATTTTCAAATTCCACAAAACATGCCTAAAGTCCCATTTATATATACTGTAATTGCCTATCCGTTTTAAAGATGCTAAATAAGATCTAAATTCTACAGCAAATGGACAACCATACGAAAATTTAGCAATCAAAGTAAATTTAGATAAAGAATTGAGAGTCAACTTAGCTGTTTCGATAAACCTGACGTAAGTGTACCCGTCTTCAACACCAATTTCCACTTTGTCGTGCAGGAAACCCTCGCCAGATCCAGCTATTGATGGTTGCGCCTCCTTCCCCGTCTTAACAGCTTCTGCATAGGTTCTCGAAGACGATCTATGAACCGGCTGCTTGCAAGACTCCTTCTCTGGATCTTTGTTCAGAGATTCATTTCTTTCAAAAGTTGGATTTTCGAAGAAACGAATCTCTGAGATTTGGTTTGAAGGCAGATTGACTGATTGTATGTTTTGTGATGAAAGATTTGTTCGATTTCGTTCTTCTTGATGAAGAAGAGAAATCGATTTCTGCATGAATGATTTGGGAACGATATTTGGTATGTTTGGTGTGTGTGGCTGAGGAACTGAAAGGGTGGCTGAGAGACCACTGCTAGGGTTGATGATTGAAGTGTATGAGAGGCTGTGAGGCTTCACCGATTACCAAAAGGTTGTGAGGCCTATGGCCTAATTTTCAAGAAACGAGATTAGGTTCTTGGAGGCCTATCTCTTTTCCTTTTTCATTCATAATGTAAATAAAGTATATAATTCAATATAATTGAAATATATTTCCATAGATATTGTTAATCAACATATTATTATTTTTTCGGAGGGAACCCGCAGCCGCTACTCAGAGTGCAATGAGTGCGCACAAGGTAAAACCCTCAGTCTGGCGCGATAGCCTGCAAACCAACGCCAGAAGGTAAACCACACAAGGTGACAGGCTCAGCCGAGAAAGCGTATGTAGAGGATTCGAACTCATGACCTTTTGGTCATAAGAATGTCATACTCAACCAACTCGGCTAAGCCCCTTGAATCTATTCAAAATAAAATCAATTATTTTATTAATACGAATCTCAATAGATTACTAATTAAAAAATATTTGAAACAAATTTATATTAAAAAGAAATTGGTTCTTCCGAAATTATATACAAGAAATTGTTTCTTTCTAAATTTCCAAAGATAATAAGATCTTCCGAAAAAAATATATAAGAGAATATGAACAAGCACAGACAATAATAATCAGGAACAAATATAAAAGAAAGCAAAAAAATTATGGAAGCAAAACCAACGCAAAACGAAAATATAGAGCATGAAGAAGAAGAAGTAAACCACGAAGAACAGCCAGCAGAAAGGAGATCTGGATTTTCTCGAACCTTAGATGTATTCAGTGGGTTTTTGATCGGTTTGCTCACCTATTTCCTTTTAGATGTTATCTTTTTTTATTATGGCTCTCCTGGATTTGATGGTTCTCTTCCTCCAACCTAGATTCTTCAGTTTCCGGCCACTCTCTATATTCGTATTATTTTAGTATTTTCATGGATTTTTTCTTTTTATATTATTAATAAAAACGTCTTATGTTTTCTAAGTATTTTTGTACATGTATTTTTTAGTTTCTTATTATATTTTCAATAAGAACCGCATTGATGATTTCGGTAGGAATTATCCATTAACTTTTAGTACAATTATTATAAGTTAATAAATTTAAATTTATTAGATTTAAATCTAATAGGTGCTATTATGAATTATTGATGGACTAAACAGGTTACAATATATATATAAAAAAAATAAGCAAGTATTATAAGCAAGACAATATATTTGTGATCTAATGATATTTATTTTTAATTTTATATTATTTAGTTGAATTAATTATGAATAAAAATATTCTTATTTAGTTATATTGATTTATTAAAAATAAATTAAACTTGCAAAGGAAAATAAAATTTGAAAATATTTAAAGTAAAAAAAATTAATTTATTTAAAATGAGTTAGATTATAAAATGAAGTTTCAATTAAAAAAGAAGATAAATATTAAATAATTGAAGATAATTAAATCTTTAATAATAAAGAGAATCAAATTGTGACTTTTCATCATGCTCTTGAACCATGTTAGAACTCTTCAACTAGAGTGTATTATAGAACCAATTCCAAAAATTGGTACTTTTACGATCTTATATGCATCTTCAATAAGATCTATTTGGATGTCCTCATCATTTTATCTCCATGGAAAAGGTTTCATCCTTAAAACTAGTTCACCTATTTCCGATAGAGATAAAAACTTGTAAAAATATTCATATCTCCCGAAAGCTCTCATATCTCCCCAATAGCTTGTGAAAGCTTACCATTAACTTAAAAGCGATTACCATTAACTTAAAAGAGACCACATATAAAAATATAACATAAATTTTAGTTTTATTTTTATCTGATTTTATTTATATTAATTGTTTCAATCAGTGTTTGATTTGATTTTTTTCTTTTAATGTTAGAATAATTTTTTAAAAACTTACATTAGTATACATTAAGACCTTATTTTTTATTTCTTTTTATACAAATGTATACATCAGCGATGGAGGAGAAGAATAAGAGACTGTATGGATCCTTCACTCAATGGGTTCAATCTGAGCATACTCCGACCGAAAGTGGTTGCATCTGATTTTGAAATCAAGTCGACGTTGGCCACCATGATCCAAGACAATGAGATTATCCTTCAAGCATAAATAGTCGTGCTTGAGCAGCAAATATCTCATCTAAAGATGAATTATGTTGTTTCTCAAACACTAATGATGCTTAATCTCTAATGAATCAGTTTTCCAAGTGAATCAGTTTGCCAAGCAATGCTATGTACGTAAGTAATTTCCAACAAAAGGATAAACCTATTATTATAATAATTCTTATCAAGAATGTAGTAGGTAGAATCCAAATTTATTTTAGAAGATCACTAACATATATGGATGCAAGAAGATTTGGATATATTTGAAGGAAACCCGCACTAGAATAGACTCTCCACAATTTTATTGAATCTTCCAACAATCATTTTGAGAAGAATTAGTCAAGTGTAAAGAGTCTAGAGGTGATGGTTCAAAATCAGAGGGAGTGTTAGAAGAATTTGGAGGTTCAAGTGGGTCAGATACATTTCATGTTGTCTTTAAAAACTCAAGTACCATGGAAAACTATACAACAAACAACCATACACAAGTGAACGTGAATACACTCCAAAACAAGTGGGAAGTAGGTGAGGAAAATGAGTTAATAATTGAAGGTGTGGCAAAAGAAGACAGTGTTGGTCCTGACAAGCTGATGACACTGAGAAAAAAATAAATTGAAATATGCTATGAATGTTCCATACCTGAACTAAAATACGCGTCAAAGTGAAGAAAATAAGTTCGTTTAGGTGTTTCAAAGTGCAAGGTTGACAGAGAGTCGAGGTATAATCAAATCTCTATCTGATCAGGGGACCAAAAAAGAATACATATATTGGTTCATGAAGGGTTTTAGCTATAATCAAATCTCTATCTCATCAGGGGACCAAAAAATAATACATATATTGTTTCAAAGTGCAAGGTTGACAGAGAGTCGAGGTATAATCAAATCTCTCTTCATTAAGCTATAAAAAGTATTGCATTTAAAAAAATAACTTTTAAGATGAACAACCGCCGTCTTCCACTATACTTTGAATGTATTATTAACAAAGATCAGATCTAAATCCTTTTTGAAGGTCTAACTTAGTCATCCAACAAGTCTAGTTAGTAACTTAAAATAAAGCGCTCATTGGGAGGCAACTCAATGCAACTTTTTTTCTTTTTAATCTAATTTTTTTATATTCTACTTGGTGAGAATAGAAATTAGCTAGAGAAGATTGAGAATATCTACTAAGAATCAACAGATATTTTCAGATGTGAATATAATCTTTCTCCTCTAATTATTTCATAGGTGTAATTAGTCTCCTCGACCTCTTTAAATAGGCCTAGTGAGTTAGTTACAAATTCGGTTACATAAGAGCTTTATTTACAATCCAGTCCCTGCTCTCCTTATAAAGCTTTAATCTTACTCTATATTAATAGAACTTATCATTCAAGTCCTTATTAATTACATTTAAGTCCCTTATGAATATCTTTCCTTATCAGTAGCCCCCCTTAGTTCTTATAAAGACAATTTTATAAGAACTATTCAGTCTTCGAACATTACTCCAGGTGAATAAAACTTCTCTTCGAACATTATTCCAAGTGAATAAAACTTCTCTTCGAACATTATTCCAAGTGAATAAAACTTCTCTTCGAACATTCCTTTATCATAACTGATCCCAATGACTTGCAACTTCACTTCGAATCTAAGAATGAGTGCAAATAAGCTTCCCACTCACTTCGAATCTACCAATTAGAGTTATAACTCTACTTCGACCTCGAATCTCGTACCCCTACTTGAAAGATTGATTGGACCCTTCTTGATAGGTCTATGACACAGCAAGTTTTTTCCTCCACGTTTCACATTCCACCCAATAAGAATAGTTCACTGGTTTTGCCTCTTCAAATTCTCAATGTCATCTTTTCCCAAGTATAAATACCTAGCTCCATCTTACTAAGAACTTTTTAGAAAAATCATCTCTTTCCTAAGCCATCTTCATCTGTTTCTTCTTCAACCTTCAACCCCATTAGCTGCTACCTTCCCCAGAAACATCAATTTCTTCAGTCACAAGAACAATTCCCCAGATTAACGTCTCTTGTATGAGAAAATATCCCAAATACAAAAGATCTAAACCCAAAAAACCAAGAAAAACAAAGAAATCTTTCAATCTTGGTCCTAGCAATCAAGTGTTTGGTGCTTACGACTATCTCTGTATTGGAGAAAGAGCTGAGGAATACAAAGCTGCTGGGTTAATCTACAACGGTCCTCGTTTCTCCTCTACCACCTTCAAATACGGTAACTTCAATCCCAATCTTGTTAATTCATCTTCTCCCCTAGCATCAAACCCAGAATCTAGCCAGCAATCTTCTCCTCCTCGAAATCAATCCACTTCTCCATCACTAAAACCACATCGAAAATCTAAGCCTGTCAATTCTGACAAACCTCCAACTCCTAAAAAACCAAAACCCAAATCACCTATCCTACAATCCGAAGCAGTTAAAGTTAAACTTCGCAAAAAACCAACCTTCCTAGCAATGGGTGACGATGCAGAAACCTCCTCTCCTCCCCCACAAGAAATGGTTGATGTTACTCCAAGAAATAGTCAACCAGTTCTTGTGGAAAACAAACAACAATCCCAAACTGAAACTCAAACTGAAAAACAATCCCAAACTGAGACTCAAACTCAAGTTACTGATGAAGAAAATGATTCTGAAGCCACTGAATCCAATGCCGAAGCCGAATCCGAGGAGGAACAAGAAGTAAACCCTTCAAGGAATATTCGAGGAAAGAAACCTCCTATTACCCTTCCCGAAGACGTTGCCGCCTTGGTTCAAGAAAACCTAAAACCACTTTGTCCTCGGTACATTCTAGCCCTAAAAAATGTACCCTATACTTATTACCCCGAGTCACAAGAAGAAATTCTTAAGAAAGAATGGGGATTAACAGACAACATCATTCTTCGTCTACCAGTAGAAGGAGAAACACCTTTGAATTGTCAGAAAAACGAATTGGTCGTTTACCCTGAACTTTTCAACTGGGGACTTCGATTTCCCCTCGATCCAATGATTGTAAAGTACTTCGAAATTCTTAGGTTGTGCCCAACACAAGTCACTCCAAACCAATTGTTCACTTTATTCTCCGCCATTATGGTGTCGAGGCTAGGAAACATCCCCCTCGAAATAGAAGACTTCATTTCACTGACCAAAATCTCAAAGGGGCCAGTTTTACCATTCTACTACCTAACTTTGGAGGATGATCTGAAGATTATTGATGACCTCCTCGAGGCTGACAAGTTTTGGAAGCAGAGGTTTGTTTTTTTATCAGGAGCCTGGGAAAATGGTAAAGAAATTTCCGATGACAACCCCTCAAAACTTACTCTCATCTGGAGAGATAACAGTAAGTAAATCATGATTATTATTGTTACTACTTTCTTCCCAATTTATTGTTAATCCTAGTCAAACTAACCAGACCTACTTATCTAATTATTTACTTTCTTCCCAGAAATTCAGAGGTGATTCAAAAGTCGTCGGAAGACTGCAAAGACCATCTTCACGAGAATGGCTGAATGGGCTGAGAAAGCCTAGGGAAATGGCTTTCACTCCGCCTTTCAACCAATCAACTTCGTCAACAGCCATCTCTGGCGCATAACCTTGGGAGCTGACTTCCCTGAAAATCCGATGCTCCCCCCAGATCCCATTATAGCGGTCCAAAGAATACTCGAACGAGATGGGAAAACTTATCTTCCCACCAGGAACCGATCTGACAGTCACCTGCCACCAAAAAAGAAGGGAAAACTGGCCCTCAAAAAGTCCAACACAAACAAACCTAGCCCTTCTAAAAATTCGAAGCCTACAAGGAAACGAAAAACGTCTGCATCTCAACTTCCTCCAATATCCGAAGAAGGCGAACCTGTCCCTAAAAAGAAAAAGAAAGAAGATAATGTTTCAAAGAATAAAAAGAACAAGTCCACTACCCCGAAGAAAAAGAACGAAGCTGAAATGCTCGAAGAGGTATTGGCTTCCGAGGTCCAGGAGAAAACCTTCATTGAAGAAAATTCTCAAGGGGGATTGGCACTAGGAGATAGACAGGAAAACGATTATCTTAACCTCGAAGATTTCAATTCGAGTGGGGATTTTTTAGCCACCGGTGAAGATTCTCAGCCTACCAACACCATTCCATCATCTTCTACCGAGGCTGCCATAATTTCAACATCTAACGCAATTGTTTCTGTCCATCATCGCCCATCAAACTTGCCCAATCCAGACAGATCCGATGAGGTAACTTCAATCCTTCGACCTTTTGCTAACTTAAGTGCTGCAGCCAAAAAATTGTGTGAAGAAGTAAACAATTCACATACACAATTGGAACACCTTGCACAAGAATTAATCAAGAGCAAAAAGGAAAAAGAATCTGAAAAAGCTTCGAAAGATGAAGCACTTCAAAATTTCGAGGCTGAGAAAAGAGAACTTCTTAAAGAGCATAAAGAAAAAATCGAAGCTTTGGAAACTTCTCATCGTCTGGCTCTTGAAAATATAAATCTTCAACATTCTACTGCCATTTCTAAGGAAAAGAAAAAATATACCGATGCTGAAGCACTTGTTAAGAAAACTCAAGAAAGCCTGGAAAATTGTCAAACTCAATTGACCACGCTTCAAACAGGATTCGAGCAGGAGAAGAAGGACGCCATCAAGAAAGTCAAAGCTGTTGTTGGTTCTGTGATGCTTGATGGTATCAAGAAGGCTCAAACCCAAACAGCTATCAATCTTCTTCGAGAAATCCATGCCGCCTATCCAAGGTTAAATTTAACAGAATTTTGGAAACAAGTTCCAGAGGAAGATCGCCCAAAGGAAGCATTCGAGGTTGCATCAAGCTCCTCAGAAGAAGATGACGCTTCTGAAGGGTCATCGGAAGAGGAAGATGACTAAACAGTAGATTATATATGTCATGTGTTTGTTGTTGTTTTTGTTTTTTATTAAGTAGTTTTCTCCTTTTTGTAAGCTTCAAGCTTTATCCAATGAAACAATCGACTATCTTAATATTTCAAAATTCTATTGCACTCATAAAACGTGGTACTCCAAAACTTGATGCACTCATAAAACGTGGCACCTCGAAAATTAGATGCACTCATAAAACGTGGCACCTCGAAAATTAGATGCGCTCATAAAACGTGGCACCTCGAAAATTAGATGCACTCATAAAACGTGGTACCTCGAAAATTAGATGCACTTATAAAACGTGGCACCTCGAAATAGGTTGTTTCTTCAAAGCTATTGCTTTGGAAAATTACTCTTGGTCAACTTTCAAAGATGATCAGTCTTTGCCAAGTTACCAAAATAACAAATCATTCATCATATTAAACAACCAATGGCCAAAAAAGAAAACTTTTATTATAAAATTCAATTTTTACCAGACACCTCATTAAAACCTTTTTGGGCCAACAGATAATGAAAGAGTATGTCTGTCTTTCAAAAATTCTAAGTTCGATTTTATTCACAATACAATTTCAAATGTTCTATATTCCAAGGTGTTTGAGCATCCTCCCCTCATAATCAGACAACCTATATGACCATGGCTTGATCTTCATTTTGACTTCATAAGGACCCTCCCAATTCGGAGCCAATTTTCCGAGGTGTTTATCCTTGGTATGAAGAAATACTTTTCGCAACACTTTATCGCCAACTTTGAACTCCCTCTTCTTAACTTTAGCATCGTACCTGCTTCTCATTAAGGTTTGATAATGAACCACATTCAAATGTACTTTGACCCTCTTTTCCTCTAACAAATCAAGCTCAATCCTTCTAGCTTCATCATTATCTGCTTCGGAATAACGCAATAGCCTATAGGAAGGTAATGTAGATTCAGCAGGGCATACAGCATCCATTCCATATACCAAAGAAAAGGAGTCTCTTTTGTGGCCTCTCTAGGAGTTGTACGATATGCCCACAACACCTCTTGAAGATAGTTTGGCCATTTCCCCGCTGCTCCCGTCAAATTTTTCTTCAAACCCTCCAAAATAGATCTATTTGTAACTTCCACTTGCCCATTTGCTTGTGGATGAAAAGGAGTAGAAAAGCATTGCTGTATTCCTTTCGAGGAGCAAAAAGAGTCCATTTCCTTGTTATTAAATTGGGGACCGTTATCCGTTGTTATTTTTCGAGGAACTCCAAAACGATAGCAGATGTTGCTTAGAATAAACTTGATCACGTCCTTAGCTTTTGTTCCAGCTAAAGGCTCTGCTTCTGACCACTTCGAAAAATAATCAACTGCGACAATAATCATCTGTCTTCCACCTGAAGCCATAGGCAATGGTCCTACTAAATCAATCCCCCATCTATCAAAAGGAACCGCCTCAGAGATTATCATTAGTGGTGTCGCTGGTTTATGTATCAAATGTGCATACCTTTGACAAGTATCACAGCTTCGAACTAACAACTTGGCATCCTGCAATATAGTAGGCCAATAATATCCTGCCAACAATACCCTACGTGTTAAAGCTTTGAAGCCACAATGAGCTGACCAATCTTCATCATGTAATTCAGATAGAATGTTTTGAGATTCTTGCTTACCCAAACATCGTAATAAAGGCCTCGACACAGACCTCTTATACAATACCCCATCCAACACCACATAACCAAGAGCTTTATTCCTTATTTTCTTGAGCAAGTGCTTATCAAGAGGTAGTATTCCCTTTGTAAGAAAATTTAACAAGTCAGTTATCCAATCACCCCGAATGCGCACCGAATCATTTACTACCTCTTCAACAAATTCACATTGCTCAGAGCTTGTTATAATCGAAGGCAGTGGTTGTTTCACGATCCATGGATATTCTTTAGAGTAAGCCATTGTTACTAAAGAATCAGCCATTGTGTTATTTCCTCTTCGAATATGCTCCACCTCAACATTTTCAAATTGTGCCATCACACTTCGAAGTTCTTGCAAATACAAAACTAAACGGTCTTTTTTAGCCTCTGATATTCCTTTAACATGGTTAACCACCAACTGCGAATCTGTTTCTAGGTGCACGAATATTGCTCCACAAATTTTTGCTAACCGCAATCCTACTAGTACTGCTTCATATTCAGCTTCATTATTCGAAGCATGAAATCCAAATCTTATAGCGTGAAACATATACTCCCCTGTTGGTGCCACCAATTCAACTCCCGCACTCGACCCTTTATTACTAGATCCTCCATCAGTTCGCACCCTCCACATCGGATTCATGTTCATTTTTTCATCTTCTTTCTCTTCGGATCTACTCGAATGAAACTCAACAAAGAAATCTGCTAAGGCCTGAGCTTTGACAGCCGTTCTTAGAGAGAACAACACGTCGAAATCTCCCAATTCAACAGACCACTTAGTCTTTCTTACTGAGATATCTGGTTTTTGCAATACATTTTTCAATGGATAAGAAGTTTGAACCACAATTGTATGTGCTTGGAAGTAGGGACGCATTTTTCTCGCCGCCACTACTATGCACAATGCCAATTTTTCGAGCTTTAAATAACGTTTTTCAGCATCAACCAAACTTTTACTGACATAATAGACGGGCTTCGAAATTCTTGAATCTTCACTAATCAGAACTGCACTCACTGCATTATCCGATACTGCTATATACAAAAACGGTTGCTCACCTTCTCGAGGCTTTGATAATATTTCAGGAGAGGACAAAAGATTTTTTATCTTAATAAAAGTTTTTTCACAATCCGAAGTCCACTCAAAATTATTTGGTTGACGCAACACCTGGAAAAAAGGCAAGCATTTATCTGAAAAACGAGAAATAAATCTGTTCAGAGCTGCTAACCTGCCTGTTAACATTTGCACTTCTTTGATATTCCGAGGCAAAGACATCGATATCAAAGCCTTCAACTGTTCTGGATCCATTTCAATTCCTCTTTCACTTATCACATATCCCAGAAACTTACCAGATCGGACTCCAAATGTGCATTTTTCTGGGTTTAACTTCAACTGTATTGCTCTAAGATTCAGAAATGTCTCTTCTAAATCATCAATATGATCATCATCACTTTTGCTCTTAACAAGCATATCATCGATGTATACTTCGATATTCCTGCCTATTTGTGAAGCAAATGCCTTATTCATCAACCTTTGATATGTAGACCCAGCATTTTTCAATCCAAACGGCATCACTCTATAACAATGTAATCCTCGATCAGTGATAAAAGTTGTGCTTTCTTCATCCTCTGGATTCATTCGAATTTGATTGTATCCTGAAAATCCATCCATAAATGTTAGAATTTTGTTTCCAGAAGTAGAATCCACTAGTTGATCAATTCGAGGTACTGGAAATGGATCCTTTGGGCAGGCTCTGTTTAAATCTGTGAAGTCTACACACATCCTCCATTTTCCATTCTTCTTTTTCACCACTACAGGATTAGCTGTCCACTTCGGATATTTGGACTCCCGAATATGCCCCATTTGGTACAGTCTATCTACCTCAGCAATTAAAGCTCTCATTTTTTGTATTATCGGCTTGATCTTCGAATCCACAGCCAAACTATGACATATAATATCAATTGGGACCCCCACTACATCCTCAGACTTCCAAGCAAACACATCCAAGTTCTTAGACAAAAAATTCAACAATCTTTCTCGCACTGATAAAGATAATAAAGTCCCAATTCGAAGTACTTTGTTATTATCGAAGACGTATTCTTCTATTTCTTCACTTACTACCACAGAACTCGGGGTTGACCTAGGATCATCAATTCCTTCATTTTTACTACTGGAAGGCAACCCCCCAACTTGCTATTTCTCCATTGGATCATCAGTACTTTTATCACGTAGTCTAAACGCAACAGCGTAACACTCTCTAGCTACTTTTTGATCACTTCGAACCACACCAATTCGATCCCCGACTACATATTTCAAACATTGATGAACTGTAGAAACTATAGCGTACATTTTTGCCAGCCATGACCTTCCAAAGATAGCATTGTAGCTCGATGGACAATCTACCACCATAAAAAGTACTTGTACTTTCTTTTTAAAAGGCCATTTTCCTAAAGAAATTTCACCTTCAAACTCTCCTACTACATTCGATGTTGCACCAGTAAACCCAATTATTGTTCTTTCTGACCTTTCTATCCGAGGCGGAGCATTTAATCTATCATATGTTGATTTGAACAACACATTAGCAGAACTTCCAGTATCAATCAATACTCGGCGAATTTCCACCCCACACACTTCTGCTCCAATGACCACTGCATCTTCATGTGGTCCAGTAATTCCTCTCAAATCATCCCCATCGAAAATTATAAATGGGACATTCTTCTTATTATTGTATAGATGTGCTGATGCTCCTCCTTCAATTTGATGCGTTAAATTTACTATATGTCTCTTCCTCAAATTATTAGTATTATTAGTCATTGAGTCTCCCCCAAATATTACCAATGACTCAAAGAACGCACACAGATCTCGAACACGTCCCTTACACATCGGCTCATCAACTGACATCAACAACAATCGACTAGGGTCTGGGTCGACATATTCCGAAGCCACATCAAATTCATCATCTGCAACATCTAAAATCATCAGTGCAGTTTCTTGCTTAGAGTTAGGATTACTAACCTTTTGAGTTACAGCTTTAGCGTTCTTTTTGACATACTCCAACAATTTTCCATTCTATATCAAAATCTGCATCTCCTTCTTCAAAGCAATACAATCATTTGTATCATGTCCAATATCATCATGATATCTACAGAACCTGTTATTGCGTTCCTCTCTTGGCCTATTAATCGCTGCCGGCTTTCTGAAATTTACTATTCCCTTGGTTTTCTCATATATCGATGCCATATTTTCAGTCAAATCCGCATAATATTCTGGTTTTACCCATAAATTCGATCTTGGTTTGAATTGGTATTGATTACTAAAATTGTGATGATTAGAACCCCCTTGATATGAGTTCGAACCTCCTCGGTAAGAAACATTTTGATTACTCCTCACCCTTGACGAGTTATTATTCGAAGCGTTCACTTGATTATTTCCCACTTGACTATTCCCTTTCTGAACACCGATATTTCCTCCTCGAACTCGAGTAGACTCTTCGACTTTGATATGATCTTCAACCTGAGCCATGAGAGCTCCAAACGTTAATGCCCTACGCCTTGTTGTTTCATCAGCTAAATCTCCTGGCAACAATCCTTGTCGGAATGCTGCCATAGCCACCACTTCCTCACAATCATCTAATCCTGCTTTTGTTGACACAAATCTCTTAGTATAATCCTTCAACTTTTCTCCCACAGCTTGCTTACATTGTATTATCGTATCTCTGTTAGCTCTCATTTCTTTGCTTCCCATAAACTGTCTTCGAAAAGCTGTGTAAAAACCTCTAAAATTTTCAATGGACTCCTTAGGAATCTTGTTATACCATTTTAATGCAGTTCCCTTGAATGTCTGAGAGAAAGCCCTACAAACCAATTTATCATCATCCTCGAAATTAGTCATATAGTTCTTGAATTGCACTATATGATAATCTGGATCTTGAGTTCCATCAAACTTGTCAATTTTAGAAATGTCGAACCGCCTCGGAAGCGGTACAGATCTGATCGCACTAATCAACGGCGAATCCCTCCAATCTACTCCTTGAACAAACTGGTCTGCATTCCTCATTCCCACGGTAGCATACAAAATTGGTTCCCCTTCAAATTTCCGAGGAGAATACACTCGTTTTTCCTTTTTTGGCCTTCCTTCCTTATACATTTTAGCTGGCCCAAATTCATATCCTCCTTCTCTTGAATGACTTCGAAAATGCTTATATCTCGGTGTTTCATCCGATTCCGAATTTTCATCTTCTTCACTAGAATCTACATATCGTCGCTTCTGCAACTTTTCCTTTTTTCTCATTCCACTGTGATCCTTCTTACACTCAAAACGTATTTTACGTCGAGCATCTTGAACATCATCGACGTCATTCGATTGATCCGACTGATCATCCCGATTACCTCTGGATATTTCGGATCTAAGTTTAGCGTCATTATTATCTTGTTTCTTTTTAGCAAATTCATCAAGTTCTGCCACTTTTCTTATCAACTCATTCATTTTTCCTTCAAAATCAAACTGGTTTGATCGAATCGGACTTGATTCACCTGCTTCTTTCTCCTGCAGATCAGATTTCAATGTCCCCAAAGCCTTTCGAACAGACGGATTATCACCTTCCTCCGAATTCATCTCCGATCAGCGAAAATATAAACGAAATGCTTCAGAAAACGAAAAAATTCGAGACTCGATTTTTGATCTATCGATCAAGGTATCTTCGCCCCCCTCCTTCTAGCGCCAATTTGGTGAGAATAGAAATTAGCTAGAGAAGATTGAGAATATCTACTAAGAATCAACAGAGATTTTCAGATGTGAATATAATCTTTCTCCTCTAATTATTTCATAGGTGTAATTAGTCTCCTCGACCTCTTTAAATATGCCTAGTGAGTTAGTTACAAATTCGGTTACAAAAGAGCTTTATTTACAATTCAGTCCTTGCTCTTCTTATAAAGCTTTAATCTTACTCTATATTAATAGAACTTATCATTCAAGTCCTTATTAATTACATTTAAGTCCCTTATGAATATTTTTCCTTATCACTACTGTTCTTTCTTTATTTTCTAAAAAAATTGATGAATAGAATTTTCATAAGTATTATTTATTATACTATTCACAATATTGATCATTTAAAAAAATATTGTTCATCAGAAAAACATTATTTTTATTATTTGTAAGTATTTTGTTTTGGCGTGCTTTTAGATATTATTATTCCTTTTTTATATTTCTGTCACTTGCTATTCTCTTTTTTTCTTTCATTTGCCCTTTGGTACCAACTAACTTCTATAATTCATCTACCATCTTGGTACTATTTGGTAGCGCCAAGCTACGAGATAGAACAGATGGTGGCAAACACAAAAAGAAGAAGACGAAACATAAATATATAAACTCTAACCCTAAGTTAGAGTATAAGAGACTAAGAGAAAATTCTCAATTTTTATTAATCAAAGTCTAAAAACAAACATAAGGTATAAGATGCTTTATATAGCACTACCCAAAACTTTACTTCCAAATAAGGAAAATTACATAAATATTTTAAAATAAAATAAATAAATAAAATTAACGATAAAATATTAAACCTGGTTTTCGTAGGCTTTTCAGGTCTAATTTGGGTATCAAACTTGGTGATAAAGTCACATTTTTGAAATCTGGCGGGCTCGTCGAAATCTTCGATTTAAGTACCTGTTTGACCCACTTCCGATACCTGGACGAGAAACCAGTCTGTTCGCAGTCTTCGCTAGATCATCCTTCCCTGGTTGGGAAGAATTTGACCTCGAATTCGGAACGCTGAAACATTGACAGAACTGCAAAAACATTGGTGTGTTCACCGCTGATTTCAACCGGTACCAACACAACGGTGTGAGATGTGAGAATCTGAATGTTGCGGCTCTTGTCAAGAAGTGGTTTCTCAGCTTTGTCCATCTGTATCATGCCATCGGCATTACTGTGGTCAGCGATAACAAGATATAATCCACCCACTTAACTATGTCAGCCTTTTCAACCCATTTACTAAGCACAACAGCACCCTCACGTGTGTAAAGATTTGTTGTCTTTCTAGTTCGAGTATGTGCTTGTTGTATCACATCATAACCCTTACAGAAAGGAACAATTCCTCTTTGTTGAATAGTAGATGGCTTCTCAAGTTCTGCAGAGTATATTTCTACCAGCAGATTCAAAACATTGCAATCTTTTACTTTTAACTTTTATTGATCTTTTATTTCCTCAACCATCACCCAAAACTCCTCCAGGTTCTATTACAAAACCGAACCTTTTATCCATTAAAACAATTATATTTTCTTCTAGTAATCTCTTCATAATATCAAATACAAAAATATTATCTTGTATTTTCACGACACGATAATATGCATCCACAGACAACCGAAACAAGGGTTCCATTGTAGGATAACCAAAAATACCTGGAAGGCGCATCTCCACGATAAAAGTTATTGCTTCACAGTCCTTCTTCAACAAAATCTCTGCAATGATGTAGTATGGTGTACTGAAGTCAGAGATAATTTCTTGATCTACAAGTTTCTCATCAACATTAATTAGATCTTCATTATCCCATTCTTTAACATCAACGCTCTTCTCTTCAATATCATTGTCGTAGACATCACAAATTGGATCTCCCAATTCCGACCGAGTTTCATCCAAAATTTCACCCTGGTAGTCAGCCTCATACTCAACAAAGAGTGGATGGTCGAGTATCGGCGAACCCTCCATGTCACCAACTGCTACTTGATGGATCTCCTTCCCCTTTGGTTTTTCCAAATTGTAGTTGTGGCTGTGGTTGGATCCTGTGAAAAAGACTTACGCCTTTGAATTTAAGGTTGGAGTTTGAAATCAGGTGGTGGTCAACCTTTCAATATCTTCTATCGCTTTCTTCATTTGATGTCGCAGCAAATTCATCCATTCATCTATCTGTGATCGGAACTAATCGAATTCATCACGGTCGACCGATTCGGCAAACGGAAGAGTGGACTTCCCCCGCAACGATCTCTTTGGCGGCATACCTTCTTTACCCACGCCGTAGGAGCTCTGTCACTCTGATACCAATATGGTAGCGCCAATATAGGAGATAGAACAGATGGTGGCAAACAAAAAAGGAAGAAGACGAAACAAGGATATATAAACCCTAACCCTAAGTTAGAGTATAAGAGACTAAGAGAAACTTCTCAATTTTTATTCATCAATGTCTGAAAAAAAAAGATATAAGATGCTTTATATAGCACTACCCAAAACCCTAATTCAAAATAAGGAAAATTACATAAATATTTTAAAATAAAATAAATAATTAAAATTAACGCTAAAATATTAAAACTGGTTCTCGGAGGCTTTGCAGGTCGCATTTGGGTATCAAACTTTGTGACAAAATCACATTTTTGAAATCTGACGAGTTCGTCGAAATCTTCAATTTGAGTACCTGTTTGATTCAATTCTGATACCTAAGCGAGAAATCAGTTTGTTCGCAGTCTTCGCTACATCACTATTTTTTCTTAAAATGTGTTTTTATGTTCTTAATATTATAAATAATATTAGATTTTGTTATAAATTATATAATTTCATGAAGAGTTTTAACTCTCATATGTATTAATTTAATGAATAAATAGCCAAAAATTTGAGGCATAATAATTCAGTTTTAAAATCTTATTCATTATAAAAAAATGCGGTTGTAAAATAATAATTACAACAAAATATAACTTGTTTGGTAACATGGAAAAAATATATAAAGAATTGCAATAAAAAATTCGAAGTTTTCATTAAAATTAAATTTTAATGAATCATATTTTCAATTGATGATACTTTAATTGAGCATATGATATTTCCAATCTCTCTCTCTAGGAATTTTTTAGAGAGATTGGCTCATGTCGTTTTTTACATAGTTGCCACTTCCCACCTCTTCTCTAAACCTTAAGGTGAATGGCTACTCGTCTTTTTTTTTCATCTTAGTTGTCGTGAATTGTATATTTCATTTCTCCAACATCATGTTTCTCTCTCTAACATAATATTTTCCGCGATCGTGTTTTTTTTCAGCGATCTGCTTCTCCACCACTACCGTGAATGGCATTTCATCTTTTTCTTTTCCACCTAACCTTAGTTGATATATTGTATTTATTCTCTCTTATAATTTTTTAATTCTAGATCTAGATTGTTTATTCAAGAGTTATGGTTTTCGAATCTAAATCTTAGATTTTCCGATTTAGATCTTTTTTTATAATTATATATTTTTACTTCCACACTACTAAGACTATATCTCGGTAGTTTTATTTTAGTGATAAATATATTGGTGATGTAAATTTGGAATACCCCATAATTTATTTTTAACTTATTTTAATGTTTTCTGAAAAAAATAATATTGTTAAAATAATCATCATACGAGTTGTACACTGCAATCTTTAGTTCCATTAAGTTCAAATTAAGACAGTGTTTATAAATGAGACATCCAAAAGTTTACATTAAAAAATCGCAAAAACAACAATAGTGACGTTGCTATTAACTTTTATATATATATTTAATATCCAGTTTTGTTGCAAAACAAATTTGGGTATAAAAAACATTAAAATATATATATGAAAAATAAGGTCTACAAGTACTCGATGGCATTCTTTGGAACTAAAATTACATTATGGAAATATTAACATGTAAAAACTACGAAGATACAGATTGTCTACCAAGCTGCATATAGCAAGCATCTATCTAAGATAGTCAATGGTTATTAAGTGCAATAAAATCTGTATCTAATATCATAGATGATTTTTATGTCCAACCGTTGAGGAGAGGAAATGAGTGCTCTGGAATATCCAGACATTACTTTCCTTTCATCTGTGACATATTACCGAACAAGAGGTGAATCTTCTGTGATTCATAGACCTTTATTGGCCCGAGATCCAGGAAGCCACGTTGTTGATCCAATCTTGCCAGCAAGATGTGATGGGGGGTGTTGAGCTTCTGTGGAACAAAATACCAAAGCCGCAAGGAAAAGCTGTAGTTTGTGAAAATATGGTCCACCGATTTTGGGTTAATACCACAAAGGGCACAAACAGGATTGGTGTCATAGGCCCACACAAGGAGCTCACCTCTGGTGGTTAGCTTGCCTTAGATGACAAGCTAAGTAATGAAGAAGTGCATATGGATGTTTTTTATTCCAAACAAGAGCAGCCCAGTTGACTATAGCGAGGGGAGTTTGGATGCCATTATATGTGTTTCTTATTGTAAAGCTTCCATTTTTGCTATTGGGGATCCAAATGAATTCATCCTCTTCATTCGAGAGAGTATGGGTTTGGTTGATTGTATTCCTAATATCTTTTAAATGTTGAATATGAATTCTACGTCCAGGACGGGTAACAAGCGGCCGATTTCATTCTTCATTATTGATGATGTCTGAGATGATGTTTTTACCTTGCAGATGGGCATGTCGGATAATACTTGGGCCAAAGAGATTCACCAATGAGATAAGAAATAGCCATGAATCGTACTAGATGGAAGTGGACTCCCCATTTCCAATTTAGACTTTGGATAGCGAGTCGGGGTTTGATCTAAGCTTGAAGATTTTCCTCCAACTCCAGCTTAGAGAGGAGTTAATAGGGAGGCTCCAAAATTGTTCTTATCTTTGAGCCTTTCACTAATGATCCAGTGAGACCAGATAGAAGCCAGATTTTTAGTCAGAATGGATCATAAGTTTTTCAGGACGGCCGCCCGATTGTAGATTTTTAGGTCTAGAATCCTAAGGTCGTCCTCTTTTGATGGCAAGATCATTTTCTTCCAAGAAACTTTAGCCCCGGTAATCTTCAATTCTGGACCAGACCAGCAAAATGTTTCGAAGAGCGCGACAAGGTCTTTAAGAACTCGGGCAAGTAGAATAAAAATCAAAGCCTAGTAGACTTGGCTTGCAAAGAGAACCGACTTAATCAGCTGGAGCCTCCCAGCATAAGATAGGTGTTTCGCAGTGCATGACGATAACAAACAGGTATGGGGGAAGAGGGTCATCTTGGTGAAGGCCTTTCTTACATTTAAGGAAAGCAGTGAAGCTTCCATGAATGCATATGGAGTACAAGGGCGTGAAGATAGATTTAATAATCCAACCAATCATTTTAAGGGGAAATCCATTACATAAAGGACATCAAGCAACAATCACCATCTGATATTATCCAAGGCTTTCATGAGATCAATCTTGATTTTTTCTTAAGGAAAGACTCCTCAACTCTGATGAGGGATATAAAGGTTTTGGAAGCCTGAATCTTAATCTCAATGAGGTTGGGGTCACTAGGGTGAGAAGCCAGTCTATGCTGGACTTGATGGAGCTCGTTTCGAGCTTTATCCACCATGTCACTTATGTAAATATACAATTTCTTATTCATCTCAGCGAGTGGAGCCTTGATTCTGAGCAGGTTATTACTTAAGATAGACATGGGGTTACCCGAGAAGGGGGATTCCAATTGTTGGAAAAAAATAGAATAATAACTCGGATGGAATTGTTACATATTAAAATACTAGAAAGGCTTACCAATGAGGGCGATATGGAAGGTTAAGTAGAGGGAAATGAGGGTATGATCTGAGGTATGGGGGATGTTAAAGTGGGGGGAATAGGGGAAATAATCTTCCCAAGGGTTTTTAATAAGGGCGCGGTCGATTATGGAGAAAATCGGGTTATCTATCTGCTTATTGGTCCATATAAATTGGAAACCGGAAAAACAAAGATCTTTGAGGCCGCTTTCATCGCAAAACCCGTTAATATCTCGCATGGTCCAAAGGTCAGCTCGGCCCAATACTTCACTTGGGTTCCTAATAGCGTTATAGTCACCCATGGTAACCCACGGGTCCTTGAGTTTATTGCTAGCAATACGAGCTAGATCCCTTTATAGGGGGAGGCATTCGTAAGGGTCATTAATACCGTAAACAATTGTGAGGATAAAATGATTGCTCTTGGATATTTATATGATTTTGAAGTCGATATACTGGGACGATATGTTGAGGATTTTAATTTTAAAGACCTAGGATTCCAAGCGATCTAGACTCTAGCGTAATGGTGTGTGTCAAGGTTGGTTTTATAATGCCAGTACGGAAACATAAATCTCATGATACAATTAACATTGCTTATGCCAATTTTAGTCTCAAGTAAGAAAATTAAGGTTATACTATTGGAAATGACATAATCTCAAACATCAATTTTTCTAATGGGGTCATTTAGGCCCCGAACATTCCAAGTAGCGATGATCGTGGATAAAATTTAGAAACCATATAACATAAACAATTAACTATGGAACCCTGCATTGTTCATGTGTGTGGTCCTAACATTGATACCAGTAACAGCGGCTCTAGAGAGCGATGGAGGAGATGTTACTTCAAACGTGGAAGGGTCATTTCTTAGGGCATCTAGGGTTGATTTGGCCTGTTGTGGTGTTGCCTCTCCTCTGGTCCAGTCTACCCCTCATGTTCCAGTCTGCCCCTCATGTTCATTCCGACTTCTTCAACACCAGTTTGGCGGTTGTTGTAGCTTGGAGGGATCAAACTGTCACTATATTTAGAAGACACTAAGATGTGCTCTGCATTGTCCTGGTTGGGTTCATTCCTTCACGTCTAGCAGCATTATTTGAAACTAATGTTTCTTCCATGTTGTGACCGTTAGAGCTGATGTGCCCGAAGATTTGGCATTTCTCACACGTGGAAAAAAAAACCCTGGTACTCAATCTGAAAGTTATGGACCTTCCTAGTACAGTTGATGATAAGTGTGCCCGGGAACATGTTAGTATCTTTCATGATGATACATATACGGGCAAAGTTTAGCCTTATTTTGCTTGCCGTATGAGTGTCTACAAAGATTGGGGTACCTAAGAAGCTGCCGAGAATACTCAGGCCTCTTTTCATCCACAACTCCTGAGGTAAACCGTGAAATTTTGTGCAAATAGGAATAGATTTCAAAGACTCTTTGCTAGATTTGTCCATTGGCTCAGAGCACTTCAAGAAAATATGGTGATTGTTGAAGGACCAATGTAATAAATTGAGGATCTGGGTGGCTTTGTCAGCAGAAGAGAGCTTGAAGAAAAAGTGTCATGATTATGTTGGTTTGCATTCGAAGAGTCTGTGGGAGCCCCGGATTCTAGAGGCCATATTCTAGAGGCCAGATTCTGAACATAGAATGGGGCTCGTCGCTTCGTGAGGAAATACCCCTACATGTATTTGGCCCACTCGATATGATCACATACCAGATCCTCAGGCGAGAAAACCAAGATGTCATTGTCAAAGTGCAAGGTTGGCACCTTTTCCATGCTAATACTTGAGCGAATGTCTTGTTGGGGGGGAACAATTTGGGCCTAGGATTGGCTCAGAGGAGCTTGAGGCTGGGAACTTCTTTGGGGGCCTTGGGGTCTTATGTTCACCAGGGAGACCAGGGTACTGCTTACCATGTTTGCTGTAGAAGTAGTGGTTGGATGCCTATAAAGGGCGCATAGCCTAGAGGAACATGTTTGGCTGGTAGTGTAGCCACAAGCTCAGGGTATGGATATTGTACCACCCCTACTATTTCTTCCAGGGCATGTTTCTCAGAATGAGACAGGAGGCACATCAAGGGATATCATTTGATTCATTGTGGATTAAGTTTGGTGCTGGGGTAAAGATTGAAGGATTTGGTTTGGGTGTGAATGATAGTGGATTGGTTTTAGAGTTGCGTGGTATATGAGTTATGCAAAAGAGCTTCCTCTGAGTAGATTAAGATAGTGTTAGATGGGCTAGGTTTTGGGAATATTTAGGTCTACTGGGCTGGAATATATATTTGTCCATGATGCTCTCATAATTGGCCAATAAGGATGGGATGAGCCTCGAGTTAAATAGAGAGTACTGTATGGGCATACTGCATTCATGGCTAAGGGGGGATCATCTAAGGATTTAGGGGTTCATGCATGCTAGATACAACACTGGATGAGGATAACAAGAAGAGCTCGAGAGGCTCGACTGGGGAATCTTGAGTAAGACATGCAGAGCCTGAAGGTTTGAGACCAGGGATAATGGGAGTACCTGATGATTACATAAAGATTCTACTTGTGACGTCTAGAGAGAGAAAGCTTTTGTACTAGAGATCACCCATGCACGTTTTCTAGTTCTTCCCTCTCCAAGCAGAAGACTAGCATTGCCAGCGTAAATGGCTGTCAACCGGTCCACCTTGGAGGATGGCAGACTAGCTTCATATTATGATGGGTCCTCATTGTCATTTACTTTCATGTTGATAACCGAGAATGGGAAAGTAATCGAGAGGGGAGCAGCATCATGATCCTGGGCAGCCATGGTGGCCATGCAAAGAAAGTTGACACGGGGGCTAGAACTTCACAAGGGGTTTGTGCATAGTGGGGGACCTACATGAGTCAACAGAGGGAGGCCATACACTAGAGACAGACCACTGGAACTCGCCGGAATGAGGACTCTGGAGGGAGAGTTTAGGAGAGTACCCATTGACAATGATAGAGAAGTGTCACATAAGCTGTCTGGGAGGAATAGAGAGACCATCGTTAGAATCTCGTTCGGTTGGAGGCCCTGGATAATCTATTGGACACAATATAAATACGGATGTGATTCTTTGAGCATTAAATGCTTGCAACCCTGAAGTAGCGAGCCTAACAAGGGGTCTGGTGGCTGTGGGAGTCAAACACGGAGTAAAAGGAAGAGAAAGGACCATGCAAGATTGGTTTTTCTTGGAATCCATCAAAACAGATCCAAAAGGACATATGCTTAATATGATGAATAAGTAATAAACATGAGACTTATTTCTCATCTTAAATATCATTTCTAGAGAATTAAGTTACACATTATTGAGCTGAAAAGTATACTTTTATTTCATGCAACAAATAAAGATGAATGTTACAAGCATCTTTGAAACACAGACTGTTGTTATTGCTGCTAATATTATAGTTTTACATAAATCTGCATGTTACAATAATCGGGTAAGTGATCATAAAGGATTTGGCCTTGTAACATCTTGAGGGCTTGCACACTAAGGGCGCTTGATTCACCTCTGATGAGGGGGAAACCTGCTGATGATCGGGACAAGCATACAGCCAGCATGTTGCAAAGGGATCTTAGGAGCAAAGCGGAGATTTCCGACAAAGAAACCATCGATATACCTGCATGATGAAGCTTCCACATTCGACATAGTATTAAAAGAGCGCTTGACTGGATATCTAAGCAAATATTTGATTCCCTCCTGTAAAACTAAAAAAACATGCGGACTGCCTAATGGAAAATCCATCCTTAATTAAGCATAAAAGAAAAAGTTTTCTCATCAACAAGCATTAAAGCTTGTGATGAAGTTTTTCGAAATTCAAAATTTAAAATCAATTTTGAGAATGAAATCAAAGGATTTCGGAAGATCAATGGGAAGACTTTCTAGAGAATGTTTCTCTCTAAAATTAGTTGTTTTCTTTCGTGATGAGGGGGTATCCTCCGGCTGGAAGGAGAGAAGGTATCCGAGTAAACGAAGCCATTGAAACATATAAAGCGACCGAGTATGATGTAAGTCTGAGCAGAAGACAAATAAGAAAAGGATACCGAGCTTAAATTATGAACTACACGAGAAGTCCTGGCCTGCCTAACCAGGATAAAGAATATTGATAACCCTCAGACCAATTAAGTATTCTACCATCTCAAGGAGCAGAATGATGAGTTAACCCGAAGAGTGAACCGAGCGAGGCATCCAAACGAGCAGAAGGTGATCATTTAGATTACACTCGGTCGAGCATGTGGACGAGGGGATCACTTGGATCACGCTCCGCTGGGCACACGGACAGAGCCGAGTGAACCCAATTCACGAAAAAAAACGGCCAAGGCAACAGATTAATGCTACTGATGGAACTAGTCAAATGACTAACACATTGCTCGTAAATATAGGTCGCATAATGTAAATATATCTGTGTGTGTAGTTAGTGGGAATAAATGTAATAACCGTCAATAAGCAGTGATAAAAATATATAGATAAGGCATATAATCCCAAATAAATTTAACGACTCTTCTCTGATAATAAAAGTGATTACTTGGCAAATTCCTTTGTTATTTCTCATAAAAAAATTGGTGTCCTTTGTGGGAAAAGAGAAAGGCATTAAATTACTTAAACCATGGTATTTACTAGGTTTGGTATTGATGGATAGGCCCTTGAATCAAGAAAAACAACGGGGAGAAGGAGAGAGCGGAGGAAAAAAAACTCTCCAAAGAACAATAGCCTACACATGATGGGCGCCCTACTATATCGAAAAAATCCAGGGAGGATGAAAACGTATATTATAACCAGGTGAGACCCAGATGTGCAGCTACATCCTCAAAGAGTCTCCATTTTTCAGAAAACATCCTTGAAGTGCAGTTGCCAAGGAAATTCGAAACCTTTTAGATGAAGGCCTACAATGGATCGGGGGACCCAAAAGGCTACTCGAGAAATTCCTTAACATGATGATGGCGTTCAATCCGGACGATGCTATGTTTTCCAGAAGGACTGCAGGGAAAGGTCCGTCGACAATAAGGAGCTTAGGCAAGAGCGATACTCGATTATGGACCTCTACCAGAGGTGAGGTGAGTGACTTAAAACTTATGTCACATGCTTTGTGCATGCTATGAATGCTTCTCGGATTTAGAGAAGAATATGGCTGTGACCTCACTCAAACAAGGTCTCGATCGTTGAGCGGAATTGTACGCCAACTTGATCGAATTCCCAACATAAGTGATAGGAGACCTTCTCGCCCATGCAGACACATTCATTAGGTTTGATTATGCTCGGAAAGGGGATTCACCTGATAGACACGCCTCCGAATCTAAAAGTGGGCCGCCCGAGCGAAGAAAGGTTGAGGAGCCCCCTCGACGGACACTAGTCGAAGGCCTCGATACTACAACAATCCGTCCAGGCGATTTATGCTGCTAACCAGACCATATCGGTCTTCTACGATCGAACAAACTGTAGGATAAATTATCAAATTCCGCGGGTTATGAGCGCCACTGGTTTCAAGCGATCAAATCTATACTTCTAAACTTACCACAACGACTATGGACACCCAACTGGCGAATGTTGGCGGCTTCAGAATAAGATCTGGCGACTCATATACGATGGCGAATTAATACAATTCATTAAGCAATATGATCGACATCAACAGCCTTGTCAGCGGGATGATGCATGCCTTGCTATCGAAGACAAACCAGGAAATGATAATCAAGCTGACGCGGGCAAGCAACAATGGTTACTCGCTATTGCAGGGGACACTCCATTATCATTAACAATGATGTCACGTTTTCACCCACCTATATGATTGGAGAAGGATCTGAGGTCGCCAGTAATTCCGTTTCAGCAAGACAAGATAGTGGCTCATCCTTTTTCACCATCGTCGGGGGAAACTCAGCGGTCTCACAATGAACGACTTTCGTAAAAATGGCGCGAACTGATTTTGATGTGTAGAAAATTGATTCCACGTCCTACCGAAATTATCGAGACCCTGTGGCAGATTTGATATTCAACGAAGATGACCTAAGGGGTGTTAGCACACCCCACGAAGATGCGTTAACGATACACATGGACATTAGAGGCGTTACACCATGTGATGAATAGTAGTCTAGATTTTTAGTATCTTTTTCGAATTCATCAAAATATCTATATATGTCAATGTGAACCTAAACATTATTCATTAGTTTGGTATATAGTTGTCATCAAACTAATTTATATTCATCCATATTTCTCTGTAAATCGTACGAGACTGACTTAAAACCACAATTACAATCATCTCAAAATCATTAGCTTATAAGATAAAATGTTGAAAGTACAATCAAAATTATGTTATGTATGATCTAGGATCAATAACCTATAATACACTTCAATCGTTGGTGAATTTCTATTTCATTTGTAACTGTTCACTACGAGACTCGCCTGATAATAATTCTAATCTTTCAAAGACCATACTATCTTGTCTCACGATTTCTAAATGTAGGGTGAAGTACCACTTCTCTTCCATATTTTCCTTGGGGTTTACATGGTGCACCCGATAAAGATGCACAATTTTTTTAATTTTAAAATATGTTGAACATGGGAAAGATTTTGATTCGTATATTAAAATCAATAATTAATAGTTCACGGGTTGACGATATCAATGTTAATGTATTCTAATATGATGGATAATGATGTTGTTTTTAGATAAATTATTTAATCCAAATTATTCAAATATTCTCTCTACTCACGTTAAATGTTTATCCAATTTATGTTCGAATATCTCAATCTTATCTTAGAAAACTCAAAATTAAGTCTACTTGTAGCAACAAAATACTTTAGTATTAAATGAGAACTATTTATCCTATAGAAAGTTTTAAAATGTACTATATACCTAATAAGATTAAAGTTAAATATATTAATGCATGTATTAAGATAAATTACCGTTAGTTGTCTATTGTCGTGTTTTTAAATGTATAAATTTGTTGGTCTTTCATGTAACCTATTTACCACTATAGCAAAATAAATAATACATTTGATGTATTTAATTTCTTAAGGGTACTATTTAAACTCAAGCTTAATTTGTATTTGACTATTGTTAAATGCACGTCATGTCTTTGAATATACTGTATCACTCTATAAACCCATAAAATGGTAGCAAAAGTTTTTCTCTCTCAAGTACTTTTTTGTATTTACAAAAACGGTCTTGTTAACGTGTCATTGACATATTACGTGTGTGTTTTCATAAACATGTATTTAAGAGCATTCATCAACATAAAATCTCTATATATCAAAACGACTTCTGATTAATCAATCAAGATATTTTTCATAAGTAAACTTATATAACATAATACCAACTTATATTGTCTCACATACGATAAATGAAAATCCAACATTAAAAAGTCATATAAATTGAAATGATCTAAAAAATCAGATAAATGCATTAATTACCTTATTATATTGTATGTGATATTCAAAATTAGCACTTTTAAAAATGTTCATAATATATCTACACTTCCAATATAGAAAAAATATATTAGAAACGATATTATTATTATTGTTTTTTTATCACAAACCTTTTGTAATTCATTTTTTCTTTCTTTCAATTATGCTGAAATGAACTACATTCCTGACCGATAGAATTTCTCAACGAACTAATATTTATATCAAACGTTATACATGATGCGTATGGAAGATATATTTATCGATTATAATGGTTCAATGTGTATAAAATATCTTTAAGAAGTGCTATGGTCACCATAAATTGACGATAGAATTCACGTTGAAGTATTTTGAAATTAGATGATTATGCATTGACATATAATGGCCAAAAAGCATAGATCATGGCCAATCAGATTTGTCTTTAGTTTGAACTCGATCACATATTTTTATTGTAGTTTATATTTTCTTATAAATCTTGTTCCGCAACCAACTTTATGTAATATTATTCTCTTGCATTCAAATTAGTCTAGAAGTCATATCGATCTGTCCATCGTTGCTTATTCTAATAATTATAATGAAACTATCATCCCAACCTACTTTTTGAAATCATAGAGTCAATTTTTATTTTGTATAAAATATTATTATAAAAAATAAGAAGCTTTGTTTCATTATAGGTCTTCCGACTATCCATTTTCTGGATATTTAGTCAATCAAATTTAAAACGTACCATATCACTCCATAAACTATCCACTTTTAGATAATCGGTCCCCTAACTTTAAAACGTACCATATCATCTCTTAAACTTGTCATATATGTGGATATTTGGCTCATTAGACGACCATAAAAATATGATTAATTGTTTAAAAATTGACAAATGAGGATACTAATATGGTACACGTTAAACCGAGGCCAATCCTTTATAAATTAAATAGTCCAAAAAATTATATGACACGTTTTAAAGTTGAAAAAAATAAAAATATAGATTTCGAGAACCAACCAGAGATCAAAACCAACATGTATCATAATAATAGACAATTTCAAGTTGATAGAAATTATATTTCTCTTATAAATTATAAATCAGTACTAATAGTACATGAATAAAAAATCAATTTTTACTCATCTTCCTTCCGCCTATTTTCTTTGTTGATTAGTTTAACATATTAAGTAATTGTCAAGTATGCACTTGACTTGAATATTCCAACAACAATTTCATTATCAACAGGAAATACAATTTTTGTAGATAAAGGCTTTAGTACCTTCAACTGTATTCATTTGTAATTTATAACGAAAATATTACCGCCTCAACTGCATCTTAGTTTCAGCGATTTATTTATCTTTCATAACTTCAAAATCAGGCTTAGGACTAAGCTCTAACCAAACTTCTTCATCTTTTCTACCGTACATCGTTCCAAAATAATATTATTAATAGTATAAAAATATGTTTAAAAAGTTCAAAATAAACAACCATCAACTTCGTGCCAACTATGAAAAAATTCAAACTTATTTTATAAAATAATTTACATTATTGCATCGGAGATTCGAAAGTAATATTAAACAATTTATTATAAAAATAATAATTATGTGATACGAATATGTTCCATAAAAGTAATAATTTAAAGCCTAGGTTAAAAATTATTGAAAAGTATTTTCATTAAAAATATTTAGCACTTTACTGGGTTATAAGAGGAGAGAGATCTTTAGGGAAAATTCAACCTCTGAATTAATTCTGCATCTTCTGCACGGATTATTCTTTTTGTTTTATAATAATATCTTACTCTTTAGAATATCTTTTTGTTTTATAATAAATATTTTTATTTTTAATGCGATATCGATCGTATACATTTTATTTTCAACCAATAAAATTAGGGCTCTGCGCAAGTTATTAATTCTACCATTGTTTTTTTTCTTTTCAAAGTTATTATTATTTTTAATATTAGTGGGAAAATCTTAAAGGACAAATATTATAAAACGAAAAATATATTAACTAGTAAATTAATTTGGTGAACCTTTACAGATCAAATGTCATATTTTACATATACATCACTCATGTTTTATCTTTGGGCTTAAAATTAGATACGGTTGGATGACATGTCGAGCATCATGTCTTGAGTCCCCTTTTTTCTTTGTTCCCTTTGGTTGAAACGCAAGGATATAATGGCCATGTGATATGGCCTCAAAATCATTCTATTTTGTTCTACTTCACCACACCTTTCATTTCATTGTCATAAAACACCTATAATTCATGTCACTATCATCACTCCATCACCCAATTTGGCAATCAAGTATAGCTCATGTATTCTATGTCTTCCATAAATATTCAAAACTTTAAACAACACACATCAATGGTTGGTTGGAGTTGTCGACGCTCACCCAACTTACGTTTCTTTTCCATTTAAAAAATGTCCAAATCAAGAAAGCGACTAAAAAGAATCAAGTCTATTTTTTTCTCAGTGGAGGAGGAGAGATATATATCTAGCCAAATGAGACCAAATATAATAACTATTGAAATGGATATCACACATAATCTTAAGATAAACACCATCAATGTCATAGATATTGGGTTATGTCACATTTTTTAAGTAATTAAAAACACTGTTTAACAATCTTTTAGAAAATGTCTTCAAAGAAAAACATAATCTTACATTATTAAAGTATCCGATTACAAAATAAAAATTACTAGTTAGTCACGTTTAATTAAATTAGATATACATGTATATAGCGGAGTACTATAAACTAAAATATGTAGATACAAAAGCGTTAAATAAGAGATTGGTTATACCACATTTGAGCTATTGCAAGTCCAATAAAAATTATGATTAATATTAAACATAATTGGATTAAATATATAAAACACCGAGTTTATGGTATATTTATCTGATGATCTGGAGATGAACTTGTTTAATGCAGCCAGCTTTCCAGTTAAAATTTGCACATCTTTGATCGTTTTATGCGGATCCATGGTACACAAAGTATTTAACTGCAGTGGATCCGCTTCGATACCCTGCTCACTGACTATGTAGCCTAAGAATTTTCCGGATCTTACTCCAAACGTGCATTTTTTCGGGTTTAATTTTAAGTTTATCTTGGCCATATTAGCAAAGGTTTCTTCCAAGTCAACTACATGGTCCTCATGTCTGGGGATTTTAACTAACATGTCATCAATATAGACTTCCACATTTATGTCGATCTGACTCTCGAAAGCTTTGTTCATTAAACGTTGATATGTTGCCCCGCATTCTTTAGTCTGAACGGCATAAACCCTGTAGCAGTGTAGACCCCTTCTGGTGATGAAAGTCGTACTCTCCTCGTCTCTCGGGTCCATCTGGATTTGATTGTACCCAGCATACGCATCCATAAAGGACAATAAGCGATTTACGAACGTCGAGTCAACCAATTGATCTATTTAGAGACCGGAAAAAGATCTTTAGGGCAAGCCCTATTCAGATCAGTGAAGTCTACACACATCCGTCATTTACCATTTTTCTTCTTCACTAAGACCGGATTGGCTGTCCACAATGGGTATTGCGATTCGCGGATGTGGCCTACTTTTGTTAAACGCTCTACCTCCGCCAGTATCGCTTCAGTTTTCTCTTGGGAAAAAAATCTTCTCTTTTGAATGATCGGTCGAACACTGTTCCGTATAGGCAACTTGTGACAGATGATATCTACTAGGACCCCTGTGACATCTTCTGTGCACCAAGAAAACAGATGTAACTTGATTGAAAGAAATCTGAGTAAGCTTTCTTTTACCTCTTGTGATAGCCTTGTTCCTATCTTGAGACTTTTTCCAGGGCTAAAATCATGATCCTCGAAGCCTTCCTCCGGGACCATGAACCCAGGGGACTCCCTCGGATCATCAACAGGATTGGAATTCGAAGGAGGCCCCTCTGACTGCTATTCTTTTTTGGATCCGACCCTCTTCAACTGCTTGGGGGCCAGCGCCGCTTTGTAACACTCCCTAGCCATTTTCTGACTTGACCTTACTGTTCCAACATTTCTACCCACCACATACTTTAAACATTAATGAACCGTGGACGGCACAACGTGCATCTTAGACAACCATAACCTTTTGAAGATGGAGTTGTACGATGTGGGGGCGTCTACCACAACAAATAGACCGTTACTATCTTCTTGAACAGCCCTCTGCCCAGTTCTACCACTCTCTCGAATTCTCCGACGACGTCGGCGGTCGCACCAGTGAATCCCACTATCGTTCTGTCAGATCGTAAGATTGGTAGGGGATTGGTTATCTGGTTGTAGGTTGTCATAAACATTATGTTGGGAGAGCTCCTTGTGTCAATCAAGATTTTTCTTATTTCGTTTCCAGCAATCTTTGCTCCAATCACCACTGTATCCTCATGTGGACCAGCTACATCCCTCATGTCGTCATCCTCGAAGAAAAGAATTGGTGATGGGTTTCTGTATACGTGCGATGAGGCTCCTGCTTCCAACTGTGTTGTCACACTCACAATGTGCCTTTTCCGGGAATAATTTGATATATCTGCTATCGTATCCCCACCGAAAATAATTAGTGATTCGAAAAACGCACATAAGTCATTGGCCTTTCCACTGGGGATTGATACCTCCACCATGTTTACAATGTTCCTGCCTGACTTCGGATCAAGATATTTTGTGGATATATCGAAAGCATCAACAAATTCTTTGTCGATCATATCAGATATCATTATGGTATCTTTTTTCCTCGGGACAGCCTCTTGCTTTGGTGCAACTACGGTATTCTTCTTGACAAAATCGACCAGCTTCTCGTCTTCCTGTTCTCCCTCGGAGTTTACAGTGGGAAAGGCTTGTGAAAATACACATTCGCACGTGTCTTCTCGAAAATGGTTGAGACGCACTAGGTCAACTCAGCGTAATGAGCTAGTCGGACCCACCTATTTGATGCAGGTCTGACATACTGTTGGGCTACTTGGCCTGTCTGTTGGTATTGTTGATCGTGTATCGTCCATTGAGGGGTTGGATTTGCTGCTTGAACTTGGGCCCGCGGTCGGACAGTTGCGACCGGTTGCGCAGCTTGGGGTCGGACATTCACTGTTGCCGTACTGGCCCTTGCTAAGTTCGGATCTTGATAGAATTGAGACATAGATTCTATCTTTGAGGCCCTAGTTTCTTCGACCAAGATCATTTTCTTTATCTGATCCAACAAGGCTCTGAATGTCATAGCATATGTCTCTGCGGAATTGTCCTTCATTACCCCCTAAAGAAGAGCCATCCGGAAAGCTTATGTTATTTGGCTCGACTAAGAGTTTGACCGCCAAGATCGTTCGATTTAAGCATGACTATATATCTACCAAGGAATCGAAGGACAAAGCCAATGAAGTGAGTGAGGGACTTCAGGTGGAAATTGCTTCTTTGAAAGGTTCACTGGCACCGACCGATGCGGTTCCTACCGAGACCATTCGTGATGATCCACTTACTGTTGCCAACTCTTGAACTATTAACTCTATTAAATATTCTTGTTTTGTGAACCTTTTGTAAGCCTGAGTTTGTATGTTTTGCTTGACTGCCTTGTGATACATATTTATGATTTGGTATGACATGCTATAGAGATATCAGTTTATATTGAATGGACGTATATTGTTCAACATTATGGTTATATAGCTTACTTTGTGTTATTTATATATGCTTTTATGAATTACTTTAGCTATTTGAGCTAATCCTTACAAGGTCGAGCTCAGTAAGGCTTATTGCGTAGCTTGAGAAGTGACTTATCATTTTAGATAACTCGTGAAAAGGTTATAAAACCCTATTGCATGGCTTGCTATAGACTTGTTTTATAATCAGTTCGCTTATATACCATATGCGAGGTATCAGGCTCAGTGCAGCCTTTACGTAGCCCATAGACGTGGCCAATTAGCCCACTCGTGCTTATAGACACTTGGTCTGGACTCAGTATGGTCCTTTGTGTATCCCATCAGCGTAGTCATTGACCTGGTCACTATTGTAAGGATGGAGAGAATTTAATAAACATATGGAATGACGAAAGTGATAATTTATAAGATGAACAAGAGTTTGAATGCCTTATTAAAAACAACCTTCTACGCCATCAAGGGGTAAAAGAGTGCATCCTCATAATGTACAACTTTAAATGATTTATATTCCATAGGTGCTTCAGGGCACAACCCTCTGCGTCTGCCAATCGATAAGCTCCACTATGGCCTTTAGAAATAACGGTGTAAGGTTCGTCCCAGTTAGGACCCCATTTTTCAGCTGCTATGTCGTCTGCTCCCTGAAATATCTTCTTCATTACCATGTCACCGACCTGGAAATTATGTGCTTTAGCTGAGCGTTAAACCATTCCCGCATCAGGCTTTTATAGTATTCTGCTTGAACGCGTGCTTGGTCGCAGTGCTCTTCGATAAGGTCACTGCTCTCTGCCCCGATTGATCAAATTGGGTTCTTCCTCATAACTTGTGATCTGATGGCTCAGCACAATTATATCTCCAGGAACTACTGCGTGGAATGTTTCGTTCCTGTTGATGACTTCTGTTGTCGATAGTTGTTGAGTGATGAACTACGAATTCTCCCCAAGGCTGCTGTTTTTGCGAGCGCGTCTGCAGCAGATTTTTCCATCCGAGAGACTTGCTTATATGATACCTTCACAAACTTAGACTCACACTCTTTGAGTATAGTTAAATAGCTCTGTATTCCCTCTTTTGTAGCATCATATGTGCCTTTATCCTGGTTGACTACCAACTGGAAGTCTGATCCAACCCTTAGTATTAGAGCTCCACATATAAGAGCCAATTTCATGTCACAAACACCTGCCTTGTATTCTGCTATGTTATTCGTAACTGAGAATACCTTGTCGCATTTCTCCATCCATTCGAACTTCTTTGCTCCCCGTAGAATATCAAAGAACGTGTGACTTTTATCTGAGGCTCGAGAGATGAACCGTGATAATGCATCGAGCTATCCTATAAGGTATTGCACTTCCTTAACTATATTTGAGGCGCCATTTGTATAATTGTGTTCAGCTGGACGGGGTGGGCCTTGATACCTCTTTGGCTGACCACGTAAACTAGAAATTTACAGCTGCTTACTCCAAAAGAACAGTTGATCGGATTGAGTTTTAAATTGAACTTGTTGAGTAAGTCGAACACAATTTGGAGAACCTCTAGTTTCTGTTCCCATATGTGTGTTTTCACAATCATGTCGTCAATATACACCTCCATGTGTTCGCTAAAAATATGGTTAATTAAACGTTGGTATGTGAACCTAGTGTTCATCAATCCGAGCAACATTACCGTGTAATAATATAGGTCACGCTCAATTTAGAAGGCAGTATGCTCCTCGTCGGAGGGATTGAGGCGTATTTGATTATACCCCGAGTACGCATTCATGAATGATAGGTACTCGTATCCTGATACGGAATCCAAGAGCTGGTCGATGTATGGCAACGAGAAAACATCTTTGGGCAGGTTTGGTTAAGGTCGGTGAAGTCGACGCACATGCGTCATTGCCCTCATTTCTTCGTAACTAGGACCGGATTTTCCACCCATACCGGATACCTCGCTCGCCTGATGTGTCCTAAGCAAGATAACTTGGTTAACTCGGCCAGTATAGCTTCCTATTCTTCGATGGAAATATCGCCGCTTTTATCGCACCGATTTAGCGCACGAATTGATTCCCAACTCATGACAAATAACCGAAGGGTCAACACCCGTAACATCACTGGCCTCCCACGCAAATACATCCAATTTTTTTGTTAATTACTCAATTAAAGATTTCTTGAAAATGAAGGTTAACTTATTACTCAAACGTAGCGTGCACCCATTTGATATTATCTCCTCCGCCGACTCTGGAACGCTTTGTTTGGGTTGCTCTGCTTCTCATGATTCATCTATCAATTCATGCAAAAGGGGGGGAGGGGGGGGGGGTACTGACTCCCTCCCATGAACCCCCTCGTCGGCTAGTTGATATCTGAGTGGTTTGGTGGGGTCAACGGTTACTGCGTAGCATGTCCTCGTCGTGTGTTGGCTCCTTCGAATAATACTGACCGTACTCCCCACCGGATACTTTAGATATTTCCTAAAAGTGCATGAGGTCACCTCCATTATATGCAACCAAGGCTGATCAATTATCGTGTGGTATGGGCTGGGCCCATCCGAGATCATAAACATCATTTTTAGCTCACACTTAGTGACTCCATAACCGACCTTAACCATCAGCTCTACTTCCCCCATGCACTGAGATATCTTACCTTCATAACTTCCCTCGAAAATGTTGTTGGCCGAGCTGCCTCCATCTACCAGTTTTTGGGTGACCATAACTAATACGAGGGGTGTGCTGACACGTGTATTGTTATCCATTAGTTTATCCTCCATCTACTATATTATTGGAGTACAAATTATATCCATGTTTAGGAGTAATGTCTATGTTGTTGCATTACACCCAAACTTTAGTTTTAACTATTACAGTGTGTATTGTCTCTCATATTCGAAATTAAAGAAATTTATGGTGGTTTTATTAATGATTATCAACCGTGCTTTAAATGTTTGGTATATTTAAACGGTTTTATAATTTTAATATCCCATCTAAAATAAATTAAAGCTTAACATAATATTTTAGCAAAAAAATCACTTTTGATATCAAAAAGAAATTAAGTAATTGTCTTAAATGGGTAGTTAGTAAAGTTTTACCGGATTCTTTTAGTTATTACTCTTTCTTAATTGCGTTATTTTTCTTTTAGTTTTTAAATTCAAATTGACTTATTCTGAAATTGATAAAATATTTTTTAATCATTTAAATATGTACAATACATGTGGAAAATGATTTGTTGTCATTTATTATGTTATTTGGCATATATTAACAACATATTATTAACATATAATATCTTCATACTGTACATATCGATAAAAATATGAGTTAATGGTCTTAATATCTCTAACAGACACCCACCCCCCTCACCCCTCTCTTAAATTTAAAATGTATTGAGAGTTTGTCACAAAAAATAAAACTGCGATATCGACTAAGTCTTTGTGAAGATACCACAACCTGCAAAGCTGATTGAACATATATAAGCAAGATAGCGTTGTGCTGAAGATTATGACGAGTGAAGTGACACTCAATTTGAATGTGTTTCGTCCTCTCATGAAAAACATATTTTTTTTTTGCAATTCTCATGGCGTTTTTGCTATCACAGTGTAAGGAAGTGGGCTTAGTATTATTAACCCTCATATTTACAAGTTGTTGTAACCATATGGTCTCACGTGTACTCAATGTCATAGCATAGTTATGAGCCTTAGTAGACAATCTAAAAAAACATCTTATTTCTTTCTTTTTTATGAGATTAATGAATCTTCATGGAAAACACAGAAACCTGAAGTGTAGTTACGATCATGAGGATCGGTATCCCAAAGAAGTCAAAGATATTTCATTATCCCTTTAAGAATCTGCATAGGCACGTGGTTCAAGTGAAAAAATCAAATAAAACAAATTGCTCTGGAACTAAGTACCACAAAGATATCTCAATATAGGAACAACAAGTCCATGGTGGACAAAAGTAGGAGCAATAGCAAACTGACTAACCATATTAACAATATGAGGTATGTATGGCCGAGTAACTATAAGATAAACCAAGCTCCCTACAAGAGTACAATCTAGAGTCGGGTCTGATAAATGAACACCATCCGTTCAAAAAAATCGAGAATTGGTTTCAAGATGGGCATACATCGTCATGTAATTAGAAAGTCGTGCTCGCTCAAATAAATCATATATATGTATATATATATATATATTGTCTGAGAAATTATATAAATTTTCCGAGACTGAGCCACCTCAATGCCTAAATATAATTTTATGATCCTAAGTTTTTAATCGCAAACTAATGGGCCAAGTCACGTTTTAGTGCACCAATGTCATCAATAATCCACAACAACCGCTAAACTAATAGACTCAGACAATCCAGCAAAATCAAATCGAAATCAAAATGCGAACCAAACAGTAAGTGAAAGTCTAATTCACAATTAAAAATCAAATACTCAATCAAAAGCGAACAGTCCAAAATGAACAAGATTCTGAGTGGAAAATCAAATACTTAATCAAAAACAAACAATCTGAAACGAACAAAATTCTCAATAAAAAAACCAAATAAACAATCGAAAGCAATAATCTGGCACGAACATAATACTCAAATAAAAGCAACTCCAAACTGAAAACAAACAATCCAAAACGAACAGATACGTGAAAAAAAAATGGAGAGATCTAAGCTTCCCCGATCAAATCAATACGATGATTGAACAACACTTTCATACCATGTTGGAAAAAAATGATAACGTCTAAAAAAATTAAATAAAACTATATAAAATTTAAAAATACTATTTAAAAATATGCATATAAATTAATGGTCTAATACACATCGAACATAATTTATTTTCGTAAATTACCTTATCTAATACATGCCAAAAATAATAATTTGTTGCATAATTGTTTGTCTACATGACTAATTTGTAGTCGAACGGTAAAATGGTAATTTGAATCGAGAAAGTACATATAAAAAGCTGATGACTGCAGCAGAAAAAATAACAAAATGGGCTATTAGCGAACTCAAAATAGAACATTAAGCCCAACTATAGCCCAACGCAAGTAAAGCAGCGAGGCAATTCAAGTCTATTTGGACCGAGGGTAGATTTTCAATTAGGCTTTAATATTCTAAAACCCATCGTATGGTTTATGATTTGTACCTAAATCGATAAGAGTGACAGATTTTTGCAAGGATTTCTGCATAAATCTTAGCAAAAAATATATTGTTTAATTTTTTTGAGGGAACCGCAGCGGCTACTTAACGAGTGTGCACAAGGTAAATCTTTCATCTTCCGTAATAGTCTGCAAATCAACGCCAAAAGATAAACCATAAAAAGTGACAAGCTCAATCAAGAAAGCGTTTGTAAAAGGATTTGAACTCATAACTTTTGATCACGAGCATATTTTACTCTACAAACTCGAGCATCATTTTCGAGAAAAAAAAATATTGTTGATCATTTATAGGTTGGATTACATTATGATTATGATTATGATGTTGGACAAATAAATTACCATATTATATTATGTTAATGATAAATATTTAACACTAATAAATATTGAACAAGTTAGTGCATTCAAAGAATTATTAGTTAATACTCTAACATGTATGTTTTATTTATTTATTATAAAAGAAAATTGATTTTAATTTAATTGTTAGGTGGACTAATTAATTAATTGTTTCAAAAAAATTATAAAAATTTATTACAATGTTATAATTTTTTTTAATAAATCGTAGACGAAGTACATATAATACAATGAGATTATCATTGATATGCTACTTCTTTCTTCAAATGAGACAGATAAATGAGAACATATTTTAAAAGCAAAAAAACTGCATAGACAGCGTGAAATCGTCGCAAGAGTTTATGTACAAATAACGGGCAAGTCTTTGTGGTTTCTATCTCAAAACATAGAAAATAATGTTCTTATGTAGACAATGGAAGCTAAAGTTTATGGAATTTTTTATTTTGAAGTCATTTAACAAAAAAACATTAATTTCACACAAATACACAAGATTTTTTTTTAAAGCTTTTTGTTTGGATTTAGTTTAATATAATTTTAATAAAAGAGTAATTATAATTTAAAATCATATGGTTTGGATCATTCTAAATCATCTCATTATATATATGATCTAACATTCCAATTATTAAACAACTTATTAGAAATATAAGACACACACTCAAGAATATTACGAAATCTCTCTCTCTCTCTTTGGGGAAGCCCTAACGTCGGGGAACATGTACTAGGGTGTATGTGCGACTCGTCGTGGACTCGGAAAAATTAGTACTAGTGAATAAAATAGAATGGAAGACTCACTATCTACAAAAGGTATATGTACCATATCATTTGATTGTCTATTATATGTGAAACTTATGGTTTTTTACAATTTTATGTTGTCAAAGAGTTGAATAATGAAAATATATGGCGAGTTCCTAATTGAATTGATCGTGTTATATAGGAACAAGATTCAAGTATATTGGTCTATTAGGATGCCTCGACTACATACATCACTACACTTCCACTTGACATATATCGTAATTATAAACGTCTTGTATCGCCATGACTTTGTTTTGAATTCTGAAAACTTTTTTCACTACATCCCACAAAGGCAAAGAACTCGTTGTTGTATCTGAAGTGCTACCAGAGGCTGTAGAGAAGTCGGAATATGAGAGCACTCATCTTGGGGTGGGTTTACTACTTAAATTCTTTCAGCATTTTATCTATTTTACACTTGGCTACCTAGCGTTTATCGTGGGCATGATAACTAAGACACCAGAGGTGCGGCCTTCATGTTCCTCTCGTACTAGAGAAATATTCTATCAATGTTCTAACGGTCACATCGTATATGAACCTAATTGTCTTAAGAAATGCTTAACCCAATTCACATACCTCTTTAATGAGTGAACAACCTAACCCTTGGAATATACGACAATATGAGGCAGCAAAGAGCCGACATCGAGGTATTATACACTCCCGTAGGTTTGAGCTCTTGGGGAAGATCAACATGTTATCCCTAGAGTAACTTTTACTTTTTGAGCGAAGACTCGTCCATTTGGCACCGTCAGATCACTAAGACAACATTCGTCCCCGCTCGACGGGTGGGTCTTGCAGTCAAGATCTCTTCTATATTTTCACTCGAGAGACAATCTTTGTCAGGCCTGAGGAGCCTTTGTGCGCTTTCGCTAATTTTTGGGAGGCCTACACCCATAGAAATTGTCTACCTGAGACTGTCCATTTTCCTATAGATCTTGATACAAGATTAGAATTATAACTTTTCCATAATGGTATCTTATTGATGTCTGAAGCCCCACAGGAAATAGGCATTCTTCATCTTTCATTTATAGTTCATCGGGGCTTCGATCCTCAACTCTCGTATTATCAGGTAATCAGCTTCACTGACCTTCCGACACTGGTCAGGTGGCAGCCCTCATATTTGGTCTTACAAATTTACGTAGACATATATTATTGGAAACAGACACCCAGACTTAGTCACTGCGACCCTTTTTGTGAGGAGGCACTCATTCTCCTGAAGTTATAGGGCTATCTTCTCAAGTTCCTTAGAAATATTTGACTATCTCCCCTATGAATTTTTAGCCGGTTATGGGTACATTTACACTTTTATTTAAGGTAGTTCGAGTTTTTCTTAGGAATATAGCATTGGTTACTTCAACATCATAACACACGATATTAAAACATTGGTTTGAGCCATTTTCTCTACTCATTCTTACCATAGAACAGAAAGGCACCTTACATCCTATAGCAGATAACCATATTTCATCTGACCGAGCCCCCACCGCCCATTGGGACCAATAAGGGGTAAGAAATAAATATTCACATTTTTCCATCAAATACATTTTTTGGCCTGATCTAAGGCCTAACTCAACTTTCAGGGACAAACCTTTACGAAGGAACCCTTAGGTTTTTGGGGTATTGGATTCTCACAAATGATTGCATTACTTAAGTCAAGATTATAGCTTTCACTTTATCCACCACTGCTCGTACATGTGCTTCCTTCTAAGGCGAACTACTCCCCTATTGATGTATTTTTACATCCCACAACTTTGGCAGATCACTTAGCCATATTCATATTTGGTGCAAGAACGCTCGATTAGTGAGCTATTATGCACTCTTTAAATGGTGGTTGATTATATGCAAACCTTATATTTGTCTCTGCACCACCTCATTTATCACCAAGTGGTTATTTGAAGGACCTTAGTTGGGATCAAGGTTGATTCCATCTCGACAATAAACGTTATCATTTATTGTCCACTAGAATATATTGACCCTTGTTATTTTGAGGTTATATCTAGTATTTATATTTTACATCAATTTGATATCACTATCGCGGTCTATATCAAAACAATTTATTGCCCTAAGATGTCAAAGAAGCTATTGCGTCTCAATGTGTTTTGGGGAGAACTAGCTAGCTCTAGGTTCGAGTGACACTCCACTTTTAAGCACAATTCAACCGTTAATTTTTCAAAATTAGTCGGTTCGAACCTCCACTTAGTTTCACGAAGATTTATCCTAGTGATAGATAGATCACCCAAGTTTGGGTCCATAAGTAGTGAAAATTTCCCTATGAATACTCGATTTCTTTACGGCTCTGGTGGATTCCTTTAACCAAGACAATTGCTATGATTCATCGGGTCATTCTTCAACAAGAACGTAGTCAAAGCCCAGAGATCCTCCCATAGTTTAAGAGCTTACAGTTTTATGTTCTATTTCACTCCTTGATGAGGGTTATTTTCCTCATTCACTCACGGTACTACTTCAATATTGGTCACCCATGAGTATTTAGCCTTGCAATATGGTCTTTGTTGATTCACACGAGATTCCACATGCCATATAATACTCAGGTCAGAGCATACGCTAGTGATGCATTCGACTACTAGACTTTCGTTATTTAAGGTGCAACACTACACCATTTCGCATAACAACACAACATTTTATTGATTTCCCATAACCCTGTTTTCACGGTTTAGAATGCTCCCACTTTGCTCGTTGCTACTATGGAAATCACTTTTGATTTCTTTTCCTTTGGCTACTAAGATTTTTTAGTTTTCCAAGTTGTCTCATACCTGCCCACAAATTTAGCAATAGTTCAAAAGGTTGACATATTCAAGAATTTTTGGATTTATGCTTATTTTTAACTCCCAAAACATTTATTTCCTTACTATGCCTTTCCTTACCTTTAGGTACCTAGGTATCCACGGTAAGTATTTTCTCATTTGAACCTCTCCTTTAACTACAAGGTTATTCCATCTTAAGGTGTTATAAAATAGAACGATTATATATTATCAACGTTTATAAATGAGAAAATATAGATCAAACTGTTGAATCAAAAAAGTTTGGATGTTATTGTATGTATCCATATATATATATATTTGTATCAGTTAAGTTCACGAGTTGGAGATAAGCAGACTCGAACCACTAATATCGGCTACAAACCATCATTTATCAGATAAAAGAGATTTTAACACCAAACGATATATTTTATACTTATTAGTGTTATTTAAACAAAACATGGTATAATATAATAGGCTTTGTTTTACAAATAAGGTGTATCATCCACCTTAATGGAACTTAAAAAAAATTACCAATAAGGTACTGAATTAAATCTATTATATCCAATCATGTACTTTTTTCGACAATAACCAAAATCAAACCTATTATCTATTTACTATCCAAAAATAAGACTATTATCACTTGACACCAATGTAAGCTTACCAATTACCACTTAATATCTAGACTTTTTGTAACAACCCCAATATACTCACCCGTACAAGAACCTCAAGTGTATCTTCTTTCCCATTTTATTTTTAATTTATTTTTTAATAATTGGTATCTTTGAAATCGTAGTTCGAAAAAACTATAAAAAAAAATATTATTGGTTTATTTTTACGAGACAAATAATATTAAATCCATAAAAGATTTTTTTTTGGATTTTTTACCGATACTAGTTAAGGCTTAATTTGAAATTCATAATTGTTAAATGTGCTCAAAGTGAATTAAGGGTTAAATTTTAAAAAAACAATTGCATAAGTGTGAATTATTAATCATTTGTAAATCTAAAATCTGATACAATGGTTAAAAAAAAGAAGTGTGAAATGTGAATTAATAGTAAAAAATTGATAAAAGCGAATTGTGAACATGGGTAAATGTGAATTACAAAAAAAGGTTTAAAATGTGAATTGTGAATTAATGATAAATACAAATTTTGAAACAAGAGTTAATGAAAATAAAAATTGCAAACAAAGGATTAACTAGTCTTACAAAAAATAAAAATAAAAATCAATAAATATCATTATCCTAATTGTGTTTGTATTTAAAAACAAAACCAATGATATTTTCATATATATTTTCTGAGCTCCTACATGAAAGATATAGACTTTTAAAATTTTAAAACACAAAAAAATAAAAGGAGAGAAGGTCGTGATAAACACTTGTGATTAAATCTTATTTATACTAAGTGGATATTTTGTTAAAAACGTTTAGTTGAGATATTTTTTAATAACATATATTGTTTGGGTGTCACGTGGTAATTGAGTTTAGTTTATAGTGATTATTGGTAATTGATCTTTTACTTTATAAATATTAATGATATTTAAACAAAACATGATATAATATATAATAGGGTTTTTTACCAATAATTTCTATGGACAATCTTAAATGACCAAAAAAGTAGAAGTTTAAACTTTTGGGTCTGGCTAAACCATTCTTACAAATACTATAAGTAGTTCCAATTTAAGTCTACCCAACACTCATTATAAGTTGACCTAATGTTTTCCAAAAATACCCTTACCCCAAAACTCTAAGTCTACCCAGTTTACCCAAGTATTCCCGTAAGTCTACCAAAACACTTTCCCCTCTAACTTCATATTCAACATCTTTATCTTTATCTTCTACCTTAAAATAATCTCAAGAACACCAAATATCTAAAATTCAAATTATCAACACTACCTCATTTCATCCCAAAACCCCAAAAAAGTAAGTCTTCTTATTGTTTATGTATAAGTTCACTTTGTATTTTGTTAATTTTTAGTAGATTTCTAACTAGATATCTAAATTATTTAGTTCTAGTGTTATATGAGAGTTTAGTTAGTTTGTGTGGTTTATTTATAATTACACATTGTTATTTTGATGATTTGAGTTTAAGTTTCGAACATTGTGTCAAATAACATGAGTTTGGGTTCACTTCTGTTCTTCGACACCGGCGGTGTATTGAGTTATCACCGGTGTATTGAGTTCCCACCGACGGTGTAGGTGAACCACACTGCCAGCACAAAGTGTTGGTGGCTTCGTACTGTTTTCAGTTCCCTTCGCGGGCAGCACATCCCATTTGGACAAAGGTACCAGCATGTTATACTCCGCCAGCGCAAGTCACCGGCAGCGCTATGACACCATGTGCTACCATTTTGGTTAACACATGACGATGGTGTAGAAGACATAAACCATCGTCGGATAGAATTTAAAAATTGTATGTATTCATTCAAATTCTAATTGATAATCTTTTCTTATTTTTGAATATTTTCAAGTATATAGAGACGATACCGGAACCCATCGTTGAAGGCGGACTGTCTAGGCTACCGGTGAAACCTCTTTGCATATTTAAGTGCGTATCAAAATCATGGTGTTCTATGATATCTAGTTCAAGGTTTGCTAAACTCCATTTAAAATAAAAATCTTTGTCTGATAAATTTATATGGAATCGTACTGGTACATTAGAGTGTTTTAATTATAATTTATCTCTTTTTGGCCACAGACTGCTGCGCAGATTTTTAAGATCTTCAACCAATGGTTATTTTGAATTGATATCATCGTGCAATGTTTTAGTTTATGTTTTTATATACACGCCTGATGGAGTTAGTGTGTGCTTGTAGAACCATGTACTTTTTTTTGTAAACAATCACCAAGAATGCAAATATGTAAAAATAATATTGGTTTTGGTTATGATCACTCCACGAATATTATGAACCACGCACACAATTTTTAAGTACTATTCATCATATTTTTCCAACTCTCCTCTAAGATTAAATGGGCATTTATATTTCTTGCTTTTGGTAGACTATCTTTTTATATTCTTCGAATCGACCAATTTTGTGTACGTGATGGGTCTCTTGCATTCAAATGGTAGCCTATGATTTTTCTTACTTCTCACATCATCGTGACGTCTTACCACAACCATTAGCTCGTTGTCTTTCTTAGTTTTCTTAACTCAATCAACCAAAACTTGTTGCGTATAAATAACTTTAGTTGTAAATACATCACTATAATCGACGTGTATAGCCTCCGACATACCGCTCGTATCCTTAACATCGGAATCTTGTTCCCATAAACCGATATCTTAAACACTCGAATCCACTCCAACAAATATGGGCTCATTTCCCTCCCACAACAATCGAAATTATTATCAAATATAGTATAAAACATTAATTTGTGCAGTACATAGGTTGGGACCGGCAATGTGGACACTAAATGGCGCTGATATGCGTATGATGCACAACCAACGCAATATCACACCATTGGCATACAATAACATGGTTGGGAGCGCTTCATCCAACCGGTAGCCACGCTTAATAACACCTTCGATGATGTATACAAAATTAAATATATCATACCTAAGTCCACCAGTGGTGTACAATATCTATGCCAAGAGGGTTCTACATCGGTGGTGGGCTACATCATAACCGTTGGTGTACTGCACGAACACCAAACCTACCCAGTACATTGGTGGTGCTAAGTATTCTAATCGTCGGTATAATGCACGAATACTTACATTACCATTCCACCGACGGTGTATATTTTGATAACCGACAATTTGACCTATCCACATTGGCATTGTGCTACATCCTAACCGTCGGTATGCTGCACGAATAGAGTTTCAAAATCGGGAAACTCCATGGATTTGTGTGACCTAACTTTAATCTAATTTAAGCAAAACAATAGATTATCTCGTTTTTAGTTTCAATTTCATCAATAAGCTTCAAAATGTTCCATTTATTTCCTTCTTTTGATAATTTGAGGTCTTAGGGATGTTGTTTTAAAAATTTAAAGTTTTTTTTCAACAAAAAAATTCTGATTTTATTCAAAAAGTTGCATAAGGTATATAAATAGAAATTTGTTGTTGGTTGATTTTGTGTTTGTATGTGGGAAGCCAGATTCACCCAAAACCAATTCAAGTCAAATATTTTTAGTTTTGGTCAAATGCGCAAAAGGGTAAAAGACTCAAAAAAACAAAAGATTCTTATTTTTTTGGAACTACTTGTAGTTTTGATGTTAACATTTTAGTTAAACCCTAAACCTTTAACTTGTGTTGTATTAAATCTATTATATCCAATGAGGTATTTTATATATATATATATATATATAATAATACCAGTTTACACCTTTTTGTCTACATGCCTTTGTTTACAATCTACGCATCAGTTTCTTTTTCGTTTTTGTTTGAAGTTTCATTTTCTAAATTAGCTCAATTTTTAAGCTCCATTTTCTACATTTAATGTAAGAAATGTATTTTTTTTACTACTTTTTAGTTTGATTTTTATATGTTTTTATAATTCGAAACAATTAGAATTTTTCGATAATGAGATTTGTGTTAATTCTCAGTTTTGTGTATAATATAAAAAATAAATTTTATTTGTTAGTTTTCAGTTTTGATGATGTGATTTTCATTTGTTTCTTAGTTTCTTTACTTTTTATTTATGTGTTTTGTTAATTCTTGGTTCTTGTATAAAATATATGACAAAATTTGTTGATAAATTATTAGTAATACATGACAAATTATACCAATATTAGATTACGTAGGCAAATTATGTAAAATGTTTTTCAATATGAAAAAATAATATTGATTTATAGCTATATGAGCATGTTTTAATTTGTTAATCCTTTTTGTACCATTTAAGCAAGACATGTCGTAATCCTTACAAAATTGAAAGAAGTGTATTTCCTAAAGATATATCAAGCAGAACATACATAATCTATCATGACTTACCTAAAACATATCAAACAATACATATAAAAACATGTTAAATTTTGTATTGCCTAAATATATATATCAGACATGACATATTTTAAGATAAGTTTTTACCTTAAAATTTTTATCATGATTTTATTATAGTTATAAACATGCAGGACAAATTTTGTACTCATAGAATGTGTTATTATATACCCTGCTTGTAATCATTCGAATGTCAAGGCATGCTATATTTTTTATTTGAATAATGGCAGATACATTTTTATTAAGAAATTATACCAATTACATAATTTTTTACACTTTTTTTATTAGACAAACGAGACATGATATATTATATAATACCTTATACATTAGAGGATTTGTTTTAGTTTCATATTGAATGAATAATATAGGCAAAACATATTTTAAATTTATAACCAAGTCAGATTTATAGATATGGTATATTGATATATTTGTTATGACATATCTCGTTTATGTTTTTAATATTTTTTTCGAGGTAATTCATTAATAAATATGTTTTAATCATCTTCATATTTGGTGCAAAGTTTGTGGTTTGTGTATTATCTAATTTTAAAATGTGTGGTGATTTTTTTAAATATGTGTTAAGTAGATTGAGTGGGCTGAATATAATACACATTAGATTGTCTTATTATAATGGAGACGTTAAAGGGTTGTTTGTTAAAAACGAGTTTTATTTTTTATTGTTTATTGAATCGATTAAAAATTGACTAACCTCTTTGTGAATATGAGATATCGTGAAGAGTGGGTTCAGATAGTGTTACTGATAATTAGTTTTTTTCTATTACTTTTGGTGGTGTTGGTCATGAAGTTGTTATTAATTGTTTAGGACAAATCTAGTTCATCTTAGTCCACTTGTATTATTGTTGTTGGTCAGTTTTTTGTTGGTGGTGCGCCAGAATTTCGTCATGCTCTTTCGGAATTTTCTTCAGAATTAAGTTTGTCTCTTCATTATGCTCGTATCATAAAACAAATGTTGTTTGTAATGTAGATTAAATATCTAGAATGGTTGTGACTAGTTTATTCGTGTATGGGGGAGGATAGTGCAACAGATTGTATGTATCTAAAAGGTATTTTAAACATCATACTTATAGTGATGTGTTAAATCGAATAAGAGTGAAAGTTTGAGTTTCTATATTATTTCAAGTGAAATTCTTCCATATTTAAGGTCGGATCCTATTATTACACCTAAAAAAGTTATGAGACTTTTCAAAAATGGATGTGGATTTGATATACCATATCGTTTAGATAAAATGGTATTGTTAAAGAAAAGACCATGTGTTTTCTAATATTATAAAATTTTAAGCCGAGTAGTTAGATATTTTGATAAAATTATGTCAAATGATAAAAATTATATTTTAGTATTTGAGTGTAATCCCTTGTTAAATAATTTTTGCATTGTTTTGTTGCTTTTAGTACTTAGTTTCATGATTATCAATATTGTCGTTCCATGTTGTTTTTAGATGATACTTTAAGGCACATTTTTAAGCGCAACTGCAAAGGATGACAATAATGTTTTTTTCTGTATATGTTGTATATGTATCTATTTTAATTTTATTTTTACATGTTTTTTCTTCTTTGTTTTGCAATAGTCAGTTCTCAAGAGTTAGTAATAAAACAAATTGGATTTATTAAAGTTTTGTTTGGATGAACGAGTAATAACCTTCATTTCTAATCGACTTTTAAGATTACTTAATTTTGTAAGCACTATTTTCCCACATTGTTTACGCTCATTTTTCAGGCTTATATATATATATATATAAAAAAATTAAAAGATAAGTTCAAATGAATGAGTAAAGGTTTTCGAGATAAGATGATTAGGAAACTGTGGGAATGTACTTCTACTCTAAATATTAATATGTTTAATGTTTCTTTAAATTTGTTGCTTAAGGAAGGTGGTGGCAAAGTTGTTTAGTTTATGCAAAATATATTGGCTCAAAATTTTGCTAATGCAATTTTTTAAAAGTTATCGTTATGGGAAAATGACATCGAATGTTGCATAATCTTATAACGTGCAAATAAAATTTTATAGTTTTTAAGTTGATTGACCATATATGTGATAGTGGAAAGTGGGTTACTATCTTTTGTCCAGATATGAAAAAGAAGTTATAATATATATTAGAAGTGAGATGAACATAGAATGTTCATCATTCTAAAAAATTATTTTTGAAGTTCACTATGTACCTAGATTTATTGTTAACATTTCAATCCATTCTTGTAGTTGTGGTATATAGCAGCATACAAGTTTCCCATATTCTCATGTTGTGTGTGTGTGTGTGTGTTAAAACATTCACAGCGTAATCTAATTGATTTATTGATCAATAATATTTAACATCAACATATATGTTACATTATGTCAATTCGACATATTATTGTTAATGTGCAATGTGAGAATTTTGTTTATGATGTGGCTCTGTATCCCCGCTAAATTAGGATGCGATCAAGAAAACCAAAAAAGAATAGAATTCCATCATTGCAGGATATTATTAAAAATATGATCAAGTGTAGTAAAAGTAATAAGTTAGCATTTTACAATTGAATAATGTATAATGAAGTTTATGGTCAATTGTTTTTGTTGATTACATTATATGTAATGGGTTTAATTTTTTCAATGATTACATCGTATTGCATAACATATTTTAAAGATTGTGTAATGCTTTTAAATTTTTTATTTTGTTGCAACTGTGTTTATTTCATATTTAATTATTTAATTGTTTATTTATTATTTAATGAATTATAATTTATGATATGAAACCTATGTAGTCTTTTTAGGATATATTATAAGGGTGGTGAAAGATTCGAAAGTACCATTGAGGTATTTTCAACCGGAAATATCACTTATACCCTTGATTTTAATAGTCATTGATTTAATATAAACAAGATTGACCATCGATTTAAATTCCCTCGTTCATCTTCGTCGGTCTTAAAATAAATTCTATGAAACTAGTTTTTCAAAATTGAAGATTCAAATCATCTTTCACCCTCGGTAATTTTTAAAATCTACTTTAAAAAATCAAAATTTCTCAAAACATTAAAAAACTACAAATCAAAGTTTCACGAAGAAAATCAAAGTTTCATGAGAAACTAAAAATACAAAAGCATTGTTTCACGAAGAAACTCTAAAAAATTGAAAAGGTAAGAATCTAAAATCTATACTAATTTATATTTAATTCAACAATAAAGTGACTATAACATGGTTATAATTTAAAATAAAATAACAATTTAGATAAAAATATATACTAAAATTTCTCCTATTTTTAATAACTAATATAATCGAACAATTTAGATAAAAGATATACTAAAAGAAATTGTCTTTCTATAACTAATATAGTATAAGAACTTAGATAAATGATAAAATAAATTTATCACTCATTTCTCTAACTAATATAGCAGCACAAATTAGATAAAAGATATACTAAAATTTTACATGTCTTTCTATAAATACAATAGAAGAACTTAGATCAAAGATATGCTAAAATTTGGCATGCCTAACTATAACTAATACAATAGAAAAACATAAATAAAATATATATTAAAATTTGTCGTCCATTTCTATAACTAATACATCAATAAAATACATCACCTTGTGTTCGAGTCCCTCTGCATACGCTTTCTCGGCTGAGCCTGTCACCTTGTGTGGTTTACATTCTGGCGTTGGTTTGCAGGCTATCGCGTCAGACTGAGGGTTTACCCTGTGCGCACTCATTGCACTCTGAGTAGCGGCTGCGGGTTCCCTCCGAAAAAAAAAATACATCAATAAAATATTTAATAAATTTATTGTGCATTTTCAATCACTAATAGAATATATCAATTTAAATAAAAGATATACAGAATTTTATATTACCTTTATATAACTAATACAGTAAAACAAGTTAGATAAAAAGATATATTAAAATTTATCAGTCTTTCTATAACTATTATATTTGAAAAACTTTGATAAAATATATACTAAATTTTCTATTGCATTTCTATTATTAATAGAGTAGAACAATTTAGACAAAATATATACTAAAATTTACCCGTCTTTCTATAAGTAGTAAAGTATAAAAATGATCCAAAAGGGGTAGCCGAGTTGGTGGAGTAAGGCATGATCGTGACCAAAGGTTATGCGTTCGAGTCCCTCTGCAAACGTTTTCTTGGCTGAGTCTGTCACCTTGTGTGGTTTACCTTCTAGCGTTGGTTTGCAGGCTATTGCGCCAGACTGAGGGTTTACCATGTGCGCACTCGTTGAGTATCAATATAGAATGGAAAAAAAAACATAGCATACAGAAAAATAAAATGGAGAAAAACAAAATTAAAAATCTTTAACACAAAATAGAAAACACAAAAATAAAAGAATTTCAGCAAGAATAATAAAAACAAGAAATCCTAAAATATTCAAATCGATAAAATCCTAAAATCGAGAAAAAACAAACAAAAAAATAGTCAAATAGTAAAATACATACCAAAATTGTAAAGTAATCCGAAAATTGACCTAATAAATCCTTGCTTTTTAGAACAAAGAACAACGAAGAAGCAAGTAAAATATAGTATAATGTCCATGTATATATTATGAACGGATGTATTCTTTGAATTTTAAAATTAGAAAAACATGATTGGTCATTAAAAATAAGATCTAATACTTTATTGGTCAAAATATTTGAGCAGATACCTAAGTGGCAATATAAGTCTAGAGCACCACTGAAATGGTCATTAATCCTATATTATAACATGATTTTTCTTGTTGGCATATGAGATTATAATATGATTTTATTTATTTTACCTTCAACAAGGGAAGTCGATTTATAATATGACATTTTCTTTTTTAATTTTAACAAGGCATGTTAGGTTACAATATGACCTTCCATGTTTTACTTATCAACAAGTCATGTCAGATTATAATATAACCTTCCTTGTTTTACCTTTTCAACATGGAAAAACATATTATAATATGTTTCTGGTCGTTTTACCTTTAGCAAGACATGTGAGATCATAATCTAGCATTCTTTGTTTTACTTTCAACGTGACATGTAGGATTATAATACGTACTTCTCCATTTTACTATCAACTTGATAGGTTAGAATATAAACTCACCTTCTTTATTTTACATTGATCAAGGCAGGTCAGATGATAATTTGTTCTCCCTTGTTTTACCTTTCAACATGACATGTCATATTATAAACTTTTTTTTGTTATTTTACGCATGTCAGATTATACTATGATCTTCTTTGTATTACCTTTAACATGACATATGATATTATATTATTACCTTCCTTGTTATACCTTCGGTAAGACATGTTAGATTAAATTTTTTATTTTTTTTACCTTTTGCAAGACATATCATATTATAATCTAACCTTTTTTACCTCCAGCATGGTAGGTTAGATTATCATATGTCCTACCATATTTTACCTTCAACAAGATAGGTTAGAATATAATTTCATCTTCCTTATTTTACCTTCAACAATGCATGTTAGATTATATTTTAACATTTCCTATTTTATATTTAACAAGGCAAGTCTTATTATAATTTGTACTCCTTATTATTATTATTATTAACAAGGCATATCAGATTATAATTTGTCCTTATTTGTATTACTTTGCAAGTTAAGTTATAATATGACCTTTTTTGTTTTACCTTCAACATGGCAAGTGAGATTATGATCTTTTTTTTTTACCTTTAACAAGGCATGTCATATTATAATCTAACATTCTGTGTTTTACTTTCAGTCTGGAAGTTCATATTATAATTTTTACTTTCCTATTTGACCTTTAGCGAGGCATGTTAGAATATAATATAAGCTTCCTTACTTTACCTTCAATAAAGTATGTCAGTTTATAATATGTCCTTTATTTATTACTTTTAACAAGGCATGTCAGATTATAATATGATCTTCCTTGTTATACCTTTAATATGGTAGGTCATATTATAATATGTTCTTCCATATTTTACCTTGGACAGAACAGGTCTGATTATAATATTTCCTCTATTTTACTAATTTTAGCATGGCATGTTAGAGTATAATATGATATTCATTGTTTTATTAACATTTCATGTCCGATTATAATATGTCTTTTCTTATTTTACCTTCAGCAAGACGTGTCAGATTATAATATGTTTTTTGTTGTTTTACCTTTTACAAGCCATCTCATATTGGCCTTCATTATTTACCTTAAACATAGCCGGTCTGATTATATTTTTCCTTCTCTATTTTACCTTAAACATGGCAGGTCAGGTTATAATATATCCTTCTAAATAGAAAAATCATTCTCAAATGGCATACCAAGATAATGACAAGTAATCAGAAAAAAAAAATTGAATAATTGGTATAATAAAGTTTTTAAATTTCAGAATTAGATCCTTTTACAATAAAGGTTTTACCCTTATTCATATTACTCAGCGTTGCTTTCTTTGAATTAATTTTGTAACCGTTACTACGTTTAACGTGCTAACATACCTTAAATATTGGTCATGTTTCCTAATAGTATACAAACACATTTTTAAGTAACGTACGATATTATAACATGTGTTTCATTTCGATAATCACTCTTGCATCCATTTTGTGTGCTTGGTTTGCATCCCTTGTCGGGTAGAATGTTTTCATCATCTTGTACCGCTTATCACATTCGTCTTGCATGCATTTTGTTATCTTGGATTGTTCTTACTATCCTCATATCATCGAATGTTCGCCTATTATTTTGGTTATCTCATCTCGTCAATGTTATCTCATCTCGTCAATGCTCATATCGTCCTTCAAAGTCCTCGTATTTATTTTATGACCTTCGTCTAGTAGGTCATTACCTTTGGCTCATCAACGTCCATCTTATTGTGTAGTTGCTTTGTATTATCTGTAACTTACTATTGTGTTACTCTTTATTATGAACTTACCTCATCAGTATAATGAATATATATTATTCATAGGTATAGCCTTATCAGGAATCTCATAGTCCTTAAAGGAATTTTATAAATATAATTCATAAGGACTATGAAAACAATTTGGCGAGGTAGGAGATATATATTAAACGTTGGTAAATAGAAATATACATACAATATATATATGTTGATAATCTTTATCTTTTCAATATCGATAGGATCGTTGGCATGCGCTAAATTGTTGTCATATCATATGTAAATTGACAAGTGTAAGCATTGACGCTACCAATTGGTTTGTCTATCTAACGCGACTGACAAGTTCTCATATCTGTCAAAAGATAAAGGTGATTCATTTTCTTAGTGTTTTATGATATATTTTACTTAAAATAGGAATCATCTAGACCGTTGATATAATTTGAATCTAGGGGTTCACATGAGTTAGGAGTAAAATGTAAATAAGAATGCTCAACTTCTTTGTTTGTATATTTTTTATAAAAGCACTCGTCTCGATAAACTATAATATTTTATGGGTAAAGCACTTGACTTATTCTATATTGTTAATCCACATTCATCTTTAGTCCTATCCAACAGGTACGTAATTTATTGAGTCTCCAAGGTTATTTTCGTATCCAACAGGTACGTAATTTATTGAGTCTCCAAGGTTATTTATTTTTTGGAGCGATAGTTAATTTGGTAGTCAATGGCAAGAGTTTGTTAGAATACAATCCAAAGTAATAGAGAGTGACAGTCGATTCAAACTATCTATATGGGGCCGTAGTAGTGAAATTAATGGCATTATATCAAAAACTCATTGTTGAATTTAATCTAATAACCTTAGAGGCTCGAATCAATTTGAACAATCTGCTGATAAATTGTCTTTTTGCTCAATTAGCCGATAATTATGATTAAATGTCAAAGGAAGAGCGCCAAGACTTTAGGCTTGAGTGAGGCATTCCGCTTTGAGCTTGTCTTTAATCTAATAACCTTAGAGGCTCGAATCAATTTGAACAATCTGCTGATAAATTGTCTTTTTGCTCAATTAGCCGATAATTATGATTAAATGTCAAAGGAAGAGCGCCAAGACTTTAGGCTTGAGTGAGGCATTCCGCTTTGAGCTTGTCTTTAATCTAATAACCTTAGAGGCTAGTCCGCTTTGAGCTTGTCTTTAATCTAATAACCTTAGAGGCTCGAATCAATTTGAACAACAATCTGCTGATAAATTGTCTTTTTGCTCAATTAGCCGATAATTATGATTAAATGTCAAAGGAAGACACGGACTAGCGAGATATTGTCCGCTTTGAGCTTGTAGGCGCGCACGGGTTTGTCCGCTTTGCGCTCAAAGGCGCGCACGGGTTTGCTTTTGAGTGTAATCCCAAAAGGCCTCTCGCTAGTTGAGGTGGGCTCACACTTATATACACTCTTTTATGGTCTTTGTTAGCAATGTGGGATTGGGGTCCTCCATGGGATGAAATTTATTCTTCATTATACATGACTCTCTTAATTGCCTCACCAAATTAGGGAAGACAAGACTTGTTTATATACCACCGTATTAGATGAGGCTCTTCGGTCACCACTACATACTTTCATACAAGGTTTCTTTAGGTATATACATATTCTCCTTATCCAACTAACGGTAGATAGTTGGTGGATGATGCTTAGCATAATATTAAGTTCGAAAATCTCAAAAAAAATACATATTAGTTTACCATATTGTTTTTTCAATATTGATATATATAAGTTTGTCAATGCCTCTTTTTATTACATACCGGTTCAGTGCGGGAATAAAATTGTCAATTTATCTTCATCCGACCATAATTAGAAGAGCTCTTTCATTTTTGTATTAGGGGAGTGGGTGTATTTTTTTTCACAGTATGGGTAAGCTAGAATTTGTGTGGTTCCGCTTTAGGCATATTGATGCATATCTGTTTATACTAATGTGTTGTTTGATTATGGTGTAGATTCGGGCCAATACAAGCATCTGTGAAGAAAAGTGTACGATGGAAGTGATATCAACCCGTTGTTGGTGTTAGTTGGTGCTGCATGTTCAACGTGGTTGCTAGAGTTTCATTCTCTTTTTACGATGGTAAATTTACTGTTAGCGGTTTGGTGGCCCGTGTTGGAATGTATCAGTCGGTCTTTATCGAAGTTCCTGGAGATAGATGAACCCTGAAAACATAAACCCCAATTCGACACTATAGAGAAACTCGATGAGATACATTTAGCATGAAGAAGTTACTAAGTCGTAAGCATCAGAATTAATCTGTTTATAAAGTTAAGGGAAAAGTGATTTGCATCTTATTTGAACATGAATATATATCTGTACGGGTCAGCACTTCGGTGACATGTATACTTAAATCTTTTGTTACTCAACGACGAATGATTGACCCATAGAAGAAGCCGATACGATAAAGGTAAATATATTTGGCCCTGGATCCTCTGAATGTGTGAACAAACCCTCCGATACAAGTCTCTTCCTCAATCGCATGTGTGGTGACGGTTCGCTTAATTTATAAGATCGAATGAGCGGGTTTAAAAAAAATATTCATGATAACAAGAGCGTGGTCTTGAATATGAGGTATTCTCACCAAAAAGGGAGATGCCTCGATAGACTATAACTACTGCGATATATTATAAACCAATAACTAGAATCCGATATATTATAAACCAATATATCGGACAAATTCACTTATAAACCTTGACAATTACTAGAATCCGAATCATCAGAACTATAAACAATAACTACTACGATATATTATAAATCAATACCTTTTCATCCACGAAAACAAACATTACTCCGACTCAACCAGTTTCAGACCTTCAACCACAAGGAACAGTGAAATTGTAGGTACAGAAGAATGTTTTACTCAGTCCCATCCGTTTTTCTACTCCGGTTTAAAAGATTAAAAAATAAAGTTTGCAAGAGAAGCCTTAATGTTTGAACCTAAGGGATTCTTAATAGGGACGAGCTAGATTCTTAAACAAAATATGTTCTAATTTATAAGATTAAGAACAATGATTGAAACATTCTCTCTGTCAAGTAGGAATTCATATTATATCAGTCGGTTTTAGAGTACTAAATAAGGAGATCATTCTTATACAAAATAAAAAAGATTCAGCCAAAAATTCTAAAGTTCTACTTCCGATGTTCTCAAAGAAATAAACTTGAACTAATAAGTACTTGTAGCTTTTAAGGACTACTTACTCTTCTTATCATTCTCAAACATGTTGCACCCTGCATGCAGCAATGGAGTTTAGGACCCATGAACTGTTTACAGCTATTGCTCCAGTTAAATTAGCCAGCCCTTCTGCATCAGATTGTCTTTGGCTCAACACAGTTTCCTTCTTTTTGGGGTCGTAGTTATTAGGCAATTCCATGTTGTATATCACAAAAGTTGAAGGTACGCCATTCTCGTTATCAGAAATAGGCTTTCTATGTAGGATTGTGCCTCCCGCAGCAACAACAAGGTCTTGCAAATACTTCTTGTAAGAGGGCACATAATCTCCAATCAAGTAGAACTTTAGTCCATGAAAAAGCTTTTGTTGCTGCATGTTATGAATATAACCGAATCTTAATTTCAGAGACAAAATTATGAGGCACTTTCTGACAGCAAAAATCAAATTGTTTAAGAAAGGAACCAACCTTGTACAGAAGTCTTTGTCTTCCAAGCCGTGGACCATCTGTGATTCCATAGATATCACTATTTATTTCGTACTGCTCCTCACCAACATATTTTGTGGCTTTTATGCAAGCTTTAACCCCTGCAAAGGTTGAGGCATCTAAGAAATGATTTTACATGTATAAAACAAAATATATACAATAGAGATTTGTATGTGTATTTCATGTGTCAGGTCTTTTATCAATTGATTGAAAAGAGAGAATAATACTAACAGTCAATACTCAGTATCCATTTCCCCTCTAGAATGCCCATGAGAACTTTGACTGTTCGTTTGCACGCTCCATTCTCGTTAGTAGATGCAATCACATGGGTGACATTTGGTTCCCATTTTTTGGACACTGTTACTCCAGATACTTTCTGGAATTCAGAGACAATTTCCTGCATTTGAATGTTTAAAAGCATCTTAAATTAGTTTGTCAATATGCATAAACAGAAAAATAAACAAAACGATAAGCTGTTTCTTTACCTTCTCTTCAACTGTAAGAGCTGAACAACATAGAACTAATTTATCCAAGGATCCCCGTAAATACAAGTTTTGGTGGATATTATTGTCATGTTTCGTGCCAACTTGATTGTGTTGAGTTTGAGATTTTCTGGAATAGAAAGAACAAGAGGCAATATAATAAGAGTTTAAAACTGTGAAATGTGCTAAAAAATTCAAAGAAAGCATACTTTGTGGAACAGGTATTTCTCCTTTCCACTGATCCAATATCTTCACAAGGCAACTTGGAGGAGGTGTGAAGAGGGCATAATATAACAAAGTTATCCTGTTCCAAGAAATAGTAGATATTCAAAGAAAATAAACATATTAGAGAAAAACTTACAGCAATAAGAATTAGAATTAACGCATATATCACTTACAGCATCCCATCGGATTTCTGGAATAGCCTTTGCACAAGTAACATGAAAGCTCTTCCTACAACTCTTTTCACAACACCCAAGAGAAGCACCTTTGACCCCACAGCAGCAGCATTTTATTCTTCGACTCCTAGCTATTTCAGCTTCAAGATTAATAGCAGTCTCATCTTCAAAGAAAACATTGGGAGCCCTGCAAACATAAAATAGAGTTTACATATATGAGATAAAGAGAAGAAAAGACTTTCTGCATCATGATCAATCTTCTCAGGTCTGAGGTCAGAATTTTGATAGCTTTCTGTATAACTCCATCCATAAATCATATTTGTGCAGTAATTGTGTTTTTTGTATGCAAAACAGTCACACGGCAAAGATTTTGCTATGTCTCCTACTTGCCAGCTTTTGGTCCAAACCTATTCGTCTAATTTTCTTTGTATTTCTTACCACTCCGTGCAGTTCTTATGTGAATGTATAATCTTGGTTCCACCACTGTAGTCTGCAGAAACAGGCTTTCCATTTTCGTAGTGAACCATCTCTCCTGAAGCCTGCACCATTTGCATTAAGAGAAAGAAAAGGAAAGTGATTATGAAGACATTTAGCTGCTAAATAGAGAGCTACCTCTGAGTCTTCTGAAGAATGACAAAAGGCACATTGAATTTTGTTAGCAAGAGTCTGACATCTTTGCAAAGATATGCCTTTTGTTAGAGAAGGCTTCTCCAGGGTTGGTGAACCATCAAGAACTCTGACAGCAGGACTTAATTGAATCTTCTCAGTCATTCGAGCTTCCTCCGAAGAAACTTTTGTGCAACTCTCTTGATAGCTAGTGATTAATCCATCTTTTAGGCCACTAGTAGAGGAATTTTTCACTCCCTTACACCTAAGTTCCCTATCACACTTTGAAGTGGAAGCAGGCTTAAGATCTATAGCTTGCATGTTTGCCTTTACCTTCAACCGAGACGTGTTCCTATCATTGGAGACATTAGGTAGTAAAGAGGAAGTGTGAGCAGTAGTCAGATCTCCATTTGACTGAATTTGAACTGTTGATTCAACTAAATCAGCTGTTGACATATCTAGCTTTCGCTGTTTGGATCTTAGTGAAAAGTCTCTAGAGTTCTGGGTATCTTTTGTTCGTTTTCCTCCTCTCCTTTTCACACTTCGCTCTTCATCTACACCTTGTTCCTTACATGGTGTATCCGGTACCTCGGTCATCTTATTTTGTTCATCTTTATCAAGTGAAGCAGTCTTTTTCTTCCTTATACTACTCTTCTTCAAATTTGAAGAGTTTAGATTTTGGGTATCTTTTGTTTGCTTTCCTACTGTCCTTTTCACACTTTGCTCTTCATCTACACCTTGTTCCTTACATGGTGTATCTGGCACCTCGGTCATCTTATTTTTTTCATCTTTATCAAGTGAAGCAGTCTTTATCCTCCGAATTCTACTCTGCTTCAAATTTGAAGAGTTTAGATTTTGGGTAGCTTTTGTTTGTTTTCCTCCTGTCCTTTTCACACTTTGCTCTTCATCTACACTTTGTTCCTTACATGGTGTATCTGGTACCTCGGGCATCTTATTTTGCTTATCTTTATCAAGTGAAGCAGTCTTTTCCCTCCTTATTCTACTCTTCTTCAAATTTGAAGAGTTTAGAGTTTCATCAGTAGCTTGCCCCAGAGTAGAGTTTTCAGATTTATGATTTGAATCAACATCAACTCCAGAAACAGGATCCTTGTTTACTTTAGCACATTTGGCCTTCCTGCCTACCTTATTGCAGGTACCACTCCTACCTTGTTTCACTGTTGAGGTATTTATATGTTTTTTACTTGCTTTGCGCTTTTCATTAACTGTTGCAGATTTAAATTCGGGGATTTCACTGGCTTCAGGGACCTGCATTTTACTTAAACTTTCAGACAAAATAAAAAGCTTTAAAGGAGTAGCACTCCAGAGAAAAAAATCATGCCGAGCATACCAAAAGGCCTCAGATGAATAAATAATACCTTTGTCTTAGCAGCATCTGTAAAAATGTCAGGATAAAGGGGCCTCTGAGTCCATTCATACATCTCATTACCAAGATCTATGACATTTCCATGCCCTTCAACTACTAACTCAGGGTTTTTAGGAGGACTACTCCCATTTGAAGGCATCTGGTCCTCTGAGTCCTTTATATCACTAAAAGAAGGAAGAATCGGTGGTGAGACAAGATCTTCATCAGCCTCAGCAGTCTGGCTTGAATCTCGTTCCTCATCTTCATCTCTCAGCCAAAAGAAGGGTGCAAGGGCTACTTCTACTTTTTTACTTGGAGAAGAGATATCTTTCAAACCAGCACTGTTCTTAAACCCACCCTTGTGATTCTCAACAGACCCATCGCGTTTTGCAGATGTTGAGATATCAGGAAGATGCTGTGAAACCTGAACCCTTTTCTTGGTTGGAAAGGACGATTTGACAGTGGTAGGGCTGGAGCTTTCCTGATTGGTTTTATCAGTTCTTTTACCCCTTTTTCTTTTAGATCTCTGTTGCTTCTCCGCATCGTTGCAAGTCCCACTACTCATCTTTATGGACTTAAGGGATCCACCTTTCACATATATTTCTGCATCTATATCATACAGAAAGAACAATAAAGTCAGCTTGTGTTTGTACACCTTCAGGTTAAAACACCAAAGTGAAAATAACAGAGAAATATATATATGTTGGGGGAAGGATCCCAATGCAATAGAGCTGCATGTTCAATTAGCCGTGCATTTTGTTCTTTCAGCCGAGTGCAAATGTTGGATAACATACCTGATGGTTCAGTTGGTGGTGCATTTTGAGTGACAAGTATATTAAACCCCGAAGCATTTTCCATGCTCTTATAGATGCTGACCAAGTTATCCATATGAGGAGCAGGACGAACCTCTGTAAAATAATATGTTATTACAAGAGTGCATAATGTCAAATCCAAAATGCAAAGAAAACTTTCTTATCACTCAGAGACAACATATGAAGAGGCGGACATTGACATTTTAGTACCAAAAAATGTTATACCATGCTAGCTCAAAAAGTAACAAAAATTATCAACTCAGACATTGGAGAGCTAAACTCATACCATGTAAAAATCCCAAGTAAACTGCATAGACATTTTAAAGGAACACGATAAAATTATACAGGAAAACATGCAGCTTTGGACTGTTGCTTGTTCACGCAATAAGCTTTTAAATAGAGCTGAAGGCATGCAAGGAGACACTTAGATGATTACGTACTATTCTCAACCCAGTGCTTACTGGTAAAGCCTATGGACACAAGAGTATGCTATCTAACAAACCAGAAACACTGAACTGAATGTGTAAATGGTTTTCATTGTCTATAGATTCTCGTTTTCATTTGGTTGCCTCTTTATGAATATTCAGATTTCAACTACTTAATCAATAGTTACAAGAAAATCTGCCAACAGACTCTAACGTAATGCAGCAGTACGAAGCAATTAAAATATCAAACTGCGACAGTCAAACTCTAACTTAAGCAAAAGGTTACATTACATACCCCTACGCTGAAATGGAACTTTGCAAACTGGACAAGTAGAATCAGATTTCATTGATTTCACAATACACCCACTGAAAAAAAAAACAATTGAAAGAACCAAGAAATTAGAAAATTGGAAAGAAAGAAGAAAACATAAACCAAACTACTAAATCAACGAAATCAAAAAGCGACTGAAAACTCACTTGCAGAATACATGATTACATGTAAGAGAAACAGCAGAACCAAACAGGCTCAGGCTGCAAGTAAACACAAGGCCAGGATTATTGAGAATATAAACACAAAACCAAACTCAAAATCATTGAACTGAATTAACAATCTGAACATGATATTTGGATAAGGATATCTAATCGATTTTCTCTTCTTTTAGTTTGTAAACTACCGATGAACAGGAATAACATGATACAAGATTTATATCAAATCAAATCAAAGAGTTTACCAGATGGGACACTTGAGTTCTCGTCCCATTTTCTCCAGGTGTTCTAGTTCTGCCATTTTCTTGATTCCTTTTGGAGATTCCAGCGAAAACAATTGAAGATAGTTTATGAGGAAAAACTGGTTGATGAGAGAGAGAGAGAGGAGGAGGAGGATGAGTAGATAGTAATGAATACGATGATTATGCAAGAAACGAGACGAAGAAACGGAGGAGTCGTCGATTGATTTCTAGGTCGTCGATTGATTTCGATTGAAATCTGCTTTCTTCTTAATTTTTTCTTTCGAGATTTTTGTGTCCCGCCAGAAGATACAAAACCATCGGTGGTACTATTAAATATCGGATGGATAGGGCGGGAGATTTGAGTTTTCACCTCGCGTAAAAAAAGTTTGAAGAGGGGGCTCCGGTCAAATGAATTGTTCTATGTTAAAGTTTATTTGAATGTAATATAAATTTATTATTTAATAGTATTTTCATAAAAACTCTTGAAAGCATCCCAAACTATCCGTTTATTTATATATTAAAAGGTGAAATATCAATAAATATGTTAAAAATAAAATTTATTTATTGATAAATAACTAAAAACTTAATTAATATAACTCATCAAAAATTTAGTCTTTTATCAAAAACATCTTCCTATACAAAAACATCAAACAATACAATCACATATTTAAAAAAAAACAGATTTTTCAAAACCTAATTTAATAAAATAATGAAAATACGATTGGTTTTATTCTTTAAAAAGGAACAAAACTATATTTGTGATCGATTTTTAAAAAAAATAACTTTTAAAGTCGATTTAAGCTAATTTTACATTTTGCATTTTCGTTTTTTATTTCGCATTTCACACTTCGACAAAATAAAAATAAAACATAACATTGGTTTCATATTTCACAATAGTTTTCCCTTTCGCGCATAAAAAAGTCAAATTTAACACTAGTTTTTCATTTTGGTATTTTATTTTACCTCGTTTCATATTTTGCATTTTTATTTAACCCTAATTTTTCATTTTGTACTTGGCATTTGCGCAAAAAATAAATAAAATTTGACAATGGTTTTGCATTTCGCATTTCATTTTACTATGATTTCGCAATTCGTATTTTTATGTAAATCCGGTTTATTATTCCGCACTTAATAAAAAACAAAATCAAATTTAACATTAATTTCACATTAAGCATATAGGCAAAATAATCAAATTTAACCATGGTTTCACATTTCGCATTTCATTTTATCCTGGTTTCGTATTTCGGACAGCGTTAATCGAAGTTCAATAGCTCTAGTCGAAACTTATTCAGTGATAGTATTGAATATGCGACAAGCAACAAAAGAACTACACAACTTCAACTCGTACTCAAAAAGCTTAGTTTTGCGTCCAAAACAACAAAGCAATAAAGAACAAGCATGTAAACTCAAACACACACAATACAAATTTAATGTGGGTCGAATTATGTAAATCATACTTCCGCATGAAACATACACAAATTATATATATATATATATATAAGGTTACAAAATGAATCTTTCAAACATTAAACATCCAATCGCTTATTCATTTTTACAAAGCATTGTTCACTTACAAAAGAATCATAGATCTCTAAATGTCTATTCAAGTGTTTATCTTCTACATTAACTATAGTCGGAAGCTTCTAATTTTCTCTCTCAATTTCTGATTTGTCGCAATTGTTTCATATCCAACTATCATTATTTATAAAGGATCAATGGTGTGCGCAATACTATGCAACTCATACTAGCGCATAACAAGTCATTTCTTTATTTGGTCATGCAGACCATCACGAAAGGGAAAGTGTGACATTAATATATGTACGACAAGGGTATGTGACGTCTCATTATACTAGTGTCACATACAACACCTCTTAGATCGAAAACTTTATAATTAAAGACTAAGATTAGACATTAATATAGGCTATTAGTGACTCCGCTTCCTCTATAAGCTTTTAGGTGTCTTCATTTGTTTTAGCAATTACCTTTTATGAAGCTCTATAGTTTTTAACGGAAACAAATATGGTGGAAGCTTAGAGAAAACATCTAGCATCATTGTGTGAATTGTTCACCACCTACCCTAAATGTTTAGATTATGTTATGAAATGGATAATAAAATACGGTGAAAATTTTATTAATCATCGAAGCAACAAGATCAAACATGTTGGCAGTATATCAACCAACCAGTAAGTGCAAATTTCATTTTCAAAGTTACATTTTTTAATATAAAAAAAACCCAATGTTATAATAACAATAAAACTTGTATGTGTGAAAATGCGTACGTGCTCCTAAAACATGACATCGGTACCAACAAATGTAATGTTAAACTATTATCATAAAATTCAAATATTTTTGAATCTTTCGAGCTAATTAAGTTTTGTATTGCACATGGGCATAAAAACTACTATGTAATTATATATCACATGTAGGCCTATAAATAATAGAGAAAACTATTAAAAGGACTATAAATATAAGAGTATATTAAGTAGCATGTGAATATATTATTAGGAAAAACATGTGTTGTCTTGTGCATGTGTAGTTATGATAGAAACAGAATTTAGATAAATTCCTAAGAACAATTGCGATATATTTTTGAAAGAACTTGATATCGTTCCTAAATATGCAAATACGTGTGAAAATGCTCAATCGAAAAAATCTATCAATCATAAATAATTATGTACATCGCTAGAGTATGAAATTCGAGATCATATTATTAATAAGTTTATAAAGATCCTAAAACCTAAAACTAGTCATTTTGTACGGGAAAAACAACTGATCGTTTGAGGTATAAGAAAGATTTGGACCGGTCGACTAAACGTTACCCCGATTATTGGAGACAATTCATTGAGTAAACTGAGAGTACTAGCACGCCCATGGATATCTTATATAGCATGACTACCTCAAAAGTTCCTTCATTCTTAGTACCAAAACCTCTCACAACCAAAAGGAAAGTATGTCGACTAAAAAAACTATTAATAATGGAAATATAAATATGTACACGAGTGTATCCCAACATTTTTACATATTTTTATTAATAGCCTGGTATATATTATTCTAGACGAACAATGCGATTATCAGAGCGTATCGAGAGAAATATATGGTAAATATGACAACTAGGATTCATTTAGACGTGATGTGATATCATATTTAAATGGGCATTGAGATCTATAAATTGATGTTTTTTGTTCAATATATATTTTACAGATTTACTACATAGGTTAAATTGGGGTAAAAAACATTGTTAGTCCTCCATGTTTACCACTTGTATCAACATAGTCCCTTTCGTTCACTTCTGCATAAAACTCATCCCCTTCATTTTACAAATTTGAAAATATAGTCCATCCGCACATATAAACCATTTAAAAACTGACATGTGGCACTTAAATTCTAAGTTTTGTATCACTTTTGGTCCCCAAATCCCAAGTTTTGTATCACTTTTGGTCCCTCAGAATATGCGGATGGACTAATCGTGCAAATTTTTAAAATGAAGGGAATGTGTTTTATGCAAAAGTGAACGAAAGGGACTATGTTGATACAAGTGGTAAACATGGGGGACTAACAGTGCTTTTTAGCTGTAAAATTGGTTCAAAAGTCATCCGAAATCTATTATTAGATAACATTTCTCAACATCGAGTTAGTAATAGCAACTCGATATCAATATCTTGTATACCATATATATTAGCCGATTGGTTAACGTATCAACCATTACGTGGTTGTCCACATTATTCAACACCTGTTATAAAGATTAGTATTTTTCATATATGACATCCATTTCGTACACGTAAGTATATCAATAACATTATTATTTTTTATTTTTCTAAGTTTTCAGTGTTTATCTAATTCTTAAATTTAATTTCATATGCAACTACTTCTCGGGATGGACCTTTGCTGAAATTGTACTATGTTTAGACTTTGTAGTATTCCAAGAAATTAAGTGCTAGATTAGTTTCATACTATTATAGATTAAATAATTTTACCTAAATCATGTTGGCAAAGATACCGAACCGTAACGAATAAGCAATACTGACCGATCTGACCAAATATGATCTGTGATTATGTTACTTTTCTTTTTTTAATCTTCTTTACGTATTGTTATATTATGTTATGAAACTCTTGCACTTAAGTATATAATATTTGATTTCACATGTTACATTAAACTTATTTATATTAATGTTTGAGTTTATGCTACCCGCCAAATATCCTGTCAAACAGTTTGGTTCTTAATCACCCGCCAATTAAAAATTCTCGTGAAATATGGTTTTCCGCTTAGTAGAATTTCTTTCTAAGTAAGATTTATCGTCGTCGTCATATTTTACCTATTAATATATTGATTTTAAATCGTGTCATATTTTACCTATTAATATATTGATTTTAAATCGTGTCATATATATTTATCTACCAGATAACATATCATATAAAAATAAGAACTATCTTAAGTATTAAGGTTAGCATGCAATGGAAAGAGCAATGTTTTATAGAGATGAGCATATCCGATGAAAGGATCACAAATGTTAGGAAGTTTTCTCTTAACCGTGTATGATCTAGGAGTTATTTGTTATTTCTTCCCTAACAATGTCCTCTTGTTCTTTACTGAAAATTCCAGAAGCTTGGACCTTTATTGAAGCATTATCAAAATATGAATCATCATATATGTTCACAACTATTTCTTCCATAGAAATATCCTCGTGTTATTTAGTAGCGATTTCATAAGCTTGGACCTGTATTCACGGATGTTATGTCTGTTTTATCGTTGTTCTTCTGTATGTCACCACATGCAGCATACATGAAATTGCAGTTTGGTTTCACTTATCTTTTTTTCTTCAGGTGTTGTTCAAAGTCTTTTACACATACACATGTTATGTTGTTAGTTGTATGCATCACGCTAGTTAGAGCTTGGCTTGTTACTGGCCACTTAATATTGGATAATATATTAGGAATTTTTGTTTGTGTTTTGTTTAGTTTGTCATCCATGTAAGTCTTCAAAATATAAAAGTATGTGTTATGTTGCTTGTATACATGTTTGCATGTGACATACTATGATTTTTCTTCTCCGAAAGATGTTTTGGTGCTAATTTTATGGTGTCGGGTGCCACACAACAAGTTGTTAGCTTAGAACAAAGTTTTTTTTAGCTAGGAGACGTTCTAATTTTTGTGTTCTTTTTTTGAAAATCATTTGAATAAGTTTATATGCAAACTTCATTTTGTGTGCTTGGATCTTAACAAATCCATAAATATGTCTCTATGTTGTTTGGTAGTAACAAAAACATACATTATGCTTAAGACTATGTCAAAAAGTTGTAGTTGAGCCCCTGACCCTCCTTCACTCGTAACTACTGACCCAATAATATAGCTCAATTTAATAAGCACATATGTGAGAAACAAAATAACACATAACATATAAAAAATGTGTAAAATACAAATATGAATTGCAATAGAATACACAAATATGACGATGATGATACAAAGAGTGGTATCATTAAATTAGATACATGTGTGTATGCACAAAAAAGTAAACATATAATCATATAAATAGACTATGTAATATGTGTGAAATTGAACACGAATATATTATGTGGAGATGATACAAATGTAGTAAAAGTGTAACACTTAAACGACAAAAAAACGCAAAGTTGACGCTTTGTATGTCAACATTTAAATGATGTGGGCATATTTAGCACATATGACTACTCGGAAAATGAGTGAGAGATATGTACATATGGATAACTTTTACATTGCTAAAATATATAATAAAAATTATTAAAAATATTACCAACAAAAAATAGTTATAATTTGAAAACTTAGTCATTTGTCAAATAATTAATTGATTTGACATTCAAATGGGGACAAAGATTTCAACTAGAGACGAGCTCTTGTTTTTTAATAGAGACGGACATTTAAATGTAGATGATTCGACTGGAGACGAATCCTCTTCTTTGTTGAACTGCCTTATTTGTATGAACATTTTTTATGTTGTCGAATCATTTTTCTTATTTATTTTGAAGAAACATTTTGACAGGCCCTCTACATTTTCTTCAAATGTTGAAAAAAAAAATTCTCTGATGCTAGTTGAAATAATATTATTTTAAAAATAAATATATTAATCATATTTCTTTTAGTAAATGTTAATTAGACTGTATGAATATATTTAATTTAATAAATAATATATTTGATTGTGTATTATATTTAATATTTAATCTACTATAGTCATGATATCTTAATATATATAATATATATATATAATGCATGAAATATATTTAATTCATTATAGTTATTATATTTAAATTAAATAGATACGCAACTTATTTTTTTTAAATGAATTAGTATATTTGATTGTATCAATGTATTTAAGTTATTGTAGTATTAATATTCAAATTGCAGGAATACATAATTATTCAAATAATATATTAATATTAAATAAAAATAAATAGCAAGTATATTATTTTTAAAATATATCAAAATGATTAATGAACATAAAATCAAATTTTTACTGATTAAAAAATAAAATCAATTATGTTATGGAAACAAATACTAATATATTAATAATTAAAAAATAGTTGAACATCAGCCAAACATATTAATCGCCAACGAAAGTTGTGTACATAGTATTGATGTAAGTAAGTATTTTATGATAATAGATGTGGATGCATAATATGTATATAATATGTTGTAAAGTTAAAAGACCATCAATGAATAACATACGTTCTAATGAATTTAGTCGAGAATACATCTGATTTAATCATGATTCTCTAAATAGAAAACTCATGATTCGTTACCTTTATTTTTGGACGAGATAACATTTGATAATCTTTCTAGAACCCTATTTATCTAACAAAACAATTTTGGCTGTTAGAGAAGTGAAAAAATAATAGTTCCCACACACATAATAAAATAAAGTAATAATATTTTTGTATCAAGAATAGTTCAATCTTTAAACTATACTTCTATTTATACAATATACAAATATACTAAAAAAGGAAACTCTTGTTACATGTAATAAATTATAATAATGTTTATTAGTAGCTTATAACGCTTTTTACATTCTTATAATATTTTTTGATTTATTATTATCCAAATATTGTATATGAATCTGACATATGAAGTAAGGCATTCAACGTGTGCTAGCTTAAAATTACTAATTTAATTACTAGAGATATAATAACTTACTTGGAAGTGCTCTTTTTCTAAACAAGCGAGTGCAATATCAAATCGCACATCTCTTGAATTTAACAAATGACGTAAGTTTGACTAATCAGTTATAATATTTACAGTAGTTTGATGTTAAATATTATTTATATAAGTTAATATAATCTTATATTTATGTTTATTGGTGTATTTTCATCTTATATTGAATGTTATCTCAACTTATCGTTTATGTATGATCGTATTGATACTACAAAAAGGAAGGTCAAATCAGAAAAATTGTCCTAAGATGAATAATAAAGATAATCATTAAGTTTTTGAAATTTCTAAAGCCTCAATTGTTTTAGATGGTTACAAGTACAATGATGTGTTAATGAGTTACACTTGTAGGTAAGATAACAAGCAAGGTTTGCAATTTGGAGTTTCATTCCATATAACGTCCAACAAACATTAGTTTGAAGACCCGAAGTTGTTTGATGGTGGCAAGGTCATAATAAAGAATGATAAACCCTATGTCACAAAACTAATAAAGATCATTCGTCTCAAATGTCTACATAACTTGAGAAAGTGATAATAAATGTGAATTATATCTTAAATATTAATCATAAACTTCTATATATATTAGATTATTAAATGATAAAGAGTTTAATTATGAAAGATGAGATGTCGAATTTAGGATTCTACATGACTCATTAGTTTTTACGAAAGTATATAGAAACAACGATATGTTAATTCATGAATGGTATGTAGTAGTCGGAGATGTGTATTTTGTAAATGATTCTACCAAATTGTGACATATGCGGTTATGAAATTTGTAAGAGGAAGACTTGAATAGTCTTAGAAAATAAGAGTTGTTGGATGATGGAAAATTTTATAAGTTGAGGTTATGTGAAAACTCTGTGTTGGGAAAGATTAAGAGGGTTAACATTTGATGCTTTTAAGAAATAAAAAAAACTAGTGAAGAATGAAGTTGGGAAGATGCTAATGAATTTGGGATTCTAGACACATTATATGTGAACTTGACTCAAAACAAAATCTTTGTAAACTTTGACATCGATCGGTGTGGAATATAGGAAGTACTGTCATTAGGGTGCTTAAATGGACTGGAGATTTCAGCAAAGAAATCCCAATTACCCCTGTATGGATTCAACTTCACCTCACAAAACATTTATATGATAAAAACATAGTCAAATACATAGCTTCGATGATATGTTAGCCACTGGTTATGAAAGTTCCATATGAAAACATGTTATTTCATTATTCCGCTGCATTGGTTGAAATGAATGTTACTAGGAAGCATCAATGTGATGTGTGGATTGGTTTTGGAGCCAATTATGGTCACTGGGCCAAAATTTCATACTTGAATATTCCACAATACTATATGCACTGCCAACATCTGGGCCACTGTAAGGATCAATGTAAAAAAGTTCAGAAATATAATACAAATAACTTATAGAAAGATTTGGACACTACTGGAGTTATAAACAACAAGCAAATTAAGTCTATGGTTGTTAATGAAGCCATAACTGACCAAGAAAAGGAACAAGAACATAATGAAAATACAGTTGGATTTAAGACTCATGATCAAGGTGAAATTATAGAGGCGTTTCAAACACTTTCCTATGGTGTTAATGTTGCTAACACTGACTACGAAAATCTTGAATCAGATTATTCACCAAAGGCTTACAATATTGGAAGTCTCCAAAACTCACCAAGAGTAAACATCACTAAGGAAAAATTGACATCACAATCACCTGAATTCTATAGAGAAGATCAAGATACCAACTGCACAAATTCTCCTGAAAGAATAGAACCTTCACTAAAAGAAACAAGTGACAATACTGCTAATCAAAGAGAAAACATTGAGAAATCTCCAGAAGAACCAGGAAAAAATGAAAAAGATGAAGAGTAATGAAGCTTTAAAGAAATCTTTGATAAAAAAAAAGTCTGCTAAAGGAAAGAAAAGAACGAGGAGCAAAATTATTAAAGCTCTGCAATTCAATGGAGCAAGTAAATCTAAGTCTTCAAACTCTCATAATGATTAACATGATATATTGGAATATAAGAGGAATTAAAGACAAAGTATCTTTTAGAAGACTTATTTATCTAACTAAAAAGAATAATGCTAAGAAAATTGCAATTCAAGAACCTTTAATCAATTACGATGATATAGATAACATTGCTAGGAAGTTGATTTTTCAAAATCTGCTCATAACATTTCTAATAAAATTTGGCTCTTCTGGCATGCAGATCTATCTATAACTATACTAAATTATCTAAATCAGTGTATTAATGTTAAAATTAACTTCAGAAATGACCCCAAAACTTTCTTGCTTACTGTGGCTTATACAAAATGCCAGAGACTCAATAAAATTGAGCTCTGGAATTTCTTAAAAACCATCTCTTCAACTGACCTTGAATGGATGATTTGTGGTGATTTTAATGTTATTTGTTCAATTGATGAACATCTAGGATGCAAAAAATTTTGTCTTAACAACACTAACGACTTTAATGAGATGATAAGTCACTGCATAATTGAAGATGCAGGTTACACAGGCTCAAGTATACCTGGTCTAATGGCTCAAAGTGGAAGCGTTTAGATAGATTTTTCATTAACAACAAATGGACTGACTTTTTTACTGAAACAAAGACCAATTATCAAGCTAGAACCTATTCAGATCACATGCCTATAATTATTTATATTTCTAATGATATTACTAGAGTTAAATCTAGCTTTAAGTTTCAGGAAATGTGGACTTTGGATGATCAATTTCTGCCATTTGTAGAGAACAATTGGCATCAGGAGATGGATGGTGATCCTTTGTTCAAATTCTGGAATAAGTGAAAGTGTCTCAAAAAAGGTCTCACTAACTGGAACATATCATATAACATCTTCAATAAAGTTCATAACTTAGAGGAGGAGGCCCTGGCCATGGAAATAAATCACCAGACTCAGCAAAACAATGAGTCTAAGCATAACCTTGTGAAAGTCAATGCTTTGCTCATTAAGGCTCAAAAGATGGACGAATCTTTATGGAGACATCAATGCTACACTAACTGGACCATTAAGGGTGATAAAAATACAAAAAAAATCCTCAGTTTTGTTAAAAAGAAAAGGAAAAGAAATAGTATTAACGGAATTAAAAGCGGAGATACCTGGATTACTCATAAGCATTATATTGGCCTCTCTGCTGTGGAGTTCTTCATGAATGTCCTCACTGAATATCCCTATAACGACAAGGAGGAAGAGGAGATCTGCATGAATGACTCAATGTTCAATAACATTCCCAGAATTCTTAATGAGAAGGATAACGAGAATCTTCTTAAGCTTCCTGAGAGGATGAAATTTGGAAGATTATTAAGACTATCAACCCTGCAAGTGCACCAAGCATGGATGGTTACACTCAATGTTTTTATAAAAGTTGATGGGCTATTATTATAGATGATCTTGTGAATGCAATGAAGGATTTTATTCTTAGCAAAAATATATCTAGTGGGATCTTTGCCACTGGTATCTGCCTTATTCCTAAGCATAATAATCCTTTGAGATGGAAAGATTACAGACCCATCAGTCTAGCTCTCTCCTTAATCGAATTATGTCTAAAATTATAGCCAACAAAATCTCTTTAGTTCTTTCAAAAATTAGCTCTCCTAATAAAGGAGGATTTGTTCCTGGTAAATACATTTATGAAAATATCCTTATTACGAAAGAGCTGCTCTTTGATCTTAACAGGAAAGTTAATAACAACAACATTCTGATCCAGCTTGACATGTCTAAAGCATCTGACAAGCTGGCTCACTGTTCTATCCTTAAAGTTCTTAAGAAATTTGGATTCTCTAATAGATTTGTGTGTCTCATAATTTTTTTTTATCTCTGCTATTAATGTCTCTATGTTGGTTAATGAAGAAGTTACTAGTTTCTTCAAAACTAATAAAGGTTTAAGGCAAGGAGATCCCATCTCTCTCTGCCTCTTCATCATTGCTGAAGTGGTTCTTTTAAGAGGAATCAACTCTTTTTTGTCTCTTCATAAGAATATGTATAAACAAAAGTAGAAGCTCCTTGCACATCAACAGTCTTGCTTTCGTAGATGATATTCTGTTTTTTACCAACTTTGAGGATTTTACAATTGATAATCTTTGTAACTTCCTTCAAATATATCAAGATTATCTGGAAAGGTTATTGATAAAGATTAAACTAAAATTGTAATCACTATTGGGATTAGCTCCTCTAAGATCAATGTTATTACTAGCAGTTCTCGCTTTCAACTAACTATCTTCCTACTGATTATCTTGGCGTTACCATTAGCACTAACAACAGGGCCAACAATTACAATAATCTGATGTGCAAAATTAACAACAAGATCGAAGAATGGGATCCTGCTCATCTTTCATTCACTCGAAGAATCACGCTGATTAACTATGTATTGACGAATATCATTCTTTACTGGATGTAGAGCAATGCTCTTCCCAAAGGTGTCATTTAAAATATTGAAGCTATATTCAACATGCTCCTTTGGGGATAAAAAAACACTGAAAACAAGATCCACTGCTGCAGATGGAGCAACATTTGTAAAACTTTTAAAAAGGGAGGCTTAAATGCCAGAAATCTTGTTGTATTCAAGACTTTATCTCTTGTAAGCTCTAGGCAAGTTTCAGAGAAAATAACTCTCTCTAGTCTAAATTAATACACAATATCTATTGCAATACTTTGTATCCTTTGCAGATTAGCTTCTCAAAGCTTGGCTCTATGATATGGAAAAGAATGATGAAGATAAGAACAACTGCTGAGAATCATATTAGCTGGAAATTGGGAAAAGTAATGGTTGATTTTTGGCTGGATAACTAGACTAATTATCAGCTTATTTTGAAGCTTAATGACACTAATAATAATATTTGGTTTATTAGTCAAAAGGTTAGTAACTACTGTTCTAATAATAACTGGAATATTAATAGTATTTGTAATCTTAGTCAGCCTGCTGATATAGATAGAATTAAGAACTTTTCTGTTAAAGATGATAAAGATGATACCATGATTTGGAATCTCTCAAAGAATGGTACATTTAATATAAAAGAAACTTGGGATGAGATTAGAACCTAGTATAGCACCTCTTTTATTTATAAAATCATGTGGAACAACTTAACACCTAACAAGTACTCATTCCTTCACTTGAAGCTGCTACACAATTATATACATATTGATACCTTAATGCATAAGAGAAACATCTCGTTGGCATCTAAATGCCAATTCTGTAATAACATTGAGTCCTTTCTATCATGTATTTGTTGCATGTAATTTCGCTTGGTCCACATGGTCTTATTATGCAGATATTTTTAAACTTTATATATCAAGGCACATGAATGTAATGCACATCACTAGAATCTGGTACTAGACTCCTTCAAAGAAAGTTCAGGTAAGACAAATCTTACATTTTATCATTCTTAGTATCATTTGGAAAGCTAGAATATGCTGCTAAAATCAAAGGTATAAACACCTTCTTCAAGTTTTCTAATATTCAAATTAATAACGTGCTTCATACTCTTGACAAAAAAATGCTTCTGAAAAAGTCTTATTGGACTGGTAATAATCAGGTTGCAGATATGGTGGGCTGTTATAACCACTCTTTAAGCTTTAAGAACATGCCCTTATACCTCAAATGGATTCATCCTCCTACTGACCGTCTGAAACTAAACTCAGATGCTGCTTGCCTAGGCAATGGAAAATCTAGTGGTTTCGTTGTCATTAGGGATAGTGTTGGCAATCTTTTAATAAATTCTAGTTCTCTCTATGGGAAGCTTAATCTTTTCCTTGCTGAAGCTAGGGCTCTCCTTGATGGTTTACTCATATGCAAAGCCAACAAATGGTCTAATGTTGACCTTGAGTCTGATGCTCTGATTCTAGTCAATATTTTGGGTGAGAATAGCAAGAATACTCCATGGTATCTTAATCATGTTCTAGCTTGCATTAGAAATCTGATCCATCCTTCTATGACCTTCAAGCGTATCTTCAGAGACCAAAATCAGGATGCTGACTAGCTAGCCCATTGGTCTCTGAAATGCAAAAGTAATATAAGCATAAACATCAATATCATCCCTATTAGATTGAAATCTATTATCATTCTTGAAGCATTGGGCTTAGGCTATATTATTAATCAATGAAATTGCGGGGTTATTAAGTAATTTAGGTGAAGCAGTACTTTCGAATATTTAGAGCTCTTGTCAAGTTCTTGGGATTGGAGCTTCAGGTGCAGTTTCTCGACTTGATATGCTAAGTATTGATGTTTCTCTAATCATCAATCAGAAGTTGTAGCTGAATGGATTATGAGGATGCGTGAAGCTCTTCACTGGATTTTTAATACTGAGGCCTCGAGTTCTCTTTGTTTCTCCTGTCTTGCCGGAGGTGAGAAAGTTGAAACCAGTACCTAAAGCTGAAAGAATTCTATCAAGAAGGTGGCTGATTGAAGGTTGGAGCGCTAAAATTGAAGATTGAAGCTATACTGAAATATTGTAGGCTGGGTTAATTTAAATATTTGGTTTTGTTGTTTTGGAAATTTTGGGCGCCAAATTTGAGCGCCAATGTAAATATTATTCATTAATCAAAGATTTCATTTAAAAAAAAGGATAAACTGAACATTGCTAGATCATATATATATGCTTTTAAAAGCTGGTACAAGCCACTTTTTGTACCAATTCACTGATTCGCCCACTTGTTATTCTTCAGTCTGCCCATGTGTCATTTGTCACTTCGTCGTTTGTATTCGTAGTTCTCACCCGTTGAGCTGTCTTATGCGCATAAGTCTAGCCCCCTAGATCTGTTGTAGCCGCATGGATAGACACATGTCTATTCTGAAGCTTAATGCCACTGATAATAATCTTTGGTTTACTGGTGAAAAGGCCAGTAACTACTGGTCTAATAATAGTTGGAATCTTAATAGTATTTGTAATCTTATACAGTCTGCTGATATAGATAGAGTTAAGAACCTTTATGTTAAAGATGATAAAAATGATACCATGATTTGGAATCTCTCAAATAATGGTAGATTTAATATAAAAGAAACTTAGGATGAAATTGGAACCAAGTATAACACCTCTTTTATTTATAAAATCATGTGGAACAACTTAATACCGAACAAGTACTCTTTCCTTCACTGGAACCTGCTGCACAATTATATACCTATTGATACCTTAATGCAGAAGAGAAACATCTCCTTGGCATCTAAATGCCAATTCTATAATAATATTGAGTACCCCTATCATGTATTTGTTGCATGTAATTTCGCTTGGTCCATATGGTCTTATTATGCAGATATTTTTAAACTTTATATATCAAGGCACATGAATGTAATGCACATCACTAGAGTCTGGTACTGGTCTCCTTCAAAGAAAGTTCAGGTAAGAAAAATCTTACCTTTTATCATTCTTAGTATCATTTGGAAAGCTAGAAATAGTGCTGAAATTAAAGGTGTAAACACCTCTTTCAAGTTTTCTATTATTCAGATTAATAATGTGCTTCATACTCTTGACCAAAAAATACTTCTGAAAAAGTCTCACTGGACTGGTAATAATGAGGCTGCAAATATATTGGGCTGTTATAACCACTCTTTAAGCTTTAAGAACATGCCCTTATACCTCAAATGGATTGATCCTCCTACTGGCCGTCTGAAACTAAACTCAGATGCTGCTTGCCTAGGCAATGGAGGATCTAGTGGTTCTATTGTCATTAGGGACAGGTTGATAATATTTTAATAGATTCTAGTTCTCTCTATGGGAAGTTTAATATTTTCCTTGCTGAAGTTAGGGCTCTCCTTGATGGTTTGATCATATGCAAAGCCCACTTCCTAGAGATAGAAACTTTGATTTTGTTTATGAGAAAACCTCCCTCTCGTAAGAAACCCAAGAAGAAAACCGATCCTCCCAAGAAACCAGTCTTTGGTTTCATCGACTACCTCAGCATCACCGACAGAGTAGAATACCGAGCCGGCGGGTTAATTCACAAGGGTCCTGTATCACCACTGAGTTTGGAACCGTTGATCTTTTCACAACCTAGAAATTCAGGCCTATCTACACTCTCTCTTAACGCAAGCTTTCCAAGTATCCCAAGGGCTTCGTTGTTAAAGAAAGCCAACGCTACTGCTCGTTTACTCCTTTAACAACTAACAAATCTGACATTAAAACTCACCCTGCTTCTTTAAAGCCCCGGGATACCGTTGACCTTCCCAAAACCTCGTTTTTGACAATAGGTGACTCTAGCTCTTCATCTACCCCCCCCCCCCCCCCCCGACTGAATACGTCCAGCTGACCCCAACTATTATAGGGGTTCAAACCTGCCATAACACTGCGACTACTCCTAAGTGGATGGTCCAACATCATGAGGAGAGAAGAAAATGCGAGGAAGCTGCTTCCAAGAAGTCTGAGGTTCCAACGCCTGGTCATAACCGAGTTAATAACAGCTCGAGTGTGGTTCCCGCAACTCCTTCTTCTAAAGGGTTGAAGTTTTCTCATAAATCCTTGCCCAAAAGAGTTCAAAATACCGAGGCTGAGAAGCCAGCTCTTAAAATTTCCAAAGCATCTGCCTCAACAAGGGTCAAAGATAAGCCCACCGAAAAAGATATTCATAAACCTTCATCCAAGGTGTCTGTGTTGACAAGGGTCGAGGACAAAGATTTTGAAAAAATCATTCGCAAGCCTTCAACCAAAACTTTTGTGTCGACAAAGGTAGAAGATAAAAATACTGAGAAAACTACCCAGAAACCCTCCAACAAGGCATTTGCATCGGCAAAAGTCGAAGATACACTTACCATGGCACCTGCATCAGAAAAGTTGGGGACAAAAGTGCCGAGCTAGACGTTCCAACAACTCCAGAAACTCAAGATACTCTCGCAGCTGCCGAGGCTGAAAGAAAGCCTTTACCTCTTGAATTTGTCGACATTGTGACAGGCTACCATATTCACCTTCCCAACGATCATATTATATCTCTTTTTAATAGAAAGTACATATATTATTCTCCTAATGAGGAAGCCGACCTGAACAAAATCTAATGGATTATTGATTGCGTCAATGTTCTCTTTCCAAAGCCTGGTGAGACTCCTTTGTTTGTACAAGCTCGAGAGATAGTGTTTTTCATCGAGCTTTTCAACTACGGTCTACGGCTTCCCCTTGATCCCGAAATCGTCAGATACTTCGAGATCCTCGAGATTTTCCTGACCCAATTAACTCCTAATACTTGGTATACTTTAATGTCTACCATTATAGCTTCTCGACTGGCTGAGATCCCGATCTCCATGGATGAATATATAGGTATATCTTAGTTGTCAAAGTCTCCTAAGCTTCCCTTCTTATACTCTTCCATTCCTAACCCGAAAAATATAGTAAACAACTTGCTGGAGGCTGACAGGTCGTGGAAATACCGATTTATCTTTATCAGCGGTGCTTGGGAAAATGGCCGACCCTATAGCAAGGAAAATCTTAGGTGTCTTATGTACAAATGGACTCCTGAAGGTATGTACTTATATATATTTTAACCGGCCCTCTTTCTTAAGCTTGCAAGGTAACCATTCACGAGTTGAGAAAAACCCACTTTAAGAACGCCTCGATGATCTTTGCCAAACTTCGAGCATTTTCCAGGAAGAATTGGGGTCAACAATTTCGTCGATGCTTTAAGAACACCAATCTTATTAACAACAACCTTTGGCGTTGCTCCAACGATATTCTAAGCATCGAAGAACTTCTGACTCCTTGTGATGTCGTCGACCTCGTAAAGAGGTTTGAGGCCCTAGACTTTGAAGTATTGTTGCCCAAAAGGGATCGGGCGCCTAGCAAAATTGTGAAATCAGAAGAGTTGTCCAATCCGGAGAACAAACAAGATAATGCTGATGGTACTGCCGTAGATAAACCTACTGAAGTACCACCCTCAGAACCAGAAACCACTGTCATTCTTAGTGACCCAGTTGTAAGCAGGGATAAATCCCCTATCGCCGTTAAAGGTGGACAGAAAGGACGTGGTGACAAACAGAAAAAGAACGCCACAGTTGAAGAAGAGAACCCTACCTTAAACAAGAAATCCAAAGGGAAAAATGTTGTACCGCAGAACAGATCACCATTCCCACAATGTTTGAAAAATTTGGTGGTGCGAAGTTGTCAACACCCATCGAAACTTGTGTAGGAGGAAAATGATAGGAGGAAATGCATTCTGCAGGTAAAACCAAAGCGTCGAACCACTCGGGTGGTCTTGCTGTATTGGCCCAGCACGATCATACTACTTGTCAAGGAAATTCAATGCATCCCGATCCTACATTCTTGCTTGTTCGTGCCCAGAGTTTGAACTCTTTCTTCCTTCAAGATTCAAATATCGTGGCCAACTCTCTGCAGAACATGCTCGCCCCCATAGCCCAAAAGGAAAGGGAAGTATTAAAACTTCAGAGAGAACTTGTCGAGCTCAAGAGAAGAATTTTGTCCAAAGCCAAAGAATCACAAGACTTAGTTGATCTTGCCAACCAACAAGTTGACACTGCCGAAGCTAAGATTTAAGCTTTTGACGTGAAAAAAAGAGACTGAGAAAAATCTATCTCTCAAGCCAATGAAGATCACATTAAAGTTGTCGAAGAATTGGCTTCCCAGAAGCTTCAAAATGCTTACCTTCGCTGGCGATCAACGAAAATGGCTAAGGAAATTCACAAGCTCCAAATAAACCTTGACAAAAGTAAGGAAGAAACCGTCTCTTTGCCACCACGTGAAAAAGGTTATGGAAAGAGAAGTTGTCGACGCAATGGTCGGCTATGTTCTGAATTTTCATGCACAATGGCCCTGAATGCAATTTGGGTCGATGTGGTTAGACGTCCCCGAAGAAGATTGTCCCGACGACGTTGATTGTACCGACCTTGAACTTGAATACACTGAACCATTTGAAGACTCCTCCGATGCTTGAACTCTACAACTCGGATATGTTTGTTTTTTTTTGTTAACAGTTAAGACTTGACTTGGTTGTTTTTTTTTAATTTCCATTCATATCCGTTTTTTGTACTCTATTCGACATCCTACCCATTTTTTGTAATCGAAAGTTATCAATTTTCGACGCCAAAGTTAATGGGTTTTACTATGCTTAAATTTGTAGATCGACTTTTTAGCTGAAAAAACCTTGTGATAGGCTCGACTGTGTTGATCAGCGCTAAAGTTGAAAAACCTTATTAGGTTTGAATGTGTTGATCAACTTTAATGTTGAAAAACCCTTTAATGGGTTCGACATTGTTGATCAAATTTGATATTGAAAAACCCTTTAATAGGTTCGACGTTGTTGATCGACTTTAATGTTGAAAAAACCCTTTTATAGGTTCGAAGTTGTTGATCAACTTTAATTGTTGAAAAACCGTTTTAAAGGTTCGAAGTTGTTGATCACCTTTAATTGTTGAAAAAACTTTTTATAGGTTCGAAGTTGTTGATCAACTTTAGTTGTTGAAAAACCTTTTAACATGTTCGACAATATAACAAAAGTAAACTTATGTTAAGGATCCAAAAATTTACTAAACGGGTCAGTTTAGATAAACACCTCATTAAACGCCTCTCCACGACACCAGGATAGGAAATAGTGTGTCCCCGACTAAAATTGTCTTACAATGAAGTTGAAAGAAAGCGGTGAAAATTAACAATCATTCTAAGTACAACTTGAGGTGCTCAATTTTCTAGAGAAGACGTGAAGGTTAGCCAAATCTATCCTTCAATCGATAAGTTCTTAACTTTACTTTTTCTAATCACTTGGTATGGTCCTTCCCAATTGGGTGCCAACTTCCCAAGATGCTTGTCATTTGTATGGAGGAATAATTTTCGCAGGATTTTTTCCCTGACCTTGAAGTCTCTTCTTCAAACTTTTAAAACACCCATGCTCTTCATTAGGGTCTGATAATGCAAGCAGCTTAAGTGAGCCTTTGCTCGTTTTTCCTTTATCAGATCTAAAGCCAAGGCTTGATTTTCATCATTAGCACTTTCCTCGTAATGGTTAATTCTGAAAGAGGGGAACATTGTCTCTGTAGGGATTACCGCGTCCATGCCATATACCGACCTTTTCTTCCACGATCCTCTTAAGTCCGCTGATGATTGTTCTGTTTATTATTTCAACCTGTTCGTTAGCTTGAGGAATAAATGAGGCTAAGAAACACTGTTATATATTATGGTTCACACAAAATGATCTAATTTTATTGGTGTCAAATTGGGGCCATTGTCCATGGTTATCTTCTAAGGGACCCCGTATCGACAACAAATGTTCGACCATATGAATTTTACCACATCTTTAGCTCTGGTTCCTGACAGTGGCTCCGCTTCGACCCATTTTGAGAAATAATCCACTGCAACCACTATGGTTTGTCTTCCTCCAGTTGCTAACGGGATCAGACCTACTAGATCTATCCCCCACCTGTCAAATGGTAGGCCTTCTGAGATGAATTCGAGGGGGACTGCTGGGGTGTGGATTGAATTGGTAAACCTCTGGCATGTATCACATCTTTTGACCAACTCCTTGGCATCAGTTGCTAGCATAGGCTAGTAGAAACCTGAAAACAGAACTCTCCTAATTAGTGTCTTGAATAAATAACGTGCCGACCCTTAACCATCGTGTAGCTTAGACAACACCATATGTGACTCCTCGTGCCCCAATCATCTTAACAAAGGTATGCTTGCGAACTTTTTATAAAGAATGTTTCCCAGTAAAGCAAAACCTAGTGCATAGTACCAAACACTTTTTGCCAAATTCTTATCATCAGGCAATACTTCTTCAGCCAAAAACTTTATAATGGTACTCCTCCAGTCAGCATTCGAAGTTGTTGAGATTTGGCAGGCCATGTCCGGTCGGCTTTCTAGGTCTTTCCATTTCAGAATAGATGGATACTCCTGAGTCAGAATCCAAGGTTATTCTCCAACATATGTTGTGGTTGTCAATGAATCGGAAATTGTATTATTTTCCCTTCGGACATGCTCATAAGCAATCTTTTTAAAGGATGAAGCCAAAAAATTTAAGGTTGCTAAGTATTGTACTAGATGCTCTTTTCTCGCCTCAGATTTTCCCGTTGCGTGATTAATCAGTAGCTGCAAATCACTTAACAACCGAACGTTCATGGCTCCTCATATCTGCGTCAACCTTAAGCCTGCCAACGCTGCCTCTTATTCGGCCTCGTTGTTCGAAGCCTTAAAACCAAAATGAATCACTTGATGCATCGCAATCTCCGATGGTGTAGAAACTTGTACACTTCCCCCACATCCGTTGATACTTGAATCACCGTCGGTTCTGACTATCCACTCATCTGAATCTACCTCTGGTTTGGTTGCTACCTCATCTGGTCTACTAGAGTGGAACTCTACTAAAAAAAATTGTTAGAGCTTGCCCTTTAATAGCCGTTCTTGGTTCAAAATCAATATCAAAGTCCCCCAACTCTACCGACCATTTTGACATACGGCCAGAAATATCAAGTCATTGTAATACACTTTTTAGGGGAAAGGCAGTTCGAACCATAATAGAATGACCTTGAAAATAGGGTCGCATTTTCCTAGCAGCCGTTACAAGAGCTAGCACTAACTTTTCGAGCTGCAAATACCGTTTTTCAGCATCTAGTAAGCTTTTACTCACATAGTAGACAGGTTTAGGGACCCTATCCTCTTCTCGAACTAAAGCCGCACTTACCGCATGCTCTGAAGCCGCTATGCATAGAAACAAATTTCTTGGGGTACTGATTTTTTCAATAACGTTGGGGATGATAAGTAATTTTTTATGTTGAGAAAAGCCTCGATACATTCAGGCGTCCAACTAAAACTCTTAGCATTCCTCAATACTTGAAAGAAATGTGCGCATTTGTCAGAAGATCGCGAGATGAATTTGTTCAGTGCTGCAAGCCGTCCAGTTAAAATTTGTACCTCTTTAATATTCCTTGGGGGTGCCATACTATTTAGAACGTTTAACTGGATCAGATCTGATTCTATCCCTTTTCTCGCTGATCACGAACCCTAGGAATTTTCTGGATCGAACTCCGAAAGAGCACTTCTCTGGATTCAATTTAAGGTTCACTTTTCCAAGGTTCTTAAATATTTCCTTAAGGTCGGAAAAATGGTTTTCATCAGTGATACTCTTGACCAACATGTCATCAATATAGACCTCAACGTTTTGCCCGATCTGCTCCTCGAAAACTTTATTCACCAGCCTCTGTTAAGTGGCCCCTGCGTTCTTCAGACTAAATGACATAACCTTATAACAGTATAAACCTATCCCTGTGATAAATGTAGTGCTTTACTGATCTCTTGGATCCAACTTTATCTGGCTGTACCCTGCGTATGCGTTCATAAACGATAACAATTTGTTCTCTGACGTCGAATTTACCAACTGATCGATCATTGGCATGGGAAACAGATCCTTATGACACGCTCTGTGAAGGTCCTTAAAGTCCACACACATTATCCATTTCTGCTCTTCTTTTTACTAAAACTGGATTTGCTGTCCATTGCGAATATTGGGACTCCCTGATATGTCCTACCCTTGTTAACCTTTCAACTTCTAAAATAATCACTTCTGCCTTTTTTTAGGAGAAAGCTTGGCGTTTTTGCGTTATAGGTCAAAACACTTGGATTTATGGATAATTGTGATAAATAACGTTCTCAGGAATCTCTGTAACATCCTATGAGCACCAGGAAAACAAATGTAGCTTCTGCCTAAGAAAATCAATCAATTTTTCCCGAAATAGGGGGGATAGATTTACACCAATCTTCAACACCTTGCCTTTGGAAAATTCGTAGCTTTCACAATTATCGTCGGTAAGCAATAACCCTGAGGTCTCCTTAGGATCGTCTGCATGCTCTAATCCAGGGGCCAACCCCACTAATTGCTAGTCCCTTGCATCAATCATCTCCTTATTTGATTTTGTTGCCAATGCTGCTCGGTAACATTCCCTTGTTGTCTTTTGACTGTTTCTGACAACGCCGAAATTGTTCCAGATCACATATTTCAAGCAGTGATGAACCGTAGAGGTCACAACATGCATCCTTGATAACCAAGATTGGCCAAAAATTACGTTATGTGATGTAGGAGCGTAACTACTATAAACAAGATCGTTACTTTCTTTTTGAAAGGTCCTCGTCCAAGCTGGACCACACCTTCGAACTCGCCGACTACCTCTACGGATGCTCCCATAAAACCAATAATAGTCCAATCCGACTTTACAATCACCAGCTTCTTCCTAAATCCTGAGAAAGTTGATAAGAAAATGATGTTTTCCGAACTCCCGGTATCCACCTATATCCTTTGAACCTCCTCACCAGCGATCACCGCTATAATTACGATCACGTCTTCATGAGGACCGACAATGTCTCTCATGTCATCATCATCGAAACATAGGATGAGAGATGGGTGCTGATATAAGTGTGGCGAAGTTCTTACCTCTAACTGCGTAGCCAGATTAACCACATGCATTTTCCAAGATGAATTGGTGATACCTGCGATTGAGTCGCCCCCGAAAATAGTTAGAGACTCAAAGAACTTATATAGGTCGCTCACCTTTTCTCGTGCTACAGGTAATACTTCCCCAATTACTCCGATCATATTAATGTTTTTGTCTGGGTCCAAATACTCAGTTGACACGTCGAATGAGTCAGTGACCTCGGAGATCACCAAAGACATTTCCTGCTTCAGCACTGCTACTATCTGTTTGGTCGCTCCGCTTTGCTGAGCTTGTTTCTTCACGTCTTCAAGCAATTTTACATTGTCAATTTGCACTTGCACTTCTTTCTTGAGCGCAATGCAATCGATTGTTTCGGCTTTCACGGGGACATCCGATCGAAAAAGGCTTCCGAAAGTGCACATTTTTCCTTGACTTGTTGAAGATAGTCGCAACACATTCGGTCAAATCAGTGTAGTGATCAGGTTGAACCTATTTATTCGATATGGGTTGATATGAATTTCTCTGGTAATTATTTTGTACTCTCTGTGCCTGATTCCCCGACCCTTTTCCGTTTGACTGTTGTATTGGTGGTGTCATGGTAGTTATTGGTTGTGGCTGAGGAACCGAAGCTGTCTTTTGTAGCATCTTCTGATACATCACTACGAAAGCTTGCGTGGTTTGTTCGATTTGCGCTGTTAATTCCGACGCTTCAGTCTCTTCGATGAGGATCTGTTTTTCTACCTGAGCTAACAAGGCAGAAAAATTAAAAGCCTGCTTTGTCGTTACCGCTAGTTTCATCGGACCAGGTAACACACCCAATCTATAACCAGTCAGTGCCACACTCTCATCGCAATAGTCAAGATCACTCTTTGCATCTATAAAGCGTCAAGTATAGTCCCTCAGACTTTCTCCAACCTTTTGTCGGAAATTTAAAATTGTATCTCCGTTGGCTCAGAAGTTCTTACTTCTTACAAATTGCTGTCTAAACATCATCCAAAACATACGAAAGTTTTTAATGCATCCCTGCGGTAGTCGATTGTACCATTTTGATGCTCGGTCTTTAAATGTTATCGAAAACACTCGATAAATTAACTTATCGTCGTTGTTGAAGCTTAACATAAAGTTCTTAGATGCTTCCAGGTGGTTTTCAGGGTCGTTCTTTCCATCGTATTTTTATAGTTTTGAGATATCAAAGCGCTTCGGGAGATGTCCCGACAAAATTTCATCTGAAAGGGGGACGACCTCCAATTATGTCAGAATCCAAAAACTCAGCCTCCAAATCCTTCTGCATTATTTGAAATAGCTCATCTTCAAGTGGGTTTGGAAATTGGCTTCCGACCATGTAGTCATAAGATTGACTCCTTGACAGGAATTGAAACTGTGGAACGTTTTGTTGTTCTCTGTTAACTGTGATTATGCCCTCTTTTTCCGCATACATGAGAGTCACATTATCGACGTTGTCTCCTTGAGGTTTGGCTATTTTTGCTCGTTGTGACTTACGACTTCAAAGTTCTCGCTCCCTAATCATTCTTTTATCCTTCTTGAAGCATCAGACATCTCGGTCCGGGGAAGAAGACTCATACATATCTTCCTCAGTTGAATATTCATATCCATGCTTGGCTCGAAATCCAGATTTCTTTCTCGCAACCTCGTCGAGCTTCCGCACTCGAGTTCTTCCTTTGTAAAAATCAGCTTCATCCTGATCGACAATGCGATTGGCCTCTTTTCCATCTTTGCACTATCGTTTGCCTCGGCCATCGAGCTGACACTTCTTTTCAGCCAAAGCCATATTTGTTTCAGCGTTTAGTTTAGCAATATCGTCAAACAGCAGTTTCCTTGTCATGATTAGGATCGACCGTTTGCTTCGACCCTGATTACCCTGGTCTTCATCACCAAACCGCTCTTCGGAGCACCGATCCTCTGAATAAGATATTTCCTTGTCATAGCCTCTCTCCTTTGCCTTTTCATTTCTAGCCTTCGTATTCATTCATCGAATTTTAAGTTCTACTAGGATCGAGATTTTGGAGAACCTGATCTCCAGGTATCACTCGTTCCCACAGACAACGCCAATGATAAGTCTTAGAATATTTAGGGTGGATTATAGGATAACGTGTATGGTGGAGAAGTGTCAGTTGAGTAAGTAAAAAAATTTAGAGAGAGAAAATAGTCAAATAAAGTACCAATTATTAGAAAGTACAATTTTCCTAAAAATGGATCTTTCCTTATATAGTGCCAGTGGTGGGCTTCACTGTCACATGCTATGTTTATTCTAATTACATATTAGCCCCCATATTTACACTTATTTATTACATTTCCTATCATTATAAATAAGTCCCAGTAGATCTTTAGATTATCAATTGAGCCCCCTAATAATCTTGGCATCTTATTCCTTTATCAGTAGCCCCCTAGTTTTGCGGAAAATCGAGCAAAAACTACTTGACTGCTAAACATTCTGGTCGAGATTCTGCGTTAGCATCTCTATCGACCCCCTCGACGTCGATGTTGCGTTTTACGCGTTATGTTCCGACCCTTTATTATTGGGTCGGAAGATTGTCCTTTCGTGATTGGTTTGCTGGATCCCGACCTATTGGTCCGTCACATTATGGTGTGTCAGATCTAACCGGGACTGAATTCAATCTCCTTGACCCATCTCTTACAGGTCTTGGGTCAAGTGAATTTTTTTCAAAGGCCCATTACATTTTCTTATAGAATCGATTCGTTGATTCACCCACTTGTCATTCTTTAGTCTGCCCACGTGTCATTTGTCAATTCAATGCTTGTAGTCACAGTTCTCACCTGTTGAGTTGCCTTACGCGTGCATCATAAGTCTAGCCCCTTAGGTCTGTTGTAGCCGCCTGGATAGACATGTGTCTATTATGAAGCTTAATGACACTGATAATAATCTTTGGTTTACTGGTAAAAAGGTTAGTAACTACTGGTCTAATAATACTTGTAATCTTAATAGTATTTGTAATCTTATTCAGTCTGCTGATATAGATAGAATTAAAAACCTTTCTGTTAAAAATGATAAAGATGATACTATGATTTGGAATCTCTCAAAGAATGGTAAATTCAATATAAAAGAAACTTAGGATGAAATTAGAACCAAATACAGCTCCTCTTTTATTTATAAAATCATGTGGAACAACTTAACACCTAACAAGTACTCCTTCCTTACACTGGAAGCTGCTGCACAATTATATACCTATTGATACCTTAATGTAGAAGAGAAACATCTCATTGGCATTTAAATGCCAATTATGTAATAACATTGAGTCCCCCAATCATGTATTTGTTGCATGTAATTTCACTTGGTCCACATGGTCTTATTATGCAGATAATTTTAAACTTTATATATCAAGTCACATGAATGTAATGCACATTGATAGAGTCTGGTACCGGTCTCTTTCAAAGAAAGTTCAGGTAAGACAAATCTTAACTTTTATCATTCTTAGTATCATTTGGAAATCTAGAAAATGCTGCTGAAATCAAAGGTGTAAACACCTCCTTCAAGTTTTCTATTATTAAGATTAATAATATGCTTCATACTCTTGACCAAAAATTGCTTCTGAAAAAGTCTCATTGGACCGGTAATAATCAGGCTGCAGATATACTGGGCTATTATAACCACTCTTTAAGCTCTAAGAACAGGCCCTTATACCCAAATGGATTCATCCTCCTACTAGCCGTCTGAAACTAAACTCAGATGCTGCTTGCCTAGGCAATGGAGAATCTAGTGGTTCTGTTGTCATTAGGGACAATGCTGTCAATCTTTTAATAGATTCTAGTTCTCTTTATGGGAAGCTTAATTTTTTCCTTGCTGAAGCTAGGGCTCTCCTTGATGGTTTTCTCATATGCAAAGCCAACAAGTAGTCTAATGTTGACCTTGAGTCTGATGCTCTGATTATAGTTAATCTTTTGGGTCATAACAACAAGAATACTCCCTGGTATCTTAATCATTTTCTAGCTTGCATTAGAAATTTGATCCATCCTTCTATGAACTTAAAGCATATCTCCAGAGACCAAAATCAGGCTGCTGACTGGCTAGCCCATTGGTCTCTAAAATCCAAAAGTAATATAAGCATAAACATCAATATCATCCATATCAGATTGAAAACTATTATCATTCTTGAAGCATTAGGCTTAGGCTATATTACTAATCAATGAAATTGCGGGGTTATTAAGTAATTTAAGTGAAACAATACTTCCGAATCCTTGGAGCTCTTGTCAAGTTCTTGGGGTTCAAGCTTCAGGTGCAGTTTCTCGACTTGATATGCTAAGTATCGATGTTTTTCTAATCATCAATCGGAAGCTGTAGCTAAATAAATTCTGAGGATGCGTGAAGCTCTTCACCGGATTTTTAATGGTGAGGCCTCGAGTTCTCTTTGTTTCTCCTGTCTTCCTGGAGGTGAGGAAGTAGAAACCAGTACCTGAAGCTGAAAGAATTCTATAAAGAAGGTGGCTGATTGAAGGTTGGAGCGCTAAAATTGAAGATTAAAACTATAATGAAATATTGTAGGCTGAGCTAATTTGAATATTTCGTTTTGTTGTTTTGAAATTTTTGGGGGCCAAATTTGAGCACTAATGTAAATATTATTCATTAATCAAAGATTTCATTTAAAAAAAGGATAAACTGAACATTTCTAGATCATATATATGCTTTTAAAAGTTGGTACGAGCCAATGTTTTAGAAATAACCTATTAAGATAATTGTATATATCAACATTAGCCCATATTCTGTGTTAGAGTTCAAGTGTTCTCACGCGATATGGACTGGAATAAATCTAGTGTCAAAACATTTGAGAGTGTTAGGATGTGTTGCTTATGCATATGTAAAGCACGAAAAATTCAACCATGAGCACTAAAATGTTTGTTTGTCGACTATGAAAAAAAAGTAAAAGAGTATAGGTTATAATGTATAGATCGTATAAATTTTAATAACTTAATGTTCAATGAAGTTGAGATGCTATGGCTCAAATAGGTGATGAGTACACCTATTACTGACGAATGTGGATATTGAGTTGAGATAAAATACAAGAAAGTAAGGTTGAGAATATTGATGCCAAAATGGATTTAGACTTGGTATGTGTTTAGCTGTTATAGATGAATATCAACCATTGTATGGATTTGACCTGGGTTGAGCTTTTAATAATACATACACTTCATATGCTCGGACTATGATGCAACACAATGAGACTACCAATTGTCAGTTGGTGAGAGATGAGGAAAAAATAATTAGTAAACTTACATAGAGATATGACTCTGCTGGTGTTATAGGTTTTTTTTATCTATTGAAATGCAAGAAAATGTTTTTAAACTCTACACTTATTATGATATTATCAAAATAAGTGATAAACTAAAAGTATATAAGATCATGATGGAATAAATGAATAATCTGAAAAAGAATGACACCTAGATTCTTGTAAAGTAAAAGAGCATAAGTTTGTGAGACGTATATGTATATTCAAGATGAAGCAATCTATTATGGGATTTGAATTGTCTGTGTACAAATCTAGACTAGTAGCTAAGGGCTTTACTTAAAATAAGGTTGTTGATGTAGACAGTTTAGCGTTGGAATTTATGAAGACTGGCGATCACCCGAAGAATACGGTGAATTGACAGTTTGGAGCTCCGGTGTCTGATTTTGACCCACATCACCTTGTTTTGAAGGAAACGACGTCACAAATGCAAGTCACCAACTTCACTCGTGAACTATGGGCTTTTTTAGGCATTCAGGCTCATCTATCAGCTTATTTCGAGTTTTAATACTTTAGGATATTTTAGTAATTTTCATATTTTTGGTTTTAGGGTTTCAGTTGAACCCTTATATAAACATATCTTCTTTACATTGTTTGGGGAGTTGTTTTTTATTAATAAAATTAGGGTTTATCCCTCTATCTAGCTTCTATTGCGTTTCACTCTGAATCAGTTGTTGATTTCAATGAAATAATATCACTAGTCATGAAACAAACCTCAATAAGGATTGCATTGCAATTTATTGATAAATTTCATATCTTGAGCTATATCAAATGGATATTACTACTGACTTCATGTATGGATAACTGGAGGAGACCATCTGTATGACTTAACCATAGGATTTTGAAGTAGTAAAGAAAACCATATGGTTAAAAGTATTTCTAAGTGAGATCACTTGTAAAAAACATGAAGTTACATTTTTTGTGATAATGTTAGTGTTATTCACTTGATGAATAGTCTAAAGTTCCATCAAAAGACGAAACATGTAGATGTGAAACTTCATTTCATACGATTAAAAGACAAAATATGTAGATGTGAAATTTCACTTCGTACGGGATGTTACGGAGAAATAGAAAGTGAAGGTTGCAAAGACTACAACTGAAGATAATACTTCAAATGCTCTAACAAAGGTATTATGAGTTTCAAATTTTATCGTATAAGACTTGTAAGAATTGTTCAAATTTGGGGCACAGACGAACTGGTTGACTTTAACAAATAGTAGTTGGAACATTGAGGCAACAAACGTTGAAGTCAGTAAAAACCTAGGTAAAAAATTGTTAAATTATAAGTGTTAAGTAATGTGAATGGAATATGGACCTTAAACCCATAGGTGTAAGTCTCGACTTTAGAGGTTTTGGTTACTGTTAAGTTTTAACTTTATAACAAAGTTCGACCACTATAGAGTTTAGACTGGGAGTAACGGGTTCTACCACTATAGAGTTTAGACTGGGAGTAACGGGTTCTACCACTGTAGGATTGCGATGTACATATGATTTTTTAGTCTCGGATGTGTTTTTTTATTGTATATGATAATAAGTCTCGACAAGAGACAAGTCTCGATATTGTAAGAAAAACATTGGAAAGTTGTTTATGAGTAAGCTAAAAGCTTTGAGTGTCATTTATAAATCAGTATAGATTGTTTTTCTATATTGAAAATAATTAAATGAAAAATAATTTATATGGTAAGATAGTAGAAGTTTTTTATAGTTGAGCTTGATGTAAGGTTGTATCACAATCATTGATTAGAATATTAGACATGTTGTATAACAAACTTTTGTAAGAGTCGATCAAAGTCGTTGATCTAGATCTCGTGTAACTATTTTGGTTTGTTATTGTGAGCATGGTGTATGTTTGTCTTAACCTACACTTTTATGAACCTCACAAAGTGAATCTCTTGAAAATATAATTCTTGATAGGAAAGATGAACATTCTCGTGGTACAAACGTTTTAAGGAGAGAAAAAATTGTTTGTGAAAGAACAAAATTAATAAATTAAGTTTGTTTCTAGACTTAATGAATTATTGAAGGACATAAATTGAAGGACATATAAGAAAACATTAAAAACTGTGACATATCACTGAAACTTAATACTCTGTTTTGAGAAGTGTGAACAATGCATATTGATTTATATTTTATGTTTTTAAAATTATTTGAAATTGTTTCATCTAAATAAAGCAAGATTTATTATCCATTATTCTAGGGTTATTCCATGATTTGAACCAAATAAATATGGTGAAAGAACTATAATATTGACCAAAACGCTGAAACCTTAATAAACTATCTATTTTCCAAATTTAGTTTCCATGCTCATTAATCTTATTCTTCTGTGTAGATGAATCTTGTTAGACATAAATTATCTTTTATAATTCTTACATAAATGATTTTCTTAACCATCTGGGTTAGATATGCCGGACCAATTATGTCCATCTGGTTAATCAAATCTGATACCTACAAAAATTCTACTTATAAGTTTTGAATCCGTCTAAAAGAAGATTGTTCGTTCTAGTTAAGGAAAATTGTGCTGGTGGTAATGAGAAGAAGATGGTGAAGGAAAGAATAGCTACTCTTGAATTAATTTAGGGTTCACGAACTGATTTGGGGATTTCTCTCAAGGAGTGTGAAAGATAAATACAACTTATATATGGCGGGTCGTGTATTGGATCAGGCTAATGTGAAAGTTGGGTCTCAGTCCATGCTCTCTCACAAGTTCTCTATGTGGTGGATCAAATCCTGTCTCAGGCCCAAGTCTCACAATAATAAATTCATGCTTAATAAATATAACTATATATGTAGCAAACTATTGATACTTAACAAACTTAATAACTGTGTATAAATAAGTGTAGAAAAACTGTAACATTACGATAGGGAAGATATTTTCTCACTTTCTTCAGTCTCTTTATCTTGCTTTCCCTTGGTAACAAAGCAGTATCTCTTTAATGTCTGAAACTCATTCTCCATCATTTAGCTCCGGATCTGCTGATCAAGTCTCCTCTCTGATGGATAATCTGCCAAGCAACAAAAATACAGAGTTGAACCAGATAAGTACATTTACTAGCTTGAGATTAGATATAATTAACTTTATATTATGGAAAAATATGGTATTACCCATCATAAGGGGTAACAAGCTGGAAGGGTTTATCAATGGTGATAAACCATGTCCTCCCAACCTTTTGACCAGTCCTGATGGATTAGTGACTGAAATACTGAATATGATAATTGGATAGTGACCAATCACACTTGGTCTCAGGCTATGCAAGAAGAATATGATGCCCTAGTGACCAATCACACTTGGTCTCTAGTTTCTTACACAAATGAGCCTAGTAGGGTGCAAGTGGGTATACAAGTTAAAGTATAACCCAAATGGGTCTGTTCAAAGATGTAAGGCTAGACTTGTGGCTAAATGGTTTCATCAGCAATGTGGAATTGGTTTCACAGAGACGTCTAGTCATGTTATTAAAGCCTCCACCATAAGGCTTGTGCTAACATTTGTTGTTTCCAAAGACTAGACCATAAGGCAATTGGACATCAACAATTTCCTCTTAAATGATGACCTCAAAGAACAAGTTTTTATGGTCCAACCTCAAAGATTTATTAACTCAAAGTTACCTAATCAGGTGTGTAAGTTATAAAAGGCTTTGTATAGCTTAAAGCAAGCTCCTAGAGCTTGGTATTCCACACTGAAGGATACTTTGCTTAAGTGGGGTTCTAAGAACTCGAAGACAGACTGTTTTATGTTTTTCTTAATGACTAAAGAGGTTTCAGTTGTTCTTCTGGTCTTTATCGATGACATTATAGTCACAAGGAACAACTCTAGCTATTTGACTTAGTTCATACAGAAATTGAACTCTCTGTTTGCGCTCAAGGATACGGGGAGTCTGAAACTATTTACGGGAATAAAGGTCTACATGGATGATACTATCTCTCTAAAGCAAACTCCTGCTTCATTTATATGCGGGTAAATCCTTCCGTCTCCAAGTCTGATGGTGAAAATATTCAGTGTCCTACAAAGTATAGAAGTGTATTAGGCTTCTTACAGTATTACATACTCGACCGGACATTGCTTTTGCTGTCAACAAAATGAGTCAGTTCCAGCAATACCCGGCGACTACTCATCTACAAATTGTAAAAAGGATTATGCGTTACTTATCTGAGACTTCTTCGTTAGGACTTCATATCAATCCAAGTGATGCTCATCAACTCACTAGCTTCAATGATGAAAATTGGGTTGCTCCTGTGGATGACCATCGATCTGTGGGAGGCTATTGTGTTTTCTTGGTGACGCCTTGGTATCCTAGTCTTCAAAGAAATAGGGTGTAGTCTCTCGGTCCAGCACAAGTCTGAGTACCGCTCGCTAGTTAATCTTTATCTGAACTTATATGGCTGCGCTCCGTTCTCGATGAAATCCGTCTTCCTCTTCACCGGCCTCCGATTATATGGTGTGATAATCTTAGAGCAGCTTCCCTGGCTTCAAATCCCGTGTTTTATGTCCGGACAAAACACATTGAGATTGATCTTCATTTTGTTCGTGATCAGGTAGTTCAGGGATCTCTGGATATTCGCTATATTCCTTCACATGATCAGATCGTCGATCTTCTCACCAAGTCGTTGTCTCGACCTCGTTTTCTAGTTTTTGAGAGACAAACTTGGCCTCAGTGTTCCTCCGCTTCATTTGAGGGGGGAAGTTAAGGAAAGTGGTGCTGGTGGTAATGAGGAGAAACTGGTGAAGGAAAATGTGGCTACTCTTGAATTGATTTAGGGTTCACGAACTGATTTAGGGATTTGTCTGAAGAAGTATGAAAGAGAGATACAACTTATATATGGCGGATCGTGTATTGGATCAGGTTAATGTTAAAGTCGAGTCTCAACCCATGCTCTCTCACAAATTCTCTATGTGGTGGATCGAATCCTGTCTCAGGCCCAAGTCTCACAATGATAAAATCATGCTTAATAAATTCAATGTAACAAGCTATAATAAAATCATGCCTAATAAATTCAATGTAACAAACTATTGTTGCACAACAAACTTAATAACTGTACAAACTTAATAACTGTGTACGAATAAGTATGAGAAAAACTGTAACATTACGATTGGAAAAATAATTTTCCTTGCTTTCACTGTTCTCGTATCCATATTTTGTCTTTTGAATAAATCACAGATGTATGCATCAAATATCAATAAGTCCAAGTCATTCCTTTGTCGAATAGTCTGAACCGACTACAAGCTACAAGTTCGGCAAGAAATTAATTCCTATCTCAAATTACACGGGTTTTATAAGAAAAATACATGATTGACACACTAAAATTAACATGAATTATCTTCAATCATATCACACAGTTGCACTGGATCAAGAGTTAATTAGATTTGCGCTATTGATATGCCACTCGGACTCGGACAGATTCCACTTCTGTTCCATCCAGTCAAATTGACACAAATGTAGCGTCATCTGATTGAACAACCTGCTCTTATGTTTTAAAATGTCTGATAAAGTTATAGTTTTTCCAACTCAATTCACCAATAATCCAAACAAGAACAAGAACCACCTCGAAAATGATGGAACCGGCTACGATCTCTTACAACAATCTCCCGATCGTAAACCTCTGATATAAGTTTAATAGCTAAATGGCAATCCGCACAAACTCTTAAATTCTTGACCACCGTAATTGGTGTTCTTGGCGGCGTACTAATGAGCATATACGCTATCGCAATCTTCTCACTGTGATACGACAAAGCATTCTCCTTTTCTTCCTCTTCGATATCAACAAGCACATTAGAAGTTATAGGCACATAACCTTTTGATCTCAACTTTTTTGTCATCTCCACTAGCATTGCATAAATCTCTTCGCTTTGAGGGTGAGATTTATCACCCATGAGAAACTTGTGCACACGGTTTCCTACCTCAACGATGCTATGTCCAGGCAGTTTCCTCACTCCTTCACTAAGCATTTTCCTTCGTGTGTATTGTACGTCGGACCAACGCTGTTCTGAGGCGTATAGATTCGATAAAAGAACGTAATCACCACTATAATTAGGCTTTAGATTCAAAAGTTGAGCTCTAGCGTATTCACCTAAGGCTAAATCACCATGCACAGTACAAGCGCTTAACAATGTTCTCCAAATTACATCGTTAGGTTTCAAGGGCATGTTTCGGACATACTCGTATGCTTTTGTCACCAAACCGGCTCGACCTAACAAGTCAACCATGCATCCGTAATGTTCGATTCTAGGCACGATCGCAAACTCATCATTCATTCTTCGAAAATAACGGAATCCTTCATCTATCATCCCACAGTGGCTACAAGCATACAAAACACCAACAAAAGTGATCTCACTAGGGTTCACTGTTTCTTTCTCCATTTCTTCAAAAAGCTCAATTGCTTCTTTACCAAACCCATTTACAGCCAAACCAACAATCAATGAAGTCCATGAAACTTCATTCCGTTCATCCATTTCATCAAACACTTTCTTTCCCTCTGCAATTCTTCCACATTTTGAATAGAAGTCCAGAAGAGCATTATTAGCATGCAGATTACCAGTCCAACCAGACTTTATGACATACACGTGGATTCTCCTACCTAAAGCCAAAGCACCAAGCTCAGCACAGGCAGATAACAAGCTAACCATAGTGAACCCATCTGGCTCAGTTTTCTCCAAAGTCATCTCTCTAAAAAGTGTCAAAGCTTCGTTAGGTCTACCATTAAGAGCAAACCCATTAATCACAGTATTCCACGCCACAAGATCTCTCTCGGGCATTAAATCAAACACCTGGTGTGCGCTCTCCAAAATTCCGCAACTCGAGTAAAAATAGAGCAGAGAATTCTGAACATAAATTAAAGACTCAAACCCACTTCGCAAGACCACAGAATGCACTTTCTCACCCAATCTTACATCAGCCAACTTAGCTATAACCTTCAAAACAAAAGGATAAGTGTACGTATCGGGTTCGACGAAAGCCGAAACACGCATATTACTATACAGCTCCACAGCTGGAATCGGGTTATTTGTCTCGGCGTAGCCTCTGATCAATGTGTTCCATGCGAAAATGTTAGGGCTTTGGAGCTTTGAGAAAATGTTGTGAGCATAGGACATTGTTCGAGTTGGCGATGTCGATGGTGACGATGATGATGCGAGTGAGACAAGATAGAAGATAAAGTGTTTGCCGATATCTGCATCGGTGATTGAGACTCCATGCCTGATCGAGAAGGCGTGAATTTGTTTGAGTTTGGGTTTGGATGTTGCGCAAGTTTGGAGGAGAGATATGCATCTTTTGACTATGGCTGAGTTTTCTGCGCCTGAGTTCATGTTCATCTGGCGCACATTGTTGCTGCCCTTTTATGTGGTACGTCGGTAGGACAACTATAAAACTCTTAGCATATTCGTGTACTAATTTCAATAATCGTATGATATTTTTTCTACGTTGCTTATAAATAAATTTTAGTAATTCGTAAACAAATTTATTTGGTCCGAAAGATCTTATTACTATAGTTATAAATTTTCTGCATCCACACTCTTAAGTCATGTAAGATTACCAAATGATAATATTTGGTGGTATTTAGAGTACTCAAGCTTTCTCATTCAATGGCAGGTATGGGCAATTCTAGCTTATACCCAGGCCTCGAACGAACTCGGCTCGAACAAAAGAATAGGTGGTTCGAAGCTTGACTTGAGTTTGAAAACTTATATCTAGGCTTAAGCTTAGCTCGAACTTTCTTTCAGCGACTCGTTCAGCCCCATTAGAAAAATTACTTGGTTTACTACTAGAACACCAAAATAAATTACTTCATTAAATCTCTCGGTTTAGGCTCAACTCAAGACTATTATGTACATCTGATAGTCAGCCGTAATAGCATGGTAAAAATGGCAGGTACATACAAGCAAGCAAGTTCCTTCTACATTTGTTTATAGTTACACGCATAAATTTATACATAAACAGGAACCGAGAGAGATAGAGATGTTTTTGAGTCAATCAAATAGTTCCCACTGAGATGCGGTTAAGGAAGATGAATCAATCTCCCACTTGGTTGTTGTCGTTGTAGTAACACCAACAGGTTTCATTACTCTTGCATTCGACATCTTTAAAACGTCAAGACTTTCAACACATTTTTGCACTCTCTTTCCCTATAATAAGAAAACAAACCACAACATCAGATCTTATATTGTTATGTAAACTTCTGATTATATATTGATATATGTGTATATACATATACCTCCAAGTGTTTATAAGGTTCAAGATCTCCTTGTGAAGAAACTGTATCTAGCTTTAGAGCTTGTCTCATGAGCATCTCAATCAGTGTTGTTATTTGAACTTCTGGTACTTTTATTCCTTTCGCTACCGATTTATCAATTGCATCAACCTGCAATCAGAACGAAAAAACGCGTCTTGTTTTTTTATATCAATTTTTGTATTTCAAAATCAGCTACAATCGTTGTTTTTTAACTCAATCCAGACGCATCCACCTATATATCCTGTCGATTAAATGCAAATTGAAAAAAAAAAGTGGAGCTTTGCTCGGTTCAGCTCAGTAGAGCTATAAATGCTAATACTTTTTTTACATAACTCTGAATGTGACTTGTTGCAGCATATACTCCTAAAATGAGGAGTTCACAAACCTGCTCCTCAAGCTGATCAACCTCGATGGAAATGTCCGATATGGCACGACGTGCGGTCTGAGTTTTAATGTTTTTTGCCATCTCTATGCATCTTTTCTCGACGCTTGCTGGATCCTCGATGATTGTCACTTTTGATTTGTCTTTCACCCCACACATGTCCAAGTACTCCCCATTTTGTCTCTCTTTCCCTTTAAATATCACTCTTTGATTTCCGGGCTGTAGCCTAGTCTCTACCATCACTAGTTTCTTCACTTCTCCTGTTATATACTACTCTTAGTCTTTTAGATCAAGAAAGAACTATATATTACAATGACATTCTTACCAAAAGTTGAACGACTATTGAGGGAGATTTCAAACCGTATGGCTCCAAAAATAATCCGGAGACGTAAGTTTGGTGCTGCGGAAATGTGAGAAGTGTGGCTTCTTTTCTGGACCAGCATTCCACCTGGTCTAGCCTCGCACTCAATCTCTTCTTCTTTTGTGATCAATGTTGTGTCTCTCATTCTTGCATAAACACTGGTTCTCTTCATGTTCTAATCAGCTTCGCTCTAAACAACATGAAGTGAACTGTGTTACAAAAGTAAGTTATTTAGCAGCATGCGGAGTTGCTTAGTTTTTAAACTAAAATGGTTACCGACAAGAACATATGCAATCTAGCCAGTCTTGGCGTTACTCGTTTTGTCTCTTTAAAATGATTGTTTTAGTAAAATATTTTTATATTTAGTCAGGCGAAGGTGACATGCGAATGCGGTTCTTGTCTTTGTTTATTACTATTTGATTTATCGTATATGGAGTTGTTAGATTAAAAACATATTGTTTGTGTAGGACGAAAGAAGAGGTGAAAAGAAGGAGAGTATTTAGCAAAAGAGGAAGAAAGAAACGAGGACAGCAAGAGTGATTGAACCCATGAGCGTGTGGGGTATGGTCTTTGACGATATTGAAGCCTGACAGTGACAGCCAGGCAGACTTTGTTGCCGACACTACCCAGGTCCCAACCCAACCGACTCTCCTCTTATCTCTCGGCTTTGTGAGTTGGGAATCTTCCACCTGGGTTTGTCGAGGTTAAAAAGAAGGTGGACCGTGGAAGTATGAAACATTATAATTTATAGCACATACTATTATCTAAATAAACTAATTTACTTACTTTTTAAAGCGAAATAAACCTTTTATTACTAAATTGAATAGAATTACAACGAGAGGTCTAATAGGAAATAGAGAGAGTGAAAGGACTAATGTTGTAGATAAGATACTTAAACAAAATTCCCAAATTAAGAGGGTAGGAACCCTAAATCGAGCAGAACTCCCAAAACTCCATCGTTGCACAATACACTCGTTGACATCCGAAAACTGAATCCAATCGCGATCGAGAATGAAAACGAGAAGCAAAATCGAGCCTAACCCGGGTCAATATATCCAATTCCTAAACTTTCAAGCGTTGCGATAGTTAGTAAATGAATTGAGATATTGGAACACGTTATCGTTCGATTTCGCTTTTCCATCAAGACCCATTTAGTTATCCAATCACCAGCTGCATTTTGAGTTCTGGATATGTGTCGAAGACTCATCGTAGAAGGGATTAAACTACGACAAAGAGAAGTAATCGGGATGGAGGCTGTATTCCGAGAAGCAATGATGTTGACTAGAGTTAGGCAATCTAACTCTAAGTCAACATTATACCAGTGATTTCTTCTGCAAATGATTAAAGCTTCCAACATAGTCTTGCATTCCGCCTGAAATGGATCAATTTTGCCAAAGAGGAGACCAAATCCATATACGATATGCCCTTGCTCATTCCTGACCATAAATCCTCCACTGGTTTCACCGGAAAAACTGCTAGCTCAATTCACATTGACCTTGAGTCTACCTGCAGTTGGAGCATGCCATTCCAGGCACCTCGGTTTCCTTTTGTTGTTGTTTATAGTAATACAGCCTAAAGCAGCTCTTGCATTCGTTACACGAGTCCAGTGGTTAGCTTTAAGTGTATTATTTGAGTCTATTCCCAGGATAATTCTGTTGATTCTGGCAATAGCAATTGTGAAGTTATCATGAGTGCTATTAAATTTTCTGCAGTTTAGATTATACCAAATTTTCCAGCAAATGACTTGAGGGACAAGGTGGGTAATGTGAAACTTGTTGTTCGAAAACTAGAACCAGCAGTGCAGCATATGGCTTAAGGTCAGGAAACGTCTCAGGGGAATCTTAAACATAACACAAAAATGATTCTATAAAGGCCAGGAGAAGTTGCAGTTGATGAAGAAATGGTTTTTCTCTTCACAGTTGCAACAGAACTGGCATTTTGAAACAGAGATAGAATGCCTTTTGGTTAGAATGTTATCAATTGGGGCAAAGTTTTTTATTAATTTCTAGCATAAGAATGAATTTTTTTTCGGTACAAAGTGGTTCCAATTCTTTTTTGTAAAATGAAGATTTCATGTTTTTATGCCTGATAGAGTCCCATGTTAACTTGGTACTAAAGTTGGTAACATTAGAGAGCTTCCACTCAATCTTGTCTTCCTGGTCATGATTGATTTTGACACCATTAATGTGTCTAACTCTTTCATGAGAAAAGAAGCTAAGTAGAGTGGAATTGTCCCAATTATCATCCTTCCAAAAGGTTTTAACCTTAACAGGCATATACCATGTATTAATGTCCTGATTATTGGTGATAGGGGGCATGTTATGCCAATAGTCCAACCAGAAATCAACTTCCCCTTTGCCAAGAGCCCAATTAATGTTATGTTCAGCTTGGTTTTTAATAGAATGAAGCCTTTTCCAGACAATAGAGTCTGTAGCTTTACAAACAGCTTTGATAGGATGAGATATATGGCTATAGATGTGGTGCATTAAGTCTGCCCAAAGAGAGTTTCTTTTTCTGAAAACATACCAAAGCTTTTTAGAGAAAGTGAGTTGAATATCAGACAATAGTTTGATATTTAACCCACCTTCCTCAAAAGGTTTGCAAATCTTGCTCCAGGAAGCCCAATGAATGGCTTTTTCATTATATTTAGACCTCCACAGAAATTTATTAAAGCGGTTTTCAATTTTTCTAATTATAGTATTGGGAATGAGGATGTTCTGCATCCAGTAGTAAACTATTGGATGAAGAACATTCTTTATTATGGACAACCTACCCCAAAAGACAAATGCTTCATGTCCCACTCATGAATCTTATTATGGATTTTAGCAATTAGAGCTGAGAAATTATTCCCCTTATTATTTGCAGATATGGTGATGGATGCAGAACATTCTTTATTACGGACAGCCTACCCCAAAAGACAAATGCTTCATGTCCCACTCATGAATCTTATTATGGATTTTAGCAATTAGAGCTGAGAAATTATTCCCCTTATTATTTGCAGATATGGTGATGCCCGTGTAGTTAAAGGGAGCATGATCAGTGTTGAAGCCAGTGAAGGACTTAAGTCTGGCAATAGAGGCCTGAGCAGTCTTTGATGAGGTAATAATTTTTGTCTTTTCTTTGTTAATCATTTGACCAGAGGCTGACTGGTATCTTTCCAACAGGTTGCACAATTTTTCAATAGATGAGGGAGTGCTGTTAGTGAAAATATCAATGTCGTCAGCGAAAGCAAGACCAGGTAATATGTAATCAGACTTTAAATAGAATTTCATGCTACCGTTATCTTTGTATAGATTAGAGAGTCCTCTAAGTAGAGCTTCCTCAGCAAGAATGAACAGACTAGTAGACAAAGGGTCTCCTTGTCTAAGACCATTCTTCTGAGGAAAATAGCCAATACTGATTCCATTTATTAGAATGGAGACCATGACCTTGGAAATCATAGAATATATAAGGTTAACCAGCTTGTCAGAGAACCCAATCTTTTCAAAACATTGATAACAAAGGCATGAGACATCCTGTCAAATGCCTTTGACATATCAAGCTGGACCATGATATTTCCTTTAGAAGGCTTTCTGTTTATGTTATAGAGAATTTCTTTGGTTATTAATATATTGCCATGGATGAGTCTGTCTTTAACAAATGCTCCTTAACTATTGGAGATAATATTAGGCATAATGTAAGAGAGTCCTCTGTTAATAAGACTAGATATCAGCATATTAAATATTGTGCACAGGCTGATAGGCCTGAAATTGTTCCATGAGATAGGATTAGGCCCTTTAGGAATAAGGCAAATCCCAGTGGCAAATACACCACTGGGGATTCTATTGCCCATTAGGTAGGCATTTATTGCATTGCACAGATCCAAATATATAATGTCCCAACACGTTTTAAGAAAGAAGCAGTTGAAACCATCAGTGCCAAGTGCACTGTCTTTGTTCATAGCTTGAACAATGATCCACATCTCCTCATTTGTAGTTGGCTTTAGAATAGCTGCATTATCCCTGTCATTGATGAGCTTAGGTATATTGTTAAGAATAAAGTTTTGAATATCAGTCTCATCAAATGTATAGGAAACATTAGAGAGAATCCCTTTGAAATAGGACTCAACAGATTTAGCAATCTCATCCAGGTTAGATATCCAAGTATAATTATCTTTTATAGCTTTAATAGTGTTCTTTTGCCTTTTTTTTAGAAACATAGTTATAATAAAGTTTAGTGTTACCGTCACAATCATTTAGCCAAGTATTATAGCACCTTTGCTTCCAATAGCTTTCTTCGTTTTTAAGAGCTTGGATCAAAATGTTGTTTGCTTTAGAAAGGTTAGTTTTAGATAGACTATTATTGTCCCTTTGATGGGTGAGGTCTTTGTTGTTAACCTCATCAGTTGCCTCTTTGACTTTGCTGAATATATTGCCAAAATGAGTGGAGTTCTACTCTTTGAGGAATTTTTTCAACCTTTTAAGCTTAGACCATGTTAGTATCACCATTACAATGCAAGTTCCAATTCTGTTTTACACAGTTTAAGAACTCAGGATTGTTAGCCCAAGCATTAATAAACTTGAAGTTGTATTTATTATAAACAAAAAAGTTATTCTGAGAATTAGAGATAGTAATGAGGAGGGGAGCATGGTCAGAACATGTGAAGAACCTGGATGTGATACATAGATGTTTCTATAGTGTGATTGATTAGAACCCTGTCTAATCTCTTCCAAATTTTGTTGTTACTCCAAGTATATCTGGATCCAATGTACCCAGGATCTTCAAGACTACAAAGCCTTATGACATTATTAAAGTCATCAGCATTGGAGACATCAAAATTGGGGCAGCACATCTGGTCATCAGAGCAGGTAACAGTGTTGAAATCACCAGCAACAATCCAAGGCATGTCATCACATGTAAGCTGGATCATCTGACTCCAAAGGTCTTTACGCTGATTTTTAAGATTCTTGGCATAGACGAAGGTAAGATTACAAGTAAAGGTAGAATAGTTGACCTCCATATGGATGAATTGCTCATGATCATTCTTAACAATTAGAGTAACATCATCAGCCCAAAAAAAATCCAAATCTTATTAGAACAGTTAGATACATAATTCAGGAAACCAATTCTCTTAACAACCTTATCCATTTTGTTATACTTATCTATAGGCTCTTGAATAACAAGGACCCTCACTTTATCATTATGAATCATGTACTTTAGCCTGGCCAAGGTAGGATTGTTGTTGATGCCACGAGCGTTCCAACTAACAATCTTTATCATTATCGGATATGGATTTGTTATAGGCTTTCTCTCTTCTCAACAGAGAGTTTATGGATAATCTTTTAGAATTTTTGTTTTTGTTTGCAGATAACTTGCTGTTGATAATAGTGTTGAAATCTTGATCAGTGGAGACGACATTCATGGATACATTAAGGCTGCACATATTGTCTTGTTAAGGAGAATATTCATCATGTGGATAAGCAGATTCAGCATTGTGGCTTACAGAGTGATCATGATCCAAGTTTTGAAGAGCACTAATTACATCAAGGTTTTTAGAATCTTGAGCAGATGCACCTTTTTTGTAATTAGCATCATATGACTTGTCTTTGGCAGTGACTATGGATTTCAATTTTCTTCTGTAAACCTTATTGAATGTTTGTATTTGAGACATAATTGGTCTTTGAATATTTGTGGAACTGTCTTGTAAAGAATTAGATTTATTCAGATCTTTATCTTCATTTCCAATATCAGTACTGAGTTCTTTCATTTTATAATCCTTATTAGAGTCCTTTTTACAGTTTTCTTCAATGTGACCTAGATGGTAACAATAGTGACAGTAGCTTGGCGTGTTATGGTAACTAACACCAACCCAACAACCATCATTCTCTCAAAAACCGATCAATATCTTTCTCTTAAGAATCTTGGACACATCTATCTTGACTTGAGCAAAACAAGCTTTAGTGGTCCTATGAACACCAGGGACAACCGTGCGATGGACAAAGCCCAAAGAGGCAGCAAGGTCCTTGATGATAGAACTGTTGTAGAGATACTCAGGGAGTTGTTCAAATCTGACCCAAAGGAGAACAGTGGGGCTTTCAAAATTCTTGGTGCAATCAGGACACCACTTCACCAATCTCATAACTTTCTCTTCCACCTTCCATATGTTGTTAGCCCAGAATTTCCCAACATCTTCTATTAATCAGAATTCAAACTGGATCTGTCTCGAGCCAAGAGTAATAAAGCTGTATTGTTCTTTAAATTTAAAGGAATCAAGAAATGCATGAAGAGCCGCTCTCTTGGGAATTCATTGACTGAATTTCCCTATAAGAGTAGTTCTTGATTGTTTCAGAAGGATATCTTTGGTTCTTTGTGAGTATTGTATAGTATTGTGATCCTCACTCTTCTTAATGAACTCAGGTGGTGGTTCAGTACGTTCCGAAATAGAATTCAAGGTATCTAAGTAAGATTTCTTGAGTTTGTTTTGGACGTTGTTGTTGGAGCAATGGAGAAGAGAAGGAAACTCTTCTTCGTTAAGAACGCCCGTAGCCATTGAACAAAATATATACAAGAAGAAAGATAGAGGACGCTGGAGAACAGAGTAATCAGAATCAAGACGAAAAACAGAGGACGCTGGCGAACAGAGCAATCAGAATCAAACCAAGCAAAGAGGGAGATGCGATAAGGACCAGGGAAGCGCTTCTGAGAGGTCAGATGAGAGTTTCCCTAAAAACTTCGACGGGCTCAGGCGACAGAGAGCAGGCGATCGACAACAAATATCAAGAGGAATTCTTGGAGCAGAGCCTCATTTTCTTCTTCTCAAACAAATTTGGAAAATTTGGCCTATCAAATAAACTAATTTATTTAAATCTGATGATTTTAATGCGATTTTACTATAGATGGTGATTAATCGATAAAAAATACATATGATGGATCTGGTCTAACGAGTCATTTATACAACATCGAGGGACAATTCGGCTAATAGTTCAGGTATCAATACAACCTTTTGATCCTTACAAGTTTTGTGTACACTGATTCGACCGTTTAACCGTTATTTATGGTAAGAAAACCATTTCGTTCGTAAAAACAATACATAACTTATTTTATTAAAAAATTGTGAGTCAAAATTTTATTTTAATCAATGCTTAAATATATAATAAATGCTTCACTTAAATATATAATAAATGCTTCACTAACATGGACATGCCCATTAGTACTACTGCACTTAAATATATTATAATCATTAGTAAAAAAATTGATAATAAATGCTTTAACGGAAAAGTCTTAAAAGACGATAATAAATGCACGGGTTAGCCAAACCCTTTCCACTAATATGTATTAAAAATGAGATAAAAATAAATAATAATTATAGAAAAAATATATAAATAACAATTAATTTGGGAGAAAATAATATTTTTAGAACAACTTATAATAAGGGACGATAGAAGTATCTAAAGAAAAACATAGTGAAGTCGCGTCTTAGTACAAAAGTTAGAATGGTATAGTGAATGTACTTGCTGTCACGACATTGACCTATCTTGACCGAACACTTCCATTTAGCTGTCGTATTGTAAGGTTCGTCCACCAAACCCCATTTGGACCACCAAACCCCTATTCTTTTCACTGATGAGTCTCGGCCGCCGACATCCATTTACTGCAACGACGGGCTTTACAAAACAAACTCAATTGTACGATTATTAATAGGGTCTAAAATTTGTTTCCCTAAAAAAAATTAACGTATTATTATTTTTTAACACCTATTAATTTTTTTGTTTCACGTTATTCAAAGTTCATCAATAGGGAGTAAAAACTTTTGGTTAGTGGTGAATGGTGATAAAAACTTGACAACGCATCGGTTGTTACAATGTTTTTAGTGTGGTGCCATAGATTTATGGCACTGGCATGCGTGATAAACTGTCACCGCGACAACGTTTATCCCATTTAATAATATATCAATTTTTTTATATATTAATTATATGTATTAGTTTATTCGAATTTTAATAAATTAATATTTGTATGTTATAAACAAAATATTTTTAATATTTTTAATTATATTTTTTAATATATTTCATAATTTTTAAGAGAAATTGCATCTAAAGTACCCACTCAACTATTTTATTGTCATCTAGTATCTAAGGGTTGATCAATTATCTCTTAATACCCATCTCAACTACCTAATTATCACCTAGTACCTAATTTTATTTTAATACCCTAACTACCCTCACCATTCATGAACAACCACGTAACCAAAATTTATCTTTCTTACTTTTTCTTTTTATTTTATTGTAAAAAGATTTATATCTTTCGAATCGGAGCTCGAAAAAAATAAATGAAAGTACCATCACTTTTGTTTTTTAAAAATGAACAAAACTAGATCCATTGATGATTTTTTTTAATTTTTTTTAAAAATAAAATTTCATCAGTAACAATTCGCATCTTATCATGAGAATCGTTCAGAAATCCTGAGAGTTGCAAGCAATTCGCATCTTATCATGAGGATCGTTTAGAAATCCTGAGAGTTGCAAGCAATTCGCATCTTATCATGAGATTTGTTCAGAAATCCTGAGAGTTGCAAGCAATTCGCATCTTATCATGAGAATCGTTCAGAAATCCTGAGAGTTTGCAAGCAATTCGCATCTTATCATGAGAATCGTTCAGAAATCCCGAGAGTTGCAAGCAATTCGTATCTTATCATGAGAATCGTTCAGAAATCCTGAGAGTTGCAAGCAATTCGCATCTTATCATGAGAATTGTACCAAAATTTTTTTACCAGCGCGCGTATATTTGGTCGAGGGTATTTTTGTCCAAATTTCAATTCGAGGTACCAAGTGACACTATCCAAAAAACGAATACCACTGGGTAATTACATAGTTGAGAATGTATTTACCGGTAACTTTCTCATTTTTTAACTAGTTTATTATTAAACTATATTAAAGTTGTTAGAATTTTTAGATATTTCAACTATTATATAATTAAATATTTTTTATATTTTTTAACTAATAGTTTGTTAAAAAATTAAGTATATATAATTAACTATATATTTAAGAAATTTAAAGTTATATATATATATATATATATAATATTTGTACACCTAACAAAATAAATTTTGAAAGATATTTAATTAATAATAAAATATATAAAATCCATATAAATAAAATAAAAATATTGATTATTGGAGCAAATAATAATGATATTTAATATAATAAAATAGAAAAACATAATAAATTATTTAATATAATCAAATATATAAAAAGAAACAAAGAGTTTGATCTTCATAATTGTAAGGTGTTGATGAAGGATATGAATTCTGAGGTAGATCATCATCCATATGTGTAATAACCTCATTCAAATTCATCTTAGCCGTCATTGGTCGCATGTAATCGCTTTAACAGTTGCGTGGTTCGTACTTCCCTGTACATCTTCACGTGTTTAGGATGCATTCATTCCATATATTGACGATCATACAATTATTGTTGATGATGAGAATAAATACCCACATTGAAAGCGATCAGTTGATGCTCTTGCGTCGTAGTGTGTGTCGTTTGCCGAAGGAAACCCATAGATGGAGCAAGTGGTTTGACAACGCCGTTAAAATTCCATAAATCTGGCAAAACTTCGTAAAACTGGGACCATATCTGCCATTTCAGCCACAACTCTCATGGCTAAGAATATATCGTTTGGTTTCTTTAAGATTGTCTTCATATACCACAATTTTTCCTAAAAATACGCAAATTCTACCTACTAACCAAACCTGCCAATTCCCGGCCGCTCATTATCGCCACTTAGTATGTGTGTCTACCAATTTATCCGAATTTACAGGTCACTCATCACCATATTTCATATGAGGATAACTAAGTGTCGGTAAACGATTATCACCATATAATGGATGCATTGTCAGACAAAATTCATCTATTAAGTTACTTTACAAAAAACTAAACTCATAATTATTAATTATACTCACCTCATCCTAATTGTGTAAAACCGTTGCACTAATTTAATATATCAATCACATCTAAATCTAGCAAGAACTAACCAGCCCAATCCTCTCTTACTATCAAGACTATTTAAAAATGTTTTCATATTTGGTAGTTTGCTATATCTTTCTAAATACAAATCAAAGAAAATATGAACTCCTCCATATGACGTTAGATAGTTGTGAACATAAAACTTGCCTCCGGGTTTATCTTCAATACTCTCATATTATACTCTATGTAATGATGAATTTCTTTTGGTTCCCGATCATCTTTACTCGATAAGAATGTTTCACCGTCACTTCTTTGGACAGTTTTAGTCTTTCTTAAAGCCATTAGAAATTTGAATTGAGAACATAAATATTTGAAGTGGAGTATTTTTAGAGTTGTGAAAAGATTGCTGTGAGATTATTCAACAAGAATCAATATACTTATTGAGTTTTTTTCCGTTCCAAACCGAATATCTAATTTGTTGGTCAACCGAATATTCATTGGGCATGACTATATTTTTTTTACAAAATTGATCAAATTAGATATCTGATATGATCATTTAAAAAACGTTACAAATCATATATCTGATTTAATTCAGATTTTGTTTCACAATCGATTAAATCAATCAAGTTTGTTTGACGAATGATTATAATTGTTGATTTAAGAGCCTGGTATAATCTTTCTTTTTTATTTATCTGTGATATTGTTTGATATTTGTTTCAATTACTAGTTTTCATATTTTTTAAAAATATATATAGAAAAATATTTTTAATAATTATTTTAAAATGGCTTCAACGCAACCAAATAGCTAGACTATTCGTGGTTGTAAGGCTAATAATCTTAATGATATATATAATATCTAAACAAAAATAAGATTACATATTTTCCACAACATAGGATCACTTTCAAGTGGAAAATTGGTAGAGGGGTCGGTTGGCCAACCTTTTATTATAGATCTGAAGGATTCGGTTGACGATCTTTTCTTCATTCATTTAAGAGAGTGAGCTGACCAATACATAATTATTTATCTAAAAGAGTCAGCTCGATACCCCCTCTTTATTTATCTGATGTAGTTTATTAGCCAACCCCTCATTGTTTATAATAAATGGTCTTTGGATTGAGCTGCTTGTTGCTCTTTAAAACATTCAGAAAATCAATCCATTTTCTTCAAGCTGTGAAGTAGTTATGATGCCTACCATTTTAGAATAAACTTTAATATTCTAAAATTCAATTTTCTACCATTAAGGTATATATTATCGATAATATTAATCGAAACAACACATAAGATAAATTTCCAACATGTAAATAATATATAATAATTTAGATATCTCATGAAAACTTTATCGTACCACCGTGGTAAGAAATGTACACCACTGATCAATATAAAAAGTTACATACAATTATACAAAATAAAAAACAAATTATAACTATTTATGTAAGCTATGTAAAGATTTAAATGTTCAATATTCAAATGATACAGAAATGGGCACCATTCACGGTCGAAAATTTTATAAGTGCATGATTTTACCATTTCAATTGCATTATAAAGACCTTAATTAAGGTTGAGTTTCCATTAATTGGAAGTTATGATTACGGACGTATGAGTTGTATATGATTCTCATTAGAGTTTGATAGTGATGGATATGTAGATATACATTTGCACAATTGTTTTATAACATCAAGCTCGACTATATTTTTAATGATATTAGTGTCCTCTAAGTAACTTACGACTCATAAACAAGGTAACACAATTTATGCAGTAAAAACTACATCCATGACATAAAAAAGAGAAAGTGGTATCTTTCAATAGTTATTTTAAAGAGCATCATATATGTTTATAAAAATTCCCACAAGAAGTTCAGTCACTTTTTAACTGACCTTTATAGTGTTTTGCGTAAGACTTTGAGTAAACTATGGTTTGTTACCTTAACATGGGGTGGAAAGATGTCTAAAATCTGTGTTGTATATTACTTATTTGACAAAATGAAGCTACTTTGTGCATTTTGAAAAGGTAATGTATTGTCAATTGTGATCACATTTGACATAGCAAACGTACAACAAATATAAATTTTGATTAAGTTAATAACCTATGTGGTCTTTATCATTGCCAACAACTTTTGGAGATGACAATTTTTTCCAAACCCTCACGGTACCCGACCTGACCCGACATGATGGGTTATGGGTTTGAAAATTTCTCACAGATAGGTTGTGGATTTGAAAATTTACTAACCACCCGCTTGAGACTAGTTATAGGTTTTAAAATATTATCGTGGGTATCCAACCCGAACCCGACCCACCAGGTAATACTTGATGGGTACCCATTAAATTAATAATATATAAAATAATATACTATACTATATAATATGACATACGTGGTTCGATTCTCTTGTAGATTATACATGGTATTGGTATACCAACATTCACTTACTTTAGGCATTCTTGGAGTGTCGGTATGGTAAGACCAACTTAATTATTATTTTATTTTTTGGCATGCAATTGTTCTATTTCCAAGATATTGATACTTGTTGAAGAAGCAATGAAAATAATTTCCTCTGAATGTTAGCAATAAATTCAAAACATAATCTATAACATTTTGGTACAAGAGGAACACTTCTTTTAGTGTTGCCAATTTTGTGTTATAACTTTATCTGTGTCTGGTTGGGCACCGAGTTTATAAAATTTAATTAACTCTTTCATATCGCCTATTTGGCCATTATTTTTAGTGTTGGCGAGATATTTTTAAACGATATTTGCATAACATGTGTGTAGCATCTGGAAATATATCTTCAATAGCACGCATCAATGTTAATTCTCGGTCAATGACGATAATAGTAAAAAATATACACACATTATCCACCATCACCATCTTTAAAACACTCAAAGTCCAAATGTAGTTCACTTGTTTCTCCAAACTCATAAATATGAATTTAATACAAAATATTTGGTTGGTTGACGTTACGTCATTAATTTTGAGCAACGATATTATGTACATTATCATCTTGTAAGAACTATCCACGATGATAACTCGTGGGAATGTGGGAACCAATTTGATACTTGTATGATGCGAGAAAAATATTATGGTTATCATATCTATAAATTTGGTTAATCGATACCACATATAGTAATTGTATTCCTTCATTTTACCCACCCAAGTATTACATGTGGGTTTGATCGACTTTTTAAACTACACAATATTTTTTTATGAATGTTGTGGATGGTGTGTATGTTAGTTATATTTTTAGGGTTATGAAACTTCAAACCCGTATATATTTCTCTAGGATGAGAACCGATTAATGTTAACTTAAGAACTAGCTCATCTTTGTTCGTTTTAAGTCTACCGACTTGGGAATGATCATTCAAGTGCAATCGTGGTTCATGGTTGTGGTTTTCGTTTAACACATTCAATCACTAATTGATAAGGGAATTCCTTCTGAAATATAAAGGCAAGATGACAAGAAAACATTGAGAAAGAAAGTAGCACTTGATATATTATTTTTTGTTATTCAAAACGTGATTAGTCCCCTAAATGGAGATTCTCATCCTTATTTATACAAGTTACCATATATTACAACTGTGTAACCATGTTTCTTAGTAACTGTCTAGCCATATCTCTCAGTAACCATCTAGACATGTTTTATTAATATCATGTAACATGATGACATATTTTATTCTATTAAAAATATCTAAGCTATCTTCTTTTATACTTGTCTCGTATCTTTTTTATGACCCCCATCTCATATTTTTTCATGACACTTATCCAATTTATTTTGTTATGGCTTTCGTTTAACATCTTCTTTATGGCCATCATCTCGTATTTCTCTTTGATCTTTGTCTAGTAATTTTTTATAGATTTTGTCTTACACCTCTTGTGATCTTCATCTTATATGTGTTATACCTTATCTTCCATTTGTCTATTATTACATGCATTTTATTCTTTTATTAGATTTTGATATATATATATACCTCGTTATTATAAAGAATATAAACTATCTATAGGATATAGCCTTCTTAGGACTTTCTGTAGTCCTCAGTTTTTTTTCTAAAATAATTTCTTAAATGACTATTAGAAATACTTAGACGAGGTAAAATAGAAATTTATTCATTACTACTCTTATTTTGAAATTATCGGTGTGCGCAAAATTGTTGATATCTTAGATTTATACTAACACATGTAATTTATTATGTCGTTGACCACTTATAAACTCTAATACGTTTAAAAACCCTTCCAATTTTCAAAAAATTAAATCATTTTATTTTCTCCTCTCAATTTGTTTTTAGAAATACTTATATCAATTATTTTTAATCGTTAACACCCTTTTAATCAACGAATTAAATTTTATGCGAATAAATCTCTTATTTTTATACTAATAACCCATATTTTTCATAATTTTGTTTCCTTAGTCACTCTCTCTATATCAATTGTTTATTTTCAATACTACCTCTGTCAAACTCTCAAAATCTTTGACTTTTCTTTTGTCTTCAACTCTTTTCTACATGTACTTTCTATATATCAGTTCTTCTTTTTAGTTTTTTTCATGTATGTTCCAATTGCCAATAAAGTTTGGCTAGGTATCCAGTATTTTTTAGTTTTTCAAGGAAAAATCCCAAACTTTGTAGAGATAATTCTCATTCATACCTCATTATTCTAGTTGTAGTATTGACTATTCCTACTCTTTTAAAAACCCTTTATTTTGCGTAATCTTTTTTTATCTTCGTTGAAAATGATACAACAATTTAATCAATTCATATACTTTACTGATATATTTTATTCTTTGTACCGATAAATGGCTCCCAAAAGGAAAAGATCTTCAACATTAGCTAAGAAAAAACTTCCCTATACTTTTTAGACTCGAGTACGGTATTATTGACGATGTTGTTACTCACTTTCATAAATATGGTAGATTACCCCATCAAAATAAAGAAGATGGAATATGTTTTTTTACTATCGCATGGTCATTGATCAGCTCTTGCTCTGGTTACCCATGAATTTTGCAAATATGTTCGCATATTTACTACCTAACTAACTATGAATGGATGACGTATGATACTCAGCATGATGTTTATCTCAAGAATCCTCAAAATACATGTTCATCTTTCACACTCATTCACGAATATCGACATTTTAAAACTCCAAAAAACTCTTTTATTATATATCTATTAAATGTGGGAATAAATATTTCAATTTATCCACGTCTAACCATCAGCGGAAAAACTTTTTTTTTTAACCGAAAATTGGGAATATCAAATTGAAAAAGAATATGGTCAAGTTCTTGAAGGTGGATGAACTTACGTAAGATATGATATGCTTAGTTTTGTTTTACCTTTATCTTTTGTTTCCTACTTTGTTGATGTTTTAATCTTTTGTATATTCTGATAAATATTAACGACTATTTAAAAATATTTATAAGGATACTGATAAATCCTTTGCCAATACTGTATGTTGCGCTACTCGTTTTGGTCTCTTGAATACCATTCCTTTTTTTTTACAGTGGAACTATTTTGTTAGTTGGTCTTTGGCCTATCCTAGAACTCAACATGGCCTATGATGGCAAAGTTAAGATTTCTTAAATCGGAGAGGAAACTAATCCTCATAATCTTCAAAGTGTACTTCTTCAATATATTTATAATCAAAACAAATCTGGACTTGGATTGAATGTTCCCAAAAGTAAAATATCAAGATATATTAATAATAATTCTCATACCAAATTGTTTTACTAGAAAAACAACTCGACCATGATGCAAAACACCAAGATGATCGACATAACTTTGTATGAAAAAAAAACAAAAAATAACGGTGTTGGAAATCTCCCCCATCATAACGACAGTCTTAACACTTCTCAAGATGAACCTGCACAACCAAAAGAGCCTCTAAGGAAAAATGTACAAACACTTAAAAAAGATGGGCCCCTGATGTAAAAAATAAAAGTTTTATCAAGAAGATTATATATGATACGATCCCCATTATTAACAAGAAGACTAACTCCACATTCGATGAAGTCTTTATTCCCAACAAAAAGAATGCTTTTGTGTTTAATACAATCTTTGCTATTAGCGATAATAATTTTGTACATGTTGATGATATTCTTTTTGTTAACAAAATACTTCTTTATAGTTCGTGTGATGTGAAAAAAAACAAGGAAAAATTTAGCGGCTCTAATGTACTTGTTACCTTAAATTATGAAGAAATGATAAATAAATAGATGGCCTCTATAGTACCTTTAGATCACAACACTGACCAATAGAGCACTATCATTGATATTTCCTCAACTGTCCAAGCAACTTCCCTCCTAGATACTCAACATCGACCTACTTCTATAAATATAACTCTGTTATTGTTGATGTCTTGTCAACTCAAATATTATCCCGACATATTGCATTATGATAACATGAGTATGACTGACATCTTACAACGACAAGTTGATATTTAGATAAAAGTTTGTTTTTATTATTAAAGTTTCTTTAATATATCTTGATAATCATTTTATTTATTATTTATTTATATTATTTTTCTATTTTAGATTCATCACAATTGGAAAATATTTTCTTATCGAAAAATGACCCATCAAGATTTCAAAATAATAGATAATTTCAAGCTGGAGCCTAAAGTGTTGGGATATGTTAAATAACTCAGCAAAGACTTAGGAAATTTTCGAATAAGATATTAAAGTTTGATTTTTTTTATAAACTGACGAAGGATAAACTTGAACATGAAAACTTGACTATTAGGTTACGTGCTAGAAGAAATGCTCTGAAGACTCACAATATAGACTTAATTTCCTAAAAAACTTCTTTAATCGCTCACGATACTCAGGAAATTACTCCAACTAACAAGGTGATTTTTCAGAATGTTAATCCGGGTTTTCAAAGCCTTGGTCTAACTAGTCAAATCGATATTTTATCTACCAAAATCATCACAATAATTATTGAGAATATTACTTTGAAATCTAAAAAACTACTTTAGAATTGGAAAATACTTCTTTGAAATAAAAAAATTGGATTTTTTCAAGAAAAAATTTGAAACAAAGAAATTTGAAAAAATAAAAAATCATGAAAATGATGAGAATATTTTATAGAAGAAACTAAAATAAGTATTTAGGTGAAAGAATAACGAGTTATGGACGTTGTACAAAGTTTTCTTGGAATGACTCAAAATTATGTTAGCTTACAAATTTGAAGAAAATATTATAACATCAATTTGGGTGACCTCGAATATTTAGTAAATGAGGATGGGTTTTCAAGCTTGTCATATGACAAAGAAGAGGAAGAAAGAACCAAAGATTAAAAGCTTGATGATGAAGTAGTTATTATCAAAATAACTCATATTTACGAAGGGGTTGTCAATGTGCCTCATACGGGTAAAAATGATGAAAACGTCCTCATATTAACCGAAATGATGATAAAATTGTCAACATAATTCAACCTCCAAGTTGAAGAGGTCATTAGCAAAAGAAACTCTTCAATTCGTAATGGTTGATTTGACGAGACTATTTCTGAAGGAAAATATTTAATTTAGTGAATTTCTTCTTAAATTTGCGATGCTTTCTTGATGGTATCCACATGTTTTGTAATTGACTTTAAACCATGTTTTTTTTTACTTTTATTGACGTCATGAGGGTTAATATATATTTGACTACTGAGTCATGGCACAGTTTGACCACTTGTGTAGATTTATGGCTTGTGTTTCTTTTATGATTACATAATACAATTCATATTTTTAACATAATTACTAAAAGAATTGATTTTTTTGCATTACTATACCAACATCATACCCAATTCAAACCCTAAAAACAAAAGCTAAATGGAAAAAAAACTCATTTATAAAATAGAAACTCCAAATGAGGTAATCAACTAAATTTAACTCATAAATGGTAGCATTCATTAGATCTATTCCCATTGTTGTGAATCTTTTCTGTGGTGTACTAGCGATATGGATCATTGGAAACGTCGATACATTTTTATAATGTTATTGCCAATTTGATAGTGTATAAGTTGTCTGAACACCGACATTATGACCAAACTGACATTACTGATACCATGACCTCATACCACACCCATATTCAGGCATATGTGGCATAACCTTTGGTATCACTAAAGGTATGTGGCATGCGTATTACCGGTATAACAGAACCTTACCGTCGGTGAGGATACCCAAAAAATTAATTCAACTAGATTAGTAAGTTCTTCGACTATATGAATGATGTTGAATTGTTGTACCGTTAATATGGTGGGTCTCTACTATCGGGGGACAGACAAAAAAAATTACTTCAATTATACTATTTAGTGTTTCTCTAATGTAAATAGTGTTGAATTGTTGTACAACCGTATGATAGTCTATCATGATGTGTGATTTATATATTTGTGCTAGGAGACATAACTGTCATTCAATAACTATTTATCCAAAATGCTCTGTGAATTCAAAGATTATGCGAAAGCAATTAAATACACAAAATTTTTATTACAACCTTACGATGATAAGTTTATCACGTAGAAAACTAACAAGTTCTTTGATAACCAAACCACTAACCGCACGGAGAGTACTCATTCCATCCTTAAGCGTCTCGTTGGTATGAGTAAACTAAACTTCGAGTCTTTTTTGTTGTGCATTGTTTGCTCGAATTACAACATGGAGCAATGAAAAGCACTTAAAAGAGTCAAGTTATAGCATATATAAATCCATTGACACGATGGCCGCCGAGCTCAGAGGTAATTCTCTCACGAAGCTTTCAAATTATTATTTATAGAAGTAGAATATACCCAAAAGATGCAAGTTGTGACCGGTTCAAATTGCATATGTGTCATACGAACTATGCACGATGTACTTTGTTCGCACAATATTTTTGAATTTATAAGTAAATGCATAATGGTATCTTTAAACTATTTCAACGATTATTTGAGGAAGTTAGATAATTTTTATGTACTAATCTAATGACGAAAAAGCTATTAAAAGAAAACCGGATAAACTAGCTAATAATGTTATACAAAATGAAGACGATGCACACATAAAACATTTGTACAAGATATAGGTTGACATAGCATATCTTCCCTTTTAGAGCATTCAAAGGAACAAAAATAACATGGTCGTCCAGCTGCAAAACATAAATTATATTTTGTTGCATCTTTATCGTCCACTAAATAATACAAATCCTATCAAGAAAATGTGATGTATTCTGATAAAACGAGTATACCACCGCGAGGTAAATATTTCAAAACTCTATCAGTTATTTTTTGGAGAGAGAGTTTAACTCCACAGTCAAGTTACAGAGAGACAGAGAGCAAAGCTCCTACACAAGCAAGTGCTCATATATATCATCTCGACAAACCTTTTAAAGTAGAACTGTAATTTAGAATTTGTACGATGCATTCACTATTAAATGGAACAGTTTGTTGTAACTCAAGCAGTATAATTCCTTCTAACTTAATGTTAGTTGTTGATTTGAAAGTTTAATTAAAATAATTCATATCTTGTATATAATTTTTATAACTACGATCAAACGACGTTAAATACAATGGCCATTGTGGTATTGGTCAACTGACTTTGGCTTGTACATACAAGAAGATGGATGGATTTTGATTAAGAGTGCCCTCTACAACGATCTTATGGGTTATCCGTTCGTTTATTTGAATATATTTAATGGTATGAAAGAGTTATTAAATATTTCGGAACGTGTAAAATGAGACAATGATATTACTACTAAGGATAATTATATTACAATATCCGAGATGAGAGTCACGATTGCGTCGACGTTTAACTACATCTTCCATTTTGTAGGGTAATCAGGGACAAATGATGATAATTTAATTTTTGTCATGTTAAGATGTGCACCCTTTTAGTGTAAAAAAATTGAAAATTTGGTTAAGTTGGGTAAATACCAACCACTATATCAATGTAAGTATTTCATTTCAATTAAAACATTCAGTTTAATTGATAAAATCATTTAGATCTTTACATTGTAATGTTGTCTTTGTTTTTTATACATCATTCCGGTACGTCTGACACCTCATGTGCGAGAATACATCATTGTTTCCTAAAATTATGTTTAGATTAACTAAAGATTGGACATTACCGATCCATTCTCATTGGAAAATATATGCATAAATTATAAAATATAGTTTTAAAGCAATCGATGTAGCCGTTATTTTAATATACGTGAGCTATTTTCAAAACTATTTGTCATTCTAATTTATGTACTATGTACACTAGTTTCCATGGAAAAGCTTATCTGTTTAATGTATTGCTTTTATGTCTGTTGAATGTATTAGTTTTTATGTTATTGTTTGTGTTAAGATTTGAAAAAATAAAATGGGGTGGGGTATGAAATCTAATAAAGCTTCACAATATTTTGAAGGCTGTAGGTTCTATCGGCGATATGTATTTTATATATCGTCGGTACAATATGCTACCACTGATACAATATTTCCATATCGACACTTTGGTACAAAAAACTTCAAACTTAATTAGTTTTTTTAGGTTATCCCGATGATATGTAGTTTATGCGGGTATGATATCCTACTACTGGTATGGAATTTCCACACCGGTGATCTGTCTATTACACTAGCGGTAGTGTAAGATAATGGTGTCAGTTGTATGTTTTAACCTCCATTTAAGAAAACTCACTCTACCAATAGTACGTCACTGATATGTTGCCTATATAATATCCAAATCGTTGTTCTATAAATTATATACCTACATTTGATTATATTACTAGTGGTATATAAATGTCTTATCGCTCGTATAAGGTTTACAAAAAAATAATAAGTTTCGTTAAAAAATGATTTGTCGTACCAGCTAGTGTAGAATTCTTCTACTGTCGATTCGTTATTAAACCATCAATTTAGAATTTCCACACCAACAATATGGATAATATACCAATATTATGATGGTTATCTACCGCTGGTATATGGCTGATACTTTGAAAATAAATGCCTTAGTCTTCAATACCATCACACGGTTATGTGACTAATAAACAATACAACATAACCCATAACATAAAAAACAACCACAAAATATAAAAAAACAACAACATTCAATACTAAAATAAATCTTCTAATACAACATTCATTCATAAAAGAATATAACAAAACATATGATACTTAGATAAATCAATCTGAATACTATAAAACACAAAATGCTTAGAAATGTACTTGAAATATATTACTTTATTTGTGTTTAAGAAAATATAGTTTGTATCAAAATACCTAAATGATCCACAATTTGGTGATTTACATAACTCGTTTGGAGAAATTATTTACCGCATCCATGTTGTTGTCAATAGGTCAAACACAATTTATTGTATGAATCACATCTAATGCTTGACGCTCATCAAGAACATAAGGAATGATAACAAGCCGTCCATACCTCTTTACGTAGTCATTGTCGTTTTTCATTTTATAGTAACGAGACGTGTCATACGGTCCACAACAAGCAAATTCTTACGTTATTATTCCCAATGCTGATGGTTAACATTATAGTAGTAATGTTATCATTTTTTAATAATCGCCCTAGTTTAAGAAGAATTAATGGTTTCTTCTGGAGCCAACGGAATTTTTGCATCACTCGATCCACCATATACCATTCAATTATAGAAATAATATGAATATTACTGCACATAGTAACTCTCCTCTTGTTTCGGACACCTCTCTCTAACCTATATATATATATGGCCGAAATATCACATGAAATACAAACATAACTAATTAAGATACACTTTGAGTTTGGTAAAAGTAAAAAAACATAAAATTAAAGAGTACTTACATCCTTATATATGAGGTTTTCGTTCGAACATTGGTCCCCGTAAGCCTTTTTGTAAACTATCCAACAAGCTTGGAATTGAATATTCTATACTTTATTGTTAAACAAATGATGAAAAAAGGAATCGGCTGTATATCCAGTAGTTTAACAAACCGACGAAGCCATAAAGAGTTTTTATTGAAAACTTTGACGCTTCTCCCAAACATCTATATAATCATGTCAACACGCACATACCCCAAGATATTGCACCAAGTTCATCCATGTGCTCCAAAAACATGAGCGAATCTTACTTTATGAACTTCTTGCTGGTATCAGTGAAAATTGTGCAACTAACACAAATACATGAGCTACATATGCGTAACATGTACAACTGTATCATCAATACGATTTGAATTTCTATCCTAATATGGGTCGTCGGTGTAGTGATCCCTAAGCCTTCTAAGACCAAACCCAACCCCTTTTTATACTTATAACTTCGAACAAACAACATCTACCGAAACCCTCAATAACCAATTATAAATTATATACTGATCACCGAATGTCTGACCATGAGTATGCTCGATTATTATCTCAGCCACTTGGATGCTGGTAATGACGAACATGTAGTTTAATATGATAGTCATCCTACCGGAGGAAAACATGAAAGTATTGGTCTCCTAATGCCAACATTTGAGGAAAACCTCGTTCAATTATGTGTTTGAATAAAATCGAGGATATTTTTAACTTCCATCTGGTTACCGATGTCCTATTTGGCTAACAATCCATATATGGCATGAATGTTAATACCCAACAGAGACTGTAACAAAAGCAGAATCAAACAAAAAATATTGATATAAACGCAATTAAAATATAAAGGGTCATGCTATATCTCAGACTATTTTTTGTTGGATCTCAAATGATTTGGTTATATCTCTCACAAATTTTTGGATAATTGTACCATTTAAAAAAACAATCTATAAATATATATTGTTAGATCTCTCATAAAATTTTCCCCTTTCTCTCAAAACTCTATAGCAACCCAAATTCTAAAGACCTAGTTTTTTAATCCGACTTCACAACAACGTTAAGGTATGCCATAAAACTAAATAATGTAGTTTTTATTTGATTTTATTGTTTAGTTTGGTAGATATTCTGTTTTGATATTCTGTTTTTAAAAATTCAACTTTCTTAGGGTTTAAGTTGTTATTTTGTTAATTTGGTAAGTTATTATTGTTTGTGCGTCGAATATTTATGTTTAGCGTGCAACTTTGAGTTGAATAATGCATGATTTATGGTCTCAGGGTTTTCAGATTTAGGGATTTATGGGTTTGTATTCTTCGCACGACACACACATCCAGACTAGATGCTTCCGCGCTTGTCGCACGACAAGGACGATGGTTTCTCACAAACATTTATGCGATATACAACATTCATGCAAAATTTTGAACTTTGTTCAGACAATTTATGCGAATTCCATGGTGTTATATGTTTATGCCATTATATTATTTGTTGATTGAGTTGCTGGTTTATTCTACATTTACATGATGTGTATATAGTTTAAAGTTTATAATTTGTGTATTTAATCTAAAATATGTGTTTTGTATTAGTGTATTAGTTAGTGAACGATAGATTTTTTGCAAACATGGTTAGAAGAAATACGACAAGTAGTCTTTACTTGACCAGGATCACGTACTGGAAGATGTATGCGTTGTGGTGATGTAGCTGATAATAAGAGGCATCATATGGGGTGGGCTACGGCTGGTAGTAGTGCTGATGGGTCGTCTTCACAACAAGCGTCTTTGAAGGACCTCAAACGAGCCATAAATCACGTCCTTTAATTGTTGGCATGATGAGACATATACATTTTAATTCTCATTTGACGAGATGACCATCACTTTCGATGACGTCCATGTCATTACTGACTTTTCGTTAAGATGTAATGCTTTTGAAGTTCATCCTTTTACTAATGAGAAAGAGAAGTTGAGGACGTATAGTAAGATGATAAGTCTTCGGCTATCTGACCTAAGTATCAGCCTAAGGAACGGTAATACTTTGACCTTATATTGGTTGCAGGATACATTATCAAAGAGCGATATGATGATAGTAGGGCCATCGATATCATCTATGATTATGTTACCCCGAGTGTATATACTTTACGTTCTATGATCTATATGCGCTAACAAAACTGGCATTGAGAATTCACTCAATTACCTATAGTTCATAGACCATTACTAGTCGATAGATTGATATAACTAGGGTCAATTGGTTTTGGCACAACTATATCACGCACTTGGCCAGAATTCTATGCACGCTACTAGTGGTATATGTGGGTTTATTGGGTTGCTCGAGACATGGAATTTTGATCATATTAGGTATTTCGGTGCTCCATTTTATAACGTTTATCTGCATCTCATATCTGCCGCTACGCTTCACAAAAATTTAGCTCCTCTCAGATAATTTCCACGGAATTCAGACATACCGTAGCTATATGTACCATACTCGATATAAGTTTATTATCTTTTATTTATCCATAATTACTTTCTTTAACTTCAATAAATACTAACTACTTAGTGTATTTTAGGACACGCTCTTTTGTATGTTTTTTTATTAGATCCATTCGAGGGTGGTCATGATTGTACGAAGCTGATGTACCCTGTTTGGGTAGGACTAACCTATAGTATATACAATGGCCAACCTGGTCTCGGTAGATGTTGATACGTATGTTGGAGGAAACCTGCTAGTACACAAGCATGATATTGATAGGGATATATATGATGGGATATTTGCATATCGGCCACATATTGCCACAATGACGCCAAAAGAGTGTGTCGATGCGTTCGAGGAGGTTTTTAGTATCGCCGAGAGATATCAAGGCATCTTATTAATTTTATTGACTTGTGTGTTTGTGTTACTTGTTTGTGTATTACAATATTGTATTTACTTGTGTGTTTGTGTTACTTGTTTAGTATCACCGATGTGTTTTGTGTTAGTATTGTGATGTTTGATTATGATTCCATTATAAAATTAATATTTTTTCTTACGATTCGTGCTAGAACATCATAATGGGACAAAGCAACAGAATAAAAAATCATACAGGAGTAAAAAAAACAACAAAAAATCTTATATGAGTAACAACACGAGATTTAGATACGAGCACACAACCTAATATACAATTATTTATAGCACAACATTATGGTCTAATCGCACAACATGCACAAATATTTGTAATCTTATTGCACAGGTTGTGCGGAATCAACCTTCTTGTTGAATTTCACCCTCTAAACAATTATGTATAGCATCGAACACACAATTTAAACACATATTTTCGTGTATGCCATGCGAAATTGACCCTTATTTTTCAGTGCCAAAACCTAAGGATGTCGTCGCATATTTTGTGTGTTCTTATGTAAAGGTTTCGTGCTATTTGTGCGAGAAAAGACTAAAAAATGTTAATGTTATAAAGCCATCATAGATTAATCATAAATGAAGATAGCGTTACACTTACAAACATAATGAATTAAAAAATATCAACACATGATGTGATTAACAACAACAATACATAATAAAATAAAACTTATTAGTCGAAATCATATCTTATGTTAAAATGAACATGTGAGCATCTATCATTCGCATCTGTTTTACCAGCAAGGCTCTACTCAAAATAAGCTATCATATATCTTATAATGAAATCGGTACCTTTCAACTGCCACACGTCAAAGGCCTCATGTGGTGGTATTCATCAATGGTCCACTGAATAACTAAGACACTTCGAGATTGTTTTATACTTCATGAGATTGGGTTGATGAATTAATAGGACATGATTCAATTGTTTTATAAAGAAATCTAACATAGAAGGGAAACATAAATATATGAGAAATCCAATTTAGTGGAAAATATAGATAGGTGGGAAGATAAATGAAAACAATAATGAATATTACGCAAGATTTAAGATATTACATAATTAAGTGTTATCATAATACGTTTTTTCTAAAACAAATAAGGTAGAAAATGTAAAATAAAATGAGATCAGTTGTCATATTTGGTGAGATGGGTAAACATTGGTTCCTCGTCAAGATTCATTTACCCGGCCGACATAATGTTGGTATATTTATTGAATCCACCACAGTACGAATACAACCATTGACTTGCTTTGTCGGCGTGAGTACCCCATGTAGAGTATACTATCGGGAATGGTCCATCAAGACGAGTATATGCAATGTATGAAAGATATTACAATCTCTATAATAGTTGACAAACTAACAAGTTGACTCCCGCGAATTGGTAGATAGGTTAAAGACCTTGTTTGCAATACATTGTATACCAAACTTTGATATCTTGGTGCTCACACTAATCTGATGTCAGAAGATGCCATCAAGTAATGGTTTGAAGGATAAGGTTTGAAGTAATGCAACTAACATACTATATCATCCAAAACATCAGATGAACCATAAACCTCAAACTACAAAGCACGATTGACAAGCATTTCAGACAAAACACCGCGTTAAAAAATATGCAAATTATCTTTACTACCGTATATCACATACGATATAGACCGATAACTACATTGTCCGTTTGAGATAATATTTTCCAAATTAGTGATATAAGGATGTGAAAACGTCGGGATGTACTCTGGTATAATGTTAACTTTCCTTTCTTAGTAATTTTCTTGGGCTGACTTACTTTCTCTTTTGCCGTTGAAGGTTTATGTACTATAAACAAAGGAACTTTTGAGGCAGTCGTGCTCTTTAACGTCTTCATAGATGTGCTACCTGATGTATTAATGGGCATGCTAACACTCACAGTTTGTCAAATAAGATATTCCCACGAACTAGGGTTCTGTTTAGTCGATTTTTCAATACCGACTTTTGGCCTATCTTTAGCTCTAACCGGTTTTTTAGGCTATAAGAGGGTAAGTAAATTTGGCTTTAAAATCTGCATAACCCTATTGATATTATGATCATGTTGATGGTCTAAACTACGAATAAAACTATCTATGATGGAGAGTTTTTTTAGTAAGGCATCTTCATGCGTTGTGACATCTCTATAAGAAATATATAGTCGTCTTTATAATATATCCACATTTTCCATAGGATTGTATCTACCTTCTTTTACTATTTAAGTTATTTCACATGCGCTAAACTACGAATAAAACTATCTATGATTGAGAGTTTTTTTAGTAAGGTATCTTCATGCGTTGTGACATCTCTATAAGAAATATATAGTCGTCTTTACAATATATCCATATTTTCCATAGGATTGTATCTACCTTCTTTTACTATTTAAGTTATTTCACATGCGCAAGGTACCCATATGTTTTCCTAAGGACGCATCCACCACATGCTACACCATCTACACTTATATTTTTAAAGCGTATAATAGCGTAGGAAAATTCTTTTAGGCCCGCATGGGATACATGATCGATTAGTTACAAGATCAAAATATTTTAAAAACCAGGTTCAATAAAAAATTTATTTATCTAAAACAATTCAAGGATCCCCGCATGCTGCTTCGTCAAGAGGTTGTGAAATTTTTCCAAAAATAGTTCAAAATTTTATTGGTCACTACCAAGGTATTTTTAAGGGCTGAGTGAGAATTCTCGTACCTACAAAAGAAATAAATAATTACGATATTGATTTCTTGAGATAAAAATCAATAATAACAAAAGAAAGTTTACCTATTCGTTGTTTTATTTTCATAGTGTTTGATCTTGTTCGTTCGATAATTAAGAAACTTGTCGCAATACTTTGTTATCCATGCCGATATAACATATACGAATATTTAGGGTACGCGGTGAACATTTTGTGCAATATTGCTAGATTTTTATCGTAAGCTTCGACTGTATCTGCTTCTATAATGAAACCATAAAATTTGATAAATCGATTTAAAACCGCAACGAACATCAACTTTCGAACATTCTCAATAATGTTCTTGTTTATATGAAACTTTCATATCAAGTTAGTTTATCATGGAATTATTTCTTTGATAGCTCGCATTAGAGCTAACTCTTGATCTGTCACAATAACGCTCAGAATAGACACATACTATCCATCATCAAACCATGAAGAACACTCAAATTCTATGTATAGTTTTGTATATTTTCCCTGTTTATAAACACATAAGCAATAATATATGTAATTGAATTCGAAGTTACTCCAATAATATCGAGCAATGACATATTATACTTCGTCATTTCATACGTACAATCCATGACAAGCACATGCGGAATGTACTCAACGAGTCTATACTTGTACGATGCGAAAAAAGTAAATCGGTGATCATTAGAGATTTTATGCCCAACCGCTCTCACAGGGAGTAACCATGTTCCTATAATTTGACCAATAAATATTGTATTTGAGTTTGTCCATTGTGATCAACATCCATATATTTTTTTGAGATAATTTTCAATTGTACACATGCTGGAAAGATTCTCTGGGTTATTCTACTTTAAACCAATATATAATATATCTCCTTAGGATGCTACCCAAGGAAAAATAAATTACGAACTAGTGTCTTTTCATCCGCTTTAAGTCTACAAGCACATGAATAACCGTCTAAAAGGTTCGTCATTGTGTTTCCCGTTTTTAATAGACAAACACAATTGCATAACTAGTACGCCAATAAGATGCCCTTTTAATTAAAACGGACAACTACGTTTTTTTGTTCTACACTTTCGTTTTCATAAAGTTTTTGGCTTTGATTTTGTTTTGAAAACACCGTACATCTTCCATTAGTACCATACATTAGGAGTTCTTCCTCATCTCTGATTGTTACACAATGCGATAATATTGACAAATTTTATATTCTTTCGTTCCTCTTTTACAAAAGCATTCATTGGCTTAATAAAAATCTTATTGATTGTAAATTTTTTGGTGTAATCAGCTGTCATATATGATGGACGGCCTGATTCCTCCTATAACAATTAAAATTATGCTAAGTAAACATCTTAATGCATAAATCACACCTTATGTATGAAACTATCACACCAGATTGTATAGACTTCACGATGAATACATAACATGTCACATAAAGGTTCACGGTAGACTTCACTGGAATTACATATATTGTGTGAAGAGCATCATCATTGTCGCATGTGTCGCGCAACAACGATGATGTTTATCGCGAGATTTGAACGATTTATAATAAAACATAATTAAATATCTAAAAGTTACCTCAAACGGATACAAGTGTTCATTCTCAATTAAATCTTCTAAAGAGCAGCAAGGTTCCTCGTTTTCCATATTATTTTGATGTTTACTTGGTTTGAGGTAGAAATTAGGGTTTAAAATAAATTTTGGTTATGTTTTTAGTGTTATGGGGATATATTAAGGATTAAAGTTAGATTTCTAGTGGGGTTTTAGATTAGGGTTAGTTTTTGTGAAAATAGAAACTGCGTAAATACTTGGTAATCAAAAGGGTATTTTTGAGTTTTCAAATTTTAGTTTGAAAAAAGGGAGGGAATAAGGTGAGAGATCCAACAAATAGTGGTTTTCTTCTAGACTAGGCCGGAAATAAATTGAAATATATAATTAAACTTACAATACCAATATATGTGTTGTAACCTCATGAAGCTTGTAGTCCGGAAATAATATGATATTGTTTTGTACAAGAGGATATTCTTGAGATCAGGATTAGGATCACTACTTGATCATTGAGTATGAATGTTAGACTCGTTATCTCGAAACTTGTATCATCGTCTGGTGATTCTTCAGCGAGAGCGGGACTAGGTGTTCTCTTATGGCTTGGTACTTGTTGTTATTTTATGACTTGGTACTACTGTATCCGCAAACACCGCTTAATATTCTGGTATGGACATACTCACTTCTATAAGTTACAGAGGAACCGCTACCAGTTTCTTCAATTTGTGAGGCAAGATTACATTTTGACCGTATTTTTCTTTTTCGTGAGCATCCTTTATAACTTCCAAGCTTTTCCCGGACATTAGGATACATATAGGCCCACGTCGAACCTAATACTTAGATTAAAGTAGAATGTCCTTAAACCACTGGGCTAAGAATGTTTAGTTGTTTATTGTTTCAAACTTACCTAATTCTTCTTTCACTTTTATGTAATTATTTAATTAAATACTTTTTAATATGAATATATTTACTTTATCATTTATATATTGATTAATATAAAATTATATATATTAAAACATATATTAATCGGAGTTTCGTCGGTTTTGGATTAATGGTTTAGGTTCAAAGCTCGGTTCGTTAACAGCTCGATTATATTACCAGATCAGTTTTATACGGATTTTAGTAGACTAGTCTCGGACGGATTACCGGGTTGGTAACCCTATCATGAATAACCACTATTTTAGCACCGATGATGCCATATAAACAAAAACAATGGCAGTACGGAGTTGTCGTAACATTGTTGCTAGAGAATAGTCATGATTATTCTTCGCTAAACCTTGTAAAACCCTAAACAAAAACTAAACCTAACACAAAACAACAAAATCATAACATGATATCATTCCATAATCGATTCTAATACTATATTTAACTATTTTCAACATTATAAATGAGTTAAATTTGGACTATACTAAAAAAAATCAAAACTAAAAATGACTTAATAAAAAATGGGAATAAACTTACTATTTTCCCTTATCCATTGCTGGAAGTTTTGTTATTGAGAGTATGAAAATGTCGTTTAGAGGTTGAACTAGATCATAAAGATGATTATTAGATTTTGTTGTTTTTTTGTTATAGAAAAAGAATATGGATGTTCTTCAAGAACGAAAATGATAATGTTTTGAAAATGAGAGAAGTTAGTATATGACTGGGAGAACTTAGTTTTTGAAGTAAAATGAGAGAACTCAACTTATTTATGGGAGAACATAAAAATGAAAGAACTTATGATTTTGGACGATAGTTTAACATAAAGGTAACATAAATATAAATATTTAGGATAAACGAAGATATATATTTTATATTCCTTCTTTTTTGAGTGACAAAACCACGATAGCATGTACACTCGATGTGTTAAATGATATGTTAATTTATTCTTAGTTAATATCTAAAAAACTATGATAACCAATGTGTTAAACTATATGTTAGATGATGTAACAATAAATTTTCTTAACTTGCTAAGTTTCAATAATGAGTTAACACATAAATCAAATGTTTTTTTGCTGATTTTTTTTTCATTTTATTTCATAGTATCTTTAGTGTTGAATTTTTTAACAAATACATTAGAATAAATCAAATTTGTTAATTAAAAATATTTTTTTGCTTGACATCACGTAATGTGTAAATTTAAAATAAACTATTTTATAGTTTTAAAATCCTTTTTAAGGCTTTGAACAATAACTCGTCCTTGGACTATTGACTTTAAAGACAGATAGTCTTTGGACTTTTAAAATTCGATGATAATCTATGGATTATCCAGTTTAGATAAAGTTAGTCCTCAACATATGTTGATTAATGTGAAGTTACCACATAACAACATATTGTAGAGAACTTGTATCACCAATGGTTCTCGACTTTAGGTCAAAGTTTAAATGTAGTCAAAATTTAGGTTTTGAATAGTAAATCATCCCTGGACTATCGAATTTAGTGACAGATAGTCCATGGATTTCCGAACGTCCCTTGGTAGTTCTTGGACTATCCAGTTTGGATAAAGTTAGTCCCCGTGCGTGTGTTAACTATCAATTTTTGTGACAGATAGTCCTTCAAATATTCATTTTTTATAAAGTTAGTCCTTTGAATTTCTATTTAAAAAAAACTTAGTCTCCTTAATAAACATGTTTAGGGGACTAACTTTATCCAAAATGGATAGTATAGGGACTACCAACAGACTTTTGAAAGTCCATAAACTATATTTCACCAAAATGGATAGTCTAGGGACTACCGACGAACTTTTGAAAGTCGAGGGACTATCTGTCACTAAATTCGATAGTCCATGGACGATTTACTGTTCAAAGCCCAAAATTTATGTTGAGTATGGTGATATATACAAATTTGTGTTGAATATGATGTAGATTGCAGCTTTACATTATAGGAAAGTTACTATTTAAGGTCTAACCCAAAAAAATAATACGGATAAAGGCCCAACAAAATTAACAAATTTTGTACCTAAAATACCATTACATATAAAATCAACAAAACACGTGTACATATTTTTTTTTTAATTTAAAAGTTTATATCTTTTAAACAATAACTCAAAAAAAATCATAATTTGCAAATACCATTGGTTTTGTTATTAAGACAAACAAAACTAGATCCACTCATGATATGTTTTGAATTTTGTTTAAATTATATTTTACACTAGTTTCTCATTATATGGTTTTGCATCTATCATATGTCTCGTTTCACATCTAGTATCTAACATCTATCGTAGTTGAAATGGTTTTTCATTTATCATAGTTGGTATGGTTTCGCAAAAAAAAGAGAAGGTTTCGCATCTTCTTCGTAACAGTCGTCTTCTTTGTTTACACTAATAAAAATTAAAAACTTAAAAGTTCGTATCTTTTAAACCGTAACTCGGAAAAAAATAATCTAAAAATACCACTGGTTTTATTTTTCAAGTACAAACAAAACTAGATCCATTCATGATATGTTTTGATTTTTTTTTTAAAATTATATTTTACACTAGTTTCTGATTATATTGTTTCACATCTATCATATGCATGGTTTCACATCTAGCATCTATCATAGTTGTTATGGTTTCTCATCTATTATAGTTGGTATGATTTCTCATCTATCATAGTTGGTCTGATATTTCATCTAGCATCCATCATAGTTGCATGGTTTATGATGTAGTAGTACAAAAATTAAAAAAAGTTTCGCATCTTCTTCGTAACGGTCGTCTTATTCGTTTACACTGTAAAAATTTAAAAATTTAAAGGTTCATATCTTTTAAACCATAACTCAGAAAAAAAAATCGAGAATACCATTGGTTTTTTTTTTAAGAAAAAGAAATTAGATTCATTCATGATATGTTTTGATTTTTTTAAATTATATTTTACACTAGTTTCTCATCATATGATTTCACATCTGTCATGCGTCTGGTTTAGTATCTAGCATCTAACATCTATCGTAGTTGGTCTGATTTCTCATCTAGTAGTATAATAAAGAGGTTTCGCATCCAGCAAAAAGAGGTTTCGCATCCAGCAAAAAGAGATTTTGCATCTTCTCATCTATCATGTTTCACATCTATCAGTACTTAAAGTAAAAAGTTTTTTGCATCTTCCAAAACTCATCTTCTTCATTTATGTTGTAAACCCTTTCTTGAACTAAATTTTCCATAAACACAAAAATAGACTAAAAATGATCAAAACTTTGTTGCAATACAACAGTTCAACAACAAAATCAAAATAATACCAAATAAAAACAAAAAATCATGAAAAAAAAACAGAAATCCAGTTGCCTAAACATAATTAAAAAACACAATAGAAAATTGAGTTACCTAAACAGATAAATCGACTTACGTAAACAAAAAAATCGACTTACGTAAACATAAATCCAAAACCAAACATTGAAATCAAATAAAAACACAATCAAAATCATATGAAATAAAATAAAAACAACGAATCGAAAGGAAATTGAATCATTACAGTATGATCGTAAAACTAAAGAAAAAAAATAAAAAAAATACATTTTATATAGTTAACTAGATATATTTAAGATATGAGTGGATCTTTGATTATAATTAATTAATTAATTAATTTAAATAAATCTTTTCCAAAATACGTAAAAACATAAATAATAAATGGATAATCCATTTGCTTAAACCCTTACATTAATCAGCAATACAAAATCAACTTTATCCAAACGAAATAATTGACGAATTATTACTAAAGTCATGAATTACTGTATATAACCCCTCTTTAACCTAGCCCTCGCATTCCAATTCATATTTTCTGGCACAAGTTAAGAATATTGAAAAGTTGCTTAAAGGAATGGAACATGAGTCACTTTAGTAATATTTCAACAAGGTTAAAGAAACTGAACAAGATGTTAGGAAGTGGGAATCTTTATTCATCAATACTAACAGTTCTAAAGCTCAGTTAGACAAAGCTAACAACCTCTACCTTAAAGATTTAAGGATGGAAGATGACTTCTAGAAACAAAAATGCTACAACCTCTACCTTAAAGCTTTAAGGATGGAAGATGACTTCTAGAGGCAGAAATGCTACAACAATTGGCTTAGAGATGGTGATCGTAACACAAAATATTATCATTCGTATGTTTCAAGAAGAAGAAGGAATATTACAATTAAAAGTATAAAAGAAGATAATAACTGGATTTACGACTCTTAAGCTATTGGGAAGTCTGCTGAAAGTGACTTTAAAAATATTCTTATTGGCCTCCTTATAGTAGCATTGAAGATGAGTTGTACATAATGCAACATACTATATTTGACAACATTCCAAAGTTGGTAACTATGGAGGAAAATATCTCTTTAATCAAGACTACTAATGAGGAATAGATTTGGAAAACTATCAACACAGTAAACTCGGATAATGCTGCAGGGATTGATGCTTATAACATCTTATTCTACAAAGTATGTTGGAAGATAATCAATGGGGATCTGTGTAAAGTCATCAATGTTATCCTTCAAGGTCGTAATATACCAAATGGTATCTTCGCAATAGGTTTATGTTTGATCCCAAAATCTATAAATCCTACTAGCCGGAGTAGTTACAGACCTATAGGCTTATGCACGATGTTAAACAAAATTCTATCTAAGTTACTTAATTATAGATTAATTAAAAAAATTCATAATATAACATCCTCATATCAAGGGGCTTACATTTGAGAAAGATCTATCCACGAAAATATACTTATAGCAAAGGAAACAGTTCATGATTTAAACAAAAAACCAAAAACTGAAAACCCAATGATCCAATTAGACATGACAAATGCTTTCGATAAACTGTCTTATACTTTCATATCAAAAGTTTTAATGTCTTTTGGCTTCTCCAGTAACTTTGTCAATCTAATAAATAAACTAATCATGAATGTTAACATCTCCATGCTAATTAATGAGAATGTGGTTGACTGTTTTAACCCTAAAAGAGGCATGAGATAGAGAGATCATTTATATCCAAACCTCTTTATAATAGGGGAGGAAGTGTTAACAATGGGCTTCTATAATCTATTCAACTCAAACAAGACAATGCAATTCTCCTCTAAAACTGATTACATGGTCGCTTGCTTACCGTTTCTTGACGATATTCTCATATTTACTAACATGTTACAGTCTTTCACTGATAAGCTAAGCATGTTCTTGGAAAGCTGTCAACAAGTTTGAGGTTAATCAATGCACACTGAGAATACAACAGTTATTATATCTAACAGTGTTAAACAAAGCAGAACAAGAAACTATTACTAGGCTTACAAGATTCTCAGTGGACAATCTTCCTACAGACTACATAGGCATAACTTTAAACAACAACAATAAATCATGCAACTACATGAAAATTGTGGAAAAAGTCAAAGCTAAAATCTATAAATGGGAAAGCAAACATCTTTCAAAATACTCTCAAAATTCTTGATTGCATAATCAAAAGATTTGAGATAATTTTCATTTTTTTTATGGAGTTCTAAATACTCTCAAAAGAGCATTCGTTGGTCCAAATGGACTAACTTATGTAGGCCCTTTGATGAGGGAGGCCTGAATATCAGGAAGCTCGCTGATATTCAAGATACCTTTTCTTAGAAGCTATGGTTTATCTTTAGAAAGAAAGATAGCATTTGGGCCAAAATCATGTACAATATATATAGTAGAACTACTCATCCAATCAAGGCTAATTACAATAAATCTGGATGACTAACCTGGAAAAGGATTTCAGGAATCAGAAACACTATAGAAGGCAACATCAGATGAAATCTTGGAAAATAAGACATGAACTTCTGGTGTGATGATTGGCACAACCATCCTCTTCTTGTGAATATAAATAACATGGGAAATAATAATTGTCTTATGGATGTGAAAGTCAACACCTATTGGAAAAATAATGCTTGGGATGTGAATACTATGGAACGTTTTCTCTCTACTGACAGAATTAATCAAATCAAAGAGTACAACATCAATTCAAGCAAAGAGGATACTATGATTTGGAAAATATCCACTGATTTAACTTCAACACAAAGCAAACACGGAACAACATTAGAAAACACTATATCCACTCTAGCTTACTTGAGAAAATCTGGAATGACGTAACCCCAATGAAGTTTTTATTCCTTATCTGGAAACTCTTAAGGAACTACATTCCTATTGATTCAATCTTGCAGAAAAATACACTTAAACCTTGCATCTAAATGTCAATTTTGCAATAGTTCAGAATATACTAACCTTTTGTTAGTTAATTGCAGCTATGCCTAACAAATATGGTTCCACTTTGCAATTTTGTTCAACATCAACATACAAAGATTTATGATATTAACTCATGTTGTTATAAACTGGTTTTGGTTCTCATCCAACAAAGTTCATATCACTCATGTCATACCTGCTGTTATTTGCTGGGTAATCTGGAAAAATCGAAATAATACAAAGTATAAAGGGAAGTTTGACATTATCTACACTACTATCAATAATATGAATTGTATCATAGTTGGATTAGACAGATTCAACATTCTATCTCAAAAGCACTGGTCTAACTTTACAAATGCAGGGTTAACCATTGGTTGCTTATGATTAATAACAAAAAATATAAGCCTTAATACCTCAAATGGAAGGCTCCTCTTGAAGGTAAAATAAAAATGAACATAGACGCAACTTGCATTAGAAATGGTGAGTCCAACGAAGGGATTATCTTCAGAAACAATCTGGAAGAAATAATTCATGGCGTAAGTAACACTTTTGGCAAATTATCTCCGCTCATGTAAGAATCGAGAGCCTTACTTGAAGGCATTTTAATCTGCAAGGAAAAGAAATGGATTAAGGTAGGCATTGAGTCAGATTGCTTAATGCTCATCAAACTTATTGCTGAAGGAAAATATCACTGGTACCTTACTCCAGTACGCTCTATTTGCAGAAATCTAATTGGCTCTGAAATGAATATTAAGCATATCTCCAGAGTCCAGAATCAAGCCGCAGATTGGCTTACTAAATGGACTATGAGATGCAAGAAAAAACTTAATTTCTCTAAATTCCAAGTCCCAAATCATCTATTAGCTATAGTTCTTTTCGAAAGTCTGGGGCTTGGATACATAAACATACATACAGAGTAACTTTTTACTGTTATTTTATCCGTTTGCGCGCTTCATGGTCTCTTTTGTTATTCATCAAATTTCAGAAAATGTTAGAACATATGGACAAACTCTATCTTTATATATCGAGAATTTATTCTACCAATTTCTGCTTCCATTCAATGTCAAGCAAGTAAGAGAAGATAAAATCTATTGTTGATTCACATCAAAGACCATTTTGCAAATGAACAGTAGAAAAATCCAAATAAATCAATTCCGGAGCTTTTGGAATCCTTTTCAGAAGACAATAAGATTAAAGGCCAAAGCTATTTCCTCCATGTTATTTTTTATTTCCTCCATCATTTGAAAAATCTTCCATGAGGTTATTTCCTCCATAAAAGAAGTTACAAAATTTCCCTTTTACCTATTTTTTCTTCACAAAACTATTACCCTAACATACCCATCCAATTTAGTACAACAAAACCCATTCTTCACCCTAGAGAACTACCTTACAAAGAAGAAAACCCATTTTTCACTTATCACTACCTTACAACAGCTAATTCGAAGATAAAGAAAGCTTGGAGAAAGAAATCATCGGTTCTTCCCCATTATCAAATTTAGGGTTTGTAGTTAGATTTTGTTGTTCGATTTCGATTAGGGTTTGAAGTTAGATTTCTATGTTAGAATCGATTAGGTTTGATCTTACACTGGTGTTTTACACTTGATTCCGAGAGGGCCACTCGGAATCAAGTGCAATGTCCCAGTAAACAAATTATCACATAATCTAACGAGACAGAGGGTTTGCAACTGATTCCGAGTGGCCCTCTCGGAATCAGTTGCACATTTTTTTTTTAAATTGCAACTCATTCCGAGTGGCCCTCTCGGAATCAGATGCACATTTTTAAAAAAAAATTACACCTGATTCCTAATTCCCGGCTCGGAAATAGTTGTTTTTTTTTCAGAACTGTAAAAATGGGTTTAGCTGAAAAAAAATAAGTTTCGAAATAGGTATTTTCAAGCTACGAAGTTGTAAAACGTAAAAACAAGTTTAAATTACATTGTTTGTCGATTGAGTGTTGTTCTCCGGCTTTGTTTGGGTTTCTTCATTTTCCATGATTAATCTTCAATAAAATTGAAGTTCTTTGTTTTAGGGTTAATTTTAGAGGTAGAATTATATATCTTGGATTAAAGTTAGGTTAATGCTGTGTTTTTTCATATAAGACTTTTAATTAGATAAATGGCATCTAGTGATAAATTTGAAATAAAAATAAGGGTAATTTGGTAAAAGCAAGTCACTAGTGTTTTTGAAAGTTTGAAAGATGGAGAAAATAAAAAATAATATGGGGGAAATAGCTTTGGCCAAGATTAAATAGTATTAGAATCAAAACTTTTGTTGAAATTCACCGAAGTAGTAAAATTTCATTTAGGCGCTAATGAGAAGGTTCAAACCAATTCTTTTTAGATGTATCCGTTTTTACCATCAATAAAATATTTTTTTATTAAAAAAAAACGTAGCCCTCAGATTTGGATGGTGGCATGTTCGGTAAATAAAACATCAGACCGGATGTCCTAACCTAAACGAAACCCACAAAACCCTCTTTCTCTCTATCATTCGAGGCCGCCGATCAACTTCGACACTTATTTATCTTCCCACTTTACTCGCTCTCCGGTCGCTTTCGTCGTCTATTGACCGGTTTGATATATGTTCTTCTTTAACGTATAATGACCTGGTGGGTATAAAATTTTACGAATCAGCTTGAAGTTTGAAGTTCTAATTATCAGTGCAAAGTGCAAATTTCAAATTTAATTAAGGTTTATCTCGATTGAGAAGCATGTAACTCGTTCTTGTTTAATAAAATGACAAAACTTGAACTGGCCATGAGTTTTTGTTTCAGATTCTGTTCTCAATTCATGTATGTTTTTGTTAGGCAGCCGTGGGTATTAAAGAAGTGTCCTGCTTTTTCACTCGATCCGTAAGAAATTAGAGTCTTGTTTGATGCAGATAATGATATTAATCGTGATGATGTTTGAATCTTATGGCACATTTTGTATCTCAAAGCTTTGATTTTTTCTTTGGCTTCACTGCTTATCAGAGCTTCACGGTGAGAAGTTCTCGTGAGGTTTAAAGACAGTGATACATCAATGAGTCTTCATGAATCTGTTTCCGGTCGTGAGTTTGATCCGTATACTATTTTCGAAGCAACACTCTTTCACTTATTCGGATTTTTGAAACAATTGCTGCATTAAAGGTTTTTAATTTGCAAATGGAGGCAGAATTTACTAAGTTCTATGTTGACAGTGAAATTTTGTAAAATGTTCAACGTCAGAGCTGTTTAGAAATCATTAGTAGCTGATCGGACATCGACTTCAAAGCTTTGGTGATTGAATTCATGTCTAAGGGAAGCTTTGATAAAGAGATTTGTGCTCACAACTATTTTCTTGATTAGTTGTACATCATCATAAATGTCCTAGTTTATACGGCACCAGGTAAGATCACAATTGCAACTATAGTTTATATGGCGCCAGGTAATGTTTTCTTCCTTCCCTGTATAGCTCTCATAACTTTGCAATTATCTACCATTGATTTGTATGCAGTTTTTCGAGAGAGAATTTTTCGTAATTTGAATACGGATCATCATTTCAATGCTAAGCGATGTTTATAGGTACGGAATTTTGGTTATGAGGACATTCACAAGAACAGAATCTTCAGTGTCAGATGTTCTGCTGGTAATTCAGCCTAAAGGATTGATGATTATTGTCATTAACTCATTTTTACTCTTTTAATTTGTTTGTGTCCTCAGCCGAACCGTGTACATTTCTGAAGCTACACTCTTTAACTTATTCAGATTTCGTTATTCATCAGCAATACATTACTTCAAATCATTTAAGATAAATTTTCTGTGATTTTATACAATATTTATAGCTACTTACGAAGAGAAAGCCTGTTTGTATTATTCTCATCAAAAGCGGAATGTAATTTTTGGCTAGGCGAAGGTATATCTGCTGCTTGTTGATGCAGTTTATTCCATCTACCATGCTCATTACAAACGAATTCTTTGTTAGCCTCCTAATGCTAGGACTCTGGTAACCTCAATATATCACATGCCTTGTTCACCATGGCAACATGTCCAAAGCGGCCTAAGAAATGTTAATTACAGCGATGAAAAATAGGATTTGCTGCTAAAATTTGGACAAACAGACCTGTCAAACTACAGGTCCGTATCATTACAAGTTTATAGGATTTGCTGCTAAAATTTGGACAAACAGACCTGTCAAACTACAGGTCCGTATCATTACAAGTTTGTCGCCGCAAGGCAACACTGTACCAATGTGATATTTGCTGGGATATTTGAGTTTGCTAGCCAGCCTACTGTAATTTTATGGAATATTTTGGTTCATCTTTCGCTAGCGCCGTTAAACTGATATTTCAGACACAAATCCGTCTCTATCCGAATTTGAAATTTGAAATCACTATCCGAATCCTGTCTTTTAAAAAAAAAAAAAAATTATATATGAATCCAAATTCTATGGATATTGTTTGGATACAAATAATATCCGAATTTCATTCTTTTTAATTCTTTATCATAATCATTTAAAAAATTTAAAAACAACAATTTTTTTTATTCAAACAAAATAGAATAATAATAAACATGATTTTGACACCACATTACAAACATGGCATTGTAAATCTGAAATACAAGTCCAACCACGAAGAACCTCATGTGATTTCTGCTTTAGGATATACTAAATTTGTTGAAGAATGAGGAGTCAAGAAAATCATATAATCTTACAAATCCTGCGGTGTGTGTATGAGTTAATTTAACTACATTATTCTTTCTCCTTCCTCCGATTGCATCATTGATTCTGCGACCACAAAACATATGACAGGTAATAAACAATTTTTTTACTACTTTTTCAAAGACGTATCATTCAGATGTAAAATTGACAGATTGATTATCATCTAGTCTTTTAGGTTTTGGATCTGTCAATCTCATTAAAAATATTTATTTGACCTCTGTTTTACATCTCTTTTAGGTTTCACTTAACCTTATTTTCATTAGCAAACTCACTAAAATACTAAATTGTGTTGTCATTTTTTACTCTAATCATTATTTGTTATCTTAAGATGAATAAATTAATTGGTAGAGGGCATCTAGATAAAGACGATAATACATTTATTACATGTTTTAGTATCACATCTCCATTTGAAGCACACTATCGTATGAGTCACACATTTTTAATCTTTTTTATTTGATATCATTAGAGTATGAGTCATGTCAGTTTTTTAAACATCACTGCATTCCATCATACCTTTGTGTCAAAAACGGGCTACGTTTCTTTTTGAACTAATTCATTTAAGTGTTTGAGGTGTTTGTCCTATAGTTTCTAAAACTGGTTATAAATGTTTTGTTGGTTTTGTTTATGATTATTCCAGTGTTACATGGCTTTATTTAGTGAAAAACCGCTCTAAGTCATTTTTTATATTTTACAAATTTACTCTGAAAATTAATACTCAATTTAATTGTCCTATTCGTATTTTAAGAAGTAATAATGATAAACATTATTTCTTAAATATATCTAAATCATTTATGGAAAAACATAAAATGCTTCATCAAATTTCGTGTATGGACACACCATCTCAAAATGGTGTTTTGAAAGAAAAATAGATTTCTTTTAAAGTTTACTCGTATTTATCAAAACCAATCTGGACAGATGCGATTTTTATTGCCTGTTTTTTAATTAATCGTATGTCGCTTTTCATCCTTTCAAATAAAATTTTATATCAACTGAACAGCTATTTTCTTTGAAACACACATTTTTTTGTACTTGTTTTGTTAGGAATGTAGATCCTATTCCTATAAAATTATATCTCAAATATTTGAAGGGTATGACTAAATCTGGTCCCAAAAGGGTAACCATCCCCAAAATGTTTCCAAATTTAAAAGCGTACCAAAAATGTCCTTTTATCCCCACCGGGTGAATATAAGTGATCCAAAGGTGAGAAAGTTTCACCCAGTGGTTGAAAAGATCTCAACCGGCGGGGACCTTCCTCAGCGGTTGAGAAGGTCTCGACGGGCGGGTGAACAAACGGGATGTAAGGACAAAATAGTAAAAACTCAAAAATCTTTTATTTTTAGGGCTAATGAACAATATTTGGGACCAGAATTAGCCATAACCATATTTTAAATATGTTTTTCTCAACTATTTTAGGGTTTGAAAATGTTAGAAATTATTTGGATAGGTTTTATTGCACTTTCTTATACAATAGCTTCATATGTTGGTCCTTATCTAATTGACACGTTTGTTCATTTATTGAGCGAATGAAAGCCATTCGGAAACGACGAGGGGTATGTTTGGTTACAACCATCTTTGTAGTTAAGGTTGTCAAGTTCTTGACGCAACGATATTGGTACTTCAGGTTACAGAAACTTGGGATTTTATGCGATCGGTATTAGTCACGATAATTTACAATAAGGGTTCGTCGCTGTCATGCCAATCTAAGTAGTGTCACACTAGTAGAGAGATAATTAATTTCATGATAGTTGATGCTGAGAGTTGGTGAGCTTATTTGGTATATTCATGATCCGTACGTGATTTTCCTTCAAGTTGAGTTAATACATGTGGAAGAGAAGAGAAAAGGCTGATGAAACAAGAGAAGGGAAAATAGAAGGTTGAGGTGGCTGCTGAAAGAGTGGAATCAATTTAGGGTTTCACAAGCTACTAAGGATTGGGGAAAAGACCAGCTATTGAAGTATTTATGTGTCGGATCCTTAGATGAATGCGGTCGACACATAAAGCTTGGTTTTAGCCAGAGATTTTCCTTGCATCTCTCACGTTGGGTTGGTCTAACTTTCAAGCCCAATGCATGTTAGTTAAATAAATAAGTGTAACAAGATATATGTGTAAATATAACAAACGTAACGAAAATTTGTTACATTAAAGCAGATTGTAACCTTGTATATAAATATAATGTAATCATATGAATGAACAATTACAAAATAAAAATAAAAATTTCTTCTTCTTTTAGCTTTTACTTGGTATCACAGCATGTTCTTCACCTTTCAATGGTTGGAACGAATTCTCCATCTTTCAGCTCATGATCAACTGATCAAGCTCCATCACCAATGGATAACCTGTTAACAAACAATCACAATCACATGAATCATATAAGTACTTTTGAGAATCTTAGATTGGACAATAATAATTTTCTCATGTAGAAGACTATGATGTTGCCCATAGTAAGAGGCAACAAGCTAGGAGGCTGCCTTAACGGAGAGAAGCCATGTCCTCCCAAGCTAGTCACTGGTTTAGATGGTCTGTTGGTTGAAAATATTGATTATGAAAATTGGATCGCAAATGACCAATTAATGTTAGGATGGCTATATATCACCAAGAGTGCTGAGGTTGCATCTCAAGTGATGGAGGAAGAAACCTCAAAAGGTTTTTGGGATGCCATTATTAGGTTATTTGGCTCCCAAACAAAGTCCATGATAACTTTATTTAAAGTAGAGTTTTAAATGACTATGAAGGGAAGTTCTTTAATGGAAGACTACCTAGCCAAGATGAAACATATTACTGACAGTTTGGGTTTAACAGGTTCCCATGTGACATTGGATGATTTAGTATCACAGATTTTGGCTGGACTTGACATTGATTACACACCTATTGCTGTGCATCTAGCTGACAAGGAGGTCAAAAATTGGCTTGAATTGCAAGCTACCTTGTTAACCTACGAGTATAGGCTGGAGCAACTAGGTAAAATAAAAATTTCTATGGTAAATATGAATCTTGCTGCAGTAAACAAATCATAAAATAAGTTCTCTAAGAATAACAAACACAATTTCAGTTTAAGGAATGAGAACATAGGATAAGGGAGAGGCTTTAGAGGAAGACACTCTCCTAATTATTCTAACAATTACAGGGGAATGAATACGCTGTCGCAATTGAGGGATATAGCAGGCCCTCATGAAGACGCTGTCGTAATTGGGGCGACAATCGCGGAAGAGGAAGTTCGCCGCATATTTGTGGACACCGGAAGTTCCACGAATATAATCTTTTCGTCTACTTTTGCTCAATTCAAGAAACCGCCAGTAATTACAAGGTCATATCGGACTATTGTTGGGTTCACAGGGTCAAAAGCAATGGTAATTGGCGAATTCGAAGGCATTGTGCAGCTCAGCCGTGGGCCATTCAAAAAAGAGGTCACAGTTCTGTTCGTGATAGTTGATGCGCCCGCTTCACTTAATGCAATTTTCGGCAGATCATGGCTGTCACGAATACACGTGGTGATATCCATAATTCATCAGTGTTTGAAATACGTGGTCGGAAACAATGTAGGAGTCGTGAGAAGTAGTCAGAAGGCAGCCCGAGAATGCTACCATGCCGCGTTGGCACCAAAGGGCGACCAAAAAATGGTACAAGCAAAAGACTAGCAATTAGTGGGGCTTCATTTAGGGTCGCTACCGGCAGACGATCCCCGAGAAGCCCCCGGCCTGCTAACTACCGATGCAGATTGTGCAAATTACAATTTTACAGAAGGAAAAATCTTGAAGCTCGGAACCAACTTATCACCAGACTTTCGGGAGAAGTTGATTTCGTTGCCGGAGGAAAGGTTACATTTATTCGCTTGGTGTTCGAAAGATGTAACCGGGGTTCCAGATGATCTAATAATTCACAGTTTAGTAGTTAACCAAAATGTCCGACCTATTTCACAGAAACGTCGGGCCTTCTTATATAACGGGAAATTGAAAGAATGTTAAGCGTCGGGCACATCAAAGAGTCAAAATATCCACTGTGGACATCCAACACTGTTCTGGTCAAAAAGAAAAATGGCAAGTGGAGGATGTGTGTGGACTTCACTGACCTCAACAGAGCATGCCCCAATGATCCGTTTCTGATGCTGAGAATCAATCAGTTAATTAATTCAACGTCATGAAACAAGTTACTTTCTTTCATGAATGTGTATGCAGGATACAACCAGATCAAGTTAAACCTGACCGACCAGGAAAGCGCGAATTTCATAACCGGGAGAGGGCTATACTGCTACAAGGTCATGCCATTCGGGCTGAAGAACGCAAGAACAACGTATCAGAGATTAGTAAACAAGGCATTCGAGATGCAGATCGGGACAAACGTGGAAGTTTACATTGACGACATGCTCGTCAAAAGTGAGACCGAACGATAACCATCTTGCTAACTTGAGAGAAACCTTCGATAGCCTAAGGGATATAAACCTCAAGCTAAACCTTGAGAAATGCTCGTTCGACGTTCGGTCAGGAAAGATTTTAGGTTTTTTGGTTAGCAAAAAAGGGATTGAAGCAGGCCCGACCCATTTGCAAGCTTTGACAAACATGGCACCTCCGAGGAGTGTCAAAGAAGTTCAGATACTGACCGAGAGGTTGGCAGCATTCAATCGATTTATCTCCCATTCCTCTGACAAGCGTGCCCCATTTTTCAGGTTCTGAGAAATGCTAAAGCTTTCGCATGGACATCAGCTTGCAACGAGGCTTTCATGGGGATAAAAAATTACTTGTCATCCTCGAAACTTTTAACAAAACCCCTGAAGTGAGAAATTTGGTTTTTGTATATAGCGGTTTCTGATTATGCAGTGAGTGCAGCTTTGGTCAGTGAGTCAGGGGCTGTCCCTAAAGCAGTTTACTTTGTAAGCAAAAGTTTGTTAGATTCAGAAACAAAATATCTTAAGCTTGAAAAGATAGCGTTGGCCCTAGTTACCGCGGAGCAAAAGATGTGACCATACTTCCAGGCTCAATCGATAGTTGTCAGAACATCATTTCCTCTCAAGTACGTCCTGCAACGGCCGGACATATCTGGACGAATGTCCAAATGGTCGGTCCAATTAGGCGATTTCAATATTGAATTTGAGCCAAGAACGACCATAAAGGGCAAATCTTTAGCTGATTTCTTGGTAGAGTTTCATTCGAGCCAACCAGAAGAAGTGGAGTTTGTGGAGGACAGTAGACCAGAAGAATGGGTAGTCCGAACTGATGGAGGATCAAATGTCAGCGGATGCGGGGTGGGCATGCAGATAACCACACCTTCGGGAATAATGATGCATCAAGCAATCCGCTTCGGTTTCACCACATCCAATAACGAGGCTGAATACGAGGCCGTGCTAGCTAGTTTGAGATTGGCGCAAGTATGTGGCGCCAGACATATACGTCTCATTAGTGATTCTGAGTTACTAATAAACCAAATGTCAGGTGCATCAAAAGCCAGAAAAGAGCATCTGGTTCAGTATCTGGCTGCGCTGCGCGTATTGGTTGCCTCTTTTACCAAAGTAACTTACGAGCACGATCCCAAGGCTAAAAGCATGATCGCGGACTCCCTTGCATCAACGTCTTGTTCGAACAATTACCCATGGATAATAAGTTAGGAAAATTCTTCAATTATTAAGAGGACAGAGCTTGACAACCGACCCGAAATCGCTTGCCAGATATCTTCGATAACCTTTTCGGACTGGAGAAGAGATATCATAAACGTTCTAGCAGAGGGTTCCTTACCAGAAAATAGAGCGTCAACTAGAAAAATACAAAACAAAGCATGAGGATATGTGCTTTTGGGAGATGTACTTAATAAAAAATCTTTTAGCAGACCGTTACTGAGATGTTTGAGAACGAACGAATTGCAAATAATTTTGTCCGAGCTTCACAAAGGAGAATAGGCTGCTCAGCTTCAAAGTATTGATAAGGAGGGTTTTCCTTGCTGGATTCTATTGGCCGATCGTAACCGCCGATGCGAAAAACATAGCGAAAACGTGCGATACTTGTCAGAGGTTTGCAAACGTAATTCATACGCGTGCTATTTCCCTGTATTCAATCTCAGAGGGCCTCCCTTTTGACCGATGGGGAATCAATCTGGTAGGGCTGTTACCGATGGCATCTGGCGGAAGGCAGATGATAGTAGTTGCAGTGGATTAGTTGTCTAAATGGTTCGATGCCGAGCCATTATCAGGAACGAAGACTAAAGATATCATCAAATTCATCTGGTCAAACATCTGTTGTAGATATGAGGTTCCCTAGAGACTCATCATGGACAACGGATCGCATTTTGATAGCAATGAAATGAATTATTTTTTCTCGTCCCATAGAATCAGGCAATGATTTTCGGTACCTTTCCACCCGCAGGAAAACAGACAGGTCGAGGTTACAAATCGGACTATTATAGACGGACTCAAGAAAAACTTAGAAGGAAAAGCTGGCAAATGGCCAGACAATTTGCAGGAAATGCTTTGGGCCTGCCGGAGAAACAGTAACTCAAGAATCACCTTATGCTCTAGTTTACGGAATGGATGTGATACCCCTGCCGAGACAATATTCCCCTATCTCAGGGTCGGGAACTATGACGAGGGCAGGAATGTAGACCGATCTTTGGCTCTTGATTTGGTAAAGGAGAAGCGAAGTCGAGCACAATTAAATTGACTACACTACCAAACCCTGATGATGAGTCGATATGCGTCGAGAGTTCGCCGACGAGAGTTCAAGGTCAGAGATATGATTTTGAAAAGAGTTTTTTTGCACACTAAGGACAAAAGCCTCGGTAAGCTTGCACCAAATTGGGAAGGTCCATACCAAGTCGTAGAAAAAGTCAAGAATGGCAGCTACAGGCTTCAAGACAAGCATTGGTGACTCTTGAGACTCCTTTGGAATATTCAGTATTTAAAGATTTATTTGGATTAAATTTTCAGTTTCTGTTATGATTAATTAGAACTGTGTAAAACCTTTTGGTATGGGGTGCACTATTTCCTACCTTGGTGGCACGAAGAGGTTTTAATGAGGCATCCATGGCAACTGATCTGTTTAATCTACACGTTTGCCTTTAAAATTTCGGCAGCATTATTAAAGGAAAGTCCATCAACTGACGAGTTGATAAACGTAATCCTTGAGTTCAGTAGTTTAAAATTTTCAATTGTCAAATTGATCTACATATTATACCGAACCTTAACCGGTTTTTCAGTTCTTAACTGATCTACAAATTATCCCGATCTAAAAAGGGAAATTTTCAATTGTCGAATTGATCTACATGTTATACCGAACCTCAACCGGTTTTTCAGTTCTTAACTGATCTACAAATTATCCTGATCTAAAAAGAGAAATTTTCAATTTTCAAATTGATCTACATGTTATATCGAACCTTAAACGGGTTTTCAGTTCTTAACTGATCTACAAATTATCCCGATCTAAAAAGGGAATTTCTCAATTGTCAAATTGATCTACATGTTATACCGAACCTTAACCGGTTTTTCAGTTCTTAACTGATCTACAACTTATCCCGATCTAAAAAAGGGAAATTTTAAATTGATAAATTGACCTACATATTATACCGAACCTTAACCGGTTTTTCAGATTTTAACTAATCCACAAGTTATCACGAACTTAAGTTCATTTACGTTTATCCCGACCTTAAAATTCAGTTTAAAGCTGTTCTACATTTTTATCAGAAACTTCTTTAACGGAGAACAAACGGTCATAACACAACAAACAACGTTAGTTCATCTACCAAATATGCCTCCGTGGGTGAGAACTACAAAAAATAAATTCAAACATCTTCATCGTCGGGATCGGTATCTGACATATCAGTGCCATATTTTTCCCCATCTTCACAAACAACACCGGGCAAGCAATCCTCTTCTGGAACATCCAACGACATCGAGCCCAGTGGCCGGTCGGGAAACTGACTATGTAGGTTTAAAACGTAAGCAGCTTTAGCGTCGGCCGCTTATCTCTCTCCATTAGCTTTCTACACTTGGCGGCAAAATTGGCATTTTCGGCTTTGCCAATATTCAAAGCTTGTTGGTTTCCTTGGTCTTATTTACCAACAAGTGGCGGAGAAACTGATTCTGAATTTTCCGTGCTGCCAAGTGGCCCCCTTTACCATCTCGGTCTTTCCTGACTCGCAAAAGAGAGGAGCTTAGGAAATTGTTTTTTGCTTGAAGAGATGTCAGGGCCGCCTCGGATTTCGACGCTTTCTCTTCCGCACCCTTAGCCGTATCCTCCAGAAGCTTTTCACCCTCATCTTTCTCTTTGAGCTCTGCCTCCAACTCAGCTATTCGTTACTTGGCGTCTGACAAGTCTTGGCTCAGTTGCCCCGCCCGTTTGTCTTTCATAGCTAACGGTATAATCATGCTGTATAGTGATAGAGATAAGACATCGTTGCATTGAAAGGAAAAAGTATTTGGGCTTCCAGGTTCCGAAAGCACGAGAAGTTTCGTCCCACTAGATGAGGCTCCTTCAGCTCTCTTGACATCAGAGGGGCCGACTTTTTTCTCCTCTGGGGTGAGCTCACCGACTTCATCCTCATCGGCGATCACCACAACAGTGGTGTTCTCTGCCGATAGCGTTGCGGGCGCAACAAGATCTCTGGCCTTGGCACCCACTCCATAATGCTCGAAGAGAGCTGGAATACTAGAATTCTTACCAAAGCGGCAGAACCATCCCAACCGCCTCTGACTTAGCATCTACCTTTCTCTTCATTGCTTTTAGCCTTTTAGCTTCATTACTATCAGCCACAGACTTCTTCCGTTTTTATTTTTTACCTCCTCCTGACAACTAACGTTCCCAGCATCCGCGACAACTACTGGCTGTTTTCCTTCAACCTCAACCTTAGCTTCACCTTTATTTTCCTGCTTGGCAATCTCATCAGATTTCGAGCGCTTGCTCGGCGCTTTGTTACGTTTCGGTGTAAACAAATGCGCGTCAGGCGCGTCGGTCTTTGCCACCAAGTCCATCAAACTGGGTGGTTGGCGCAACTTTTCTATGGTCAGGGGTTCGCTAGAGCAGCGCCAGAGGTTGCTCATTATGAAGTTGGTGTCCGTAAAGCATCTATGGAATGTCCGACCCTAGTTCTTCTGAGCATAGTCTTTTAACACCTGGAATGTTAACTTGACATCTTCAAAGTAATTTTTTTTCAACTCCTAGATATGCTCCTTGCAAATTAAAATAACGGTTCCAGTATAAATAAAATAAAATAAAAAAATTGACGATATATTATTGTCATGAATCCACGTGCGCAGTAGCCGCCTCGGGTTCTCAGAAGTATATGGTCGTCCGTTTTCCCAACAACCGCTGACGAAAACGAACCGATGCTTCCATGACTTGTCACCTTCTAAGAAATCGTTTACGTTCTTCCAGGTATTTCCCAAAGAAGAGTAAAAGAAAGGTATCTTTGGCGATTTAGAAAGCCCGGACATGGCGACAAACTCTTCCGTTGGCATAACATGGCCAGAAAACCGGGAGGCTATGATGCAGGACATAAGCGTGTACCAAGCGTTGTGAGTCAGCTGGGACGAGAAAAGACCAATAACCTCAAAATACCTCACAATCTCAAGGTCCAAAGGGATTCTGAGACCCCAGTTGAAGAGCTCAGTAAAAATAACTATCTCCCGGGACCTAACATGTGATGGTGTTTCCCCAGGAACGGGAAAATGCACTTTTAAACTCTTCGGTATGCCTCACCAGATCAGTAGCTTGGGTTTCTCCTTAAGAATATAATACAGGTACTTGTCTTCGTACAAAGTGATGACGTTTTCCCTGCATAGAGATCGATGATAGGTGGTCGTTATCACTACCTTTATCTCCGGAGGAAGAGGCTCTTCGGGAGGAACAATAGCAATAACCCCTTCACCCTCGGCGAAAATCTCGTTTTCTGCTTGGTGTCCCTCTACGAGACCAACTTCTGGGTCGGCCAAGGTGGCCACCTCTAGGGTTTTGTCAGCAATAGTCTTTTCCCTTCGGCATCGATGGGGTCAGCTACCTCTAAAATCTTGGAACGAGCAACTATTTTGGCTTTGACAGAGGCAGGGTTCACAAAGCTTGAGCTAGTACCGATGCGCTTATGCTTGGTGTCGCTCTCTTGCAGTTTTTTCAAAGCTTCTATTTCTGACCTCTGACGATGAGCGTCTCTTTGAGCAACACCCCGAGAAGTAGCAGCGGTGTTAGCGCCTGTCCGAGCACCGACAATAGTATCGGTCAGCTGCACCATTGTGGGTGTGGATGATGCACTAGAATCGACCATTGTAAGGAACTTGGGCCGGTATTTTTTTTTTTCAAATGTTGGTCGGGAGAAGAAGAAAGGGATAAACCACCAGTGGGAGTTACTGAATCAGTGTTCGGGTGATCACAAAAACCGGCAGGGGGGCTCGGGGTAGGATCACTTGAAGAAATAAGAACTGTTTCGAGGCTCGGGACGGCTGGCAGGTCTGGAGAAAAAATATATTTCCACGGGCACGGGTGATGACCGAACAGGATCATGGGGAGGAGGAACGGGTGTAAATGGACTTTTAGTGGAATCCCAAATTAATCCTGCGGCACGGTATTCTTCAGCCCTATCACTAATGCTAGTCCAATCGATAAACCCGAACGCAGGCTTCAGCTTCTCTTTAGGCTTTCGATTTTTCTTCGCGACGTTCTTTCTCATAAACACGATAACTTATCTCTCTAGAATTTTTCTGAGGAAGCTAATAATGTTTGAAGAGAAGGCATATGTATAGGCAGATCTATACCTTAACCGCCTTCTGTATGGGGAAGTTCAGAGGAAACGAGTCGCAAGAAGTTGAAGAGTCTCCTTCGGAGGTGTGCGATTAGACATGCTTCAAATAAGGGAGTGCCACGTGGAAGTCATCATCATCTAATAGAGAGATAAGTAATCATCGAGTTAGCCTGATAGACGTGCGACGACGTCTGAACTCGCGTTTTCCTCAAACGAGTCCTACGTGTACACCAACGCCAAGGAGCGTGACAGACCGCTTTGCAGATGGGCCAGATAATCTTTTCGACCCAATTTTGGCCCATCAACTAGAACCTATGATATGATGGCCCAAGATTGAACCAACAGAAACATAACTGATTTTCTCTCCTAAGTACCGCGAGAAATAAGAACGGGTCGGGCATACCATTTCATGAGAAAGCGAACCGTTAGCCACGGGAACGAGGAGCGAGAGATGCCCAACAGCTAATTGAAAATCCCGATGCAGTCTATTTTCCACATCTCCACTTATGAAGGAACCGTCCCCGGTGCAGTGAAGCGCCAGCGGCTATTCTCTCCGAATTACAACAAGTCTTCACTCCCAAGCTCTTGAAGACTGGGGGTTACTCATAAGGAGATAAATCGCCGAGCTTAAGATTACAAATATTAATTGTTAAGTAAAATAAATGTATATTTCCTATTGTTGTATTTATTATTAGTTAGAGGAGAATAATCTTAAGGTATGGAAAGTGGGGGATCAAGTTTTAAAAGTGGAAGGACCATAAAGGAAATAAGTGGGGGCCACCTCTCCCACTATATAAGGGAGCCCCTTTTTCTGGATGGGTGGGCATTTTTTATTACATTCTCTTTCTACTTTCTCTTTACACTTTCCTCTCTAGTTACATTATACAATAGATCCAAGATTCCTACTTTAGTGACCTTTTGAATTTATCAATGTGGAAGAGAAGAGAAAAGACTAATGAAACAAGAGAAAGGAGAAGAAAAAGTTGAAGTGGTTCCTGCAAAAGTGAAATTGATTTAAGATTTCACAAGCTGCTAAGGATTAGGGAGAAGACCAACTACTAAAGTATTTATGTGTCAGATCCTTAGATGAATCAGGTGGACACATAAAACCTGGTCTTACCTCAAGATCAACCTTACATCTCTCACGTTGGGCTGGTCTAACTTTCAAACCCAATACATGTAGTTAAATAAAAAAGTGTAACAAGATATAGGTGTAGATACAACACACGTAACAAAAATTTGTTGCAAGATTGTAAACTTATATAAATAAAATGTAATCACATGAATGAACGATAAAAGAATTGAAATCAAAATTTCTTCTTCCCTTAGATTTTACTAGTTAGTCTGGCGCTATATATCCTGTATACATATCTCGGGCTAGGATCGGTTGCGGTTTTAGTCTCGATTATATTAATAAATTTTCTCTTTGGAAGAGTGCAAAATGTAAGGGAAATATGCTAATTTCCTGTCAAATCAGATCAAAATAAAAAATGGAAAGTACAAAAACAAAAGTGAAATCAAACACACAATTGTTAACGGAGTTCAGCAAATTATGCCTACGTGTCCGGACCTGCTGCAGATCGATTTTATTAGAAAGACACAGTGAATCTGCCATTTTTCGATACATACACAAAACCCTAACACTTTAGTTTTTGTAGAGACTGTAACACTTAAAAAGGGGAAAACATTTACAGTCCTTAATGTGTAATTTATGACCCACTAAAATTACAGTGTCTTTTCAATTCACTCCAGCTCTCTTTAATGTGTTTAGCACTTGCCTCATCTTCACTGTCTTTTCATCTAGCATCTCTTATATCCAATAATAACATGTTGAAGAAGGATGGATTATTATGTCAAAATAACAATCTCCCACTTGAAGATTGGTTTCAACCTGTCTTCACACCTTGATCGATGCAGCAGATCTTTATGGTCTTATTACTCTTGCAGACCAACTGAAGCTGAACACAACTTCAGATTTTCAATGGCTACTGTCTTTGTCAACATATCAACTGGATTCTTGCTTCCTTGGATCTTTTCTAGTATTAGCACCTCATCTTCCAATAAAGATCTAATGAAATGATAGCGAAGACTGATGTGCTTGGTTCTTGAATGAAATGTTGAATTCTTCGCCAATTGAATTTCACTTTAACTATAACTATACAGAATGTTGTTCTTATGTTTGAATCCCAACTCGGTTAACAGACCTTGAAGCCATATCATCTCTTTACTGGCTTCGGCCACTGCTACATACTCAGCCTCTGTAGTTGATAAGGTGACAATTTTCTGTAACTTTGACATCCAACTAACAGCTGTAGTTTTAACAGTAAATATATAACCAGTAGTGTTTTTTCGGTGATCAACTTCACCTCCAAAATCTGCATCTACGTAGCGTTGTAGCTTTAACTCACCATTACCAAAGTACAAACACTTTTCTGTGGTACCTAGTGGGTACCTCAAAATCCATTTGATAGCTTCCGAATGAATTTTCCATGGGTTTGACATAAACCTACTCAAAGCTCCAACTGCATGACTAATGTCTGGTCTCGTACAGACCATTGCATACATCAAACTTCCAATAGCTGAGGCGTAAGGAACCTTAGCCATGAAGTCTTTTTCTTCATCCGTCTTAGGGGATTGATCCTTGGATAAACAAAAGTGACCTGCCAATGGTGTACTAACTGGCTTTGCATCACACGTGTTAAATCTCTTCAAAATGTGATTGATGTACTCTGACTGAGATAACTGCAAAACTTTTCTATGCTTATCTCTTATGATTTTCATTCCAAGAATCTTCTTCGTCGGATCCAAGTCTTTCATGTCAAATTCTTTTGACAATTGTAGCTTCAATCTTCTAATATCATCCATATCTGAACCTGCTACTAACATATCATCAACATAGAGTAGCAAAATGATATATATGGACTTACATTTTTAAAATAGAAACAGTGGTCCGCATCTGAAAACTCTCTTTGTGCAGAAAATCGTCAAATTTCTTTTACAACTGTCTTGGAGCTTGTTTTAAACCATACAAACTTTTCTTAAGTCTGCATACCATGTTTTCTTTCCCTTTTTTTAAGAAACCTTCTGGTTGATACATGTATATCTCCTCATCCAAATCCCCGTGAATAAATGAAGTCTTCACATCTAACTGTTCAAGATAAAGGTCTTCAATGGCAACAATACTAAACACTGATCGAATAGTATTGAGCTTCACAACTGGAGCAAAAGTATCGGTGTAATCAATTCCTTCCTTTTGCTGGAACCCTTTGACAACTAGTCGGGCTTTGTATCTCTTAGAGCCATCATGCTCATCTTTCACCCGATACACCCATTTGTTATGAAGTGCATTCTTACCCATTGGTAACTCGGTTAGGTCCCATGTATCATTTGAGATTAAAGACTTCATCTCGTTTTTCATGGCAAACTCCCACTTACTAGCATCACTGGTCTGGCAAGCTTCATCATAGCATTCAGGTTCCCCTCTATCGGTAAGTAACAGATAGTTCAAATATCTCCTGTTGGGTACACGGGGTCGGGAAGATCTTCGCAAAACAGGAACTGCCTCGGTCAGCTGTAGGGTATCGGATTGCTGTCGATCGGTCTGTCCAACAGACTCTCCTTGTTGAGGGGTTAATCTTATCGGCTCTATTTCTTGACTATCTGGGACTCCCTCGATATCTGTAAATACTGATTCATACGGCTTTGAGTCATTTGCTTCAGTTTTATGTCTGTCCTTGTACATCACTGTTTCATTGAAGAGAACATCTCTGCTTCGTATCATCTTCCTGTTTTCCTCATCCCAAACACGATAACCGAACTCATCTTCGCCATAGCCGATCAGGAAATATTTTTTCGATTTCGGATCAAGCTTGTTCCTGTCTTGATCACTTATATGAACATATGTTGTACAACCAAAAAATCTTAGATGTGATAATTTTATATCCTTACCACTCCATACCTCCTCGGGTATTCGATGTTCTAAGGGAACCGACGGGCCTTGGTTAACCAGGTAAGCTGATGTGTTGATTGCTTCTGCCTAGAACTGCTTCGGTAAACTAGACTGTATTCGAATGCTTCTGGCTCTTTCTGTCAACGTTCTGTTCATACGTTTGGCAATACCATTGTGTTGAGGCATACCTGGAACGGTTCTCTCCATCCTGATACCATACTCATAGCAAAAGTTCTTGAATTTGGTGTCCTCATATTCACCACCATTATCAGTTCTCAGCTTTTTAATCTTCAGACCTGTCTCATTCTCAACCATAGATTTCCATCTCCTAAAAACATCAAACACTTCAGATTTATGCTTCAGAAAATAAACCCATACCTTTCGAGAATGATCATCGATAAAGGTCACGAAATAGTGTTTCCCTCCTATAGATGAAACAGTTGTTGGCCCCCAAACGTTAGAGTGAACAAGCTCCAGCCTTTCTTTTTGGGGTTCTACCACTCGTCTGAAAATTAACCCTTTTTTGTTTTCCAAGTATGCAATCTTCACACATGTCTATATCGACTGACTTTAGACCTGGAAGCTTCCCATTCGAGTACATAATTTTCATACCCTTCACACTCATATGGCCAAACCTCTGGTGTTAAACATTTGGATTTTCGTTTCCTGCTGCTATTGCAATTGAACAACTCGTCTCTACTGTCTTGTAAAGAGTACCACTCTTCTTTCCGCGAGAAACCGTCATTGCTCCCTTTGAAATTTTCCAATTGTCATCATGGAAGATCATATTATAACATTCACTAGCCAACTGCCCTACTGAGATTAAGTTCTTTCTGAGACTGGGGATATATCTCACATCTTTCAGTTCCCATACAGACCTATTCAACTTAATCTTCACAGTACCTTTACCAATAATATCACAAGGTTGATCATCACCAAGATATACTTTTCTAAGGTTACCAGGGACATACCTCTCGAAGAATTCTTTCTTCGAAGTCGCGTGAAATGATGCTCCAGAGTCTAATACCCAAGACTCTTCCCTGCTTTCTAAGGAGCATATTAACGCATCGTCTCCTTCTGAAGTGATATTTGCCTCTATCTTCTTCTCCTGGTCCTTTGGTTCTCTCTTGCACTGAAATTTATAGTGCCCGATCTTCCCACAATTCCAACACTCGCTGTTTCTCAACCCTGGGAATTTTTAGGATTCCTAGACTTGGACCTCCAGTCTCTTGATTTGCCTCGGTAGTTCGATTTACCGTGTCCATATACTATGGTTGAATTTCTCCCTCTCAATTCTGTATGTAAGACTGAGGAGATTGATGACTCACCTGATTCTCTCCTTCAAATCTCTTCACTGAGAACTAGATCACGAACATCATCAAATTTCAACTTATTGCTTCCTGACGAGCTACTCACCGTAGTGATAGTAGCATTCCAACTATCTGGTAGTGAAGACAACAGTATCAATGCTCGTATTTATTCATCAAAATCAATTTCAACTAAACTCAATTGGGTTGTAATTGTATTGAGTTCATTGAGGTGTTGAGCTACCAAAGCGCCTTCCATCATTCGCAAATTAAATAAACGCCTCATCAAGTGAACTTTGTTAGACGCTGATGGCTTCTCATACATACTGGAGAGAGCCTTCATAAGACTGCCGTAGTTGTTTCCTTTATGATGTTAAAAGCAACATTGCGAGATATCGTCAATCGGATGACTCTAAGAGCTTGTCTATCAAGAAGGGTCCATTCTTCATCTTTCATACCCTCTGGTTTCTTTTCTGAGAGGGGTTTATGAAGCTTTTTCTGGTACAGATAATCTTCAATATGCATCTTCCACAACCCAAAATCTACACCATCGAATTTTTCGAGTCTCACCTTTCCTTCGTCTGTAGCCATTGCTCCCACTCAAATCTGATTTCCTTTGGATCGCTACTAGTCTGGCTCTGATACCAGTTGTAAAGGAAATATGCTAATTTCCTATCAAATCAGATCAAAAGAAAAAAGGGAAAGCACAAAAACAAAAGTGAAATCAAACACACAATTGTTAATGGAGTTCAGCAAATTATGTTTACGTCTCCGGACCTGCTGCAGATCGATTTTATTAGAAAGACACAGTGACTCTACCATTTTTCGATACATACACAAAAACCCTAGCACTTAGTTTTTGTAGAGACTCTAACACTTAAAAAGGGAAAATATTTACCGTCTTTAATGTGTAATTTATGACCTACTAAAATTAGAGTGTTTTTTCAATTCACTTCCACTGTCTTTAATGTGTTTAGCACTTGCCTCATCTTCACTGTCTTTCACGGTCTTTTCATCTAGCATCTCTTCTATACTGAATTATTATATCAAAATAATACGAAAAATGTATCAGAAAAAGCTGATGGAATCGAAAAATAATAGGATGAAAGCTACATCTGAGATACTAACTACTAAGGAGCATGAGAATTCTTCAACTTTAAGGATGGGAATGAAGTTTCTGTTGAAGATATTTGAGCTCCCAAATGTTGAGACGGGATGGCTTCAAAAATATGAGTCTGTACAAACCCCATTCTTTTTGTTTACTATAAAGATTCTGTTTTCTAGAGAAAGAGAAAACAGAGTTACTCTGTTATTCTCAAAGGAGATAAGTAAAAAAGTGAATATAGAAAAGAGGTGGAGAGAGAGTGCTTCGTGATGGAGTATTCAAATTAGAGAGGTTTCAAGAGAGACAACTTACCATGAAACTTTATTCATTTTTGTTTGCTTTTAGTCACTCGTATTTTTTTCAGGATATATCTGAAGTATGTGTGTGAACTATTTTATATAATTTAACTATATTTTACACTAAAAGAATAATTGGTACAAATCGAGGTACAAAATGTCATAATATTGGTGTTACGTGGTTGTATCTTACTCTATAAATTGTAATCAAATATTCTATAAATTTCTAAGTCCAAAAATTATATACCATATTTTTTTAAAATGCTATAAGAGAAAGCATTGCATTTAAACAAAAAAATTACATCTGGGACAGCCACCTCCATAAAAGGAGTAAAGTCGACCCTTTCATGACATCGTCGGGTTTTCCTATCCTCTAAGATTCTGTTACCGAAAACCAAGCGTTGTTCATCTATGAGAATTTTCTAAAGTTCGTCAACCTTAGCCTTGATACTTATTAAAGCGTTACGCAAAATAATGTGCGTAGCCTGAATACCTCTGGACAAAGGTCGAGGGTAGAACCATTTTGTATGCTACAATCGCCCACAGTAAGGCTATCAAGAATTTTCCGTGAACGAAAGGTAAAAAAACACTGCTACGATTGGATTTGCGCTTTCACACCGGCGATGGTATCGGTGCTAAAAACATCAAGATTCATGCTCACGCCAGGACGAAAAATCAAAGTTAGTTTTGATTCTTCTTCGACGTTATAATCTGCAAGAGTTTGGTGATCTTAAAGCGTATTTCCTTCGAATACCAAAATTTGTCGCTTTAGAGGCAACATTCGGTTTTGCTTATCTTGTTTTGACGTCCTCTATAGTGTCACATAAAAATTGTTCGAGAAAAAAAAAACTCTACACTCTCTGGACTTGGATCTTCATGCTAACTTTTATCAGGAAGGGCACTTTCATTCCCTCATAAAATGGTTGGAGAATCTTTGTTGAAGCTTTCCATAAATTTAATATTATTGATGTCACTGATTCTTTTTTGTTTAACTTATTATATTTTTTAGTTATTTTAATAATTTTTTAATTTTTTATAAAATATAGGTACTTTAATACGTTTTTATTAAAATAAAATAAAATTTATTTGTCATGAATAAATTTTTTTTTTTTTTTTTATATAATTTTTGAATTTTGGATTTCTAAATATAGTTTAGATATTTTTATTTTAAGTTGAAATTTTAAAACGGTTGAAGCTATATTTTTAGTTAAAGGACATAAAACTAATATATTTATCGTACACCAAATACTGCCTTCCCTCTAGATGAATTACAGAAAAAATTTCTCCACATTGTTGGGATAGAACAATAAAATCAAAATGATGGAACTTTTTCTTGGAATGTTTCTTTTAATAACCAACTCTTAAAAACATAAACTTCAAAGTCTTTCACTCTCATGAGAGTCGATGTTTGTGGTCAAGTTTAGTTTATTTTCAAGAATGGTAAGAGGTAAACTTGTCATAAAGAAAATATTAGATAGCATATACACCATATCTTCACATGCCCAACTATTACAAAAGTTTAAAAAAAATAGTATCTTCAAAAAAAAATAAACTTGGAAGTTATTGTAGCTCTTAATTTAAAAATAAATAAATATTAAATTACATTTAAAATACATTAATTAGTTAAATTAACTAATATATTGATAAAAAAGTTATTTTTCTTCTTCAATCTCTCTTTTCATTTTCTGAAATTTAATAATTTTAAAGAATTTTCAATGTTTCAAGAAATAAAAAGGTTTCCCGTAATGATTTTCAAGATCATAACGAGGATTTAAGTTTGCAACATATCTCTCTTTAACTTCTTTTTTTAACAGAACAAAGATGAGAATATGTAGATTGCTATGATATTCTCCATTACTTGAAAAAAAAAAAACTTCAGTCACTTTTCCCTGCCCGGTTTCCAAATCGGTAATCAACCAGACTAACTACAATGATCAAGTAACCATTCTTTCGTAGGAACATCATGTCTCAGCACATGCGCACGCAAAAGGTTCTCACCATCTTCTAAACAGTATCCATGGAGCGCAACCAAATGATAGTGACGAACTTTTGTTAACACCGCGATCTCGTATTCAAACTCCTTCAAACCCTTATAATCTAAAGCTGAAGATTACATTCTTTTTAGTGCGATTTTGGTTCCGTCCTGTAATTCACCTATGTAAACAGTACCTAAACCACTTAGGTCCTATCCTAATATATTATCGTCACTCAAATTATTAGTCACACTCTTTAGAACATGAATGGAAATCCCCATACTACCAGTCTCGACAATGGTCGGTCCACTACCATTGAGACTGTAATGTTTGCTTTCGCAACCAACTTAAGCATTCAAAGGGTCACCCGCAGCATTAATTTTCACGTCATCTTGGTAACCGGAATGTTGAGGATGTATCACAATGGCATGAGGGTATTGTACTCTACCTGACCAACCACCAGGTTAGGGGGAGACTGTCCCGGCCCAGCATCCTTTCCTAAATCAGGGTTACCGTCCGTATTCAAAACCATATTTTGCCTAAAAACGGAAACAGGACCATAGAGCCGATTATTTGAAACATCAAAACTCCTTAAATTAACCAAAAGAGTGAGCTCTTTTGGTATAGAGCCGGTAAGATCATTTCCGGCAAGATTAAGTACTTGTAAAGAAGTTAATTGTGCGAAGATTAAGTACTTGTAAAGAAGTTAATTGTGCGAAATGCGGAGATATAGTACCCGAAATCCTCATATTCTTAAAATTAACTACAGTTATATTCCATCCTAAAGAAAATATCCCTAACCATGAGTTACAAGGATCATTAGATTTCCAATTTTCTGCAAATTTCACAGGATAACCTAACCGTTCTACAATCGACAACAGAACACCAATTCGAGGATCACAAGCAGTGAGCTGATTATCCCTCACACTAAAATCGTAAAGCGAACTCAAACTGGAAAGGTCGGGAATCGGACCAGAAAACTGGTTTCCATGTAACCACACCTGCTGTAACGAAGTCATATTTTTTAAAACGTCAATCGTTCGGTTGAGTTACTCCAAACTCCTTAGAAGCACCTAAGTATCTTGAGGAATTTAATGGGTCTTTCAATAGGTTGGAAGGACAAGTACCAACGAAAGGATCATTCGTACACTTTTCTGCTCAAGTTTATATGGGCAATTATCGATTATGGGGCTCACTAATACTTCACTTTCCGCCCTGCAATCCTTGTAGCAATCCGCAGTGATCGTGCTTGCTCTTATCATATTAATAAGACGTTATCAACAAGATGTTACTCTTTCAAACATGGAAAGTTCGTTAGATCTTGTAAACTGGCAAAGAATTTTGCGTCTAGATCTAGAAATTGAGCGAGCAAGGGAAGTGTATAACGAAACCAATTTACTAAGCGTTGAAGCTTCCGGCTTTGTGTTCAAAGGACTCCTTTCAGATGAGACGATTGTTTCAGTAAAGGTTTTCGTTTGCAAATGGAGGCAGCATGTAGTAGTTTCTTTGTGGAAAGCGAAATTTTCCAAAACATTCGTCATCAAACTCCTTTTGATTAATAGAGAGGTTGAACATTAGCATAGATGTGGCTGCAGCTCTTGAGTACCTCCGCTATGGTTACTCGAGTCCTCTGATACATTGTGATCTCAAACCAAGTAACGTGTTGCTTGATGAAGATAATGTGGCACATGTGACCGATTGGAGTTTCAAAACTATTTGAAGAAGGAAACTCGATGAAAGAGACCGTTAAACTTGCAAGTTTACATTATATGGCGCCAGGTGATGTTAACTTTCTTCTATATATAGCTCTTATAACTTTGTTGTTCATCATCATCAATACATAAACTAAGAATAATAAAAGTTCACTTTTTGTGATTCTATACAATAATTAGATCCGGACCGATATGTACAAAGATCTTAATCATGTTATGTAGAGAAAGTCAGTAATCTTAAGTCATTATCATCAAAATCGGTATGTGTTTCTCGGCTAGGTGAAGGTATATCCTCTGCTTCTCGTTTCGGTTTAACCCATCTACCATGTTCATTACAAACCAATCCCTTATTAGCCTGTTGATACCAACACTGTGGTATCCTCAACTCATCCACCAGCATATCACATGCCTTGTTCACCAAGGCGACATCTCTACGCGCTTCCTTCCTAAATCCTAATTGCGAACCATGGAACCCATCCACAAGATGAAGGTACGTCTCAAGACTATGAATTCCGACTAAATTGAATCCCCCATGTTTAAGATAAGGCGATGAACGCATTTCAAGCTTCAATTCAGCTCCAACGTGAGTGTACACCCACTCAAACCCTCCAGTGATTTCATCCAACACTTGTAAACTTTCGTTGAAAACAATCCCGGGCATTCTCGGCACTAAATCTTGTTTAATCACAACTCTGAGTGTCTTAACACCGCATTCGTGAAGCTCATCACGGAACGCTACATTTCCAACTCGCGGTGCTCCGAAAGAAATTACGCTCACGGGGACTTCAGGGAAAGTTTTGGAGGCCTCGTAGGCGTTTATGAGCGCGATGGCACCACCTAAGCTGTGACCGGTGATTGTAATGCTAACTTCTTCACCTCGATCTTTGTACATGTGAACTAATCTTGTGATCTCCTTCATTACTTGTTCTGATGCGCTAAGTTTATTATACCTAGTGGATTCACTTTTCGAAGTGTAAAGACTCAAAAATCCGTGTTCGACTTTTGAATCGTTGGTTCCTATAGGCTCTAGTTGTCTCTGGAAATCTTCGTACCACTCAGATGGAGCCACCGTACCACGCCAAGCTATGACGATGTCTCTTCGGCCTATCCTTTTTGTTTCCTCATCATCGCTGACCGCAATGTATCCCATCCAATTCGAGTCTTTGCTCCATGAATTATGTACTAATTGTGATCTCTCTAACCACTGCGGCATTTCGATCTGCGACATTGCGTAAATGTATTTGGTTACCTCATATCCATTTTTACTCAACCCTAGCTTCTCGAAAAGGTTGTTGCGGCTGTACCGGCTGCTCCCGCAGTACTCGGAAAAGGAATCAAAATCGAAAGCGTCGTATGTCGCCTGCGCAAACTCACCGTACTTGACGATCTCTCGCCGGAGCCAAGGATGGAGCGGATGTAGCATCTCGTCCCAATCCGATAAAAATCCGTGGATTTCGCGCCATTTCTCGGCGATGACCTCTTTAGGAGACGCGATCGGTGTGTTGTGCTTTTGATCGTGATGGTGATGGAAGGAGCTCGACTGACGCGGTGGTGAATCGATGTGGAGTCGTTGGTGGAGGATAGTGGAGATAGAGTCCGTTAGACGGCGGCGGTTGGTGGTAAATGATTTGGAGTTAGGTCTGTCGATAACGGTTTCTCGGTTGGATCGGATAACTGCAGCTCGGGGAAAGATCGGAGAATTGGTGAACATCATCGTTGAAACCGCCATTTTTTCAAGTGAATTTCAAAAATCGAAAAGTGGAGTTTGGAAGCAGTTTGTGAAATGGACTTTGTTGGATGGTTGAACAGGTGAGTAGTGAGGTTGCTTATAAACTCAAATAAATTTTTGTAACGCGTTGTGTTGTTGGGTCAGGTCAATATTGGACTCGTTAAACACGTGAATATGATTAGAATTATTCTAAAGTTATACACAGAATTAGAGAGATGTAAAGTGATTATTGATTGCCTAAACAATTTAGTTGACATGTTATGCAGGTCGACCAAATCTTTTTGCTCTTTAGGTGCAATCTAGAATAGATGTTAAATGTTTATACGTACCTTTAGATGTCAAACTTTTATATATACTAATGAAAATTGTATTTTAAGTAGTATTTTAATTTTTTAAATTTGATACATATAGTTATCTTTAAGAAACATGGCCGGTTAATAAAATAGGACTAAAATAATAAAATAAATAAAAATTTATTTTAAAATTTTAGTTAAGAAAAAATAATACCGGATTATCTAACACGTCACGTCACATCAATTTAATTTAATTTTTATTGTTTTAACCTAAAAATCTGGGTTATGAGTTCGAAAGTAGATCAGCGGTAACATGGTTCAGAGAAATCGAACAATTACCGATAAATACAGATAGTAATTTTTATAAAGCTTTAGCTATATTTGGTCCCAAAAGTATAACTATCCTAATATTTTGCTAAATTTAAAAACGTACCAAAATTATTATTTTTTCTTCGCCGGTTGACACCTTCTCAACCGACGAGAAAACTTGATTCGACAGTTGAGAAAGGTTCACCCGGTGGTTGAGAGAGTCTCGACCGGCGGGTGAACAAAACGGGATATCAACCTAAAAATCTGGGTTGAACATTCTAACGTGACTATTGTATGGTATTATACGTCCTTGTTTAAAAATATTTTTTATAATATTTTAAAACTATAAAACCGATTTATAGTTTTTTTTTATATGAGTTATATAAGTATCAGATAAATTTATACTTAAATTGTTGAAAGATTTGTTATTTTACATTTGATAATGTTTTTCAATATATTTTTTTGGTTTTAAGATAATTTTTTGATTTTTTTTAAATTCAAAAATTTAAAATATTCTCAACTAACCTAACTAATTACACATATGGTTATTCAGTAAAAAAAAACTTAAAATCCTAAAGATAAAAACATTATCTTGTTTTACTAACCTACTATCTTAGAATATATTTACATTGCCTCTGAATTTAGAAATGTAAATTCAAGTTTCGACATGTTAAGTTTTCAAAAGAGTCACAGAATAACAATGATGGTAAATTTTCAAAATTCACTTTATGTAAATTATGGCGTGACACGCGTGCTGAACTTTCAAACTGCCATACCACCCAGGTAGCGATGAGCTTGGTTATACTGATATGGTTGTGTGATAATATAAAACATCGTCGCTACCTAGTTGCGATTGTTCGTCGCTAAATTGGGTGCGACAATATCAAGAATCTTCGCTCGTAGTCGCGCGATGATATTTAGAATAATCGCGTTTGAAATGCGATAATATTTTTGTATTTCTGAGTATTATTATTACATATCGAGAGTTAGCGTTAATGGACTATCAAAGACGTATTTTCCAATGCAATCCACATGCTATGCAAATAACATATAAACAAAAACATTCTTGCACATGCAAAAAATATGATAGTTAAAGTAAACGATGTAAATTAGGTTATGAAATTTTATAACGATATGGTCGAATCAAAGATCGTGGAAGAGTTTAACATAAAACTAACAACAATGAATGAAGTATTTATTTTTGTCCAAAAACTCATAGATTATGTTATAAATTTCTTACTTATTTGACAAAAAAGATTCAATATTTGGAAACACAACTACCAATCGGTAAGTGATTTTTATTTTTAAACTTATATTTTTTGAAAATTCAATGTTATAATCAAACTATTTTATTTTAATTTATAGGACCAAGAGCGCTCACACGAGCCTAAAAGTTCAGTTCGAGTCTGAAGAGTTGAAAGTTAGTCCGAGGGAGATTTTGTTAGATGAGGATTTGTTGATAGGGGATTTTGTGACAGAGGAATACTTAAGAATTAAATCTAGAGAGAGAAAGAGTTTAAGTAGTAGAGAGAGAAAGTTGTATTATTCATCTCGAAATCCGTGAAGCGTGTGAGGTCCTTTTATAGTACAATTGTGGACCCCACACGCTTTAATTCGGGTTAATTACATCTCTTGGTCCCTACTCTAAAATTCTTTCCTATTTTGGCTACATCTCTACAATTAACGCATTTTGGCCCATATACATTTATTTCTATGCATTTTGGCCCTTATACATTTATTTCTATGCATTTTGGCCCTTATACATTTATTTCTATGCATTTTGGCCCTTATACATTTATTCTCCTTATCAGTAGCCCCCCAGTCTTAGTAAAAGATTGTTTTGCTAAGACTGAATAATTCTTCTAATCGGCCAAAATCTCTTCGAGCTCCACAGGTCCCTTAGGCATAAAAGTCGCTTCTTCGAAAGATTGCCTCTTCGAACTTCATAAGTCCCTCAGGCATAAAAGTCGCTTCTTCGAAAGATTGCCTCTTCGAACTTCATAAGTCCCTCAGGCATAAAAGTCGCTTCTTCGAAAGATTGTCTCTTCGAATATCTACCAAGACCCCTTCGAGTTTCTGCTGTACCAAGTAGCCCCCCAATCCTTGCAACATTTTAAGTAAAATGCTCATCGGACAATTGTATACTTAGGCGAAAAATGGTGCTAGGATTGATGATGTCACTGCGCAGATACCAACGTCAGCATGTGTTTGAAGAAACGGTACCTATTCTTTTGTCAGAAAACCCTTCCGCTTCCCATGACAACCTCTGACACAAGACTCTTCATCTTCTACTTTAGCTAGGCTGTCATATATTACTCACCTATAAGGACCATCATGCCCCTAGGCAAACAACACAAAAAATGTCCCCAGGCTCATGTCATCAAAGAAGCCCACTAAGCTTCTATAAATACCAACCTCTTTCTTCATTAATGTAACTTCTGTTCAATCATTTCTAGAGAGATAAAGCTGGCGCATAAAGCTCGTCGAATTCCAGATTGGCTGTTGATTAGTAAACGGTTCGAGGAGAGGGTTGCCGCTGGTGAAGACGTAAGGCCTCATCCCCCGCCATTGACTACAACATACTTCGGTCCTTGGCCTCCTTCGAACAATTCGACGGCCATTATACCTCGTGAGGTAACTCGTCAAAGCTTACTCAGCGAAAACAACCCTCCGAAAGAAATGGGGAAAGAGAAGTCTCACAAGCACTCGTCAGGTTCGAAGAGGAAAAAGTCCCATAGAGATAGAAAAAATTCTCACGAGCGAAAACGGGCTAGGGGGGCTTCCCTAACCATTCGAGAACCCACTGTCTCAACTAATGTTGAAGACCACCCCCAAAAATCTCCAAGCCCGCGAAGGACTTCGAGGAGTCCTCCTCGGAACTCAGTTAGTCCTCCTCGAAGGCAAAATTTGGAGCACAATGTCGAAAGTCCTCCTCGAAGGCAAAGGCTAGAACACAACACTGGAAGTCCTCCTCGAAGGCAAAACTTAGAACACAACACTGAAAGTCCTTCTCGAAGGCAAAATTTGGAGCACAACACTGAAAGTCCTCCTCGAAGGCAAAACTTAGATCAAAGTACTGAAAGCCCTCCTCGAAGACAAGGAACAGAAGTTTCTAGTCTGCCCTCCACACCATCCATGACCATCCATGGTACTCAGTTCTCTCCTTCAAGAACACTTATCACCGAGGAGGATATGCGGATTAGGCATGAAGAAACGTTAGACCCCATAGTTATGAAACCTTTCAACAAGTTCCTCGGCCGGAAAAAACCCATTACTTCCTTGTCAGTCCCTGCAAATGGTGGTACTTCCTCTTCGGCAATATCTGAGGAACAAGCTCACCGGATTGCGCCAAAATCGAAGGGAGATGTGACTTTGCCCTTGGAGTTAGACAACATCGCCGGAAATAATATTAGAGGCATCGAAAACAAACATATGGTGGCCCTGGCTAATATCAAGTACAAGTACTTTTCGGAGGATGAAGAGACAATGCTTAGGGCTCGATGGGGCATTCCTTCTTATATTAATATCAGATTTCCCTCCGAAGGAGAGACGCCATTGTCTGTTAGGGATCACGAGGTGGTGGTCTATACAGAAATCATGAACTGGGGGCTAAGGTATCCCTTAGACCCCTTCTTTATTGAATACCTTGCCAAAATAGATCTCTGTCCCTCACAAGTTGGGCCCAACATGTGGTTCACATTGATGGCTTGCATAATGGCCTCAAGGCTTTCAGGCCAAGAGTTTTTGCTGGAACAAATAATCGGTCTAGCTGGCCTTGCTCGAAACCCGTACTTCCCCTTCTACTCAATGACATTCAACCGAGGGCAAAAGGTGTTAAAGGACCTCTTGGAAGCAGACAAAAAATGGAGGCAACAGTTCCTTTTTTTCTCTGGATGTTGGGAGACCGGCTCCCAAGCCACCCCTTCGAATCCACATAAACTCTCCTTGAAATGGACCATGAAATGTAAGTGCTCCTCGAAGCGTTATACGCCCTCGAATATTTAATTTTTCTGTACATTTTTCTAAGTCAATTACCTCTTCGAATCTCATAGTTGTCTTGAAGAATTGACACCCTTGAAGACACATACGTCTTCGAACATCATATTTAGTATAACCATTTTTCTCCCTTGTTATTTGCTTCAGCTATGACCGGAGTATCCAAACCCTACACCGACTATGTCGAAGGAGCTACCACTGTTTTCACTAACCTTCGCTTGTGGGCAAAAGAACAGTGGGATAATCGTTTTCGCCGTTGCTTCGTCGATGAGAACTTGGCCAGAAGTCGACTCTGGAGGCTCAACCCTCTGGATCGTATAAGTATGAGGGGCCTAATGACTCCACCTTCTGAACGAGAAGTGTTAGAGCGGTGCAGCAAGCAGGACGTAATAATCTATCTACCCAAACGCTCACGTTCGCAAAGTCACCTGGATGAATCTCCAGAAGATGAAGCCACACCGCCTCAACCAACAAATCCCAAACCAATCGCAATGACTCAAAAATCAAGCTCTTCGAAGAACATAGGGGCCTCGAACTTCAGTAATCTTCGAACAACCGAAACCCGTCGAACAGATGAAATCCCTCCAACAAATGCTTCAACAATATCTACTCCTTCACCTGCTGCTACTATCCTTCCACCCAAGAAAGACAACAAGAAAAAGGATTTGAAGGGAAAGGGCATTCTGCTTGAGCCCATTGAAGAGCAATCTGAAGGAGGAGAAACTCCTGATAACGATGAAGGTACAAACTTCGACAGAGAAGTTCAAGATGGCGCAGTTGATGCTGAAAACAGGGGTGGCCTATCACCCAAGGAAGCCTCCTACCAAGCTGTGCACTCTCCTCTAACTGAAGCGTCTCAACCAGCCTCCTTCGAAGGCAGTCCAAGACTGGCTCCTGTCCATGCCCCTCGAACAAATCCCCCTTTATTGGTTCACCCTGATGTGGCCTGTGGCAATTTTTCTGAGTTCGACTCTGCGGATCTAGGGTCTCCTTCGAGCTCATTCGAGGTCCCTTTAGATGATGAATTTTCAATGAGTCTACGAAGGCTGCTTCATACATCAGTGAATCGAGGAAAGAAGATGCGCCATCTTGAGAAGCGCAAGAATCACTACAAGTTCAAAGCATCAGTTGCTGCCGCTAAGCTCGAAGAAGCCAAGAAGGAGCATGCAGTTATCGAAGGCCAAGCTGATGCCTTGTATGAACGTCTTTCTGCTGCTGAGCACTACATAACAATAATAGAACAGTGTTGCCAAGAAGAGAGGGACTTGTATAAGAAAAAGACTGACACCCAAGAGCTGTTGATCGCTGAATATAAAGCAGGGCATCGCAAGGCGTGCGATGCATTCGAGCAATGCAGTGAGGGTTTTAAGAATGTAGTCGAGGAGCGCGACAATTTGAAAAGAAAAATTAGAGGTTTCTCAGTGGAGATCGAAGAGGCAAAGGAAAAAGGTGCAGATGCTTATGCTGCCACATGTTCGAAGACGTTACAAGCTCGAGACGCTGCCACTCGAGCTGGCCTATTAACCCAAATATACACTGAGCACCCTGAGTATGAACTGGGTTCCTTCTGGAAGCTTGTCCCCCCAGAACTTCGTCCACCCCAAATAGTTGTCAGTGAGAGTGAAGACTCAGAAAGTGAAGGGAGTGATAATTCGAAGAACGCTGATTAAACGAAAGGGTCGTAGGTAGTTTTTTGTATGGCCTAAAAGGCCTTTGTTCTTTTTTTTGTAATGGTTAGAAGTTGTTGTGCTTTTTCAACAAGTAATTGGAAATTTAACTCATCAATGTATTGTTCTTCGAATTTATCATGGCACTAGCCCTTCGAATAATCAACATTTGGACCAATTTATCATTAGGCCTGCGACAGAATTTGAAAAATTGACCTGGCCTTCGAAAAATTTGCATTTAGAAAGATTCAACAAGTGTTATACTTGTAGTAACGCCTTCGAATTTTTGCCCATCGAACAACTATGTATAAGAAGGCCTTCGAATGTCAACCCGGTGGGTCGTCGAAAAATTGTTACTTAGGCAGATTCACCAAATTTTATTTTTATAACTAGGCCTTCGAACTCCAGCTTATGTGGCCTTCGAATGTAGTCCTTCGAAAAATATTTATTTAAACATGTTCCAAGTTTTATATTTATAACTAGGCCTTCGAACTCCAGTTTATGTGGCCTTCGAATGTAGCCCTTCGAAAAATAAGTACTGAAACATACGTACCAAGTTTTACACTTGTCATTAGTCCTTCGAATTCCAACGTTCGTGGCCTTCGGACAATTTGTAGGGTCTCCGAGGAAAAGAAATTTAGACCTATAATGAAAAACATAATGTGATCTTGAAAATAGTTTGAAAGTCCCTAAATCATCGTGGCACACCGTCATGTGACCCGAAGAATAGTTTGAAAATCCCAAATCATCGAGGCACATCGTCATGCGACCCGAAGAATAGTTTGAAAGTCCCAAATCATCGTGGCATATCTTAATGTTAATTTGGTTCAGGAAATAGGTCAAAGGACAATGATTCGAGACACATATTAATGCAACTCAAAAAATAATGTGAGGGATAATAATTCGAGGCACATGTTAATGTGACTCAAAAAATAGTGCGAGGGACAACAATTCGAGGCACATGTTAATGTGACTCAAAAAATAGTGCGAGGGACAACAATTCGAGGCACATGTTAATGTGACTCAAAAAATAGTTAAAGGCAAAGAAACGTCGTATTAATGGGATCACTGAAACACCTCATTAAAACCTTCCTGTGCCTAGCAGGGTAGGAAAGAGTGTGTCCTCACCAAAAGTTTTCTCGAAGTGTACAAAGAAAATAAAAAGAAATACAATATTCTATCTGAGCTCTGCTAATCGAGGTACAATTTTAAATGCTCAATATTCCAAGGTAAGCGGAGATATCGCCCATCTTTATCTTTTAGCCGATATGTGCCTGGTTTAATCTTGTCGGCGACCTCATAGGGGCCTTCCCAATTAGGGCCTAGCTTCCCCAGACTCTTGTCCTTAGTGTGTAAGAAGATCTTCCGTAGGACCTTGTCTCCTACCTGAAAGTCCCTACGGTTGACTTTGGATGCGTATCGACTCCTCATAAGAGTTTGATAATGAAGGGAAGTTAATTGCGCCCGCTGTCTCTTTTCCTCAACCAAGTCCAGAGCCAATGTTTTACACGCGTCATTCGTGTCTGCATCATAAGTTGCTATTCGATGTGAAGGGAAGAGGATCTCCGACGGGACCACGGCATCCATTCCATAAACTAAGGCAAAAGGTGACACAGCGGTAGCTGTTCGCGGGGTCGTCCGATAAGCCCATAGCACTTCTTGTAAATAGTCGGGCCATTTCCCCGCCTTACCTTCTAGGTTCTTCCTCAGCCCATCGAGGATGGTGCGATTGGTTACTTCTACCTGGCCATTTGCCTGAGGATGAAATGGCGCCGAGAAACATTGCCGTATACCCCTTGATACACAAAAACTCTGAAATTCTTTGTTATCAAATTGTGGACTATTGTCCGTCGTAAGCTGTAATGGCATACCAAAACGACAACAGATATTAGACAAAACAAATTTAATCACATCCTTGGCCTTGGTTCCCGCAAGTGGCTCAGCTTCTACCCACTTAGTAAAGTAATCAACGGCTACAATTATCGTCTGTCTGCCCCCAGAGGCCATAGGTAGAGGTCCAACCAAGTCGATGCCCCATCTGTCAAAAGGAACCGCCTCTGGGATGCTTTCCATCAGTGCTCCTGGCTTGTGGATTATATTAGCGTACCGCTGGCACGTGTCACAACGCTTAACCAAATCTCTTGCATCGGCTGAAATAGTTGGCCAGTAATAACCTGCCAAGAATACTCGGCGAATCAGAGCTTTATATCCACAATGGGCGGATCCTTCGCCATCGTGTAACTCGGAAAGGATAATTTGTGAGTCGGGTCCATTCAGGCACCTCAACAATGGCCGACTCAGAGACTTCTTATACAACGACCCGTCCAACAAAATGTAACCGTGAGACTTGAATCTTATTTTTCTGGCTTCATATTTGTCGGCGGGCAAGATGTCATGAGCCAAAAAATCAATGATGACTGTTCTCCAATCAGGGGTAATCGCATGATTTTCCTCTGAGACATTCATCACATGGTCCTCAGAGATAGAGATCGACGGGCATGTCTGGGTCAAAACCCAAGGATAACCTTCGGTTCGAGAAGCAGAAGCAAGAGAATCCGGGATGGCATTCATTTCCCGTCGGACATGCTCGAACTTGACGCCTTCGAACCCCGACGCCAAATCCTTTATCAGCTTCAAGTACTGTACCAATGTTTCCTTCCTTGCCTCGGACTCTCCTAAAACCTGATGTATTACCAACTGAGAATCACTGACCAACTTTATCCGTCGAGCTCCGCATATCTGAGCTAATCGTAGGCCGGCTAAAGCTGCTTCGTACTCAGCCTCATTATTGGTGGCTTTGAAACCAAAACGGATGGCTTGAAACATGGCAACCCCTTGCGGGGATATTAATTGGACACCTGCCCCGCAGCCTGAAATGTTCGACCCTCCATCCGTTCGAACTACCCATTCTTCCTCAGCAACTGTATCAGATTTTTCCTGTTCGTCCCTGCCAGAGTGAAATTCAACCAAAAAATCCGCTAACACCTGTGCCTTTATTGCCGTGCGAGGTTCAAATGTTATGTCAAAGTCTCCCAACTCAACGGACCATTTGGTCATTCTGCCAGAGACGTCTGGTCGCTGTAATAGATTTTTCAGGGGAAACGTCGTTCGGACCACAATTGGATGCGCTTGAAAATAAGGTCTCATCTTTCGCGCTGCTGTCACCAACGCCAAAGCCACCTTTTCCAAAGTAAGATACCGCTTTTCGGCATCCAGCAAACTTTTGCTGATGTAATATATTGGCCTTAGGAGAGCGTCAGCTTCTCGGAGGAGCACGGAACTGACCGCACACGCGGATACCGCTATATATACAATCAATGTCTCCCCCACCAATGGTTTAGATAAAACCTCCGGAGAGGTTAGATACTCCTGGATTTGACGAAATACCGTCGAGCATTCTTCGGTCCAACAGAACTGTTTCGCATTCCGCAAAACTTTAAAGAATGGGGCGCATTTGTCCGACGAGCGGGAAATGAATCGATTGAGGGCAGCCAATCGCCCTGTCAGAATTTGTACCTCTTTAATGTTTCGAGGAGGGCTCATAGTGATCAACGCCCTCAATTGCTCCGGGTCCGCCTCAATACCTTTCTCACTGATCATGTAGCCAAGAAATTTACCCGACCGTACTCCAAAAATGCATTTTTCCGGATTGAGTTTTAGGTTAACCCTACGCAAGTTGTGAAATGTCTCTGTAAGGTCGGCAAAATGGTCTTCGTCTTTCTCACTTTTCACCAACATGTCGTCGATATAAGCTTCCATATTCCTCCCAATCTGCTCCTCGAAAGTCTTATTAACCAGTCGCTGATAAGTTGCCCCCGCATTTTTTAACCCGAATGGCATGACCTTGTAGCAGTATAGACCTCGCCCGGTAATAAAAGAAGTACTCTCCTCATCGTTAGCAGCCAATCGGATTTGATTGTATCCTGAGTACGCATCCATGAAAGATAGCAACCGGTTTCCAGAGGTCGAGTCTACTAACTGATCAATGCGCGGGACGGGAAAAGGATCCTTAGGACAAGCACGGTTTAAATCTGTGAAGTCGATACACATTCTCCATTTGCCATTCTTCTTCCTCACCAACACCGGATTCGATGCCCATAGGGGATAATGCGACTCGCGAATATGACCAATACTTAAAAGCCGTTCGACCTCCAACAAGATCGCGGAGGCCTTTTCCGGGGAGACAGGCCTCCTTTTTTGAACTATTGGTTGGACATCCGATCGCACGGCGAGCTGGTGACATATAACCTCCGTCGGCACCCCCGTGACATCCTGTGCACACCAAGCAAACATATCGAGCCTGTCAGATAAAAAATTAATTAACTTTCCTCTAAATTCGGGGGAGAGATGAACCCCTATTTTCAGAACTTTCCCAGCCATGAACTCGTGTGTCGTAGAGTCCTCCTCGGGGACCTGAAATCCGGGGGCCTCCCTCGGATCATCACAAGGAATGACCTCGGAGGGTGGCCCCTTTAATTGCTACGCTGAGTCAGAGGGTCCCCCTCAAACTCCCTTAGAAGACAAAGCGATTTGGTAGCATTCTCGTGCCATCTTCTGGCTACTTCTGACCGTGCCAATGTTATTCCCGATTACATATTTTAGGCATTGATGCACCGTGGAGATGACGCCGTGCATCCGTGACAACCAAGAGCGACCAAGGATAGCATTGTATGAGGTGGGCGCGTCGACCACAATGAAAAGTACCTCTACCTCTTTTTTGAACGGTCCACGACCCAACTCCACCACGCATTGAAATTCTCCCACGACAACTGCCGTAGCGCCAGTGAAACCTATTATCGTTCTGTCAGATCTTCGGATGACCGGTGGGTCAGAAATACGGCGATAGGTACTCATAAACAAAATGTTAGCAGAGCTTCCTGTGTCGATAAGTATTTTCTGAACCTGATCCCCGGCGATGCCCGCCGCGATTACTACGGCGTCCTCATGAGGGCCTGCTACATTACGCATATCATCATCATCGAAACAAATAATAGGGGAAGGCGATCGATGCATTTGTGCGGAGACTCCAGCTTCGATCTGGGTGGTCAAATTCACCATGTGCCTTTTGCGCGAGCTGTTCGAATTCCCTGCGATGGTGTCTCCACCAAAGATTGCTAAAGACTCAAAAAATGCACACAGACTATCCACTTTCCCCCTTGGGATTTCTTCTTCGACCAAGTTCACATTGTTCCTCCCAGCTTTCGGGTCCAAATATTCCTGTTCGATGTCAAAATCGTCAACCCCTTCGGAAATTACCATTGTTGTATCAGTATTCTTTGAGACAGCTTTTACCACGGCATTCTTCTGGGAGTGCTTTTTGACATATTCCAACATCATTCCATTTTCGATGAGAGCCTGCACCTCCTTTTTCAGGGCTATACAATCTTTGGTGTCATGGCCCACATCCTCGTGATACTTGCAATATTTGTTGACGCTTCTGTTCTCCCTCGGTGTTTGTATAGGAAAGGGTTTTCTAAACGTGACCGAATTTTTGGCTTTATCAAATATTACAGCGACATTTTCCGTCAACTCCGCATAATAGTCGGGCCGAGTCCATTTGTTTGACATGTATCTTCCCCCCTGATTGTGATTCGATTGATTGCCATAATACTGCTGATTCGATTTTTGCCTTGGAGGATAGTGACCCGTGCTTTTAGCCTGAACGGTCAATCGAGGGCCCTGAGTGCTTGGTTCAACCCGTTGAAGCTGATTGTGGTCCAATTGCTCTCCGGACCCTTTCTCTGAGGCTTGGGTTTCTTCCACCAAGATTCTCTTCTCAACTTGATCCAGCAATGCTCCAAAAGTCATCGCTTGGCTTTCAGCCACTGTGTCTTTCAATAACCCGGGGAGCAATCCCATTCTGAACGCTGCGAGCGCCACCGAGTCCTTGCAGTATTCCATATCCGTCTTGGTTTTGACAAAACGATTGGTGTAATTTTTGAGGCTCTCCCCCACTTTTTGTCGGCAGTATATTATGGTGTCCCCGTTGGCCCGAAACTTCTTGCTTCCCACGAAGTGCTGTCTAAAAATGTTCCAGAACATGTCAAAGTTCTTAATGGACCCATGAGGTAACCTGTTGTACCACTTGGACGCCACTCCCTTAAAAGTCTGAGAGAATGCTCTGCACAGGAGTTTATCATCGTCGTCAAAGTTTATCATAAAATTCTTAAATTGCTCGATATGATTATCCGGATCTTGAGTTCCGTCGAATTTTTCAAGCTTCGAAATGTCAAAATGCTTTGGGAGATTCCCTACTAAGATCTCCGAAGACAAAGGAGAGGCTCTCCAATTGTGCCCTGTTCGATAAACATTGGACCTCAGATTATCATTGTTCGAGAAGTACAAGCCCTCCTCGGAGGGCAAAGTGTATTGTTGCTGCCATTCCGAATTCCGAGGACCTACATTATCCTTCCCTGGGCACTTCACCTGTTCATGAGAGCGATCATCTACTCGGTCGTGGCGACTCTTCTCCCGCGAGGATTTCCTCTCCGAGCTCCTTCCCCCCCGGGCTTCATTTTGCCTTCGACCACGCTTTTTCTTCCGGTGGCATCTTCGAGGAGAAGATTCAGAAGTGCTATACCGCGAATAGCCGCTCGAAGAAGCTGAGTCCGAACGGTACTTGTCTTTCCTCCTTGGAGATGGTCGCTCACGCCTCCGGGACCTATCATCCCTTTTCTTGGGACGAGTTTCAACGTCCCGTTCCTCCCTTTGCTCGACGGGCTCTCTCCTTATCTCAGATCGAATGTTTCTTTGGGCGGCTTCTTTCTCCGCCTTCAACTTTTCGATTTCCAGCAACAGTTCATTCCTCTGAGCCAAAAGAGCGGAGTCGTCAAAATCATTTTCAACTCGCCGACCTCCCTCTCCTTCGGACTCCAAGTCATTTCAAAAGTCATCCCCTTCCATGTTTTCCTCGCAGGGATCAACTAGATCGTCCCCCCGACCTTCCATGGTTCTCCTCGGAACAAGAACTATTTCTAGGGAGTGATGATCGTCGGAACGATTCTCGGTTCCCACAGACGGCGCCACTGAAGAGTTGAAAGTTAGTCCGAGGGAGATTTTGTTAGATGAGGATTTGTTGATAGGGGATTTTGTGACAGAGGAATACTTAAGAATTAAATCTAGAGAGAGAAAGAGTTTAAGTAGTAGAGAGAGAAAGTTGTACTATTCATCTCGAAATTCGTGAAGCGTGTGAGGTCCTTTTATAGTACAATTGTGGACCCCACACGCTTTAATTCGGGTTAATTACATCTCTTGGTCCCTACTCTAAAATTCTTTCCTATTTTGGCTACATCTCTACAATTAACGCATTTTGGCCCATATACATTTATTTCTATGCATTTTGGCCCTTATACATTTATTTCTATGCATTTTGGCCCTTATACATTTATTTCTATGCATTTTGGCCCTTATACATTTATTCTCCTTATCAGAGTCAACTAAAGTTTGCACTTTTATGGGTCAAAGTTCACACAGTGTTTGATATTTAACATTAAAAAGTTCAATATCACGTTCGCGTATAGATATAATCACGAGTACTTATCAACAAACTAAAGATATAAACACCGATCATATAACATGTGGTTGTATTGTTAGAAAAACACAACAATGGTGATGGAGAGAGAACATATGCCTATTTCAAAGGTTGAATGCGATATATTTTGGAAACATTAGACATCAGTCCTCGATATAAACTATGTATGAAAATCCTTTAACAAAAAAGTTAGGAATAATAAACAATTATTTCTAAAGTTACGATCATATTATAAATATGGTGATGCAAATATTTAATCTCAAAAAGATTCACAAGGTAGAGCCTAAAAAATTGGTTATTGTTAAAGGTAGAAAAATATTGGTCCGGAACGACCGACTAAACGAGAAAAATTATATTTTGAGTATGTCATTAAGAAAACACAAAGTGCTATTATACCCGATATAATAGGTAGCATGGTTATAACAAAATAAATCTCATTTTCGGCACCTAAAGTTCCAAAAGATACTCATAAACCACAAATAATACAAATTCTTGTAATGATGCAATATAATTTGTTGTACACGGATGTCATCTCCATATTTTATATCCTTTTTTTGTAAGACATTATGTCATACGAACACTGCGATTACTAGACTATATCTAGAGCGATAAACAGCGTCACGGTAAATTAACCATATGTGAGACAAAATTTGATTGCCAATCACTATCAATATGTGGTAGGCGGGTTTTCTCTATAAAAAATTCAAAATATTTACCATTTCGTGGTTAGCAACCACATTCGAAACCTATAGAAAATATTTTTATTTCTTTCATGCATAATAATTATCTCGTTCAAGTAAGTGAATTAATTACTTTATATTATATTATATTTATAGGGCGAAATATGAATCGACGAATAATGTTTGCCTAGTAGAAAGTAGATCGAACACATGTAGGGTGTATCGGAATCAAGTAGCACTTGCACTAAGAAGTTTATGTAATGTTATGTTCTATTCTAAAGAGATAGATAATAAGGTACTTTAGAGTTGTGATGATCAACTGGATGAGTTGATTTCACCAAAAAAGATTTCGAGGTGGTCTTGACAGTCAAATTTTCGAGGTAATCATAGATATGACAGTCAAATTTATGAGGCAATCATAGAAAGGACATGTGATTTTTCGAGGCAAAGAAAGACAAAGATTCTATTTAGATTCGTATCTAAAATTTAGTATTTCTTCAGGAATCTTCACAAGGACTAAGGGGCTACTGATAAAGATATAAATAATTTAGGATTGAATGTAATTCTAAAAAGTATTTTAGTTTGGATGTTTAATAGTTAAGGGACTAAGAATGCAATTTACCGTAATTTGTAACTAAATCTGTTATTTACACCCTTTCCCTATAGATTGAGGTGGCATATTGGAAACAAAAGGGCTTGAGAAATTTTCTTATTGATAACTTCTGTTGATTTCATTTTCTCTTTAAGTAAACAAATTATGTTCTCTCTCTAAAATTACTTTTGGTTGTTCCATAAATCTTCAGAGGAGGTTTGTGAGTAAAATAATATTTGGAAGACTAAATTCGTTATGTCAATTATTATATATGAGTTTATAGACCGAAGCTCCAAATTCTAGAGAGAGAAAGTCATAATTAATAATTATCTAATCATTTATCTATCCACTTTCCCCAAAAGAGGTAGTGTGGTTTTATAATACATTTATTGGGTCATACTTGTTTAAACAAATTACTTATTTTGGCCCATCCTTCAAGTTTATTACTTATTAAAAAATAGTTCTTTTACATTACATAGTTGTCAATTGCTCCAAAAAGCCTTTATTTATGTCTAATTGTACTCTTAATTTACCAATATCTTGTAGTTACATAATTTTTACCTTACCAGTGCCTCCTGTTCTTGTGAAAATGTTCGAACAAGGACTGTTATCTTGCTAATTTTTATCTTTGTCGGACTACTTAACGCTCTCATTGGTCTCAATCTTCCATGTAAAAGAAACCTTTAAAAAAATTCAATCATTTTTCTTAGGCAAAGAACTTTTCTTGGAATTATGTTAATCACTCTTCTTAAGAAAATAATTCTTCTTCGAATTTTGTTAGTCATTCTTTTTAGGCAAATAATTCTTCTTTGAATATTTTCAGTCGCACTTTTTAGGCACAAAATTCTTTTTCGAATTTTGGTCAACATTTGTCGAATGTTTCAAGAATACTAAATAGGAAAAATACCATCGGATTTTGTTTACTTCTAGGTGTCTATACCAACTGTCTCTAAAAATATTTTTTACCAGTGATGTCATGATTCTCTGACACTACCAAAGAAATGCTTCATCATCTGTCAGGCGTCGATTGATATGTACTTTGTGTGTCTTTTCTTCTTACACAAATTAGTCTAGGAGCGCTGCAACCTTTTGCTAGGCACTTATTACCTCTATTTTGGACATTTCCCCCTAGGAAAACAAACCCCCTCACCTATGGGTTTAGACCTTTTTAAGGCCCAATATTCCCTTATAAAATCTCATGGCTTCTCATTAACCTTTCTAAGGCCCAACGTTTTTTTTTGAGAGAGAGAGTTTCTGAAAAACATTTTTTAGAGAGAGAAATACTTTTATGCCCAAGAATTTCTAATTTTTAGATTGGTTATCGATTAGCCAAAAATCCAACGAGAGACGAGTCGCCGGATTGTACATCGAAAATGAGCCTCAACCACCTGTTATTACATGTTACGATGTTTGGCCTCCAACTAAGAGTTCTAGTATAATCATACCCCCGGAATCTCTTCTCAACCCCCAGTCATACTTTCCTATTAACCGACAAGGGTGACTATAAAACGATAGGTAAAGATAAACACACCAAAGGTTCTTTCTCAAAAAGAAAAAGACACTATGAATCCGAAAAGAAAAGTAAGCATTCCAAGAATAGTAAATGTTCCAATGGATCTTCCTCAGGAATACCTTCCCCTCCATATTCCACACCTTGTGGTACTGCTCCGCTAACACCTAAATCACCTTCTCTAAAATTAACAAAAACTGTGTAGCTTCCATGACAAAACGATCCCTGAACCTATCCAGGAGACACAGTCAAATGTTTCTTCTGCTGAATATCACATTGCAGAATCTGATGATGGTGGTATTGAGAAAGCTTTACCTTTAGCCTTCGGGGAAGAAGAGCCAATTGTTCAAGATGATAATATAGTTTCTGAGGGAGTGCTAGTACCAATTGTTGGAAAAATAGATTACTGCTGCTAATGATCAAGTTATCGAAGAGAAAGGGCCCACTGTTGTTATGCTTCAACCTATTGGGGAGAAAAATCCAATTGTTGATACTCTTCAAAGTTCGAGGAGAGAAGACCAATATGTTTCAAACTATCGAGGAGAAAGAACCAACTGATGCTTATCTTCAAATTGACGAGGGGAGTTCTCCTCTAAAGAAAAAGGTGAAGTCAAAATAAGATGTTTTGTTTTCCCTGACATTAATGCTTTAATTAGAAATAATCTTCGGGAGGTCGAAACAAACATATTTTGGCCTTGCAAAAGGTTCAATACAAGTAATAAAATATATTCGAGAAAGCGAAGCTAAGATCCCGATGGGGTCTTCCATCTAGCATCCCTATCCATTTTCTAATTGATTGGGAGACACCTCTATCAATCAAAGACCATGAATTGATTATATACACCAAAATAATGAGTCAGGGACTGCGATTCCTGTTGGATCTTTTTTTCGTCGAGTATTTTACCATGGTCGATATTTTCCCAACCCAAGCAAGAGCCAAAATATGGTTCACACTCACGGCTTGCATCATGCCTTCCAGAATTTTAGGGACAAGTTTTTCTCTAGAATAATTTGTTGGCCTTTTTGGTTTAGATAAGAATCCGTACTTTCACTTATATTTATTAACTTTTGGTCGTAACCATAAAGTTTTCAAGGATTTGCTTGAGGCAGACAAGAAGTGGAAGCAATAGTTTATTTTTATCTCTGGTCTTTGGGAGACGAGATCCGAGGAAACAACTGAAATTCCCCATAAATTTTCCCTCAAATGGACAAATAGAGGTATGTTTATAAAATTCCTCCCTTCGATTTTTCTTATGTTTATTCTCCTCACACAATTTTTTTTAAACAAACAGCCATAACTGGTGTGTATAAGCCCTATGTTGATTTTGTGCCTTCAGCAACGACCATCTTCACTGAGCTAAGTATGTGGGCCAAAGTTGTTTGGTCAAACATATTTCATCTTTATATCACGCCGACCAATCTGGCCAAGAGTTGTCTATGGAGATCCAATCCTTCAGATCTATTATCTTTAGAAGAACTCATGGTTCCTCCCACCTAATAAGAAGTTTTGGACCGGTTGGAGGCTCAAAATGTCTTGGTCTATTTACCTACACGGGCCATCAGGGTGAGAAATTCGATGAATCTTTGGAGGAAGAAGAGGTCCCTGATATTTCTGGTGTAGAAACTCAGGAAGCTAATACTAAGGCAGAGGAGGCCAAAACTGCAAAACATGAAAGGTCTAAAAGACTCACCTCACAAAATCCTCCCAAAAAGAAATGTCAACAAAACTTAAAAGGCATCCTTGAAGAGAATAAAGAAATTTTTGAGGCGCTTGCTCCCTTGGAAGATAAATTTGCTGAGCACGTTAAGTCATCACCAGAGAATATACTAATGGAATCTAACTCATTCCAACCTCCATAAAATGATCAGCTTATTCAGGATCATAAAAATACAATGTTTCTCAAAAGGTCGGCTCCTCAACTATTGTTTCCTTCAAAGCTCGCTCTTCTTCTAGCTCATTCGATATACCTGTTTGGGATTATTTCTCTTTCAGTCTTCGTAAAATACTTTAGTCCTCACCTATTATTAGGAAAAAGATGCAATATCTAAAGGATTAAAAAGATTACTACAAGTCAGAAGCTTCACTAGCAATGTCAAGAATCGGGGAGCTTGGACGAGAACTCTCTGTCCTTCAAACGGAAGTCGATGCTATCCACGAGAAACTAGTTTATGCCAATGGCTCTTTTATGATCTTTGATAAGTGTTATTAAAAAATATATCTTTATGCCAAACAAAATGCTACTAAGGATAAACGCATCGCAGCTTATAAGGAGGGAAATGATAAGGCGTCATAATATTTTGCAAGATGCCTAAGAATTATGAGAGGGTTGTAAATGAAAAGAAGCTCATCTTAGCCCAAGTTAAAAATGATAAAGATGTTATTGTTGAATTTTATGCTGCTAAATATATGGATAAATTGAATTCAAAGGATGCAAAAGTTAGATCCAGGTTGATTATGGAGATTCACGAGCGCTACCCTGACTTAAATTTGGCTAGTTTTTGGGAACTTGTTCCCGTCGAATATCGTCCGTGATATATTTGGGTGATGATGAAAACACTCGAGAGTCTAAAGAAGACAATTCCCTCGAGTATTCAGAATAAGATTGTAATTTTATTTTATAGTCCTCATAATCTTTGAGGTAATTTTGTTAAAGTCCTCATAATCTTCGAGGCAATTTTGTTGAAGTCCTCATATTATTTGAGGCATTTTCCGTAAAATTTTCAATGTAATTTATAAAATGCATCAGATTTTTTAACTTTGTTTTTATCTTGATTTTAATTATTATGGATTAAATTTTGTTGGAAGACCCTTTAGGTCCAAAATTAATAGTTAAAGACCAACTTTTGTTGGAAGATCCTTTAGATATAAACTTAATAGTTAAAGACCATTTTTTGTTGGAAGATCCTTTAGATCTAAACTTAATAGTTAAAGACCAACTTTTGTTGGAAGATCCTTTAGATCTAAAATTTATAGTTAAAGACCAACTTTTGTTGAAAGATCTTTTATATCTAAAATTGATAGTTAAAGTCCAACTTTTGTGGGAAGACCCTTTAGGTCCAAAATTAATAGTTAAAGACCAACTTTTGTTGGAAGAACCTTTAGGTCCAAAATTGATAATTGAAGACCAACTTTTATTGGAAGACCTTTTAGATCCCAAATTGATAGTTAAAGACCAACTTTTGTTGGGAGACTTTTTAGGTCCAAAATTGATAGTTAAAGACCAACATTTGTTGGAAGATCCTTTAGGTCCAAAGTAACTAGACAAAATATTTGTGGCAAAAACTTATAAATATGAATCGGCTAGTAGGGCACCTCATCAAAACCTTCATGCGCCACCACAGTAAGAAAAAGTATACCACCGATATTGTACATAAAGACATATATTGGTTGCACTCATTTTAAATACAATTCGAGATGTTCTATATTCCATGGGTGTTTAAGACTTCAACCTTCTTTATCATTGATTCGATACGTTCCAGGCTTCACCCTTTCTGTTACCTCATATGGGCCTTCTCAATTGGATCTTAATTTTCTGAGGTTTTTTTTTGTGTGAAGAAATTTTTTCCTTAAAACCAGATCTCTAACTTTGGATTCTCTTCGTTTAACTTTGGAGGAGTATCTACTTCTCATCAACGTTTGGTAATGTAGCGAATTCATTTGTGCTCGTATTATTTTCTCTTCAATAAATCCCAACTCAATTGCCCTATTTTCATCATAAGATTCTTAGGAACATGTTGCAACACGATATGATGGGAAAACTGCGTCAGAGGGTACTACTGCGTCCATTCCATACACCAATGCAAATGGAAATTCTGAAGTTGCTATTCGCGGAGTTGTTCGATACACCCAAAGAATTTCATGCAAATAATCTGGCCATTTTCCTGCCTTCCTTTCCAAAATTTTCTTTATCCCGTCGAAGATTTTTGGGTTAGTAATGTCAACTTGTCCATTTGCTTGTGGGTGAAAAGAAGCCTAAAAGTACTATTGTATTCCACGATAGAGATAAAAAAGTTCAAGTCCTTATTATCAAATTGAGGTTCATTATCTATTGTAATTTTCATTGGAACCCCAAAATGACAACGAATATTCAAAGTGATAAACCAGATTACATATTTAACCTTTGTTCCAGCTAATGACTATGCTTTTACCCATTTTGAGAAGTAAATTAATGCCACAATTATTGTTTGTCGTCCTCCAGAAGCCATCGTTAAAGGTTCAACAAGGCCAATAACCCATCGGTCAAATGCCAACGCTTCAGATATGCTTTCAAGAGGAACCTTGGTTTATGAATTATGTTAGAAAACCTTTGAAAAGTATCATACATTTTGACCAACTTTGTAGCATCAGAAGATATCGTAGGCCAATAATATCCTTCCAAAAATACTCTTCGTATTAAAGCTTTGTACCCACAATGCACAGATCCTTCTACATCGTGTAATTCTGAAAATATCATATGTGATTCATCTTTCCCCAGACATCCGAGTAAAGTTCTGCTAAAAGATTTATTGTACATGATTGCTCTGAGGACCATGTAGCCCTGATATTTAGAACATATTTTCTTGGACAGTGATTTCATTGTTTTCTAAACAATCGATGATGTCTAGCCTCCAATCGTTTTTTACAAATGAATATTTGATGAGGCTCGCCCATTATTCCAACCACCCACTCTGAATTTTTAATAATTAAAGGGCTTTTTTGCATAAAAATCCATGTGTACTCCTCTAAATATGAACCGTTTGCCAGCGATTCTACCATAAAATTCTTATCTCTTCGAGCGTGTTCATACCTAACATTTTCGAAGGCTAAAGTTAAATTTTTTAATATCTTCAAATATTTCACTTTATGATCCTTTCGAGCCTTGGATTGTCCAGATGTATGATTAACAAGAAGCTATGAATCACTTATTATCTTAACGTTTTTTGGCCGAATAGATTTGAGCAAGCCTCAATCCTGTTAATGCTGCTTCGTATTCTGCCTCACTATTTGTTGATTTAAACCCAAAACGTATGGTTTGGTACATAATAATTCCTTCCGGAGAGATTAATTGCATCTCGGCCTCGCCTCCTGAGCCCCCATATGTTTGATTCATCCATTATGGCTTGGAATTTTCCTCATCTACTTCCATATTTGAACGTCTAGAATGAAATTCTATTAAGAAATCTGCTAACTCAACCGACCACTTGGTCATTCTCCCTGAAATATCAAGTGTTTGAAGCATATTTTTAACGGGAAATATTTTTGTACAATGATAGAATGAGCTTGAAAATACGGTCTCATTTTTTGAGCAGCTATTACTAGGGCAAGAACCAACTTTTCTAATTTTAAATACCGTTTCTCTGAATCCAATTTTTTACTAATATAATATACTGGTCTTGGGGTATTTTTATTCTTCTTGAATTAAAACAACACTTACGACATAATCTGTTACCGTTATATAAACATATAATTTCTCCTCCGGAATAGGTTTTGCCAAGATTTCTGGTGATAAAAGGTATTTTTTAATTCAATGGAAGGGCTCAAAATATTATTTTTTCCAATTAAAACATTTTTTTGTCTCTATACTTGAAAAAGGAGCACATTTATTTGAAGAGCGAGATATAAATCTATTTAACGCTGCCAGCCGACCCGTTAATATTTGAACTTGTTTAATATTTTGAGGGGGTTACATAGTAGTTAAAGCTTTCAACTTTGTTGAGTCATCTTCAATCCCTCTTTCACTCACTATATACCCCATGAGTTTTCCTGAGCGAACCCAAAACATATATTTTTCTGAATTTAACTTTAGGTTGACCCTTTTTAAGGTAGCAAAAGTTTCCTCAAGATCATCAAAATGATCCTCATCTTTGAGAATTTTTACCAACATATCATCAATATATACTTCAACATTTCTCCCAATTTGTACCTCAAAAGTCTTATTCACCAAATATTGATAAGTAGCCCTTGCTTTTTTTAACCCAAAAGGTATTACTTTATAGCAATATAAACCCATTCGAATAATAAAACAATGTTCTCTTCATCCGTAAGATCCATCTTAATCTGATTATACCATGTATAGGCATCCATAAAGGAGAGTAATCGATCTCCTGATGTAGAATCTACCAATATCTAATCAGCGGGACTGGGAAATAATCTTTTGGACATGCCTTATTTAAGTTAGTGAAATCTACACATATTTGCCACTTGCCATTTTTCTTTTTGACCAACACTGGATTTATTGTCCACAATGGATATTGAGATTCTCGAATGTGCCATACTCTGGATAAACGATCTACCTCCACCACTATTACCTCGAATTTTTCTTGAGGAAAACGCCTTCTCTTTTGTATGATTAGATGTACATTAATCTTGATTGCTAGCATGTGGCAAATTATTCTAGCGAGCACTCCAGTCACATCCTCAGAACACCAAGCAAACCTATCTAACTTAGTGGATAAAAACTCAATTAATCTCTCTCTTAAACTTGGAGATAATTTTGTATCAATTTTCAAAACTTTACCATTTGAATACGTATAATCGTCATAACTTTCACCAGGAACCAACAGACTGGGGGAATCCTTTGGATCATCAATAGGGGTAGGTTCCAAGGAAGTGCTCGCTAACTGCTATGCTTTTTCTGGTTCATTCCCCCAAATTTTCTTGGAAAACAAAGCAATACGATAACATTCTCTTGCCATTTTTGACTACTTCTAACTATTCCAATATTATTCCCCGTAACATATTTTAAGCACTCGTGATCAATAGAAATTACTGCATGCATCTTGGATAACTAAGACCTTCCAAAGATAGCATTGTAAGATATTGGTGCGTATACTACAATAAACAATATAACCACTTCTTTTTTAAACGGCCCTCGACCCAACTCCACCACACTTTCAAATTCTCCAACGTCTTATACTGCCACCCTTGTAAATACCAAAATAGTTCGATCCGATCATCGGATTATAGGAGGGCTAATAAAACTTTTATAAGGACTTATGAATAAAATATTGGTAGAGCTGTCTGTATCAATCAATACTCTTTGTATTTGATCACCAGCTATCCCTGCTGCAATTACCACTGCATCTTCATGTGGTCCTACCACATCTCTCATATCATCATCTTTAAAGAAAATTATTGGAGAAGGAATTTGATATAAATGCGTCGAAGAGCCTACTTCAAGCTGAGTAGTGAGACTGACTATATGCCTTTTCTGATAGTTGTTTGAATTTCCTGCAACAATATCACCTCCAAAAATTTCCAAAGATTAAAAAAAGTACATAAATCACTAACCTTTTTCCTCAGAATAACCTCTTCAACAATACTAATGTTGTTTCTTCATTCTTTTGGGTCCAAATACTTTGTTGTAATATCAAAAGAATTAATCTCGTCGATGGTCTTTGTTTGGCATTTCTTTAGACGTCGGATTCTTCTGAGAATATTTCTTTACAAATGTAATTCGCTTCCCATTCTCAATTAATGATTTTATTTTTTTCCCAATATTATATACTCTTTTGTAGCATTTCCAATATCTTTATGATACTTACAATATCTATTGTTTTTATTCTCCTTTAGAGTTTGTATATGGAAAGGCTTTCAAAATTATACTTGACTCCGAGTTTGTATTGTTTCTATTCTCATTTACCATCTTATAAAGACCTTCCTCAGATAGGGTCGTGTATTGGTTTCTCACTCGATACTAAAATTTTTGACTCCCTGACGGATTTTGAATGCGTAAAATATTCTTTCTTAGCATGGTCCTCGGAGCTTTGTATTTTTTCTTTCAAGTTCATAGTCCGATGAGCCATTCAATACTTTTTTCTGTGTTTCTTTGAATACATGTTTTTAGTACTTTTCTCTCGATGATAAGCTCTTTCCGAAGAAATTTAACTTGAATCATAAAATAAATAATCACTAGACTTGGATGATTCATATCGATATCTATGATTTACTTTCCTCCTCGAAGAATAGCGTCCGCGCATTCGATATTTGTATTTCTTATTATCAATTCGATGGTTATCACCCAATTCTTCTTTCTCAGTTTTATTTTCCCTTTGAACTTATGATTGGATCTTTCTGAAGACCATTGCAACGTCTCTTTCAGAATTGAGCTTTTCAATTTCTTCTAAAAGTTATCTTCTTCGAGCCACTAAGACAAACTCTTCCAATATCTCACAAGCATATTTATAATCATGGCATTGCTCAATTCCCATGTTATCTCTGATGAGGTTCCCCTTGAATTATTTTTTAGTCATCAAATCATTATTCATCTCCAATTCTCCTTGAATTTCTATCAATAAATCTTTCAAAATCTCAATAAAACTTTTGGAAAACAATTTTAGGTACCAAATCATTTCCCACAGACGACTCCAATGATCGTTCCATAAATCTTTGGAGGAGGTTTGTGAGTAAAACAATGTTTAGAAGACTAAATTCGTTACATCAATTGTTATATATAAGTTTAGAGAGATAAGCTCCACATTATAGAGAGAAAAAGTCACAAGTAATAATTCGGCTAAAAACCATGGTTAGTCAATGGTGTTTGACACATGTTACATTCGTGCCACTAAACTTCATTCGTCCCAAAAACGAGTCACTGGTGTTTCAAATTGTTGCATTCTTGCCACTAGCGCGTGCAAATTAACAGGAAGCTGACACGTGGCAGCCCAATGTTTGTTCCATATACGGTCACTTTTTTTCTTCCAAAAACACCCTTCTTTACTATTTTACCGTATTTACTTTTATTTTTTACTTTATACTCTACCATTTTAACCTAAAATCGATTTACCCTAAGTTACTTTACCTTATTTACTTTAACTTTTTAATTTTTACCCTAATTTCTACATTTACCCATCCACTTAATAATAACCCGACCCGTTTAACCATTTCATCTCCATAAAACTACTCACCTGCTTCATTTCTTACATTATACAAACCAAACACAATCATTGTATATAAAACCCCTACCTTAACATTTATGTTTATAAGCCGCGGTCTCATAATTTAATCAAGCTCAAGATAACAATCAACAGATATAAAAGAGTTATGGCTTTAGCTAACAACTACATTGTTCCCACCAAATCATTGATCCACTAACCGTCTGTCTCTATCCAACTTAGATCATTTGTCGTATCCATCTCTGCAATCCAAGCCGATTCCTCCTCCGGTAAGAATCAGATCTCCTCCGATAAGCCACTGCAATCCACTAAAGCGGCGAAAAAGACAGCGGAGGCGGTTACCCACAATGCGACTAAGAAGAAATGGAACTTGGAGAGCTGCAAGATGATGAAAGCTCTACAACAGCCGGATTACCCGAGCGCGGCGGATCTGGAAGCAGTGCTCGAGACGCTTACGGCTTTTTCGCCAATTGTCTTCGCCGGATAAGCGAGGAACCTTGAGGAACGACTAGGCCAAGCTGCCATGGGAGAGGCTTTTCTGTTGTAGGAAAACCAAGCTGCCATGGGATAGGATTTTCTGTTGCAGGGAGCCTGATTCGCTCATTTCCCTCCAACTAAAGTTTGGCCGGTTTTGGCCGAAATGGTCTCTCCTTCTCTGGGTAATCTTTCGATTTGAACATGGATATTAGCATTGGCCAAACCAACGACGACGAGCGGTGATTTATCGCTATTAAGAGATTGGGTTATAGGAGTCTGAGTGGATTTAGATGGATTGAACGAGAAGGAGAGAAATGGGTTTCGCTTGATCAATGGGTTTTGGTTAGTGTAAGGGTTGAATTGCGATGGGTTTGTGTTAACGATGTTGTTTGGTTGATTTGATTTGGGGATTAGGGTTTTTGGTTTGATGATGAAATAATGATTCCTTTCATTCTTGTAACTTCAAAACTCTTACACCTATATGCCATGGGAAAGGCTTTTCTGTTGTAGGGAGGCCAATCTGCCATATGAGAGGTGATTGTGTTGAAAGTTTCAAAGAGTTTAATGGGCTAGGTAAATGAATAAGTTAGGGTAAAAAGTAAAAAGTTAAAGTAAAAAAGGTAAATTAACTTAGGTTAAATCGATCTTAGGTTAAAATGATAGAGTAAAAAGTAAAAAATTAAAGTAAATACGGTAAAATAGTAAAGATGGGTGTTTTTGGAAGGAAAAATGAGTGACCGTATATGGAAAAAACCTGGGAACATTGAGTTGCCACGTGTCAGCATCCTGTTAATTTGCACGCGCTAGTGGCAAGAATGCAACGATTTGAAACACCAGTGACTCGTTTTGGGGACGAATTAAGCTTAGTGGCACGAATGTAACATGTGTCAAACACCGGTGACTAACCAGGGATTTCAGCCTAATAATTCTTTAATAATTTATCAATCCCATTTCCCCAAAAGAGGTGGTGTACTTTTAAAATACATTTGTTAGGTCCTACTTATTTAAACAAATTACTTATTGTGGTCGTTCCCTTAAGTTTATTACTTATTACAAAATAATCTTTTTACATTACATAGTTGCCAATTGCTCCTAAAAGACTTTTTTATATCTAATTACACCATTAATTTACCAATGAATCTAGTTACATAATTATTCCTTTATCAACTTTAATCATTCTATCTTAGCGCACTAGATTTAATGCTTAACAAATACAACATTTTCGTTATAAACACAATAAGATATTTTGTTAATATGTCATACATTGTTTTAAATCTTTGATGAGATGTTAAATTTTTACATCGTATTCATAAGCTCAAGAACATATTTTGTTAATATGTTATGTCTTGTTTTAAATCTTGAATATCTTATTTATTTATAGAAGAACATGTTTTTTTATTGGTAACATCTCATTTAAAAAGGCAAAATAAATTTATTATATATTTTATAGAAGAGAAAACCAATATAGGCAGAATAATCAATTGAAGAAAAGAACATGGAAACTCTAGCCCGTAGGATAGAAAGAACTTCACAAGTCTTAGAAAAATATTTCAGTTTAACAAAACTAAATCGTTTAAGCTAGGGTTTAAAACGCCTTAAATAAGAATCACTCAACTGCTCCTGTATATGATGTGTCTAAGTGAATTATGAACTAGTTAATGTTTTGTAATCCCACACGTACCTGCAAAGCATGGAACTGCTTACCCAACTCTGAAGTATTTTTTGACTCAAACAGTTTACAAGCCTCTCTTATTCTTTTTTATCATGCAAGATCCACAATTAGTCGCTTGCTTTATTTAGCATTGGCACTTTTGTCTTCTTCTTTTTCTTTCTTGTTTTTGTTAGAAAACACTAAACTCTTCAAATAATCAGAGATTATTTTAGCTTCTTTATCATTTAAAGTCTCAACAACCACATTCTCTTTATCATCAATGTCCATACTAGGTTTCCCCTAGCTATCCAAAAATCCTCCATGTTCTAACTAAATATCTATTTTTACCTTAAAACACAACTCTTTACATTTATCTTACCACGCAACTCATAATTATTCTTAACCGAATGATTCACTTCAATTTAAAATCTGATTTTTTTCTTGGAGCCAGATTTATAAGCATCACCAACCAAAATTTTGCCCTTTATTACATTGAAAACTGGAACAAATGAATTATATTTTTTTACCTTATTAGAATAAGGATAAATTCTCATCAGTTGTTCATTCTTATGGTATACTGAATCCTAAGAGATATTTGACTAGAAATAATCATAATCACACTCTTGTTTCTCAAATATGTCATTCTTTATCGATTTCACCCATTTATAATTAGGGTTGGGTTTGGATTTATTGACAGAGGTTTTCTCCTTGAAATTAAATGGTAAAAATGCATCCCTAAGATATTTCATAAAATTTAACCCAAGTTAATATTTTTTATTTACCTTGTCTAAAGCGAGTCTGTTTCACATGCTTCCACTATGATGCAACCCGGCCGTGAAACTTACTTGTGACTAACTTGGCTATTTTTTTATCTGAAACATCGTTAAATTCTAAAACTTCTTTTATCGATGTGATTCAATCTATAAATTCTTCTTGTTGAAGACCCTTATAGAATTCTGAAATATCAAGTCTGAATCCTGATTACCACCTGTTTTTTTTTTCTGATATTAATCACGATTTGGAAATCGTTCGAAGGCCTATTCGTGACGATTATATGGAGGAAAATATCATATTCCATACTTTATCCTTATAGTTAACAGATTCGTGTACTCAATCGCCTTTTGCATTTGATTCGTTTGATCCAGTGTACTCAACTGCTATTCAATCGAATGGAATTGCCTAGTGTTGGCGTACTCTATCCAGCTCACTACGATCTTTTAGGTCTTCATTTTTGTAGATCTTAGTGATTGACGTGAAATTATTTCCTCGTTTTCTTTGTGGTGGCATACTTCCCCTACCCACGTAGCATGAATTGATCCTTTGATATCAAGATGATAGACATAATTATCAATTGGAAAATAGTAGATAGAAAACATAACCTTATTATAGAAAAAGCTTCACGTGTTCATAAAAATTATATAAATTCAACAAAAGCTAATCGTTCAAGTTAGGATTTATAAAACCCTTAAATAGGAATCACTCAAAACTCTAATATATACATAAGAAAATAAAGCACACACAAAAAAATCAAATTATATTAAATTTGAACATAACTAGATTTGATTTGTTATTTTAAGTAAATACTTAAAGTATTAAAAAGTTTTGAAGCGCAATAAAATAAAGTTTTGAGGCTTTAAAAGTTAGATTTTATGGCCCAAAACTTGTCTTTTTTTCAACCGTTGTTGAGCTCGCTGAGATATTCGACTTGAGTATACGTTTCGTCCAAATACCCGATATAAGTATAGAGTATGCTTCTGTAACAACGTCAACATTTATCATTGATTTGATGAATAAAATACTTTTTCAATTATTAATTTTGAATTTAATCAACATTAATGATAGCAAAAAAAAATAGTGACATTTCAGTGCGAATTAAAGTTACAAACTTGATAAAAAATATATAAGAATGTGAAGGACTTAAGATTTTTAAATTAAATATATGATAAACGTGTTTATTTAAAGTACTAAGATTTTAGATTTAAAAATATTTTAAACTTTAAAAATTAAAATTTTCATGTTAAAATATAATGCACGATTATATTTTAAAACATCGTATTCTAATATATATTAGTCATTTATCTAAATAATATATAAATTTTATGAAATAAATATATGAACTTATATAAAATACTGAAACTATATACACAACACAAACGCTATATTCAATAAGTTCATATATTCAATGTTCCATGCAAATTTAGCACAAATTTTTGTATGTTACGTGCAAATTTAACACAAATATTTTACAATAGTAATACTTGCATGTTTATTTTTATTTTTATATAATTGTTTTAGCACAAATTTCAGCCGCTCGTTGGTTTGGTGCAAGTTCATTGAACTACTAAAAAAACTAAGATAGTAAATTTCAGCCGCTCGTTGGTTTGGTGCAAGTCCTACTCCGTTAACAGATTAATTAGAAAACTATAATTTACTACCAAATCCAAACACAGAAATAAAAAACAGCACAACAAATTTTTGTTCTACCATAAATTAGAACAAAATTCAAACACAGAAGTAAAAAACAACCCGACACAACGAAACTTAAACAATTTCAACTTCTCGGCGTCATAACGGAACTCACTATGCCATTTCCATTTCTCCACCCCGCCACCGAAATCAGCTTCGTCTTCCAGCAGTTCCTCGTACTTCAAACAAGGAAAAGTAATAAGCCGGCCACAGCTAACACACTTTCAGAGTGTCGTAATGGTCTGCCTTCTTCTGGTCATTTTCAACATACGTGGACTTTGTCATATCTCAGATGGCTCCTCAGTAAACACCTCCCAAGTCACTCCTCTTATAGAAGTGATTTGAGTGCCATACTGGGAAAAGAACGAAAAAAGGTTTCCCCGATTTCCTTTGCTGTAAACGTGAAAACAAATCTTCTTCTCTTAAAATAAAAAACTGCCATGTTTGTGAAAGGCGGTTTTCTAAAAAAAAAATTGCCTAAATTTAAACTTTATTAAAAACTATGACCAAATTTACAAAAGGTCAGAATTACAAGGTTATAAAACAATAACCCAAAATGTTTAAACTAAACTATTCGGTTCCTTTTTTTAATTTTTCTTCAATATTAATTTTTTATTTTAATTTTTGTTGATGAAAATAAAATATTAAATAAAATAATAAAGTATTACAATATAATGGAGGAGAGGACAATTTTTTAAAAATAATGATGACAATGCAAACACATATTATATAAAGATTGATAATCTAGTTAATGTTTTACTACTTATTTAATTGTCATGCAATTAAGTATTTCAAGTGCTTATTATTAATTTCAGTACGATTTTACGTATAAACAATATATTTTCGTATAGATTTATGCTTAAACCATGTAGTTAGGTATAGATTAATGTATGATATTATTTCCATGTTCCGTGCAAATTTAGCACAAATTTCTATATGTTCCGTGCAAATTTAGCACAAATGTTTTACAATATTTTCATCGTAATACTTGCACGTTTATTTTTATTTTTATATAATTGTTTTAACACAAATTTACATAAGGATGATATGAGAATTTTCAATTAGGAAGAAAATGAGTCTTCGATTTTGTTGCCAGGATATTAGTGATTTTCATCCTCTTAACCCTCTTTTTGCCCCATAAAGATTGAAACCTCATTGATTGAAGACGTGATAGATAAAATAATATTCGATAGATAAATGAAGTTCATTGAACTACTTAAAAAAATAAGACAGTGATTTTCAGCCGCTCGTTGGTTTGGTGCAAGTCCTATTCCGTTAACAGATTAATTAGAAAACCATAATTTACTACCAAATCCAAACACAGAAATAAAAAACAACACAACAAATTTCTATTCTACCATAAATTAGAACAAAATTCAAACACAGAAGTAAAAAACAACCCGACACAACGAAACTTATACAATTTCAACTTCTCGACGTCATAACAGAACTCACTATGCCATTTCCATTTCTCCACCTCCCCCTGTCACCGGAATCAGCTTCGTCTTCCAGCAGTTCCTCGTACTTCGAACAAGGAAAAGTAATAAGCCGGCGACAACTAATTCTTCTGGACATTTTCAACATACGTTGGCTTTGTCATATCTCAGATGGCTCCTCAGTAAACACATCCCAAGTCACTCCTCTTATAGGAGTGATTTGGGTGCCATGCTGGGAAAAGAACGAAAAAAGGTTTCCCCGAAATCTATTATTTGCTGTAAACGTGAATACAAATCTTCTTCTCTTAAAATTAAAAACTGCCACGTTTGTGAAAGGCGGTTTTCTAAAAAAAAAATTGGCAAAATTTAAACTTTATTAAAAACTATGACCAAATTTACAAAAGGTCAAAATTAGAAGGTTATAAAACAATAACCCAAAATGTTTAAACTAAACTAGCCGGTTCCTTTTTTTAATTTTTCTTCAATATTAATTTTTTATTTTAATATTTGTTGATGAAAATAAAATATTAAATAAAATAATAAAGTATTACAATATAATGGAGGAGAGGACAAATTTTTAAAAATAATGATGACAATGCAAAAACATATTATATATAGATTGATAATCTAGTTAATGTTTTACTACTTATTTATATGTCATGCAATTAAGTATTTCAAGTGCTTATTACTTATTTCAGTACGATTTTACGTATAAATAATATAGTTTCGAATAGATTTATGCTTAAACCATGTAGTTAGGTATAGATTAATGTATTAAATTATTTCCATGTTCCGTGCAAATTTAGCACAAATTTCTGTATGTTCCGTGCAAATTTGGCACAAATGTTTGCAATATTTTCATCTTAATACTTGCACGTTTATTTTTATTTTTATATAATTGTTTTAACACAAATTTACATAAGGATGATATGAGAATTTTCAATTATGAAGAAAATAAGTCTTCGATTTTGTTGCCAGGATATTAGTGATTTTCATCCTCTTAACCCTCTTTTGCCCCATAAAGATTGAAACCTCATTGATTAAAGACATGATAGATAAAATATTATTCGATTGATAAATGAAGTTCATTGAACTACTTAAAAAAAATAAGACAGTGATTTTCAGCCGCTCGTTGGTTTGGTGCAAGTCCTATTCCGTTAACAGATTAATTAGAAAACCATAATTTACTACCAAATCCAAACACACAAATAAAAAACAACACAACAAATTTCTGTTCTACCATAAATTAGAACAAAATTCAAACACAGAAGTAAAAAACAACCCGACACAACGAAACTTATACAATTTCAACTTCTCAACGTCATAACAGAACTCACTATGCCATTTCCATTTCTCCACCCCCTCCCCCTGTCACCGGAATCAGCTTCGTCTTCCAGCAGTTCCTCGTACTTCGAACAAGGAAAAGTAATAAGCCGGCGATAACTAATTCTTCTGGACATTTTCAACATACGTGGGCTTTGTCATATCTGAGATGGCTCCTCAGTAAACACATCCCAAGTCACTCCTCTTATATGAGTGATTTGGGTGCCATGCTGGGAAAAGAACGAAAAAAGGTTTTCCCGAAATCTATCATTTGCTGTAAACGTGAAAACAAATCTTCTTCTCTTAAAATAAAAAACTGCCACGTTTGTGAAAGGCGGTTTTCTAAAAAAAAAATTGGCAAAATTTAAACTTTATTAAAAACTATGACCAAATTTACAAAAGGTCAAAATTACAAGGTTATAAAACAATAACCCAAAACGTTTAAACTAAACTAACCGGTTCCTTTTTTTTTAATTTTTCTTCAATATTAATTTTTTATTTTAATTTTTGTTGATGAAAATAAAATATTAAATAAAATAATAAAGTATTACAATATAATGGAGGAGAGGATAAATTTTTAAAAATAATGATGATAGTGCAAACACATATTATATATAGATTGATAATCTAGTTAATGTTTTACTACTTATTTATATGTCATGCAATTAAGTACTTCAAGTGCTTATTACTTATTTCAGTACGATTTTACGTATAAACAATATAGTTTCGTATAGATTTATGCTTATGCCATGTAGTTAGGTATAGATTAATGTATTATATTATTTCCATGTTCTGTGCAAATTTAGCACAAATTTCTGTATGTTCCGTGCAAATTTAGCACAAATGTTTTACAATATTTTCATCGTGATACTTGCACATTTATTTTTATTTTTATATAATTGTTTTAGCACAAATTTACATAAGGATGATATGAGAATTTTCAATTATGAAGAAAACAAGTCTTCGATTTTGTTGCCAGGATATTAGTGATTTTCATCCTCTTAACCCTCTTTTTGCCCCATAAAGATTCAAACCTCATTGATTAAAGACGTGATAGATAAAATATTATTCGACTGATAAATGAAGTTAATTGAACTACTAAAAAAACTAAGACAGTAAATTTCAGCCGCTCGTTGGTTTGGTGCAAGTCCTACTCCGTTAACAGATTAATTAGAAAACCCTAATTTACTACCAAATCCAAACACAAAAATAAAAAACAACACAACAAATTTCTGTTCTACGATAAATTAGAACAAAATTCAAACACAGAAGTAAAAAACAACCCGACACAATGAAACTTATACAATTTCAACTTATCGACGTCATAACAGAACTCCATGCCATTTCCATTTCTCCACCTCCCCCTGTCACCGGAATCAGCTTTGTCTTCCAGCAGTTCCTCGTACTTCGAACAAGGAAAAGTAATAAGCCAGCGACAACTAATTCTTCTGGACATTTTCAACATACGTGGGCTTTGTCATATCTTAGATGGCTCCTCAGTAAACACATCCCAAGTCACTCCTCTTATAGGAGTGATTTGGGTGCCATGCTGGGAAAAGAACGAAAAAAGGTTTCCCCGAAATCTATTATTTGCTGTAAACGTGAATACAAATCTTCTTCTCTTAAAATAAAAAACTGCCGCGTTTGTGAAAGGCGGTTTTCTCAACAAAAAAAAATGGCAAAATTTAAACTTTATTAAAAACTATGACCAAATTTACAAAAGGTCAAAATTACAAGGTTATAAAACAATAACCCAAAATGTTTAAACTAAACTAGCGGTTCTTTTTTTAACTTTTCTTTAATATTAATTTTTTATTTTAATTTTTTATGAAAATAAAATATTAAATAAAATAATAAAGTATTACAATATAATGGAGGAGAGGTCCATGGACTACAACAATACAGGAGATGCCCGTTACAACAGAAAGACATTTCAGACGATGGAAATCCTAACCGACAAAAAATAAAAGGATGTTAGTAATCAATCGAATGGAGAAGAACGCCATCATGTTTCAAACAATAGAAACCCTAACCGCCAAAGAAACATGAAAAAAAAATGCTGGTAAGTAACCGGATGGAAAATAACACCATCATTTAAATTGCCGGAGATAAATCACGCCGAGATTCAAATTCTAGTGACCGAAACAGAAACAGAGACCAATTTTCTAAAAACAAACTGGCATAAAAGAAAGGACATGATGGCGATATATTGAAGGAGAGAACCAAATGACAACTAAGAGCATCGTGCAAAAGCCCAGCTGTCTGTAAAGCGAATAAATCAACCGCGATAGAAATAGTTTTTACTAAATCGACAAAGATAGTCGATGAGATGTTGAAAGGAAGAAACACGCAAGCCAAACATTTTACTAGACCCAATAATTGATTAATCATTTGAAAATAATAAAATAACATTAATCCTCTCTCAAGGTCTTAACTAGATTGATAATCTAGTTAATGTTTTACAACTTATTTAAGTGTCATGCAATTAAGTATTTAATGTGTTTATCACTTATTTAAGTACGATTTTATGTATAAACTATATAGTTTGGTATATATTTATGCTTAAACCATGTAGTTAGGTATAGATTAATGTGTACAAATTTAACACAAATTTCTGTATGTTACGTGCAAATTTAGCACAAATGTTTTACAATATTTTCATCGTAATACTTGCACGTTTATTTTTATTTTTATATAATTGTTTTAGCACAAATTTACATAAGGATGATATGAGAATTTTCAGTTACGAAGGAAATGAGTCTTCGATTTTGTTGCCAGGATATTAGTGATTTTCATCCTCTTAACCCTCTTTTTGTCCCATGAAGATTGAAACCTCATTGATTAAAGACGTGATAGATAAAATATTATTCGATAGATAAATGAAGTTCATTGAACTACAAAAAAAAGCTAAGACAGTGATTTTCAGCCGCTCGATGGTTTGGTGCAACTCCTACTCCGTTAATAGATTAATTAGAAAATCATAATTTACTACCAAATCCAAACACAGAAATAAAAAACAACACAACAAATTTCTGTTCTACCATAAATTAGAACAAAATTCAAACACAGAAGTAAAAAACAACCCAACACAACGAAACTTAAACAATTTCAACTTCTCAACGTCATAACGGAACTCACTATGCCATTTCCATTTCTCCACCTCCCCTTGTCACCGGAATCAGCTTTGTCTTCCAGCAGTTCCTCGTACTTCAAACAAGGAAAAGTAATAAACCGACGACAGCTAACACACTTTCTAGAGTGCCGTAATGGCCTGCCTTCTTCTGGGCATTTTCAACATACGTGGGCTTTCTCATATCATAGATGGCTCCTCAGCAAACACCTCCCAAGTCACTCCTCTTGTAGGAGTGATTTGGGTGTCATACTGGGAAAAGAACGAAAAAAGGTTTCCCCGAAATCTATCATTTGTTGTAAACGTGAAAACAAATCTTCTTCTCTTAAAATAAAAAACTGTCACGTTTGTGAAAGGAAGTTTTCTCAGAATTTTTTTTTGGCATAATTTAAACTTTATTAAAAACTATGATCAAATTTACAAAATGTCGGAATTACAAGGTTATAAAACAATAACCCAAAATGTTTAAACTAAACTAGCCGGTTCCTTTATTTTAACTTTTCTTTAATATTAATTTTTTTTTTTTTTTTATGAACATAAAATATTAAATAAAATAATAAAGTATTACAATATAATGGAGTAGAGGTCCATGAACTACAACAATATTAAATAACAACAGAAAAACATTTCAGACGATGGAAACCTAACCGACAAAAAAGAAAAGGATGTTAGTATTCAATCGGGTGGAGAAGAACACCATCATATTTCAAACAATAGAAACCCTAACCGCCAAAGAAACACGAAAGAAGACGCTGGTAAATAACCGAATAGAAAATAATACCCTTTATTTAAAGGGCCGGAGACAAATCACACCGAGATTCAAATTCTAGTGACCGAAACAGAAACAGAGACCAATTTTCTAAAAACAATCTGGTATAAAGGAAAGGACATGATGGCGATATATTGAAGGAGGGAACCAGATGACAACTAAGAGTATCGTGCCCAAAGCCCAACTGTCTGTAAAGAGAATAAATCAACCGCGATAGAAATATTTTTACTAAATCGAAAAAGGTAGTCGATGAGATGTTGAAAGGAAGAAACACAAGCCAACCGAAAACTCGATCTATTCACCGAACCATTCCGAAACAAACGGTAGAGCCATGTCCAATTTATACGAAGGTCCTCGTAATTTGATTGTACTGGGAACTAAAAAACACTTACCCTCAAGTCTCTTTAAGCACAGAGGATGCTGATTTTCCATGGAATCTAACACCGAAAGAAAACAAATGGACAAAAATGGCGAAACACTACAGAGGATATAGGTTATAAAAAGAGGATAGTAAAAGAAACTAAGAGAATAAAATAAATAAAAGCGGTCAGGCCAAACACGTTCAGAGGAGGAAAGTGTTAGAGAAGAATATGATTTTTCAACTTAGTAAACGGGACGCTCTCTAGGGTATCTAGAGAGAGAAACCCTAGAGAAGAAATATACATTTTTTAATTTTTTTATCCTGAGAAGTGATCAAACGAGATTTAAGACAAAACAGTAAAACATAAAAAATCATCTATTTTTGGAGCGGCTTATAATTTTTTTGGCATCAAATTTAACCAAAACCTTAGCCGAGCACGCCATAAGGCACAAGTCAACATTTCCCATATGTCATACAAGCAGTATAAAGATTAGATATAAGGGAACGAATATCAGTACCTGCATATGAAGACATATGTTAGTATCGGCACGTCGTAGAAACATATCATGATCCGGATAGAAAGGTAGAGGCTAGCTTGTCTATTGGAAAAGTCGGGTTGTAACACTGTACCATACCCAATTCATGAGTGTCCTCATCACGATTAGATATGGAAGGCTACGCCCGAGTCTTGTTGCGGCTCCTGTATTGACGTCGTTATGCGCTCCACCCTGGCTTCTTACAACGAGACTTCTATTTTGCTAGTCCCCACCTGACCTGCTTGAAGATTCCTACGTTGGCGCACTTCTCCTCTATCCAACTTTACTAGTGTCATACTTGTTTGTCCGATTATCATCCACTTCTGATCTTACATCTTGCTCCCGCAGCCTAAGACGAGTCTCATTGCGCACTATGTGCGTATTCCACATGTCTCTTATTAGGCCTTACGGGGGAACAGTCATTCTGAATGCATTCTCCATTCATTAGGTCCCACAATGAGTAGTCATCTTCGCACGCCCTATTACTGTGTCCATGTCTCTTCTCAGGTCGTGCGACTTGACGTTACTCGTGATGGGCTAACTCATCGGTTTGTTACGCTTGGCTCCAGCGTAGTTCTCTCTCGGAGACGGATTCCGGCTTTGATACCATATGTCATGAGCTTTGATACCATTTTATTGTCAGCTTTGAGCTTTGATAAGGATAGGAATTATTAGCCCCATATTAGTCCCAATATTGATTATACATGTGGGCCAATTAGTATTTATTCAAGCCCAAAATCATGAGCCTCCGGCCCAACTTTAAGTCCATAAATAATAAACTAAATAAATAAATTTTAAATATATACAAAATACATGATTTAATAGATATCGATGAAATGGTCCCTATGCCTCATTTGTTCTTCGGATGTTTATGTCCTTATCAGATAACCCTTTTAGTCCTTTCAAAATTTTATTTGAAGAGGACTAACAGATGTATTTTTTGTATTTTGGTTAGAAATCTTTTAAATGCATCTCTTCAAATTTTACTTTAAATGTAGAGTTGATTTTAGCATATGAGAAATTTGAAGGATTTGTAATGTAATAATGAGCAAATATGTATATACTTAGTAGAATATCGGAGGAAAGTAGTGAAATGAAACCTTTTATGTGGGCCCAATGTTTGACAACTATACTATAAATATGTGTATTATTTTTTAAGAATGTAACACGATCATTATTTTGACTTTTGCTTCTAATAACATTTAACTCTATAAAACTTAACTCACTTTCTCTCACTAATAATCTAGTTGTCATCTCCAAAAATATTTTAAACAAATTATCTACTTTAGCCCTCAAACATTTCTGGAAGCGATCAGCGGTGACCATAATTTGAGGTACGCTTGGTACCCGAATAATCAAATCCAAAACCACATAAATGCTAAATTCGTTGAAAAATCACGTTCGAATTGTATCGAGACATTGATTCTGAAATGCAAGTAGAATGTACAGTATTTATTGAAAGAGAAGTAACCGAAGTAAGTTCTAGACAAATGGAAGGATTAACTCAAACTGAACAACTGTTGGAAGTACAACGAAATCAACTAACTTATAGAAGACCATAAAAATTAGTTGCTGGAACAAATCATTGTGTTAAATGATCAGTTAGCTTAGAAATAGCATACTATGTTGGTACGACTAAGGAGGCTTCGATATGAGATACAAAGAGTAATTAGCGGTAGAAATCCAATCAAAGAAAATGATGATGTTAAATTTGAAACTTTATGAGACCATAAGACTTACCGAGAAGTTCAATTCTAAATAGATCAACACATTCGTTCTTTGAGAAATGAGAGGAAAGTAAAACACATATATGTTACATCGGAATCTAGTGATTCACCTGTTTTAGATTCTAAGGGTTATTCTCAATCTCCTCAAACAAGCTCATGGCATTAAAAAATGAACTCTTATTATAGGCGTTATTTGAAGAAATACGTTAGTCGGGGTAAAAGTTACCAATGAGACCGTAGGTACAAGAAATAGTATAAATTTTCGGATAAACATCAACCGATATCTAAAATTAAGAACAAAGTATCAATAATATAATTTTTGAGGCCATACAACAGAGATTAAAAGTAAACTAGTTGGTTCGGTCAGATCACTATGCTGAATTGAGAGAGAATATTGCTATAATTTTTGGAAGAACTCAAAATCATGATCAATTTAGGAAGCCTCTACCTATTATGAAACCTAGAAAATAAAAAATTATAAAGTTATATAAATATCATAATGATATTAGACATGATACAAGAGATTTTTTTGATATGTGCCATGAGATTCAAACACTCAATGAAAAATTTAAAAACCTTTAATAAAAAATAGGTAGGGCCCCAACAAGTTATGAATGTAAACCAACAGGTGAGGTAAGCAATCAACATGGCTATCAATCAAGAAAATATAATGGTGATAACATATCATATTGATGGTATTGTTATACTTTAGAATATCTTGATCCCAATTTTGACCGGAGAGTTTTTATTGTAGTGAATGAACTAAGGCCTCTAAGTAAGGTCATGTATTTATGTAAATATTTTGGGTCATTGACAATCTTTGGAGGGGATACAATGATTATACTAATTATTCTAAAAAAACGCATATTGTAAGTTTAACAATGCAGTTGGTTGAGGGAGTATCAACTCATCTTTATGGAAAATATTCGTTGCCTTTTATTATTTTTTATGATGATGATTTGAGGGAGGTGGCTGGAAAACATGAAAATATAGTAGTGATTAGAGCAGATATTATATGAAGTGAAATCCATAAGATATTCATTAAAATAGGTAGCTCGCCTAATTTTTTGTTCATGTCAACATATGAAAATTTGCAAGATTCTCTAGTTATCCTTCAAATAAAACGTATAATAGTAGGTTTTACCAAAGTAATAACTAATATTTTCAAGGAATTTTAAGGGGAGGTATAGGTGGGTCGAGGACCATTTAAGAAGATAATAAGGGTATTGTTTATAGTAGTGGATAACCTAACGACGTACAATATGATTTTTGACATATCATGGTTATCAAGAATGCATGTCCGTGCTTCTACGGTTTATCAATGTTTGAAGTATGTAGTTGATGATCAAGTGGGAACAATTTATAGCAGCTAGCATGTGGCCATAGAATGTTATGGCACTGCGCTACATCCAAAACAAATTAAAAATATTGAATAAAAGAAATAATATCCATTAAAAGGGTCCGCATCAGAGTCAGAAAGAATGGATGATATGAAGGAGACCCCCAGTTTGTTGATAACTAATGAAAACACAGAATTATATGTTTTTCCTAATGGGACAAGTTTAAAGATAAGAACTTTGTTGTCACAAGGAATGAGAGAACGACTTATACATTTTTTATCAAAAAAATTACATATGTTTGCTTGAAGTAGCGAGGATGTAGTTGGGGTACCAACAACTATCATTTTTATAAGTTGCTTATAAAACTGAATGTGCGACCAATCATTCAAAAGATGAGAGATTTTTATTTTGAAAAATATGAGGTGATTGTGGCAAACTAGATCGGTTATCAAATGTTGGTCATTTTGGAGAGGCTCAATATCCGATGTGAATGGAATACCCATTACTTTCTAAGGAAAAAATAACAACTGAAGAATGTATGTGGACTTCATAGATTTGAATAGAGTTTGTCCTAATGATCATTCATTTTTCCTAAGAATATACAAACTGGTAGATTCGATGTCGGGTAATAAATTTCCATTCTTCATGGATGCTTTTGCAGGGTATACATTTGATGTACGATCAGGGAAATTATTAGGGTATATTGTGAGTGAAAAAATATTGAAGCTGATTCGGATAAGTTGAATAGTCTAACAACCATGGACCTTTTTAGATAAATTAGAGGTACAAATTCTAACAGAAAAGACTGGCAGCATTGAATAAATTTATCTCTAGATCTTCAAAAAAATATACCGAGATTTTTCAAGTGTTCATGCAAGCCAAACATTTTACTGGACCTAATAATTGATTAATCATTTGACAATAATAAAAAACATTAATCCTCTCTCAAGGTGTTAACCAAGCCAGTTGTGGGTGAAAATTTGTTTCCATACATTGTAGTAAGAACATTTTTAGTAAGGGAAGTTGATGGTTATCCACAACCTATTAATGATGTGAGTAAGATCTTGTTAGATTATGGAAGATATATTTGAAGTTAGAAAAGTTGGAATTGTTTTTAGTCACAAATGCTCTACAAATGCACACTTATTTTCAAGCACAGTCAATTTTGAATTCTAAATTTTTTCTATTAAAAATGTGCTGCAAAAGCCTGATGGTTCACGAAGAATGACAAAATATCTAGAGAGCTGTGAGATTATGATATTAATGACGTCCCAAACAATGATTAAGGCTCAGGCTTTGGCTGTTTTCCTAGACGAATTTTATTTGGAGATGCCATATATCAAAGTAATAATAGAGGAATCTTAAGATGAATGGGTTGTTTGAATGAATTAAGGGTTAAGTATATTGGATTGTGGAGTAGGATTTCATCTAGTTGCTCCGATAAGAGAGACATTATATTAGACAAGAGGTTTATACCGCTAAGCGCCAAAGAATGAGGTATAAAATGAAGCAGTTCCAGTAGGGTTTCGACTTGCAAAAATTTATGGGACCCAGAAGAGTATGATTGATAAGTGATTCAAAGCTTTTGGTAAATTATACATCATGATAATTCGAGGAAAGAAATGATCTATGGGTGAAGTATAAAAAACATTAAGAGAATTTGTGGTATTGTTTGAGAATGTCAAGTATGAGAAAATCCATAGAGGTCAAAATTTTATTATAATTATTTGGAAACAATAGCATACTCTGAAGGATATATGTGGATATTAGCGAACAAAATCCCATCAATAATTGTGTGACCCAAACAGTGTCAATATTCGGATAAAGATTTTGAACTTTCAGTGGAGGAGAATAACGATTAGTATGACCTCAAATAATTTTTGGTTAAAAGAGATTACCAATTTATAAGGTGTTAACTAAGAAGTTGAAATTCAAGGCACATGAGTTTACAGTTCTTTGAGATATTCTATACAAAAAATCCTTAGGAAATACAATTATTAAGATGTCTTGGAAATAGTGAATCACAAATGGTGTTGTCTGAGCTACAAGATGGAGAAGGTTCAGCTCGTTGAAGATTTAAAATATTGACAAGGAGGACACTTTTGGTAGGATGTTATTGGCCAACTATAATGATTGATTCTAAGGATTTGGTTTAGAGATGTGATACATGTCAATGATTTACTAATACGATATGTATCGCGAGCGTACAAAGCAATAGATGGAATATATCATTTTAGTTGCGATACAATATTAAAGGTAATTGTTGATGTGAAGAACATGCCTACACACGATAATCTAGCAAATATAATGACCAAGACAATATTAGTTCAAAAGTTTAGAGAGTGCCTAAGCTGGATTGGTGTTCGCAGGATCAAGTGAATGTCTTAGACGTATTTGGTGAGTTAGAAAAAGAGAAGTTTTTTTATTGATATGAATACAGTATATTTCCGCTAATGGGAATATTTATTGAGATGAGTCTAATAGTGTTGACAGTGTACCTTGTGCCAACATGTATAGTCTTGTATCATTGATAGTGTACCTTGTGTCCGCCGGTATAATCTTGTTTAATTCGATAGTGTCTATTATGGTTTATAGTCTTTTATATATGAACTCATTATGCCCATTATCTAGTAAGTCGATTTATTCCTTATAAATAGATTACTAAGACTACAAAAAAAATTGAAAATTTGTAACCTTTTTTATCATAATGAAACTCTTCTCATTAGCGGCTACTGTGGACGTATATTTTTGTCGAACCGCAATAAAATCATATGTTATTCTCTTCATATTCTTTATTGTGTATAGGGTTTGAACGATTTGTGTTATATTACTTAGGTTTTGACGGCTCCTTATACACAAGCCTCAGAATAGCTTATTTCTTTAAGTTTGACATGTTGTTTGTGCACTTAAGTCTTGGCTAAGTTTATATCTCACACACTTTAGAGTTCCAGTAGTTCATGCACTTAAGTTTCATCAATTCATGCACTTAAGTCCTAGCAGTTCCTCCTCTAGCCATTTTGAGTCTACATCTAATAATTCTCCATCTAGGCTTAAACTGACCCTGGTATCCATTACCCCAATATTCCAACTACTCTTTAAAGAAATTATGTTCACCTCCTTCCTGGAGTTAAAAGAGTTGCATGTAGTATGTGAATTGTGAAACTTGTAATACATTGGTTAGAGCATAAGAAATATTTTTAGAACTTATAATCTTGGCTGCCTTCCCTTGCTCTCGTTACATCACATCTCAGATGAAGTGAATCTTGGAATCTTCATGCTTGGTTTGCTCATGGTACTTTGGATTCATCATAATTTAAGAGCAATAGTATTATGATAGGACAAAGTCATCTTTTGCTCTATACCAATGATCTCACTCAATAATCTTTTTAAACATAGCATTTTGTTCATTTTTTAATAGAAACTATAGACTAGATTCCATAGATGACAAGGAAACAACCCTATGAAGATATGATTTCCAATTAACCACTCTTCTGAATAAAATAAACAAATAACCCAAATTTGACTTCCTAGTGTCAATGCAACCTATATAGTCAGATTCTCAACATCTCATCACCCATGTACCTCTGATTATAACACAACCTAGTATTAGCCAAACCCTCAAAGTATTTTATGAGCTTTCTAAGGGCATGCTAATGAGACTTCCTTATATTTACCATAAATATACTTTAAATGAGACTTCCTTATATTTACCATAAATATGCTCAAAATACTAACCGAGTATTCTATATCAGGTCATGTGCATATCATTATATATCTAATGTTTCTAATTATATTAGTATATGATATCTTTTGCATGAACTTTTTATCTTACTTTAGTTGGTGCCTTAGTGGTAAATGAGAATCAATGGAAGTTCCAACTTATAGGGCTTTGGGCATACCAAACTTATTGAGAATATTCTGTATGTATTCTTATTGGGATAAGAATATATACCATGTCCATTTGTCCCTATTGATTTTTATAACAAGTACTCTCTTAGCCACTCTCATATCTTTTATTTCAAACTCTTCTTTCAAATGGATATTTGCAGTTTCAATCATCTTTATGTTCTTTCTAGCTACTAGTATGTCATCAACATACACTAACAACATGTCTTGTCTTCTAATGTGTGGTTACTCTTTATAATATACACATTACTTAATAACCACTTCTCGCATACTTGATGGATCTCATAAAAAGAATCAAATCTCTTATTATATTATCTCAACGACTGTTTCAGCCTAAATAAGGGTCTATTTAGTAAAGACACATCTTCACCTTCACGTAGGTTGACTCATGTAGATAGTCTCCTCTAATTTATCATGTATAATGTAAATAGTAATATCTATTTGATTTAACGCATGATTAATTCTTGAAACAATTAACAACAAAACCCTTATTAAAGTTTTATCATTATCAGTTAGAAAATTTCATTAAAATTGACGAGAACATCCAAGCATATCCGACTAAAGACCAACATGAGATCGTCAAAGTACCAAGTCTTCACCCAGCCAAACTTGGGCCAGTATTGTGGATACGCTCTAGGATATCAGATCAAGCATGCATGTATAGAAGATCTTCACTCTCATAATTTAAAAGAGTATTATTGTTTTCCCTCCCGACGCCATAGATGGTGACCTCGCTGAATGGGCCAAGTTCATCTCCGACTACTTCCTTATAAAGAAGCGCGCCTCTTACAACGTCCAGTTCATAGCCGCAAAGATTTGGAGCATTCATAGACTACATGAATACAAGGTAACCTTATCTGCTACTACTCCTTCAAATTCTCCATGGTCGATAACGCCACTCAGGTTTTGGTAATGGCCCCATGGTTCTTAAATAACCATTATATTTTCCTTAAACGGTGGGAACCAGTGGACAATTCAGCCAAAATCCCCTAAAGACCATACTATTGTGGGTTAAGTTTCATGGTTTACCCTATGAAATATGGTCTGAACGTGGCCTAAGTATCATGGGTAGTGATCTTGGCACACAGTTCTATGTTGATACTCACACCGTCAACCGGGTAAGATTAAGCTTTGCGCGTATGTATATAATAATAAAGGCTACAGATAGTTTCCCATCCACCATAAGTTTAAGCTTCCTGGATAAGGAATGTATCTTCAATGTGGAATATTAATGGCTACCACAAACATGCAGTAAATGTGAGATGTTTGGTCATATTGTGACAAGTTGTAGTGACCCCTCAGAGGCGTTGCAAGACAATCTGTCCGCGAGAAGACCTGGAAAGGAGCCGACTATTGATAGCTCTTAGAAAATAAACATCTTCTCAAGCGATATCGAGAACGACACTCCAACAACACCTAACTATGAGACACTTAGAATATGTATCCAAGAGGATGGTACTGTAGGGGCCAATAACCTTCCGAGGGAAGTACTATAGTTTTCTAAGTGGATTGGAGACTGAAGATAAAATATTATTCGATAGATAAATGAAGTTCATTGAACTACTAAAAAAAACTAAGACAGTAAATTTCAGCCGCTCGTTGGTTTGGTGCAATAAAGTAATCAAACACAAAAACTAGTTTTTAATAATAATAAAATATGAGACAAATTTATCTTTAAATATTTTTGATAAGAAGTGAGTTTAGCCGATCTTTCATTTTGTTCTTATCTGAAATAAATGCAGTTTGGAGTTCTGTGTATAAATTTATTTTCATTACATTTTCTCTGTAGCTCGATTCATCTTTTATTTATCATAATCTTCCGTCATATTTTGTTTGTGAGTATTCTCCGAACTATAATTAGTCAAACCAACACTATATCTACCGCTATATGCATCATTTTAATATGTTCAAGTTTTAAATGAAAATTTCTAAAACCAAACCTTTGTGTGCCTACATCATCTGATATCATAGTAGAAAGGTTTTTTTTGGAAATTCTATCATTCTTACACACAATATGTTACAATGGGAGGAAATAACATGGAGACTCTGGTCAAATGATGTTTGTTATGCAAGAAAGATGTGAATAATGATTAAAATTATACGAACACGAAGAACAAGTTTGAAGAACGTATTAGGTAAATTAAGCACCAACAAGGATATTTGAAGCCATCATACACCTTTGACATTTACAACCACAATAATAACATGCTAAAACAAAATATGAAGATGGTGACATTATTAGTTTAGAAGATAACCCTCCCGACCAAAAATATATGGAACAAAATATGAGTTACAAGAACATATCAAAACAAATGTGAAAAGGCCCAAAATTTACTCTAAGTTACTTTAGAAATATTAGCTCATTTCATGAAGATCCAAATGAGAATATCTTTTAAAAGACATCAAGGTGATGAAATTCAAGAGTCACTAATATTTATTTCATTTTTATTATCCAAGAGTCTTTAAACTCGTTTAACTGTGTTTTAGGAGCCTAAGAGTCATTTTTTATAAGTAATTTTTTTCACTATATGGATATAAATAAAACTTTAACTTTTTTTGTATTTTTTAGAATCATTCAAGTAATCAAAATATAAAATTGAGTTTCTACTCAGAATATTTGTCCAATTCATATTATCTTTAAACTATTCTTACGTGACGTGAGTTTAGTTGATCTTTTATTTTATTTTTTTTATCAACCATAAACTTAGTTCGGAGTTCGGCTTATTAAAGGATTTCCATTAACTCTGTGGCCAAACTTGTTTTATCCTCTATTTATCATCATCTTACATTTGATTTTGTTTGTGAGTATTCTCCAAGTAGTAATCCGTCAAACTAATAGTTCATCTATTTCTACACACATCATCTCAATTTATTCAAGTTGTGAGTGTTCTCTGAACAATAACTACTACAGCCAAACTGTTTTCGTGCCTACAATAAAACTCAACATGCTCATATTGGATAAACCCCTTAGCCACTAGTCTGGCTTTGAATCTATATAACTAAAATCCGAAAATAAACTGCGTCTTTTTATATATTCATTTATATCCAAAATGATTTTGCACATTTGGTTACTTCACTAGAATCCAAGTATCATTCGGTTTTAGATAAATCAGTTATTCTCTCGCTTTGATTGCAGTCACTCATTGTCACTACTGTTCATATCATACTGATAACTCCCGAATTCAGGAATACCTCCCTCAATATCAACCGAGAAAGCATAACCTATAATATTAACATAGTCGTATATTTGTTTAGTCTTACTAGGTCTTCATTCTTTATATCTTAGCAACTGATAATTGTCACTTGCATCATAATTCTCTTATCTATGAACATCCAAAGTTTTTAGAATATAAAAATCTTGATCTTCAATGGTTAAACTTTCTATGCATGAGTTTAACTTGTACCAAGTTTCAAATTATCTTTATTATAAACATCCTCACCTTCACTCTCTTGTAGACCCCATCTCAACTTCATTTCCATTCTCGGCAACACTAGGTTTAGTCTTTACCTTCTTCAATAGTGGCACAACATATTCATTGAGTACCAAATCTTGACTAAGTTCAATATACCCCAACCTATACCCTTTTTTCTCCTTCAGGATATTCGAGGAACAAATATGATAGTGCTTTTGGTTGAAGTCTGCCATGATTCAGATGTGCGTAGCAATACATCCAACATTCTCAAGTATTCCACCATTGGTTTCTCTTGTGGATACTTGAACTCTAACATTGAGGACTCTTGTTAATGATTTAATTTTATAAAAACATCTTAAAAATCATAACCCATTCTAGCGGTCAGAAGTATACGTCTTATAATTTCTAGTAAGGTCCAATTTATCCTCTCAACAAGCCCATTACGTTTGGGAGTTCTTTATACGACTATGTGTCTAGAAATGACATGCTTAGAAAAATAGTTAATAAATATTTCATTCATAAATTCCAAGTTATTTTTTTGGTCTTAACTTCTTATCCATCTTCCTATTCTGATTCTCCATCAACTTTTTCTACTCCTAAAAAACATCAAATATTTTATCATTAGTCTTCAAAAATATAACTCATACTTTCGTGGAATTTTCATCAATCATTGATATAAAGTACATGACATATCCCATTGTAGGATGTCTTCAGATCTCAAAAGGTCAAAATTGATATATTCAAGCACATCACAGGTTGTCTGGTTGTTAGGAATTTTTTTAACCTTTTCACTTTTACCTAGCATGTAATATCACACATAACTTTAACTTCTGAACTTTGTTACCGTACAAAAAATCTTGTTTGCTAAGTTTATTAAGCTCATTGTCACTCAAATTCCCTAACCTTATATATCATAGCATGATTCAATCTTTATCTACATTAGACATACTTCCAACTATTACAGAACTTCCAATACCTAACACACAATTAGTTTTATAGGCTTTCATAAAAACGAGTGAGTGTTGTAAAATCCTAAGTCTGCCATCTCCACCATTATATTAAAACCCTTCATCATCTAATACTTCAAATGAAATAAGGTGACATTTAACTTTAGGAGAATACCTTACATTTGTTATCACTATCTCAAATCCTGGTGAACAACTTGAGCTAAACGTTCTTCATTCCATTTACATCACACGAACTTCACATCACATGAACTTCACATCACATGGTTCATCATCCTTTAATATAAGATTACCACCATAAAAAATCACATATCTTCAAACAAATATTTTTTGGAAGTCATGTAGAATGGAGCTCTTGAGTCCAATACCCACTTATCATTGTACGTACAATTTGAAGTCATTAAAACATCAGTGTATTCGCAATCATCTGAAACCATTGAAGCATATTTTAATTCAAACTTCTAATGAATATCTACATTCATTCTTTTAAGGTGGTTACTACTGATATGATCTTCCTTCTAACACAACAAAAACTCTCGCAACACTTCATCACCCGCTTCATGCTTCGTCTTTGATATATATGGAAACAATGATATGATGAAGTGTAATATATGTGCACCATATCACCTGGTAGTTTGTTCCCACAAACACTTAAGAGGTAATGGAAACAACGACTTTAACACTCGTATGAGAATATAATGTTCATTAGAACTAAGTTCCACCATGTAATGTTCATATACTTAGGTTTTAGCAGCTAAGTTTATGCACCCAAGTTCTAGCAAGTAATGTTTCTGCACTTAGTTCGTTTCGTTCAAATTCTATCACGTTAAAATTCGAGTTTTATTTCGTTCCGTTCAAATTTTCATTAGTTTTTATTTTTGAAATTATTTTTTTGTTTGAAAAAAAAATGATATGACAATGTTAAAAAAGAAAGAGAGAAGTAGCCGCAGGAAGCGGCTAGGGTTTTGTGTTTATTAGAAAATATTCCTTTTTGTATTGAACTATTTTTTTATAATGCAAACGCAAGTAAGGCTCTCAATATATAGAGAACTTAGAGGCCTATACAAGGAAACTTAATACACTGAATATTCTAACAATCTCCAAACATGACAAACATTTTTAATATTATGCAGTGTGAATCTGTTACATGCTAGCGCACTAAAAACATGTTATTGCGTAAATATTCTGACACTCCCCCTCAAGTTGTGTAGTGGGATTACCAATACCCAACTTGGATAAAACTGATTCGAATGTTATTGCAGTAACCGCTTTTGTCAGGATGTCTGCCAGTTGGTCTTCAGATCTAACAAATGAAAGTTCGACTGTCCCATCTTCAATATTTTATTTTATGAAGTACCTATCTATTTCAACGTACTTTGTTCTATCGTGTTGTACCGGGTTCTCCGAAATTTTAATCGCAGCTTTATTATCGCACATTAACTGAGTTGAACACTTCAGAGGGGATCTGATTTCTTTCATTATCTTCTTTAACCAAAGTATCTCGGTAATCCCCTTAACAAGTCCTCTAAATTCTGATTTAGCACTTGACAGTGATACTACTTTCTGTTTCTTACTCCTCCAAGTCACCAAGTTACCTCCAAGAAGAGTAAAGTAGTCAGCAGTTGATCGCTTGTCGTTAGGATTCCTTCCCCAATCAGCATCTGTGAATACTTCAACATCAAGGTGCCCATTTTTCTTAAAAATTATGCCTCTTCCTGGTGTGCCTTTGAGATATCGAATAATCCTCATTACTGCCTCCATATGGTGTTCCTGAGGATGATGCATGAACTGGATAACTACTCCCACCGCGTATGCAATGTCAGGTCGAGTGTGAGCCAGGTAAATGCATTTCCCCACCAACCTTTAGTACCTTTCTTTACTCGCTGGTCTAGCCCCTTCAATTATCTTTAGTTTGTGATTCACCACCATAGGAGTGTCATTTGGTTTGCAATCCACCATGCCAACTTCAGCTAATAAATCCAATATATATTTCCGTTGGGAGATATAAATCCTTCCTCTTAACCTAAGAACCTCGATTCCTAGGAAATACTTCGATCCCCCAAGGTCTTTCATTTCGAACTCCTTGAAGAGGTTTTTCCTAAGAGAGCTAATTTCTTCTTCGTCATTCCCCGTTATAATCATATCGTCGACATATATTATAAGACAAGTGACTAGTTCTCCTCTCCTTTTGTAAAACAAGGTATGATCCCCATTACTCTGTTTTTAGCTATACTGTTTCATTGCCATTGTAAATCTCCCAAACCAAGCACGAGGAGACTGTTTGAGCCCATATAATGCCTTTTTCAGTTTACATACCTCATTTTCTTGAAAACCATCAGAGAACCCTGGTGGGGGTTCCATATATACCTCTTCTTCCAAGTCTCCATGTAAGAAAGCATTCTTAACATCAAATTGATGAAGAGGCCAATCTTTATTCGCGGCTATTGAAAGTAAAACTCTGATAGTGTCAATCTTTGCAACTAGAGAGAACGTTTCAGAGTAGTCTATACCATGTGTTTGTGTATATCCTTTGGAAACCAATCTTTCCTTGTGTCGCTCAATGGTGCCATCGGATTTATATTTTATATTAAATACCCATATACACCCGACTGATTTCTTCCCTTGTGGTAACACACAATTCTCCCATGTACCATTCATTTTTAGAGCTTCCATTTAGGTATTCATTGCCTCATGCCATTCAGTCATCTTCTTAGCTTCTTGAGCTGTTTAAGGGATTTGTTCAGAGAGAATAGTAGCTGAAAACGCCTTTGCAATCTTCGGCATTCCTTTCATGTCTGTTTTTATCGGATATGTAGAAGCACGAGGAACGTGTTCCGGTGAATACCTGTCAGGAGAAACCCCTCTATGTTTTCTTAAGGGAAGAACCGAAGTTTGAGTTTCAACAAATGAACTTCCTGAAATGTCATGGTCAGTAGAATTTTGTGAATTATGACATTGTAAAATTTTTACCTCTTTATGGACATTTTCTTCGGCTGATTCGCTGGTAGTATCCATGGCATTTATTTCTTGTTGGATATTGTCTTTGGGAGAATAATTGGTGGTAAAAACAACCCCGTCAGTCTCCTTTATGTTGGAAGAGGCATGTTCGGTGGCGCCATCTACCGACTCTGTCGGCACATCCTCAAAGTAACTTTCATATAACAACCAGTCGAGTGATTTACTTACTTTCTCCCCATGAGCACGAGATTGGTGGTAAAAATAATAATCAGATTCTAAGAAGTCACAGTCCATGGTGACATGGATTCGACGAGTAACCGGATTGTAACATCGATATCCCATTTGATGAACACCATACCCAACGAATACACACTTTTCAGCACACGGATTAAGTTTGTTTCGACTAGTTTTAGGGATATGAACAAACACCGAACAACCAAAGACACGAGGTGGTAAGGTCATAACAGATGAAATTGTAACTTGGGTGGCAAGCACTTGTAATGGAGTTTTATTTCCTAGACATCGGGTTGGTAGACGATTTGTAAGATAAGTAGCTGTAACAAGAGCTTCTGGCCAAAGAGAATGAGGAACTCTAGAGTCAATCATAATAGCACAAGCTTTTTCAAGTAAAGTACGATTTTTTCGTTCGGAAGTACCATTTTGTTGAGGTGTGTTTGGACAAGTGGTTTCATGGATAAGACCATTTATTTTGGAAAAATCATGCATTGTTTGGTTGACAAAATCTATCTCATTATCAGAACGGAGAATCTGTATTTTTTTTCCAAATTGAGTCAAAATCATTTTATAAAAACAAGCAAATATTTCTGGTACTTCCGATTTATGTTTCATGAAGTATATCCAAGTCATTCTTGAGAAATCAGCCACAAATAAAACAAAGTATCTGATTTGATTGTTAGTGGAATTTGGTGCTGGACCCCAAACATCATAATGGATTAGCAAAAAAGCATAATCAACTCTAGTATTACTTTGATTAAATGAGACCCTACGATTTTTTGCAAGAATGCAGGTTTCACATTTCTCATGAATGGAATTATTCAAAAAAAGACTAGGAAACAAACTTTTAAGATAGCTAAAAGAAGGATGACCAAGTCGTCGGTGCCATAACCAAAGTTGCCTTTCGGTTGTTCCGTGAGCAAGCATGACATGTCCCTTATGAACTACCTCATGAACATAATAGACACCTCCTTGTTCAGTACCACGCCCAATAATCTCCTTCGTACGAATGTCCTGTAAAATGCAAAAAAATGGATACATAAGAACCACACAGTTGAGTTGTTTTGCCACTTGACTAACATATAATAACTTTAAGGATAGTGAAGGAATGTAGAGGCAGTTTTTAATTTCCATTTTTTTCGAAAAAATAATTGAACCTCCCCCTTTAACTTCACAAATTTATCCACTAGCAGTCTCAATATGGGACTTCTTTGGAGATAACATGTCACCAAAGTCTTTAGGATCATAAGACATGATGTCCTTAGCCCCGCAATCAAAGATCCAATTCATTGATTTCTCAAACCCTTTACCTCCAAGTTTTTCACCGCCATTCCTCCAAAACCAGTGCCACTTCCTTGCTCATTTTTAGTCGGATCTTCACCGCCACTTCTAGATGAAGCCCGTTTGACATTAGATCTGAAACGCTGGTTATTTTTCTCCTTATGACCGTCCTCCCACCATTCTATATAGCCAACCAGCTGGAAACATGTCTCTTTAGTTTGTGTTTTTTCATCCCACAATGAGTGCAATACAACTTGGATTTATCTTCTTTCTCTTTGGATCAGAATTTAAACCTCTGTGCAGAATTTTTAGTAACCAAACCCATTCCAATTTGAATCGAGTCGCTATCAGAATAACTTGATTTTAGTATATTAAGCCTGGCCACTTCCCTTCGTATTGTAGCATATGCTGTTTCCACGGAAGGAAGATGATCCTTTTTCAGGATATCTCTCTTGACTGGTTCCAGCTTGTCATTAATCGCCATTAGCAATTGATAGAGTTTTTGTTCTTGAGTATTCTTATTGTAGATCTGAATGTCTTTTGGGTCTTTCATAGGGTTCGGATCTCGCCTATCTATAGACATCCAGATGTTCTGCAGTTTGTTCCACAAGTCTTCTAGTGTATCAGACCCTTGCCTTAATGAATTAGCCCTCTTATGAAGGTCAAACACCTATAACAAATCTGTACCAGAACCGTATGTGGTGGCTAATTCATTCTAGAGGGCTTTTGCAGTGGGATATTGCGAGATATTATTCACAAAGCTGGATTGGAGATTCCGGATAATCCATGTGAAAACACATTGATCATCTTGTTCCCACCTTGTATATGTGTTGTCAGTTTTGGATGGAGGTGTCGGCTCCCTGTAATGTGAGAACCTCTCCCCTTTCTCCCAATTTCTTCCTTCATCAGGTTTGCCCATAGGGCATAGTTGTCACCAACGAGTTTAATCCCTAGGGATAAATTCTCGGGGTTAGTTATTTGTTGTTGTGTTCCGAGACCATTTCTCAGAATGGCAGCAATCTGTATTGTTAATTCATCAGTTGTTAATTCATCAGGGATTTGACTGACCACGACTTCATTGCCAACCATCTTTGTTGAGGATGTTCAAAATTCCTAGAATCACACATGCTCTGATACCATGTTAAAAAAGAAAGAGAGAAGTAGCCGTAGGAAGCGGCTAAGGTTTTGTGTTTATTAGAAAATGTTCCTTTTTGTATTGAACTATTTTTTTATAATGCAAACCCAAGTAAGGCTCTCAATATATAGAGAACTTAGAGGCCTATACAAGGAAACTTAATACACTGAATATTCTAACAATATCCAAACATAACAAACATTTTTAATACTATGTTGTGTGAATGTGTTACATGCTAGCGCACTAAAAACATGTTATTGCGTGAATATTCTAACAGACAACAATTTTATGAGGAAAGTACCCATAAATACCTAGTCAACTTTGAAATAGCAAAATGGTACCCACTTTTAGACTAGTATCATAAAATACCTAAAGTAGGGATGGCAATTTAAACCGAAACCGTGGGTACCCGAACCGAACCGAACCGACGGGGTGGGTTACCCGAAAAAGAAAAAAATAAACGGGGCGGGTTATGGTTTTTATTTTTACTATCCGTTCGGGTTCGGGTTCGGTTTCGGTTTTGAATATTAAACCACGGGTAACTGCCCCGAACCCGCCCCGTAAAAATACCTTCCATCTCTGTATATATAAATATTATTTACTGATTTTATTTTTAGCCCGTTATAAAGACTAAATATTCAACTTTAATAATATTATTATTAATTATAGCCCGTTATAAATATTATTTATTACCGTCTCTAATCTCTATGTAATCTAGCCCAATAATATTCCAAACCCTAAAAGAAAAAAAACCTTTCAATATCTAATCTGTCTCATTTTCACTATCACTTCTCTCGTTTTTATCTCCTCACATAGAACCATCACTATTGTACCGACCGCCACGATTTGTTGCTCCGTTCTTTGGTTTTTTGTTGCTCCGTTCTTTGGTTTTCAGTTGTCACTCGCTTCCTTCCTAATATTCAGGTTTCTTTCTTTATTTCGATGATTTTTTTTTCTTTTTTTTTCTATGTTTTTGAGACTAATCGGTTCTTTTTATTTTTTCTCTCTAAAAATCGTTCATGTTATCTAAAAAATGATTTTACAATAACTTATTTCTCTTTGTCTAATTTATATATATATATATATATATATATATATATATATAGTATATATAAACTGTTTATGCATAGATTTGATACTGAATATGCATAGATCTGATACTGAATACTAAAATTCAATTTTTTTTATCATATAAAATATTTAATTCTGAATATATATAAAAATATTCTATATATTTATTTATTCTATATTCAATTTTATATTTTTTTAGATATATCTATATATTCTATATAGATTTTAAAATTTATTTTCGAATATATTCATATAAAATATTTAATTCTGAATATATATATAAAAATTTCTATATATTTATTTATTCTATATTCAATTTTATATTTTTTAGATATATCTATATATTCTATATAGATTTTAAAATTTATTTTAGAATATATTCTATATATTTTATACAGAATTGTTATATGATTTTTTACTAAATACATCGATTTGTTATATGATTTTTTAATTTCGGAATATTTTTTTTTCTTTTTTTTCTATGATTTCTCGAGAAATAGTGTTTCTCTATTTTTTTAATTATATATATACAGTATAACTATATAATATATTAGTAACTTGTAAGAAAATAATAAATAAAATACATTAGTTTAAACCTGCAAATAAATATATATTTTTTTACTTTTATTAGTATATTTATTTGTTATCATTATAATTAATATATTTTTTATTTTTTTATTGAAGGTTCAAATGTCTTCGGTGAATGAAGTTGATTCTCACGCACCCATCAACAACAATATCGTTACTGGTTCTGAGGGTGCTACCGAATCTCCTATGCTAAATGTTAATTCTCCGACACCATCCATACCCGCTACTATAGGAACAAGTAGTAATATTCCGGTTGATATTGAAGAAGAAAATCATGATGCTTCCAAAAAAGGTCTTAAGAGTGAAGCTTGGAAACACTATAAGCGAGAGTCACGCAATGGAATTTGGAAGGCTATTTGTATATATTGTGATGCTGTTCTCGGTGGTGAAACAAGAAATGGAACATCTCATTTGAAGAACCATTACAACAAATGTAAAAGAAGACCAAGAGAGACATTGAAGCAAAATGCTTTGATTAATAGTTTTGTGAGAGCGGATGGAAAAAGAAAACTAGAAAGTTATACTTTTACGCAAGAACGAGGGAGGGAATTATTAGCGGAGATGATCATATTACACGAGTATCCTCTATCTATTGTTGAACATAGAGGCTTTAGAAGATACTCAACGGGACTTCAACCAGCTTTTAAAATGGTATCTCGAAATACGATTAAGAATGATATTATCAAAATATATGATAATGAGAGGGTCAAGACGATGAAGCTCATAGAAGATAATTCGAGCAGGATTGCAATCACCACTGACATGTGGACTTCAAGCAACCAAAAAAAAGGGTTTATGGCGATAACAGCACATTTCATTGATGATTCATGGACCTTACAGAGTCGTATATTGAGGTATGACTAAATTTCATAATTAAATTTTATAATATCGTTCGAGGTTATATGTTTAATATTTTCTCAACATCTGATTTTGATATATTACTTTATTTTAATTTAGGTTTGTTTATGTTCCATGCCCGCACACAAGATTTGTTCTATGTGACGTACTGTATGACACTTTGATTGATTGGAATATAGACCGAAAAATTTCTGCTATTACAGTAGATAATTGCTCAACCAATGATGCCATGATAGTTTTGTTGCTAGAGAAGTTAGATTCTTCTTCACTTTTGTTAGGTGGAAGTGTATTGCATATGCGATGTTGTGCGCATATTTTGAATTTGATTGTCAAAGATGGTTTAGATGTAATAAGGAGCGCAATAGAAAGAATTCGAGATAGTGTCCAATTTTGGTCGGCTACACCTAAGAGGGAAGAGAGTTTTAGAAGTGCTGCAAAACAGTTGAATATAACAGTTTCGAAAAAATTAGGCCTTGATTGTCCAACTAGGTGGAATTCAACATATTTGATGTTAGAAACTGCTTTGCTCTATAAAGATGTGTTTGCTCGTGCAAAACAAAGAGGTGAACCAAACTATAATACTTTACCAAGTTCTAGTGATTGGGAGTTTGCACATGAAGTGTGTTCTAAGTTTAAATTATTTTATGATGTAACAAAAATATTTTCCGGTTCTAAATTTCCAACAACAAACTTATTTTTTGGTAAAGTGTGGAGGATGAAGAATGCATTGTCTGATTGGTCTAAATCTCCCAATATAATAGTTAGAGAAATGACATCAAAAATGATGGAAAAGTTTGACAAATATTGGGATATTATTCATAGAATTTTGGGGGTTGCGGCAGTGCTAGATCCTCGATATAAGCTAACTTTGTTAGAATTTTCATTTCCCGCCGTTTATGGATCTGATGCTTCAAATGAAATAGACAAAATCAAGAAATGTTGTTATGAGTTGCTTAGCGAATACCAACGTAGGAATAAAGATAATTCTTATGATTTCGGTTATGATTCGAGTATCGGGGAGGTTGGTGGTTCTGTTTTTGATCCGCTATCAGATTATGATGCTTTTGTGTGTCAAAGAAAGAGAAGTAAATTGACACCAAGTAAATCCGAGTTAGATCTTTATTTGGAGGAAGATGTTTTACCCAACAAACTTGATTTTGATATCCTTGGTTGGTGGAAGTCAAATGGATTAAAGTATCCAACTTTGCAAGCAATTGCAAAAGATATTTTAGCAATTCCCGTATCTACGGTAGCATCAGAGTCGGCTTTTAGTACTAGTGGTCGTTTGGTGAGTCCACATCGCAGTAGACTTCATGAAAATACATTGGAGGCGTTGATGTGTGCACAAAGTTGGTTATGGGCAACAGAAATGAAAGTAGACGGTAATATATTTTCCTCCTTTAAATATATTGATATATTTATTTGAATATTGTTTATAAATAATACTTTATTTTATTTTATTTTTTATTAGATGGTTCGATTATGCATTCGGACGGCTATTCAACTATTTATGATGATGTCGATGATGACGGTTTGGACCGTTCGGTCTTCGCGGTAAGTAATGTACTTACTATATAAACTTGTTGGATTTACGGTGCATTATTTAATCTTATGTTTAATAAAATTTATTTTTAAATAGGAATAATTGAAGCTTTTGCAATGGATGGTCGATTGTTGGTGCTTTAAGGACGGAAGCTAACGAAGACATTTATTTTTTACTTTAAAATATTTAAATGTTAAAAAAATTATTTAAATGTTTATTTTAATTTTATACGTTTGTTTTATTTAGAATATCAAGTCGATGAAGATTATAATTTATGGTAGTATTTTGTTAAATTTATTGTTAGATTTTTACTTTTATATTTTATTTTTTACATATTTTGTTTATGTTCGGTTCGGGTTCGGTTCGGGTATCTACAACGGGTTTCTTCCGCGGGTAGTTCGCGGGTACCCGTGTGGGTAACCCGAACCCACGGATTCGGATTTGGTATGAAAAAAAAAATACCCGTCGGATTTCGGGGCGGGTTCGGGTATCAGTTATTTACTGCGGGGCGGGTTGTGGATATATAGGTACCCGCCCCCGATCCGCCTCGTTGCCATCCCTAACCTAAAGCCATATTTTGGACAAGAATACCCTCTATGGTATAAAAGGGGCCATTTTGGTTGGAACCCACTTGTTTATTCTCATGAACCTGACCTTTGGGTTATCATTCCCTCAAATCCCACTTTTCTAATTTCGAAAAGAGAGAAACACAAGACCCAATACTGAACCAAAAACCTACCCTCAACGAAACCATTTTTGGAACCATTCCAGCCACCTTAACCGTGTCCGACCCCGATTATCGGTGAGCAAACAACGGTGCCGATATAAACTGCATTACAATAGCAATTTCTGTCGACTTCTCCGACCAACGGAGGTGAAGTCACTGTCACCGTTCGGAACTGCTTTTCGGTAGAACAGAAGACGTCATCGAACTACTCGAGCCACCGTAACTATCGACCCGATAACTATCATTCCGTCTAGTAGACCTTCGTCGACCATCAACCGCCTTCGTCTCCGTCGAAAAGGTACGTTCGAGCGATTCGAACCAGATTACTGTCTGGTTTAGTAGTTTTTGTCGTTGTCGTCCGTACTGTCTTTCTGTGTGACTGTCTGTCTGGTTTAGTCTGTGTGACTGTCTGTGTGATTAGCAGTTTTGCGCTTTCTCTTTGCGGTGCTGGGAAATTTGAGAAAATATTTAATATAATACGTGAAATGATGGGTAAGGGTTTTATACCTGATACTAGTACATATTCACAAGTGATTAGTTATCTCTGTAACTCTTCTAAAGTAGAACATGCCTTTTTATTATTTGAAAAAATGAAACAAAATGGTGTTGTTCCAGATGTCTATACATATACTTTTTTTATGATAGTTTATGTAAAGATGGTCTTCTTAAATAGGCCCGTAACTGGTTTGATGAGATGTTACTCTAGCGTAAGTAGTTAGACATGACACGATGGAACTGGTTAGTTGTTGTTAGTGTCGATAGTGTCGTCCGACAACATCGATGGCACTGGTTAGATTTTGTTTAGCCTACAATCGCAATGTCGGATGGTGGAAGTACGAACGTCTCGCAACGTATAGAGTTGAGATAGTTTTTTTGTGCATATGCAGAGATTTTGTACTGATCTAGCAATGTGGACAATATTTTTTGCTGTATCTAGCAATGTCTGCGACTAGTTTACTGTCAGCACTGCACGTCTAGCAATGTAGTAGTTGAACTTGGTAACGTCTAGCAATGTAGCATTGAAGTGAGTTCGATGTTGTTGTCGAGTTAGTTGAACTTGGTATAAAATTGAATGCTAATAATATATTGAAAGTGTTTGTGGCCATATCTAGCAATCCCATAGTAACGTATCTAGCAATATGTTATTAGAGTTGCTCCTAAGCTCTTGGTTCCCCATCTAGCAATGTGGCGTACTGTATCTAGCAATGATAGTAGTAGTAAATAGCAATGACATATCATTGTAAATCGCAATCTAACGATAAATTACTTGATTTTGCAGTTGGCATATTACATGAAGAAAAAATACATCCATTATATAAAAGGTGGATACAAAATAAAGACAATGAGAAATATCTCACAGCAGGAGAAGGAGAGCCTTGACTGTGGTGTTTTTGTTTGTAAGTACGCTAGATACATCATTCAGAAAGGGTATGTTCCTCTGGAATATGGAAAGGAAATGCCCGTCGAAACAAGAGCTGAAATATTTAAGCATTTTCTGAATGATCGAAACACAAACAGAAGATGATAGTATGTAATTTATTTTTTAGGAGCAGGATGTATGATTCAGTTGACAAAGGATGGGCATATTAGACAATTAATCTGAACTTATTAACAAACTTTTGTTTTACTAGCAATTTTATTAGTATTTCTACCAAGGGAGATGTTTTTATACTCAAGTAGGTAGCCATACCTATATTTCGTATCTATCAGACTATTAATCACGTATCGAGCAATGTCTATATGTCGTATCTATCAGACTTATACTCACGTATCTAGCAATGTCTATATGTCATATCTACCGACTATATAGTGCTGCATCTAGCAATGTCTATATTTCATATCTATCAGACTTATAGTCAAGTATCTATTAATGTCCATATGTCGTATCTAGCAACTAAAGAGTGCTACATCTAACAATGTCTATATTTCATATCTATCAGACTTATAGTCAAGTATCTATCAATGTCCATATGTTGTATCTAGCAACTAAAAAGTACTGCATCTAGCAATGTCTATATTTCATATCTATCAGACTTATACTCAAAAATCTATCAATGTACATATGTCGTATCTAGCAATTAAAAAGTGCTGTATCTAGCAATGTCTATATGTCATATATATCAGACTTATACTAAAGTATCTATCAATGTCCATATGTCGTATCTAGCATCTAAAAAGTTCTGCATCTAGCAATGTCTATATTTCATATCTATCAGACTTATACTCAAGTATCTATCAATGTCCATATGTCGTATCTAGCAATTAAAAAGTACTGCATCTACCAATGATATATAGTTGTGGTTTTAAATTTCAAATATTATATATCTAGCAGTGTTTAATAGGCGTAAATCACAATATCATATTAATGATAAATCAACTATAAACCATGAGAGGGTTGGTGTATTTGAAAGATGTAATGCATTGACTGATGTTCTATTAATGTTATGGTTTTATTAGTATTTGTGTTGTCTATCGTAAAAATTTTGGTTAAGATTTGAATGATACACGTAAACATTGATAGTAAGAAGTTAAGTGGAGCAGTTGTAATGGTAGTTAGGATTCATAATCGCAATTTAGAGATAACTAATCTATCAAAACAAAGTGAACCTTAACGACTGAAATAAATCAACCGCAATCGCAACCACAAAACCACATTTTATTAGTATTTGATGATGTATCTATCGAAGTCGTTATAATGTATCTAGCAATGTCCAGATGTTGTATCTAGCAATATCGTTATAAGGTATCTAACAATGATATGCAGCTGTATCTATCAACCTCGTTACAACCCATCTACCATTGTTTTGATGATGATTGAGACGTCCATGTACTTCATGTTAGTGGAATGTTCATGTCAGGAAAATGTTGTATTTAGCAACTTCATATACACGTATCTAGCAATCTCATTGTAGACTTACAATCGCAGAGGTATTACACTGTATCTAGAAATGTGGCATCAAAAACTTAATTTTAATGCATCTATCAAATTCATTATAATATATCTAGCAATGTTCAGATGTTGTATCTAGCAATATCGTTATAAGGTATCTAGCAATGTTATGTGGCTGCATCTATCGACCTCGTTACAACCAATCTACCATTGTTTTGATGCTGAATCTATCAAAGTAGTTATACTGTATCTAGCAATGTTCACATGCTGTATCTAGAAACCTCATTACAACCCATCTAGAAATCTTTTGATGTTCTCGTTACAACATGCAAAAGGTTGTGCACAAGAGTGAGAGAAGCACGAGCAAACAGGACTCTGCCATAGCTGCATCAAACTTACTTCTGGGTTCGGTATATATGTAGCATATACCGAGCAGCATTATTTTCAGAACAGAATCATGATTCCATTCATTGACCAATTATATTAGCCTATTCTAGTTACCAACAATAAGGGCAACATAGGTACAAACATTCTTTGCTTAATTGATTTGTCTTGTCTTTGGAGTTAATCAATTCATGTCTCCCACCACTTCAATCATCATTATATTGTTTCATTAGTACTAAACCCACATAGTCCAACATGGTGGGTCATAAGAAATCTATATCACTTGACGCCTATTTCACTCTACTAGATATACCAAGTTGCATATACTTTGATCAAAGAAGTACTTCTAAGCTCTTATAAAAACAGCAAATGGACAGGATAGTAATACAATGGCAGAAGTTGACTTGAAGGAACAGTGGTGAAAGACGTTACAATCTCAGAGTATCACCTTGAAAAAACTTAAACTCGTGACCAAGACACCTAAAGTAGACTATAATCAACAAAATATATGGTAGAAGTAAATGCTAAGGAGAAGTGGATCATAGCCGCACCCTAGGAGGTATAGCTTTATAGAAAATCTTTCATTACTGCAATAAAATCAACACAAAAATCTGTACATTACTGCTACAAAATCAAAGTTGTGCATATGATTCTGCAACCAACAATTATTAAGATTCAACCCGTTTGAGAAAGCAAAGTGGCTCAGCTGTTTGGATTATTAATTTAGCACAGCACATAGATGTTGTCGGACTGGAGGTGGAGATGCGACTGGAGGAGGAGTGGATGCTGGAGGAGGTGAGGTCGATACTGGTGGTGGAGCGGATACTGGTGGAGGAGTGGCGGCGGGAGTTGGAGATATGGTGGTTAAGGACGGTGGAGATGCGGTTGGTGTTGTCGGAGTGGGAGGAACATGAGTGGCTGTTGGAGCAACGGATGGAGCTTGACCACCGACTCCGGCGACGAGAACGAGTGGAGGCTGGTTAAGAGAGAGTGCAGGCTGATTCAAAATTCAAAATTGTTAATTGGGTTCGAAGGTGGAGAGAGAAGAAGAGGAGAGAGAAAAAAAAGTAAGAGAAGATAGATCGAGAGTGGTGGCTGTTTTGAAATTCAAAATTCAAAATTTGAAATTGATGATTGGGTGAAAATACCCATTAATTTTCAGAATAAGGCTTATATATACTAGGTTAAGGGTAGTTATGAAATTAAAAAAAATTAGGTCTTGAAAGGGAATTGTTTTATTGAGATGGGTATTAAGTGAGCATTAACTCATTTTTGGGTACTAGATAGCAATAGGTTTGGCCAAAAGGTACTTAGTGTGTCATTTTCCTAATTTTATTTTATTTTAATTCTAAAATTTATATAATATCCAATTTATAAAATAAATAAAATAACGATAAAAAAATCAAATAGAATACTGTTTATGATTATTAAATTTAGGAACCGTTAGGGATGTTGAGTAACTAATAAAAGTATAATTTGAATTTAGTTTTGGTTTATAATTCGTATGGTTAGTTGATGAGTTTCCAAAGCGTTAGCTTGATGAAACTTTTCTCTCGACACACTTGCAGAACCGATGTTGAAAATACAAATTCAATTGGTTACAGCTTGTAAAATAGGCTTAGAAATTCTAATCGAAAAGAGAAAGAGAAACGATCAAAGGAGGAGAAAAATTGACGATATGCTCCCTACCATCCCTACCACTTTACTACTTTTATATACCAATCTTTTCTTCTCCTCCGTCACTTTTTCCAATTCCCAAATTTATACTTTTTTTTCAAAATTTACCTTGTATGACGATGATATCTAATGCCCTCATCCTTAATGAATTAAATAAAAAATAAAAATTATCCGTCCCCCGTAAATTAATCCGAGAATTGTAATGGATGATAATATGAAATTATCGATAATATTCATAGAAAAAAATTAAAACGTTATTATTATTTTTACTTCAGATTTTAAGCTTTTTTTAAATATTTTCTCCTATAAATGTTTTATTTATTAAGGCATCGAAAGGTATCAGTTTATGGATCATGGTCATGCCCAAATACAAATTCAGCCTAATAAGTGAAATTTAGGAGGTAAAATTTTGGCTTGATTCATATACTAAAATCGTATTAGGCTAAAATGAAAAAATCCAATTGTTTTTTTTTAATCTAGCAACTAGTTTTTTTTGTTTTTTTTTTTTTGTTTTTTTTTTGTTTTTTTTTTTTGGGCAAGAGATCTAGATCATTTAATTTGAGCTTAACAAAGAAGTTATTCAACTATCAGTCCATTGGAGACAAAATTTGAGATTTGTTACCTAGAAACTAAGCAGGTAGTTCTTTTTTTATGATTCCAGTGAATCTTATTCCGTAGTCGGTGGTTTCTAATATTAATATAAGTCAAGAACTTGTTTAATTCTCACCAATAATCAAAATCCGGGTTAAGGTTCATATATGTTTATTTTTTCCTCATTCTTCTAGTTGTATAGATCATTTTTTAACTTCCAAGCTTTCTTTCTAGTGAGAGTTTTTTTTTCTGCAATATTTATAAGTTCTGCAAACAATGAGAAAGTCAGGTAGAAATACATGTTTAGACAATTGTTAGTAATAATAGATAAATTTATATATATAATTAATTGAGAGCAATAAACAAGATATATTAATCCATGTGCTTTTATGTGAAGGATTGAAGATGAAGATTTTAGAAACCGAGAATATCAGAGAGTTAAAGGATATTCTTATCCAGTTTGATCTTTAGTATTTTAATCAGAGCATCCCTTGGTAGAACTTTAAACATATTATGTTATTTCCAAAATATCTTTGGCTTATAATTATTAAATTTCAATCAATCTATCTATATGTAACCTACTTCTAGACTTTCAACAAATATAATAGCTCTTAGTTGACTAGGAGTCTGATTTTGGTTGAAATCTAGCATTTTTTACAGTTTAGAGTCTATTTTGCAAGCCAGTCAGCTGCTTAACTTTGTTCCCTATAGATATGTGTTATACTCATGGTAGAAGTTATCAAATTCATGCAACGTTTAATAAGAGGAGCCAATAACCAAAAGACTTTATCTATTATGAGCATTTAAATAAGAATAATATAGTCTCATTCAACATCAAGGTGTCTGATATCATATTATTTATAAATAAGTAACACATCTAAAAGAGCCATGCATTCCGCAATAATAAGAGTTTGCTTGCCATAAAATCTACCATATATTATATAACCCCTATTATCTCTTATAAAACTCTCACCACTTGATTCACCAGACAAACAACAAAAATCATATGTATAAAGCTTGAACCTGTTCCCAAAAGGGATATTCCATATAAACGAAAAAACTTATTCTTGGTTTGTTTATGCATTAGAAACACCCTAATTCATAAGCCACTTTTGGATCTTTTATCCAATGAGATCTTTTTAGAATATTAGCACAATCTAGACTATAAATCATGTAGTTAATATGGACTAAGATAGATTTGACTATAATGTTTTACTCTTAAAGCTATGTTTTATATCTAGAAATCCATAAAATCCAACAGATTATATGAGAGAGTATGGTTCTTATATGCACATCTGTTTTAGTAGACCAATAACAACTTCTAATAAGATGAGAAATTGGCATGCGTCTTCCAATTAAGATACTAAATAATCCCCCAATGTACGTCCAAACTTCCTAAGTTGTATTGCATTATACAAATAACTGATTTATTGATTCTATACCTTTACAAAATTGATATTTCGAGGCAATATGGATTTTTCTTTTCTCTGAAATAGTGTCAATTGGTATCCAGTTGTTAACCAGTATCCGTAGAAGAAAATAACACTTTTTAGGTGCTGTGTTATTTCATATTTTCTTTTAAAAGATTGATTTTGTACATTTGTCTCTTATATTGTTCCATTATCCTTTGTATTAAATTCCCCACATGTTGATAGTTTCTATTTCAGTTAATCAACTTATGTATCTTTTATTGAAAATATATTTATTTTCTCAATATTATACAGGAGAAAAATATTCTTTAATTTTTCTAAATTCTAGCATCCTTCACTCCACTAGTTTTTAATTTTATCCTCTTGATACCAATAGTTTCTTTCTTATTTTAAGAGTAGTATATATGGTTTTGAAACACACTATTTTGTAATCCAGAAATCTGTATCACCTCTAATAATATACTGGTATGTATAGCATTCTCCAATATCATTGATTATTAATAATCTCTTCCAGCATTTAAAACTTTTACTTGTAGATTTAACTTGAAGAGGGTGATAACTTAAACAATATAATGTATGCATGTATTTAGACCATAACGACTTTTGCTCCCTGAATTTGAACCATAGTTTGCAGGAGTACGATATTTGAGTATCTTCAAATAAATCAGTTTACATAAATGTAACCATTTTATCCAGTGGATTTCTTAATTAGAATCAGAAGAACCTCGTAAGAATCTGCTTTAGATATTTTCAGCTCTGTTAATAACAATTTTAGGAAATAAACGACTTTGTAAATGATAGGTTGGTATAACCATCAACAGTGATAAGAATATGTATATTTCCAAAAGATATAATTTTTATATCCCACTATAGAATCTTATTTCTGCTTTTGGTCACTAGTTCATCATAGCGAAAAACTTTATTACTTAAATGTATAAGGACACCAAGGTATTTGATAGGAAGTTTTCAATGCTTAAAACCAGTTTGATTTTCTATCACTTTAATTCTTGCTTGAACCATACTTAAATAAGTAATTATATTGGTTTTGTCCTTATTGACTAATCGGCCTAATCTATCTTGGTAATGTTATAGGTACAAAATTATCCTTTTAATATTAGAAGAAGATCAATTTGTCAAGATAATGAGTCATCTACAAAGGCCAAAAAAGATAAAACCAAAGAACTAGTTGTTTTGTATCTCATTTTTATGTCATTTTCTTATAGTTCATTATACCTCTAATAAGATCATCTTCAGCAATAATAAAGAGACTAGGGGATATATGACCCAATTTCCTAACTTCTTTTGTGGCCTTGAAGTATCATTGTAATTGACCATTAACTATTATTGAAAACCATATAGAATTGATACTTTTTATCATTATATCCAAAAACCTATGACTAAAACAAAATTATTTCATGATCCTTAGGATAAAGTTGAATGAGAGCCAATAAAATACTTTAAACGTGTAAATTCTGGTCAAAATATTTCCTCCTCTTACTTTTCTATTTAAGATCTAGATAACTCTAGAGTCAGCAAGATATTATCATTTATGTTTTTGCATTTAACAAAGCCTTATTTCTCTTCATAAATTATTTTAGGTAGTAGAATAGATAAATTTTCATTCAAAATCTTTGATATGATTTTATTAAAGATTGTACAGAGGTTGATCGCTCTGAAGGCATTCTAGGATTGAGGGTAATCCACATTTGGTATTAGAAAAATTGCAGTATCATAAATGTTTGCGATCCAGGTTCAGCAAGAAAGATTGTTACTATACCAACCCAAAAGTCCTTGGAGAATATATGGTAACATGTTTGGAAGAACTTGAAATTAAATCCATCAACACTAGAAGTGCTATTGGGACTTAGGGATTTAATTATGTTATAGATCTCATCTTTTGCAGATAACTCTATAAGCTTATTATTATCTTCATCGAAAATTAGGTTTGGAATGATGTTATGGAGTCCCTCAAATTCCTTTTGATTTGGTTGAGTTGATAAAAGAGATTTTAAATATTTATCAACATAATTACCTAAGTCTATTTTTATCTATTATCCACATGTCTCCTTCAAAATGCCATTGATTTTCTTTTTTCTTTTTTTTTGAAATAGTTACGAAAGCATGCAGTATTTTTATTACCATTCCTTAACTAGTTGTACTAATTATATGTTCCAAGTATGAACGTTCTCTATCCATTAGCTGAAGGTGATTGTCTTGAGCTTTAGCTAGCTTAATTTTGTATTCTAAACTCGTAGATTCCTCAAAATATATTACCAAAAACTTGACTTCCTCTTCTACTTGTGCTATAACATTAAAAATATTCCCAAATGCATCTCAATTCTAGTTTTTAAGTTTGTGTTTTAACCTTTTAAGCTTATTCTAGAAAACTTGAATAGGAAAGAATGCTATTTTTCCTTCCAGTTTTTCCTAACCATCTTTCAGAATTCCGGGTGCATAGTTTGGAACTTGAAAGATGACTAGATTCTAGTGGGATCAGTGTAAATATTTATAATCAGTTAAGAGTGATCAGATCCAGATCTGGATAAATGCTTTACTTTGGTATTCTCAAAATAATCCCTCCAAGATAAATTATATAATAATCTATCAAGTCTTTTTAATTTTCTATTTTTAGTCCATGTAAATTTTGAAGAAGGAAATCTTACGTCCTTAGTTGACAATCTAGGATAGTAATGTTAAATTCATCAGTCCTCATAAATTATAAGGCACAACGGGATATATGTTCTTATGAGTTTTCAATAGAATTGAAGTCCCTCACGACTATCGATTCTTTACAATTATCTACGAAAATTCTTAGAGAATCCTATAGAATAATCTTATGATCTCTTATGCATTTATCATAAACTATAGTGATCAAGAATTTCTTTTCCAGTATAGAATGCCTTACTTTTTACTGCATAAATTGCTCATGATTAACAATAACCTCAACTATAAATTTGTATTTCCATATAATTTATATCTTATTGCTAATGTTGGCACCACTAACTTGATAAGCTAGCTTTCTAGTTAATTTTTATAATTTTATCACATAGACCATAGGTTCTTGTATAGCTAAAAAAAATCCACATTTTCAGCCTTTTTAATTGATTTGAGCATTATGGTTGTAGCTTTGTTCCCCACACCCTCATATTCTGTTTAAGGATTGTGATAGTCATTTTGAAGTACTAATGAAGGGCCTACGTGACCCTCTAAAATAAAGTGCTTTAAAAATGATTGGACTTTTAAAATATTTGATTTTTGCCTTTTTATTCTACCAAGAATATGAGATGTTTGAAGGATATTAGTGGTCATTTGCTTAGGTGAAACTGTCTCTTTGTATCTGAGTTATCAAATTCATTGATTGATTTGAAGATTGCTCTTATTTGATTTGTTCGGAAAGCTTCAATAATTTATGTGTTTATGTTTTGTGGAATCTCCTTTCAATCTCCTTTTTTGTTAGTAAATTCCTTTGAATCCTTTATTTCTTTGAGATATGTTGTTTTTGTAGAGAGAAGTTGTTCATTTGGTTCTGCCCTTACTTCTATTGAAGCTTTCTTATAAGAATTTTGTTCAATATGATTTCTTTTTTTTCCTTTGAACCAATATTTCCTCTTGATTGCTTGCACTCTCAACTGAATCTATTTTCCTTATTATGACTGACTTAGAAACCCAAAATTCAGTTTGAGTGAAGGGTTTAGCAATAGAAAGGTATTTAGCATGACTATTCATTTAATAATGCATATCTTGTTTCTTACAATCCAAACTTTTGTGACCCAAATCTAAGCATTCGTGATAGTAAGAAGGCATTTCTCCATAAATAATATCTAACCAAGACACATTATTTTCCTCAAAGATAATCCATACTTTGTTAATACGATTCCTAGATACATCAATTATATCAATGCTTTACAACAATTAAGTTTAGCCATATTCTTGGAAGGAACCCAGATTTGTAATGGCTTACCTAATGACTTGGCTATAAAAGTAATTGGCTCTTCATCATACATAAACTTAGGTTGATTATAAAATATAATCCACACTATAGTTATATTGGATTTTTTCCTAAGATTGAAAAAGGGGTGTCATGTTTTAGCAGCCTCATAGAGTGTTGATCGATTGTCCATATATTAATTTCCCAAAGCTTCCTTAGATCAACATTTTGATCATAATCGATCATAATGTGTCTAGGATCCCATAAGGATAGGTTAAGCTCCCCCAACAATCTGAATTTATCCAAGAATGTTTTGATAATAGCCAAATGAGGTCTACATTTTAAGAATTTAACAATTGATGTATTCTTTAAGTTAGTTATAAGCCTTTTTTTCTTTTGCAGAAACTGAACTATCATATGGTCACATTTGTCTTGTATCTTAGTTTTATCATTTTTTTAATTGGTAAGATATTTTATATTTTTTCATAAGATTTAAACGATATCCTATTGTTCTTGCTTTGTTACAGATTCTGGGTAGTGTTGTGCGAAGGAGTAGAATGATCATAAACAGGGTTAGTTCTTATATCAAAATTTTAGGACGGACTTGAATGTAGATTTTCTTTATTTTCCTTCATATTATCTTTCTTTTGTGGAAGCTGTCGAAATACATCTTGTGACTTGTTTCAATTTGAGATATTGGAATGATTTCTTTGTGTTGATCCTCTGTCTCTTAATATAAAAGATGCATGTACTATCTTGTTGATATTTTTTTGAGATCGACGATGACTAAGAAATCAAGGGCGGTTGTTGGTATGAAGATTTTATTTTCCTTCATCAAGAAGTCCACATAGAGAAACTGGTGAGAGATTAGTCACGATGGCTCTGGCCAAACGCAATAAAACTTCTCCCCATGTCTCACACCTTTTGAATTTTGGGTTTATTTGGATAAGATGTAAGATTGAAAGTGAATAGTAAAATCAAGGTTTACGATAATATAAAGTTAAAACTTTATTTTAAATAGTCATCATTATCCTTTTTAAATAACAGAAAATAACTATAATATAAACATACTAATTATTTATATATAAAAATAATCAATTTTCATAAATTGTCTAGTGCATAAATATTAATGATCTTTTATTTAAAAAGAGTAAAGACTGGATCAAAATATATAAAATTATTACATTTATTTTTTAATTATAAAAAAATTTAAAGTTATATTAATTAAGAATGAATAATGTTTTTTTAAAATAAGATATTATCTTTTTCACCTAAGATATTTGTAATTATATAAATAAATATCAAAGTTAAAAAAAGATTACATTCTATATTCTTTATTTATTTTTATTCTTTTCAGAGTTTTATATTTGGATCCACTGAGTTCGTACTTATCCTACCAAATTGGCGTTGTTTGTGGGAACCGAATTGTATTTTGATTGCAAAAACATAACAAATAACGTAAAACAATCTACGGCAAAATCGTATGTGGAGTCCGAGCATTCAGTAAATCCGGAAATATTTAGTGAACACCAATCTCATATTGTTCTTCTGACCACTCTAATCGCTGAAACCGCTCTGCCGGTTGATGTACAATATAACTCCCTCAATGCCATGTTGAAAAGTGTTGTTGTGCGATTAGGATTCGAGATCAAATATCCCAAAGGAAACTTCAAGTATGAATGAGATGACGCTGAAGATTCCACATTAAATGGTTGCTACCAAAATATCAACAACGAGCGAAAGCTTTATTTCCAAACTTAGCTTACTGGCAAAAATAGAAATTTGATCAATAATCCTTCAACACGAACAAGAGACGTCATCTTTATCGATGTAACAAGAGAACCAAACTCAAAACATGACAATAAAAAAGATGAAAGAGTATGTTCCGACGTAAACCCAACCATAACATCAATAAAACACAAACTTGACGGCATAATAAATTCTAAAAATATGTGTTCAACCTCAATTGGATGGAAATCATTCTCCTATGATGCTTCAAGTGTCCAATAACAAACCCATAAATTACTTATAACACAACCAAGAGTAATGCATGACTACACCCAGTTTCCTCAATATTATGTTATGATGAACCAAAGCTACTCTTTGGCACCAACAACTGGTGCAAGTCAGCAGAATTACCTTTCTTCATCCAATATAGGACAAATAAATCCTTATAAATCACAAGAAATTGCATAGTCAAACCTTATAAAGCTCAGTCGAACATCTATGATGCTTCACAACCATAACCATGGTTTTTTAGTACCTACAAGTTCAAAAAACAAATAACAGATTCCAACATTCGGTCACATAGTGGCCTGAACAATTAAGGCGACAATAGTCATATTCTTTCTTTGAACAAATAGTACAAGTAAAGAGACCATGTTTACTGATGACGATTTCGTTGACATTGAGTCCTCATTAGCTACAAAATATTATATTGGCAGTTACTGTACAAGTTTGATAATAGAAAATGGACAAACACATTGGCAAAAAAACCGTGAGTATCATATAAAACAATTTAAAAGCAGGATTCTCTGATTTGGTGGGGATGAAAAAATATTGTGCATGGTATTATCCATAACCTTCAGGGAAAGGGATTTGACTTGGTTGAATAACTTTCCTTGCGGTTATATTAAGAGCTTCAAATCGCTTAAGACGGCATTCAAAAAGTAGTACATGGACTCCAATATGATCAAGAGAGTTGCAACCTTGAAGAAATAGATCATATCAGGATTTTAAACATTATATTATGAGGAATTCAACACTCAAAATTGGGGATCTTTTGACTTGGGTTGTGACGAAGATAAATGTGAAGGAGATTATTCGAGCCAAAATGATGGAGATACTACTACTTCAAATTCTTACTCATGTTACCATATTTTGGTGATCAATAATGAACCACGTACTGTGGCACATTTCAATATTATACTAAACAACATTTAAGCCCTCCAAACATAATGGAGAATCCTCGACTAGGTAAAATTAAAACTGAGACAGTTTTAATACAAAAGGCTAGAGGAAACCGTAACAACAACTATGACAGTAACAAAACAAAAGTCTATAATATGGGCTCTACACTAATTTAGAGTCTTGACAACCGGAGAAGATGTATTAGCCCAAAGAACGAATATATTTTTTATGTTTTTTTACAAGTTTCATAATAACATTACGTATTACACCATGAAGTATTGAGCTTTAATATATTTAATCCACAAAATGATAAATGTAGATAAGTTTTGGATTTTATGAAATATAAACACCACAGTGAGTCGAGACAAAGTACGATGGAGAATGACCCTCTGAACAATAAAAAAAATTGTAGGTGTGGTAAATGATAAAAGAGCTTAGAAAATAATTTTATTACTAACATGGAAGAACATTAATACATGGGCATATGTCCTAATATACCAAAAATTGGAGTATTTACAGATGGAGATTCCTTTTCATGAATCATCCGAATATCCAAAAGCAATTATATTAATGACCTAGAGGTTAAACACCAAGACCAAACATCATCAAACTTATACATGAATCCTTATTCAATATTAGGATTCATATACAATGGCCAAAGATGGATTGTAGTAGCTCACCAAGATGTCGTACTCATAATCATCGAGTTTGCATGAATATAGGTAAAAAAAGTATTGTTAGATAGTGGAAGCTCAACAAATATCATTTATAAAAGCACTTATAATTAAATTAGAGGTGCCCTAGTGTTTATTATATCCTAACATATTCTAAGTGGTTTCAGAATAACATATCATAATTTGTTGAGAGAGATAACCTTGGTTGTGGTCTTCACCAAACAACAATTAAGGAATAAGGTTTGGTGCTTGTTCATAATTGCGGATGCATTTTCTTCATATAATATTATATTGGGAAGATAACAGTTGGATTATATACATGTTCATAGTACATAAATGTCATTGATACACAATAAAATTTAAGGTGGAAGTAATCAGACATAATTAAAAAATTTAAGATAATATTATGTACCTTCTAGAACCCTTAAGAAATAAAAATCAGAGAGGAACCTGGACATCCAATATTAAATAAATGACCCAATACAGTTTCTTTAACTCATAAAACCTAGGAAAATGTTGAAAAAATCTGGATTGAATGAAGTAAATTCGTCCGACTTGGCGGTAACAGTTTGGTAGATATTTAGATTCCAAAATCTATTTTTTTAAACTGCATTTTTATAGCGTTTAAGTTGTGTTATTGATTGATAGTTTATTATTGTTTTTAGTAGAATATCTACATTTAGCATGTATTTTTGTGTTGAATGTTACACGATTTAGTTACTTAATATTTCTGGCTTTATATTTGTAGGTTTTGTGCTTGTTGCACAACTCAGACGACCATAATCTATGTTATCACGCAGGTCGTGCGAAAAGGATGAAAGTATGCTGCAAACATTCATGCGACTGACCATCATAGAAACGTACAAAGCATGCGACAAAATTACTGTATTTTTATAGTGTTTACGCTATTTACATACTGTGTTACGTTTGTTTCCTTACATGTTTTGTTGATTCAATTGATATTTTTGTCTACGTTTATATGATGCGTATATAGTTTACACTTTATGGTTTGTTTACTAATTCCAAAATATGTATTTCATCTCTTTTATTTATTCATAAAGTGAGTTCATTTTTTATTTGCAGAATGGTGAGAACTAAGACTACAGCTACGAGACATCGGGGTAAAGATTCGTTCCCTGTAGCACGTGAGGCATGACATGTGGTCCCTACAAATCTCAGTTCATCTAGTAGATGACGTATGCATAAATGATGATACGAGTCATCACACAAGGTGTGGTGCGGCTGGCATTAGTGCTGATGCGTCATCTTCGAAGCATGCACATGAAGACGAGTTGGGCGTGCCAATCCATAAGTCCCTTAATTGTATCTTGATTACGCCCTGCAGGAGGCATATAGCGTGTTCCATGACGGTCTAAGTTTGTTTATAACTTTAGTATTAAATTTAAAACTTTATTATAGAAAATTTTAGTGTTTAATTTAATTTTATATTTTTAGGCTAGTGTAAGCCTACATTGTTAAAGATAAAATTCGTAACAAATTATCTAAACTATTTTAATATAAAAAAAAGATAAAAGAAGAAGAATAATATAAAAATATTTAAGTATATCTTATGAACTGTTGTACGTATCGAATTGAGCTCCTATTTATAAGAGTTATACAAGAACTTTGGTCTCTCCCTATTTATTTCTATTTATTACATAAATATTTCTCTATACTTATTTACTTATATTCGTTACAAAATATAAATAATAAATATGCAATAAAAAACGCCTAACTAAATTATAAAAATACATTGTATTTTTATTCGGATAGTATATAAGGAATATTGTTATATCATACAGTGCTACTCAATGTACGGAAGTCTCTAGAAGTGGTACTTGAGTCGTAATTAGAGTCGAGTACATGAGAGGGTCATGAGTATTATTATCGAACCTCTCATTGACGCTCTATCTTGTTAGGATACTAACATTCACTTGATTATGTATTTTTTTAGCGTTGGCATGAGGAGACATCTTCATTCAATTTCTCATTCGACGAGATGACTATCACTCTGGATGATGTCGATGTCATGACTATCACTATGGCAGAGAAGTAGGATGTTTAGTATACGACCTTCTGACCTAGGTAACCACCTTATGAGTGGGAAAATCTTGACTTTGTAGTGGTTGCGGGATACATTTACTGACAGAAGATATGATGATACTATGGCCATTGATGTAATATACAATCATGTTACCCGAGATTATATAATTTACATGTTGGGGTCTACTATATGCGCAAAAAACGCTAGCAACCGTATTTTGCTCTATTACTTACAGTTCCTAAACCATTACTAGATTATGGATAACTTTAACTAGGGTCAGTTAGTTTTCGCATAGGTTTACCACGCTCTTGGCTAGAGATCTATACACACCACTAGTGGTATATGTGGGTTTAATGGGTTGCTCAAGGCATATATATGGGTATATGTCTTTAAGTGCTTCCTTGTACTATACATTTGTTATATTATCACCGCACATCTGTCGCAATGCTCTACAGAAACTTAGTGCATCTTAGATTGTTCGAACGGATACAAGACACCCTCATGCTATGTTTTGCGTACTCGATTTAATTTGTATTTTGTTTCATTACTCTATACTTACTTTTATTTAGATGTAATAACTTTGATATATATAAACTTTTAAATATCTCCCGATCACGTTTCTCCTGTATTTGTTTTATATGGTGTGTGGCCGCTTGAACGAGTCAACTGGATTGAACATACTTTAGAATTGTTTGACAGAATCATACCATACTATCCTGAACGTATAACCCATCAGATGGGCGACATTCACATAATATCGTATCCGATACGTGCTACCACGACCGAGAAAATAGGTAACAAATCTAGCCAAAAGTTTCCATAGGATCCTAGAATTTTGGAGAATTGGTAGCACCATTTATTCACGACTTTAGGTGATCCATTCGAGAGTGTACCAGATGATATGGACCCGATGTACCCTGTTTAGGTTATTACTAACCTATGCTATACAGTGGCCAACCTGGCCTCGGTAGGTGTCAATACCTATGTTGGAGAAAACCCTGTAGTAGATACTCAATACACTATGGAAGAGTCATTAGATCGGATATGCGCATTTTGGCCGCGTATTGACATGATGATGCCAGAAGAAGGAATCGATGCGTTGGAGCAGTGTGTCCGTATCGTCGAGCGATATCGAGGTCTTTCTTAGGTTCTGGCGTTTTGTATTTCTCGATTGCCTCAGTTGTTCACGAACATCATTTGATTCATATTTATGACTTGACTTGAAAAGAATTTTTTTGAAGCAATCCAACCATAAAGCATGGTGGGTATCCAATTTCGACAACAAATCATGTCTAACAAATTTCCAAATTTCCTCGTATTAATATATCGGTATCGATACAGTCTGATAATCGTATGTTCGTCTGGAATAACATCTACCAAACTAGTAATATAAGAATGCTAAAATATCGGGATACACTCAATGTACTTTGTTAATTTTCCTTCCTTAGTAATTTTTTTGGGCAGATATGTTTTTCTTTATGGATGGAGGTTTAGGTACTACAAATGAAGGTGATTTTGAGGTAACCACGTGTTGCCTCAACGTGTTCATGGGTGTGATATCTAACGTATTCTTGGGCAGTTGCAACTTAATAAGGAAAGACTAGAGGTGGCAAATGGTGCAGGAAGCGCGGTTCAAAGCTGGCAATTTCTTTATGAACTGGCGGTTTAACTGCGAAACTGGTCCATTAGGACTGGAAACCAGCAGAACCGCAAATCGGCGGATCACATAAAAAGTAAACCGGCAGGACCGCAAATCGCCAGGACCACAAACCGTGGTTCTGATTTAAACGGTTCTGATGGTTCGCGGTTCAAACCCTAGTCCTTTTTTGAGATTGAGGTATCAGGTAGGGTCTCTTTACTTCTTTTTTTGTCTTTACACACCAGCTTAGTACCAACTTTTTCTATTTTACAGAACCGTCGCTTCTAATTATAGAGTCGTTTGAGTTATTGGTTATCGAGTATGTATATGTTGTTTTCTTCTACATGGTCAGAGGAAAGAAATAATTAGTTTTTCTCCGAATGGTGTGAAAATACTCTGCCAATGCTTATAAAATGAAGAGATATTCAGTTTTGGTGGTGAGGGTTGAGCTTTCCTTTCATAAAACTGTTGGATTGAGAGATTTATAAATGTTATTTTAGCTTGCGGCCTTCATAGACCGCAGCAGTGGTTACTCTACTATTTTATTTTTTTATTTTTTATATTAAAAAAAATATCAATATTAAAAATCAAAGCCCAATAACAAAAGCTAATAGTAAAACAGGCGGTCAAATTTTTTAGCTCAAATTCAAAATACAAGTGAAAATAAAACTTTAAAAAGAGTCGGGCGCTCAGCTAGAACGACAATCATAGCATTATGGATTTTAGAATCAATTTCCATTTCAATATCATGAATTTTTAATTTATTACATAAAAGATGACCATGTAATAGGGCTAGACATTCAACTGAGATAATAATTTGTTTCTCATAAAGACAATTTTTGGCACCAATAAATTCATCTTTAGAGTTTCTAATAATGGTCCCTCATGAAGCTTCACAATTTTGGAGGCAGGAGAGGTCAGCATTATGTTTAAAATAAGAGTCTTTAGGAGGAACTAACATCAACTATCTTTCCAGGATTATTAAGGTGACTAAAACAGTTTAAAAACATAGACTAAATCATTATCTTTAGACTAATGCTTTCTTTTTAAAAGATTAGATTGATCTAAGTTAAGAATATTATTATTTATCTGATTTATTATAGAAGTAGCAGAGACTATTGGGTGACCATGTTTTATCTTGTTTCTAAAATGCCAAATAGAGTAAATAATAATATCAGGAATGATGTTACTAATATGAATGTGAGTAGGGGATGAGTGAAGCCAGCATCTGACTATATATTGTACATATATATTCCCATCCTTAGGTTAAAAAAGCCATCCAAAGTAGCTACAGGCCTGCAAAGTAGTTTTACAATTAACAAAAACATGGTTAATTATTTCATAATTGTTGCAGTATCGGCACTTTGAGGCCAGCTGAACATTTCTAGTTTGAAGCACAGAGTCTATAAGGATCCATTTGTAGAAGATCTTCCAAAGAAGAAATGAACACTTCTTTGGAGTAATATGATTCCAGATCTTTTTAAATATTGATGATTTTGGCCCTCTGTTCTGATAGTTTCATATGTATTTTTATTGTGGAAATGACCATCATTAGAGATTCTATATTAAGGAGAGTCAACTTCAAGAGAAAGATATATGATTATAGAGATATCATATGAAGCTAATACAGCTAATTTGTGGTAATCCCATGTGTTATTATTGTAGTAGTCCTTAACATGATGGTGGGTATACCAATCATTATTAGCCTCATGATTCAAACTAATCAGAGGAATAGGTTTGAGCCATCTGTTCAAGTTAAACTCAATGTTTCCTTTTCTTAGAAGCCATAAAATATGGTGACCAGCAACAGTTCTGATATCCATTAATCTCTTCTAAGTACTAGAACTATTACTAGTTTTGTTTACCTGCATAGGATGGTAATTTTTACAATATTTATTATGCATAAAGTTTGTCCAAAGAGTAGGATTAGATCTGAATTTAAACCAAAGTTTGTAAGCAAAATTAGTTTGCATCTCTTTAATATTTTTTAAATTAATATCACCTCCATAATAGGGAAGGGAAATGGTATCCTATTTAGCCTATATAATAACCTTATTAACATCAATAAAACCGTAGAGGTATTTGTTACTGATAACTTCAAGTCTTCTTGAGATATCTTTAGGAAGGTTATAGCTCTTCATATAGTAGATAGGGATGGTTTGGAGGGCAGGTTGAATGAGAGTGAGTCTACTCCCAAATGATAGAAGGTGATGAATCCAATCCTGATTCTTTTTCCTGATTTTAGTGATGAGATCTTCAAAGCTAGATGACTTAGACCTGTTGTTGATAGTGATGCCAAGGTATTTCATAGGAAGCCTTTTGATATTGAACCCAGTTTTATTTTGAATGATAGAGAGTTTGGTTGCAAATATTTTATAGAATGGATATTACTTGATTTAGCTTGATTAATGATCTGATTAGACAAATTTGGTATGATGCAAGGTTGTTTGAAGAGTGGAGAGGCTTGAGAGGGAGCCATTAGTGAATATAGTGATGTCATCCGCAAAGGCCATGCAAGGAATCAAGTAGTTATCTGCATTCTTAAATCTAATACTAATGTTAGTCATATAAATATCCTTTGAACTTCTAATTAAGAATTCTCCAGATTGAAATAAACAGATTAGGGGACAAGGGGTCCCCTTTTCTAAGGCCATTTGTGGATCAGAAAAACCCTTTAGAAATATCATTTAAGATAATAGACAATATGTTATTAGAAGTGAGGCTTTTAACTAAGTCTAGAAAAGGTTTTTCAAAACCAAAAGCCTCAAGAATTTGAAAAAGAAAAGATACGGAAAGCCTGTCAAAGAGTGTTGGTCATATCTAGTTTAATAGTTAAGTTACAGCCTCTATTTTTTTGTTCAAGTCATGAACCATTTCTTGCATAAGAAGAATACTATCTTGAATATATTTCCCTTGAACAAAACCAGACTACTTTTTAGATATAAGTTTAGGGAGAAGATGAGAGTGTCTATCATTGAGAATTCTAGATAGAATTCTGTTGAAAATAGTGTATAGACTGATGAGTATATAGTCACTCTAAGCTTAAGGGTTGTTTGTTTTTGGAATTAGAGTGATGGCAGTTGCAAAAATGCCCTGAGGAATAAGATCTCTTACAAAAAAAACTTATAACTAAAGTAGAAAGATCATTAGTAATTAGAGACTAACATGATTGAAAGAATTTAATGTTAAATCCATCAACTCCAGCTATACTTGAAGAGTTGAGGGATTTCATAGAGCAGTCTCATCATTATTAAGATTAGCCATTACTAATAATATTTGGGATTATATGATGCAAGTTAGGAATAGGGTTATTATCCTGATTTTCAGTCAAAAGGGATTGGAAATGGCTGACAACAGAGTCTCCAATAACGGTGGGATCATCAATCCATATATTTATAAATTTTATTTTATGAATATAACTTGTTTTATGTTTTTGTTTGACATAATTATGAAAAGAAGTGGTATTTCTATCACCATTAAAGGTCCAATTAATACTAGTTTTTTATGGCAATAGCTTTCTTCTCTAGCAAGTAATTAAAGATGGAGGTCCAATAGATACCTCACATTAACCAGGAATCTGGGCTAAGGACACCTGACAGAATCAACACACTTTGCTGGAAAATCAGGTTAGACAAATTCTCAGAAGAATTAGAGGTTCTGGAAATTCTATATGGATGAGTTATGATGCTTTTTAGATAGGAAAGACACTATCAGTAAGAATCCCTTTCAATAACGATCTTAACGTTTGCCAGAGGAGCACCCATACAGACGATTCATTCCAATCAAGAGATTATAACACGAGATTTTCAAAATAGCCTTTAAACAATCCAAGCTTCCAAATGAATTTCGAAATGAATCATTTCCATAAGAAGGGAGGCCCTAAACCAAAACATTGAGCTCATATCATGAGATCATGGGCCGAATTCGAGAACATGAGAATAGGTAAATCCTCATTTGATTCAATAAACTACCTGAAATGAGAAATTTGTGGAAGTATTATCAACTAGAGCTTATAGCTTCAGGTTAGAATCAGAGCTATTACAAGAGAAGATAGAACAAATTGGGTAACAAAGATCAAAAATCAACACTAAATAAAGAATACACCGATAAAGCAAGATAAGTTAATCATTTATAAAGATAGAACCCATGCCTAAACTCTCTAACAGAGTAATGGTACTCAACTGAGGAGGGGCACTGAAAAATTCAAAATCTAATTTCATCTTGTATTTTAGGGTCCACTTTGTGAGCTAGTCGGCTGTTGAATTTTGGACCCTAGAATTGTGAAAAATTACCATAATGACATAATTAGGTTTATGTAGCAAGTTAGAATAGGGTTTAATGGCTAGGGGAATTTACCTTGAGATAACAGGTTTACCAGGATTAAAGAATCAGTTTCGACATCGATGTTTGACCAGCCTTTCAATTTGCAGGTGAGGATATCGTCAAGTAGTGCACGAGCCTCAACCATACAAGAGTTAATTTCCCATAAAGATTGTTGGATCCTAAGACAAGAAGCATCAACGTTGAGCTTATGCCGACCATGATCAGGAGGCTTCCACTTAATGTAAGTAAGATTATTCTTAGATTTTATATAATTATAACATCCTATTTCAATAGTAGCATGATCACCATTGTTCAAATGCTTAACTTTGAAATTGTTAAAGATATCAAGGCTGATTATAATGTGTTTTATATAGCTAATAGCCTGATTAGAGGTAGAAACACTTCCCTTAAATTTAAAGTTATTCATGGCCCTTTAAAATAACCCAATAGATGGTTGGAGGCATAACAATCCAAGCATGACAGTCAGAGCACTCCCCGTAAAAGACCGAGAGAATGCTCTACAAAGCAACTTATCATCATCGTGAAAGTTCATCATAAAGTTTTTAAATTTCTCCAGACGATTATCTGGATCTTTGCTCTCATCGTACTTTTCCATCTTAGTATTGTCAAACCTTTTTTGAAGGTTTCCGGATAATATCTTGGAGGACAATGGAGATTGTCTCCAATTTCGGCCACGACTGAACACAATATCTTTATTGGGAGTTGCAAAGATACCTGGTTCATCGTGGAAAGCGAAAAGATCCATCAACATCCGGTCTATATGTCTCCGGCTATGGTTGTGGCTATGAGATGACCCTTTACCCAGATGCCTTTTCAATTTTCCATGCCTGTCCCTCTTTCTCGAATATTTTTTGACCAACTTTTGCTTCTTTTTAGACCTACCTTCATCACTGCTGGAAGACAAGGACTCCTCAACTCCGTCTTCACTCGAGGAGCTACTAGAGGACTCTGAATCTGAGCTCTCCACCGGTTTAGACCGGTGAGACTTATTTAAGCTAGCATGAGTATTTTTAGTACTTTGATGGGTCTTGGCTGATGGGTCATGCTCCCTTGGATTGTCAGTATTGTGAGCTCTCATATCCATCCTTTTAGCAACCCTCAAGGCTTCTATCTCATCTTTCAACCTGTCTCACTCTTCGATCGTGTATTCATCGTTTTCTCCCACCACTTCTGCAAAATTTGGTGGCACTGCTTGTTCGTCCGGATTCATCCGAACTGTTTTTTCTTACTGGTTTTGAATGCTAGATTCAGGCACCTTCTTCTCCCACTGTGGTCGCCAATTTGTTGTGGATTATTTTCGTATGAGGGTAATTTTGTCAGATGTTTTATGGTGTTTCAAGTGTATTTAATGTTTAAGTGTTTTGTAGTGAGAGATTTGAGCTCTCTGGTTGTATTAAATGTTCATTACCCTCATTAACGAAAGTGGTTGGGTATTTATACCCTTAATTATGGGCCATATGGGCTTTCGGGTCAAACTTATCAAACCGGGTCGAGTTCAAAAACCCATTAGTTTATTAAGCAGATTAGCAATTAGCTTAGTCAAAAGGTGATTAGTTATTTAGTACTTTTATCTTATTCGGATGGTTCAATGAGTGACTTTTGTCCGAATTACCCCTATCCGGTTTCTACAGTGTGTGGTGGTGAATATTTCTGTACTCATCAATGATAATCAAAGAGGGTTTTCAAGAGCAACAATAATACGAAGAGAATGTGATCAATTGGCCTTATATGATTGGCAAAATCAACTTCTATTAAAGGATTTGCTTCAGTAAACAATATAAAGGAAGCAATAGTTATACGCTCAAAGAAGGCTTGATTGCAAATTCGAAGAGATTATAGAGAACATCATTCTGAGTGTGATGATATTGAGTCCAATTATTAGCCAAATCAAGAAAGATACTACTGCTGCCAATCTTTGAGAAAAAAACGCAAATTTGGGAAATAATATGTCCCTTTGTAATTTAGTGATTGTTCTACGTTTAATTCATATGAACTTTATTCTTCTCCAAAACGGAGTTAACATCGCATGAGGAAACAATCTAGTCGCCAATATTATTCGAAAAGATGCTCTAGTCGACATAGAAGTTTTAAACAAGAACAATATTTGAAGAAACAACGTGATTCTTTATATAAGCAAACACATGTTTCTAATGCTAAGGATGGGGCAGTGACCGAAGGTAGGATAGGAAAACAACAAACTACAATTTAAGTTTAATTTCTTGCAACGTATGTGGTCAATCAACAATTTCAACAAGGGGCTTGAGGTAACCAATATTTTGATTACCATGTTAATAGCTAGTTTGTGCATCCTTCCAAATAGGATATTTATTCATTAATTAATGAAGGTCCGGGAGGTCACCAGTATAGTCAGGGGAATAATTGGATACAATCTCCCATGCCAATAGAAATTCTATCCAGACACCTACCGAACTAGTTTGATATTAAAATGGAAAAGTTTGATAGAAACAAAGATCTGGATAATCACATTGAGCAATTCAAGAATTTTGTGATGAATTAAGATGGCGATGATAAGTTAATCTGTAGTAGTTTCTCTCAAACTTTTAAGGATGGTGCATTGAACTGGTACAATCACCTTCCATATGGTTCTATAAAGTTTTTGATATATTTGGGGCAGCTTATAGGCGTTAATTTATAGGGAATAAATATTTCTAGGGGAACACTGATACGATTATTTAATGCAGACAAGAAATTGGAGAAAGCCTCAGAGATTATACTAAACGCTTCGTTTGAACAAGGTTCAATTTAGAGGATTGATATAAACAAGTCTCTTGTGCTGCTAATAGATAAGGACTTCTCCCTAAAACGCTAGCTGATGAAGTTACTAGAAAAAAGGCTTTGACCTTCGACAATCTGTTGGCCCAGGTTGAAAATCAAATTAAAGTATATGAGTCTAATAAATTTGGGCTTTCTCCATACCCCAGCAAAGGTAAATTCAACAGTCACCCACTCTGGTTTACCAGCAACACCAGGTTTAAAGTTTTCAACCGCAAACTTATGTTCTTTTTTTACCAAAAGGTCTGAGCCAAATTCCAACAAGGACAATAGAGCCTCTTCAGGCTCAATAACAAAGACCTAGAGCAAACCAATGGGTTCGACCACATAATTTTTCAGAACTAACATAAATTGTTGCAACTATTTTCGATAAAACTAGGAACTTTGTCCAATTCATAAATCATCTCCCAGTTCAAAGGCCTATGGAAAAAAGGAATAACATGCTTTGTAAATATCATGATGATATTGGTCATGATATAAGAGACTGTATCACTCTAAGGAAAGAGATTCAAGCTCTAATTGATAATGGTAAGTTAACGAATTTCTTTAAGAAATAAGAAGGGGTCTGACAACCGACTTAGGTAGGCAACCGAGAAGTGGTACAAAGGGAAATTGTCAAAGTCGCTCTGAAGTAGGAAGACATGATGGTCAAAACGGAGTCTAACGGTGACTTTGATAAATCTACAGAATATTTCGATCTGGACACCAACTGAAGGATTCTTATGATGGTTGATGAGCTCAAAATTGAGGGAAATTTCAAGAGTTTGTGCAATGTTTTATATCATTGACTATTTTTTGTAAGGATATTGTGTGAGGAACTACCATTTTTTCTTAGAAAATGTACATTGTGATTTTATCAACACAACTAGAAGGAGACATTTCGACTCATCTTTACATAAATCCATTAGCCTTTATGATTTTAGATAATGATGATTTAAGGATGTTAGTTGGACCTCATGAAGTTGCAGTATTAATTCACGCAACTATTGAAGAAAGAGAAATCAAAAGGATTTATATAAATATGGGTAGTTCAACGAACATCTTGTTTATGTCCAATAATATACAAACATAAGATCTTCTTGTGATTCTCTGATCTGATGAAACCCTAGTGAGATTTACTAGTGTCACTACTAATGCCATTGAAAAGTTTGAAAGAGAGGTGTTGTTAGGTCGAAGGCCTTTCAAGAAATCAGTAAAAGTGTTGTTTATAATAGTGGATGGTCCAACATCATTTAATGTGATTTTTGGTAGGTTTTGACAATCAAGAATGCACGTTATTACCTTTATATTTTATCAATGCTTGAGGTATGTTGTTAGAAATCAAGTGGGAGTCGTCTGGAGCAGCCAAAAAGTTGTAATAAAGTGTTATATTAATTTGTTAGCTCTAAAATAAATCAAGAGTGTTGAAGCAAAACAAGAGTATAAATTATAGGTGGTCTATTTTGGAGTCAGCTGTTGTAGATGATCCGAGAGAGACCTCCAGTTCAATAATACCTGATGAAATTTTTGAAAATTACACTTTTTTTAGAAGTATAAATTTTAAGGTTGGTATTCTACTATCACCGGTTGTAATAAAAAACTAATATTGTTTTTGTTAAGGAATTTACACATGTTCGCTTGGTTTGTCGAAGACGTAATGAGAGTATTTGCAAATTTTATTTGTCAAAAACTTGTTGTTCGGTCTAATTTACGTCCGATAATTCAGAAAAGAAGAGCATTGTATGTTGAAAAATCTAGAGTAATTATAGTTGAAGTAGATCAACTATCAAAAATGGGCTATATTAGAGAATCCTGGTATCCATTATGGACAACAAATCTAGTATTTGTGAGAAAAAGATAAAAAACTAGAAGATATGTGTTGATTTTACCGATTAAAATAGAACTTGTCTGAAGGACCATTTTCCATTCAAAAAATTGATCAACTGGTAGACTCTACTTCTGGTAACAAACTCTTATCTTTTATGGATGCATTTGTCAAGTATAATCAGATACATATGGATCCAAAGAACCAAGACAACACCACACTCATAATTGATAGGGTCTGCATTGCTACAAGGTAATACATTTTGGGTTGAAAATGTTGGGGCCAATTATCCACGTTTGGTGAACAAAGCTTTTGCTAGCCAAATCAAAATAAATGTTGAATTTTAATATCGATGTCATGTTGGTGAAAAACGCCAAAGATTAATTTTTTTCTAATATATATTAAACTTTTTCGTAACTTAAAATCTGTAAATCTGAAGTTGAATCCTAAAAAATGCACATTTGTGGTGCGATCCAAAACATTCTTGGGGCTATATAGTGAGTGAAAAATAAATTGAAGCCGACCTAGTACATTTGAATACTTCAACGGCTATGGAACCTCTGAGGTCCATCAATACGGTAGAAATATTATTTGAAAGGTTAGATGCTCTAAATAAATTTATGTCAAGGTTGTCGAACAAGTGTGCTCTATTTTTCTAAGTTCTAAGAAAAGTGAATCGTTTTAACTAGACGTCAGAATGTGACCAAGCTTTTGCAAAGATAAAAGAGCACATATCCTCTATGGAAATTTTAACTAAGCCATTTATAGAAGAAATGTTATTCATCTAAGTCACAATATTGGATTATATAATAAGCACAATGTTGGTTAGAGAGGTTGAAAATTATCCTCATCCGATATATTACGTACCAAGAGTTTGTTAGATGCTGAAAAATACATGAAATTAGACAAACTAGTCTTAGCTTTAATTGTGGTAAATAAGGTCGTATTTCTAAGCACATTCGATTATGGTTCGATCCTTATTTTCCACTAAAACGTATGATGCAAAAAAACTGACGTATCAAGTTGGATGATGAAATGGTCACTGGAGCTAGGAGACTATGATATCAATTTTAAAGCACGAACGACAGTCAAAGTGCATACCTTAGTAGAAGTTTTAGTCGAATTTCACTTTGAAAAGTCAGAATCAGAATCATACATTGGTGCACATAAGGATGAGTGGGTTGTTCGAACTTATAGGGGCCAAAGCATTTCAGGTTATGGAGCAGGGGTTCAATTGGTAGCTTCTACTGGAGAAGAAATACATTTTGGCTTCAAGGCATCTAATAACGAAGAAGAGTACAAAGTAGCCTTGGCAGGATTCAGACTTGCACGGATTCGTGATGCCAGAAGAGTTTGTTTGATAAATGATTCACAACCCCTAATCAATCATGCGTTAGGGCAGGTTAAGACAAGGAAATACCATATAGTGAAGTATATAGAGGCTTTGAAAGAACTGATAATCTTGTTTGAAGATATTTAATATGAGGATGTTCACTAAGTAGAAAATTTTATTGATGATTCTCTGGAAACTATAGCATACTCTGAAGTGTATATTTGGATACTCGAACAATAATATCATTTAATAACAATAAACTCCTAACAGAAACTACACATGAAAGAAGCATTGTAGCTTTCAACAAGTCTAGAGAAAGATTAGAGGTATGATCTGAACGAATTTTTTATTAGAGAGTCTTTTTTAGTTGATAAAGTATTGGCTAAGAAATTGAGATTTAAAGTACATTGTGTTGCGGTATTCAAAGATGTTCTCTACAAAAATTCTTTAAGTCGACTATTTTTACGATGCCTTAGAAGGAATAAGTCACATATTGTACTATCTGAAATTTATGATAGAGAAAGATTGGCTCATTGTTGGTTTAAAACATTGACAAAAGGGTTTTATTTGCTGGGTACTATTGCCCTTTCATCAGGGATGATGCCAAATATTTAGTCAAAAGTTGTGATACTTGCCAGTGATTTGCCAACACCATATATATCCCAGCGGTACCACTTGAATTGATTTCTGAAGCATTGCCTTTTTATAGATGAGGATTGGATTAAGTCGGCCCATTTCCTGTGGCTTCCAGAGGACCTCAAACCATCACAACGGTCATTAATTATTTTTCCAAGTGGGTGGACCCCGAGACTTTGTCCGGAACTAAAGTAAATGATGTTATCAAATATATTTGATGTTATCAAACTTATTTGATGTTATCAAATTTATTTTATCTAATATATGTTGTAGGTTTGAAGTCCCAAGAACAATCATCACAAATAATAGCCCTCGATTTGATAACAAGAACATAGAAGCTTTATGCTCTTCCATAGGCATTCGTTATTGTTTTTCAGCATTATTTCACCCTCATAAGAATGAGCAAGTGGAGGTTACAAATATAACTATCCTCGGTGGAAAAAAGGATCTTAGAAGAGACTCCTAAAAATGGCCAAATTATCTCTAAGAGATGTTATGCGCCTACCGAACGACCCCCTGCACAACGACCTAGGAATCACCTTTTGCTTTAATTTATAGGATGGATGCAGTAATTCCTGCCGAATCTATAAGTCTATCCTTTAGAGTGACAAACTACTCTGATACTAAAAATGATGAAAGTAAAATAGTTGGACTTGAATTGATCGAAGAGAATATAACAAAAGCACATCAAACATCCCTTATTATTAGACGTTGATGATAAGTAGATATGCATTTCAAGTTCTTCAAAAGGAATTCAAAGTGAGGGATAATTCTGTAAAGAAAGTATTTTTACTCACTAAAGATAAAAGGCTCGGAAATCTAGGGTCAAATTGAGAGGGACCGAAATTAAGTAACTCATAGGGTAAAGCTATAAGAGTATCGGTTGGAAGACCAAGAAGGATAACTACTTTGAAACCCCTCGAATATCAAACATTTAAGACTGTGTTTGGAATAAATATATAAAAAATATAAAATATATTAATTAACTATATAATGATCGGTGGTATGATATTTCTTGTCCTGGTGGCACATGAAGGTTTTAACAAGATGCCTACATAGTTGGCTGGTGAATATAAGTCATATGGAGTTTAAATTGTCTAAATTCATCTTCGATAGGCCTAGGGAATTCCGACATAAAATCATACTTTAAAGGTTCTAACACTATTTGGTCATATTTAAAATGTTCCAACACTAGTTGGTCATGTTTAAAAGGGTCATACACTAGTTGGTCATGTTTTAAGTGTTGAAACACTAGTTGGTCATGTATAAAAGCTTATGACATTAGTTGGTCACAATTAAAGGATCAAATACTAGTTGGTCAATACATAGAGGTCAGCAATTTTGAATTTATAACGGGTTTGGGTAACCAGTTCGGGACTTATCATCATCGACAAAGTAAAATCCAAAGACATTAATTTATATGAAAATATTATATAGTGACAATAAAAAAGAACACAAGATTAGTGTTTATAAAATCCAAATAAAAATACAAAAAAAATTGGCCGGACAGGGAGTTGCAGTTCAGCACGAAAAAGAAAGAGTTACAAAATTGAGAACACAAAAATAAAATTATTAAGAGTTGTCTTCAGAGTATCCTCCGTACCGAATCTATTAAGAAGTCTCTTCCTCGACCTCCTTACTTTTAGATTCACCATCATTATAATCTTCATCTTCTGAATCTATGTATGCCTCAGTTACATCCTCTTCTGGAACTATATTCCAGGAAAAGTGTAAGTCCAAGTATGGAAAGTTTTCGTGAAAACCCAGGGTCATTGTAGATTTGACTGTAGCGTCACGCTGAGTTAGGGCTTTTATGCATTCATCGGCATAAGCAGAACGTGCAACTACTTCATCTTTTCCGCTTGATTTTATTAAAATTATTAAGATATTCGAAAACGTTTCTATTATCTTTTTCATCCTTACGGGCATCCTTTATATGCTCTTCGTATTTTTCCATAAGAATATTTTGATGCAGGACATTCTTTTTAAAAATTATGTTATGATCCGATTACATTTTTCAGTATGAAAATCGTTAACTCAGTAAGCTTAGGCTGGAAAGTGGAGTTTTGTTCAACAATCTGTCGGTTAACAAAGCGAGCCCATTGTTCATTCTGAATGGCTGTGTGATTTAGATGCGAAACCTATATGATATATCACGAAAATACGCAACCGTTTCTTTAGTGGGAAAATTAGAACTCTCTAGGTGCCCAATTAAGTTTTTAGCATGCTCCAAATCCATTTTTTGTTATACTGTTTCCCTTTTAAGGTTTTCAATAGAAAAAACGAGCTCACGAAGAGTTAAGGCCAAGCATCTGATTCAAGAAGTTGGAAGGATCCAGAGTTAGGTGAATCTGACCCTGGTTGGTTTCCCACTGTAGGCATTGAAGATTGAGCTCTTGAAGATTATGTATCTAGCACATGTTTATTTTCCTCCAGAGGATTGGTAACTGGTTTTCTTAAGGTTGAATATTATAATGGTCGGCCAACGTAGTAGTCATAATTTTACCGGAGGAGGGGACAATATTCTTTCCAATATCATAATTCATTTTAACCGAAGAATTATTTTATTTTCCCTTTTATATTTAGATATGTGTGTTGATATCTTCATTTTCAGTGTATGGAATTTTTGTTTTTTCTTAGACGTCAACAAATCAGCACCATCATTCAATTTATTATTGACCTCCTGACGACCCAAGACAATTTTTTTTCTCCTTTTTAGCATTTTTTAGAATTTTTTTTTGTCTGGACTAACAAAAACCTCCTTCTTTACTCTGTGATTGGGAGACTTTTTTTGTTGGAAGAAAACATTGAGCATCATGAGCAGCCAACCGTTTTAAAACTTTAACCAAATCAGGAGGAGTTTTTAGCTGTTAAGAAGAGAGGGGGGTATCTTGGCTCATATTCTAAAGGCGGCTTCGGACCAGGTTGTATGGAGTAAAACATATATGAAATTCGCTTGACCCGTTTTCCATGGCCCACTTTCTCAGTTCTGTGAAAATCTTGTCCGCAACTTTCAGATGTTGTTGTTAGGACCCAGATATTCTTATAAAATAAGATAATATGAGAAGTATAAAACTAAAAAACTAAGGTTTATAGTAATTTTAGACTGATTCAATACAAAACCGGACTACCCTTTAATTTTCAATTTCCTCGGAAGTCGACTAGGGTTTTTCTTCTTCGAGGTCTATTTTGTATTCTTCCAACACCCGTTAACAAAGAATAATTTGTTTCAAACATCCGTTACTTTTTATATATACTCTAGAGTGATAAGGTAAAAGGGTATGCGAGAGTTGCTCAAAAGGACATTAAAAGGTACAAATGCTTCATGGGAAGTTTGATTCCAGCAAGCCTCAAGGAAATGATGTAGGACATAAGAGTGAACCAAGTATTCCAACTAGCTTGACTAGGGAAAAGGTACACCAATTCGAAGTACCTAGCGATAGCATGGTTTAGAAGAAAATAAAGTCTCCAATTCAAGACATCCTGATATACAATAAGTTCACGCTTTTTAACAGACATCTTCATCTCTCTCACTTTGAAAAGTGGATTCACTCCAAAATTCCCCATCGCCTGCGGAGTTTTGAATCATGCGTCTCAGAGAAATAATTATACTTAATGTTATACAGAGTTATGAGGTATCATTGACGACCTTGCAAAGGTTCTTCTTCGGCTTTGGAGTTTTTTTATCCTTCTCCCGGATCTCAACCTCATCTTCTAGACCTTGGTGACCTTCAATGTCATTTCCCTTTTCATTCAAACTAGCAAAGTCAACCAAAATTCATTGACCATACACTTTTTTTATCAGGCTCATCATATAATCGCATTGGAGTTTCCTTGTCCAACAATTTTCTATTGTGGGTCCTAAAAGACTCCTCTAGAAATATAACTGAGATCTCATAAGAAACTTCCCTCCGATCCCAGCCGATTGCTTTGAGAGAGTATCAAGGTTTAGACGAATCATCATAGTCTTTTTAAATTTATTTTCCCATTGATCAAGAGAGTGTCTTTTTAAGGGGTTTTTTAGGAGGTGTCTCTTTTGTATAAGATTGACGAATCGGAATAAATCTCAATCGATGTTCATGTCCTTGAGGATGATTTTTTCTGAGAGGATAAGTATTTATTGTCAAAGGGCGAGTAGAAGGGTTTGAATAAGATGATAGGACAACCAGTTTGGTTTATCTTTTTCTGATGCGCTGCCTCTGTAATCAAACACTTGAACAAGATAAATAGGTCATTCGTCTACAATCCTGGTAGCTCTCATCTCCTACGCTTGCTCAGAGATTGACAACCAATCTAGGTCATTTTCGATGTAAAATATATAAAGAAATTAAGCTTTAGGATAAGGAAGTTACCTCGAACAAGTTTTTCGGATAACTCCAAAAAATATTTTTGGCAATAAAGAGTGAGAAAAATTATGTACGGTAGCAATTAAACTGGAAATTGGGTTTTGTAGTGGTATAAGTGCAAAGTTAGTACTCCTAAAGAGTCTTCACATGGAATAGAGGACTACTGAAAGGACATGATTTATTAGACCCGAATGTCGAATCGGTGATATATTGGGCTGGTGTTTACCTTAAAATATGAACCCAACAGATGTGTAACATGGAGGATATTTTGTATAATAAAGAGTAAATGTGTTTAATATAAGTGAAATAGTGAGATGGAATAGTAAAAAATGGACTAACCATGTATGCTTCAATGTCCATCACCATTACTATATAAGACAATGTATCTTTTCTTGGAAAATGTAAATAATCAGTATTTTCTTACTATTTTTAAAAACTTCTCTCTTTAGAATTTTTGTCTTAATCTTTTATTTAACTTTTGTGTGGCTCTTCTCGAAATATTTTGAATGTATTTGTCTCTCGGATATTTCAAGAATCATTACTAAGTCCAAATATAAATTAACCGAACTTTAATTAATATAAAGTAATGTTAATAAATATCTCTGATCCATATCATAATTTTAGATATAAGATATATTTTATGTAAAAATTAAAAAAAATAAGTCAAACTAAAATATTACTAAGAATTAGTTGAAATAAAACAATAATTTTCAAACATTTTCGTAGAAAAAAACAAAATCTAATGTTATTTAAATTATAAATAAACTTTTTATTATAAAACAAAATGTCTACCTTAATATCTCACATTTCACACTGTAATTATTTTATTTATATGCCATATTTTTGTTCTCCTTTTATTTGAGTTATAATCCAAAAAAAATTCTATTTTAATTCAACCATGATTTCGGCTAAAACAAATAAAATATTATTAACCATTTAGATATTATATTTGAGTATTTCTTTTATATTATTGATACGTTCTGGATAGTGAATTAGTACTTTGTTGTTTTACTCTTCTATTTTTTATAAATTTACATAAATTAGTATTTTATTAATTTTTTTTGCTTATTTTAGTATTTAAAACCGCCATTATTTAATAAACCCATTTTGTTGGTTTTTTTATAGAAATTCATAAACATTTAAAGATGTTAAGAGCATCTCTAAATAGATAGTCTAAAATAGACTAGTTAGGAATTTTGAAGATTATTCGTTAATTTTTTTTCTTTACAATAGATAATCTATTAGGCTAGTTATATTTAATTGCATAATTTTAGGTTTGTATATTTACAGTAGTAGTTACCCACTCTCTATAATTATTCTTTCTTTTATCTTCCACCTGCTAAATAAAAAACTACCTTAATTATACAATAGCTATTGGATTATATGATAATCTAAAATTTTACAAGATCAAAATCCTAGGAATATTTACCAAAATTTTAGAGTAGTTGTTGGAGATGCTCTAATATCATTTTGTTTTGTGTTTTAGGCGTATCTTAATGTACGTGCCAACATCGACTAGAAACGTGGACAAGTGCAGATGGTCATTGCGGTTAAAATCTAGGTTTTTGAAACGGCAGTCGAGATGTTGTTATTGTAATTATAGTCGGTAACGCCAGTTTGTCGGGCGCGCTTTGTTATTTGTATGTTTAGGAGTTTGTTTATGGATTTTTTATTCGGTTCATTTTGAAACACGGATCTAAGAATTTTACATATGTTCGAATCAACGGTTGAGTAAACTCATAAAATATAAAAATACCTAATGGGTGAGATTTTTATGCGGATGCACCGCCGATAGACTTTGAAATTCTAAGAAAGATACGTGTGGTTGAGCATGTGTGTCGGGAACCAAAAAATGGTGAATTATTTCTAAGTTGAGCAGAGTTAGAAAAACTTTGGTGGAGGCCTGCAACGATAGTGATGTGCAAATCATTCATCTGACTTAAGTATATGGGAAAAAAGACTAATTGAACCATCTAATAACTCGTTCCTTCCAAAGTTTTTTTCAAGATAGTTGGAGCTTGGATGCGGGTTTTATCGGGTAAATTCAATGATTAAACGCATCAGGGATGCAACATCCTTTCACTTATTCTCAAACTTTAAATAAGTACGACATGATGATTAGTTTATTGAACCGTCCCACAAAACCGAGAACTCCAAGTAGACAACTTTTTGTAAGTAGAATTACCGATGCATACTGAAATGGGAGTCGGATTATGGTTTATAAATGCGCGCTAACTTAGATCCCACAAAGGATATTAGCTGATTAAAATAGTAGGACGATGGTCATAGAAGTTGAAATTTGCTAAGGAGTGTGTAAACACTCACCTGTCGATGATACCCTATATCAGGCTTTTAAATGTGCGACCTATATCCGGTCGTAAAGGTAAGGGTTATGCTTCGATGAGTAGGAGGGCGCGGTCTTCGGTGCATATCTTGGTGCTATTAGCAAATATTAAAATGATAACTTTAAAAGATGAATATAGAAAAGGTTTTGTGTTAACGACACTTGTACATAGGTTAACCGATCCTAAGACATGTGGGAAGCCCATCTGATAGCTCTTCGACGCGAGCTTCGAAAGAAGATCGGGTTAAAATTCCAGAATCAGGATGTGGTGGTTGACAACAACGTTAGGGAGTCATGAGACGTCGGTGAGGGCTTCGGGAAGAGTTATCTTTTCTGTTTAACAATATGCCCACTCTGGAAATAGCTTAAAAAGAGGTAAAGTCTAACGAATAGAAGAGCGCCGCATGTCGCATGGTGTTTGGTGCGTCCTTGGCACTCTTGAAAATGTAGAGGACTGAGTGTCACCCACCCGGTCATTCTCATAACTGCATCAGGTCTCCAAGGTGAACAATCCCTGGTGTTGGAACAATTTAGGCAAAGCAAGTGATATGTAGTTTCGGCAAAAAGGATTAGCTCTGAGGGACAGGCACGGGGATCCCAATCCAGAACCCGCCGGCTGCCGGTGGACTACTCGAGCTACTACTGCGGTGAAAGTAGGTTGATGGATGCAGTCCGGGGGAAGGATTGGGAATGACTCTTTGAGGGGCTTCCTCAGGAGTTAAACAGTCAACTCAAAACTGGTATGGACAAGAAAATCCGACTATTTAATAAAAACAAAGCATTGCGATGGTCCTTGTGGATCTTAACGCAATGTGATTTATGGCCAGTGCTTTGAATTCCAAAATAAATAAATTAAACCAAGCACGGGTAAACAGCGAGAGTAACTATGACTATATTAAGGTATCCAAATTTCTCATCATCTAATTAGTGACGTGGGCTAATGAGATTTCCACTGTCTTTGTCGACTATCCATATACACCATAACCAAGGGAACGGGCTTGGCAAAATCAACAGGAAAAAAACCCTGTTTAGCTTGACTTTAGTCCGACTTTATGAAATGACTTGAGAGGTGTATGATAAGTCGGAGCCGACAACGGGAAAATTGAAATACTACTACTTTTAATATTATTTTATTTATTCCTTGAATTGGAGGAGGGTACTACCCTTCGTTTGGAACCCAAGACTCAATGTTGCGGGCCGATCCAGGTAGAGGCTATTGTCAGGTAAGGAGTCTGGTTGGGGCAGCACATATGTTAAAATATAAAGCATGTGTCTCTAAATGAGCTCAACGAGAACAAAAATCTAATGTGAAACAAAATGGTAAAACTAATTTAATATTGATTTTCAAAATGAATACGAACCGTGAAAGCATGTCATATCGATCTTTTTGAAATTCGAAATTTGAAGCTAGATGTGTTAAAAAAATTACCACAGGGATAACTGGCTTGTGGCAGCCAACCGTTCATAGCGAAGTTGTTTTTTTATCCTTCGATGTTGGCTCTTCCTATCATTATGAAGAAGAATTCACCAAGTGTTGGATTATTTATCTACCAATATTGAGCACGAGCTAGGTTTACACCATCGTAAGACAACCCGCATCGCAATAGTAATTCAACCTAGTACAAGAGGAACCATTGATTCGCAATAATTGGTCATCGCGCTTGGTTGAAAAGCTAGTGGAGCGAAGCTACCGTACGCTGAATTATGACTAAACACCTCTAAATCAGAATCTAGGCTAGAAGTGATGCGTGCACCCGCCACCCGATTCTCGACTCGTAATAGGGGACATGAGGTCTCTAAAAGACATGTTGTTGGATAAATCCTCACGGTAGAAGCGTCATGCGAGATTTCTTAAAGTATAATTCCCTCTAAGCAGCGAGTACAATTCTTTACATACGCCTTAAATATACGATGATGTATTATAAGTGGCAGAGTGGCCGACTTTGTCTCCTTCCCTATTGACTATATGGCACATCTAGACCAACATCGCTACTATTCTAGTCACAAAACCTATGTCACATCAATACATACAACATTTCAGTTGTAGCAATATACCTAGTGGATCTCCACTTCAAATGGTCGCTTTCGGTTATCCCGAGCTCAGACATGGGCCACAAACCTGATAACAAATAGTCTATCTTCGTAAACAAGTGCAACGCGTCAATCCCCCATGTAGCATACACGATAATAGATAACCTCTTTAAAGGGTTGATGATACCCTCTTCCTTGTTTTCTTTACACAACTATTGATGATTACATTCGTCTGCAAAATACACTAAATTAATATTAACAATATCTCTAATATCACACATTCATACAATTAAGACCAGCACTTTTTGCACTTCGTCATCCACCGCCTCTCCAACTGTAGATTTTCTAGGTTACTTTCATGCTCCCAATTCCCAGAGACATATACGAAGATATTTTTCCAATTATTATCCGACTGTGGTATGTCTAATAGTTTTCTTATCCCTCCTAAATTGGAGGTAGAAGATGAGGGAGCGAACCAACTTCAATACATCGACCACAACCAATATTATGCTTAGTAGCATCCTTAAAGTTTTCGTTGTTAATTGAGTGATGAATATATTTACAAAATTGAAAAAGTCACGAATAAATTGAGAAAATGGCATACGGAGTCCCCAATCGAATATAATGGTATAAAGATACGTTTCATTCTTCCTGGCCTGGTAGGGTTGTTCTTCAAGGGTCAGCATGCGCATAGTAAAGACATCAGGAATTCCATACCTCTCCCTAAAATCATGATGGCCATCCTCCGTTAAATACCCATACTTAGAGGCTATACGCGCAAAGTATTCTTCCAAAAACGTTGGGCTCTCAACCTTATCCTCTGGTGGGTCGCCGAAGAGGGCTGCTTCTTTTGTTTTTTTCTTCCCTCCCTTCTTAGGGGCCATGACAGTAGTAGAACGAATGCAAGGCACCAATAGGGATAATAAAAAATACAATAACAACCAAGTGGACTTACATCGTGAAGAGCTACCAGCGGGAAAGTATTGACGTGATAGGTCACACAAGGAAAAACTACTAACTATAATCCTTAGGAAACCTAAAACTAATTCCTCTAATACTCTACAAGGACGATAGGAAAACGAAGTCAAGAATCGTTTGATGCATGGTGGTTTTCAGATCAATAATATTTTCCTTTGCCAATATCTCTCTACTCTCCAACAAAGAACAACTCTCCCAAAATATGAAATCAGAAAAATGCTTATTTTATCTAAATTAGATACAGGTGCATGAATCGAGGATAAAAAAATAACTTTTTTATTACCACAGTGATACATTAACGAACTCGTGCTTTGAGAAAATTGAGCGATATTGCCACTTACCTAGACGTGTTATCCTTGTGTCAGATGTGACTAGCGCTGTCTATTTTAAAGTGTGTCTTACTTTTCTTGACCCTCAATCACATCAACCTGGCCCAAACGTCACGTTTATCCACTACACCATTAGAGGAACCTTGATCACTTACCTATATTGCTTAAAAATTGATATTGCTTTGGTAACTCTACCGTTTAGCTCACGTTACTAAAAGGACTAGAGGGATCCATGATGAGGTCATTACTATATGGAAAGATAAGATTATGAAACTAAGGCCCTCGGTTAAAAAGGGTTACCTTTGAGAAAGATGGAGAAAGATCTAAGAAGGACAAAGGGTGTACCCTCGATCTGGGTAAGAGAAATCATGACCGATCGCGATGATCAATCAGAGACCACCCATCGGGAAATGGTGCAATAGTTTACCAAGGGGTCACGTGCATTACCAATACCAACCATAACCGATATGATCCATGTTTATTTATCGTTACAAATAATTAGTATAACCGATCGTGAATAGGTTTAATGGACAATAAAGACGTTCCACTTTCAATGAAGGTGATCTATGTTCAAATCTCACTGTTAGACAATAAATGGGAAAGAGAAAGTGTAATAAAAAAACTGTATAAATAGAATTAGTAGGATAAAAAATGTATATTTTTTTCTTGGATGAATAAAATTATCTATTTGGTATATACTCGTGAATATTTTCCTTAACACCACCACCACCACCTCCTTCTCCTCCATTGCAATCACCACGACCACCACCATCACAACCACCATCACCATCACCAAAATCACCGCCACCATCACCACGTGAACACTAATGATAATATCAGGTTGAGAAGCTGATAAAGTTAGATTTATGGTCGATGTTCTTGATTATTAGAAGGATAAATCCATAATAAGTGATGATTTTGTTCTTTATATCGTCCGTATACTTCATTTTTTCACTACTTGGAAACAATTAAGCCATTTTTTATTTTCTCTTTAGCAAAATCTTAGGCGTCATTATTGTAATTTTATATTTTTTATTTCTAATTTTGTGTATCTATTTGAAATATTATCCCTATAGGAGGCGAAATATCCCTCGAATCAGATATTCGTTTCCATTTATTTAAAATTATGGATTTTTATTCTATTGATTTGAGTGCCAAAATAAGGATTTAGTTTATAACGTTATTTAGATTTATATTCTTGTGATGTTATAGCATTATTTTAATTCATGCTAATTGATATGATTTTTTATGTTTTAGGATTTGTTTTAAGAGAATAGGTGTGGTATATGATGATACACATTCTTCAAAACATGCTTTAAAATCGAGTTATTTGTTGGAAAGAATCCGCTTTAAAATATATTATATTTTAAGTTAATCTCTCACTTTCATATAGTATCAATTTCTTTGGTACTTATAATTTGTGTTCTATGCTTTTTATATGTTTTGGATTTGGATTTTTTTAATTTTATTATGTTTGAAGAAAAAGGTAAGGGCTCTGTTTTTAAGTGGATTAGATTTATGCTGTTTGTTTATTTTGATATTGATTTTTGTATAGTTTTTATTTTATTTACTGTTAGTTCCAGAAACTATAGAATAATAAAAAATAATTATTTTAGCTATACAAAAATTAAATTGATAGATCAAATTCCGTTGGGTTGTAAGATTTTTTTGTGATTGGGCTGACTATGATATTTATAATATAAGGTTTTATATATTATGTTTAGCTTCCTAGGATGTTAGAATAGATAAATTATAATTTTTATATTACTTTTTTGGGAACACATTGTAGAAAAATATTTCCACGAATTGATTCATTTGGCTAAATCGTTGTTTGATCAAAGTTTTAATATTTGGCATACGATATTAAAATCAAATTGGGAGAGCATGAGTTCATGTTCAATACAATTGACCAATAAAACTGACAAATATATCGCTTATAAGTTAAAATCACATTATTCATTATGCTCTAATAAGTTATATATTTTTAAAAACATGTAGGTAAATACCATCAACCCAAATTGTTTTTTTGTCCAACCTAACACTGAGACTGATATTGTTGTAAGTTCATGCAGTGTTAATGGTGGAAACTCTTTTTGAAATCTTTTAGTGTTTTGACTAAATTGTTGTTTGTTGATTTAAATTTTTAGTTTTATCTTTAATCATCTTAGTGTGTTTTCAATTATTACGTAAGCTCACAAATGAGGTCCCATTGTATAGTATAACTTCAAAGGAAATAAGTTATGAATTGCTAGGATTGTTTTGTTATTCTTTCTGTCGCAATGCTTTGGTGTGTAACTTTATTTGATCTGAAATAATATAATATTTCTAATGTATAATTAGATAGTCATTTTCATATTTGATAATTTAGATCCATCTTTAAAAACATATATTTTGTTGATTAATAAAGTGATCTTTGCGTTGATGATTACAGTTTAGAATGGTGATCATGTCAGCTATAAACAAAGTCTCAAGCTATATTTTAATCCCTTACGTAAAATTACTACCGGCTACGGTGCCATACTTTTTTGCAAGTTTACTTTCTATGAAATGAGGAGAAAAGACTCATTTACGCTTTCATAATTTGTTACTTATTAATATTAAATTTTATGGTTTTTGTTTTAGGGTTTTAAGGTTTTGAATTCATTATTTAAGTTGTTATATTATTTACAATAACCGGAAAACTACAGCCAAAGCTATATGAGATCAAGTTACACCCATAAAAAATATCCAAGGATGAGAAGATTGAGAAGCACTGCATAATATAGAAACTCTTATGTCTACTTTGTTCTGCAAATGCTCCATGTGTTCGATATTTATATAGTACAAATCAAAATAGGTTTATTGATGAGTAGATATATAGTTTCTACTCTTTATTTATACTTTTACCATGCAAACTCACGTTATGGAATACAAACGTTTTGTGTTCAATTACTGTCGGAATTGTTTTTGTCGTTACAAATCATTGGAAACCAATTTGAAATTGTAACAGTTACAAATTTGACATGTCCTCATTATATGAGCAATGATATTGTGAATTGTGTTTTTGAAAAATATTAAATATGTAATAAAAAAGTTACAATATTATGAAGCATACCGAGAAGCACTTAAATACAACCGATTCAGAAACCTAAATACAACCGGAATACATGAAATTATCGGTATATGAGATAACAAAGGAATACAAGATAAAAATATTTGAATTACAACTAGTTGCTATTAAGAACTAGCTCTAGAAATGGGAACCTAAAAAATAGAGCTCTTCTACGACGACGACGAAGATGACCGACTCCATGAGACTACAAACAGTAGCCAAAACATCATTGACATAAAAATCATGAGATAAAAAGAGAGAAATTTCGAAACATGGATAAAAAACACCGACATGAGAAAAAAAAAAAAAAAACTCCTCCCCAATAAACATGACCAGATTAGAGGTAGGGGAAAGTTTTAACGACGAAATAGAATTTGCTGAATCCAAAAAAATATATCCGACAATAAAAAAAAACGTTACGAATGTATTCCTTACTTGAATACCTAGAAATAACAAAACTACTTAAAAAAACATAAAAAACAACTACTGATAAAAAAAAATATAATAAGAAAATGAAAGGTTATCGCTTCTACATAATCCATAGAAACAGAATTAAAAAAATACACAAAGACATATAAATTCTAAGGATAGAGAACTTTTCTTACCCTCTCCAGCTATTTTACTTTTGTTTTTTAAGTATGTATTATATTTTTTGATGTTATACTTTTTTTAAATTTTACTTATTTTATATTATAATTTTATGTTTAATGCATTTTTAATACTTGTTTTATTTTAGAGGTTATATTTTTTGAATTTTATTTATTTTATACTATAATTTTATATATGTTTAATTTATTAGATATGTGCATCGTTTATGTTATAGTTTTATACATGTTAAATTTATAAAATTGGGCGCATATATTTGTTTCTAATTTTAACTAGAATGAATATAACCAATTACCAAATAGAGTAAAATAGTATATTTATTCCCTTTTATAACACTAATGAAACGTGACACCAAATTGATCTTATCTTTGAGATATAAAAATTAGATAAGAACACCCTCTTCTTATTCAATTATGCAAGTGGCGAAGATGCATCCATCCTCCCACTGTCCCACATAAATGCCTCAACAACGACATCACAACCATCCCTCTTGAATTTCACTACCAGACAATGGCCTTCAATTTTGAAACACATTCGGGACTGCTTTTACTATTAAATATTTACACTAGCAGCCATTGTCTTGTAAACCTTTAAGATAATTGCAAATCACTCCATCTTTTCTAAATGTATATCAATTTTCACTTAATTTTATAATTGTTTGTTTTCAAGAATATACAATAAAAACTGCCTAAACTAATATTTTTCTACAACAATCAAATATTAATTTAAATTGTTTTACTTTTAACGATTTATTTTTATTTTGTTAACTTTGAGTGATGCGGATTTGTTTATGGCGAAACTTACTTTGTTCAAATGGAAATTATTAATTGATAATATTTTCTATATCATTTAAAATAGGAAAATAAAGAAATATAAATAAAAATGCCAATACAGTATATCAAGTTTCATTTTTATATAATTCAATATCTATTTATGTGTAGTTAAGTTTGCGCTAGGTATAACTGCATTAATAATCAAATAAATTATTTTTATTTAGAAGGGCTTTGTTTTCTACTCAAAAAAAATAGAGTTCTTGAAATCTTTCCATCTCAATCTTTAAAGCTTCTCAGCAATTTAATCTTCAATTATCTTTCTATAAGGATTCTTCTTATCTTAATTAAGTGTTTCTGGTAGATTTCCTGCGGAAAATCATTGAGAATCATCAAATCTCAATACCAAATCAAGTTTCAGAAAACAGAGTATTCTTGAGACCATCAAAATAATTTATGCAAATAAATCCTACCTTGAAGCTGCAACAAAATCCGATTTGATCCACCATATCAAATCTGATTCTAAAATGTACAAGTCCGATCACATGGACCTTCAATTCAATTAAAAAGGGTATGGCTATATATACTCAAAACTCGTTTAAGTATACCCAAAAAATGCTATTGACTTTAGTTTGACTTTTTTATGACAAAAATACCCTCGAACATCCATTTAATTACGAAATTGACATAATGAAATCTGACATTAAGTAAAAAAAACACTAAGTATATCCTAAATATACCCAAATCACAAAATAACATATTTTACCCAAAAAAACACTTTGATTTAGTAGATCAAACTCCATGTTACTACAATTTTGTGAAGTACTTCAAAGTGTTCTTGAACATTCAAATTTGCCTCAAGAACATTCAAACTCACTTCAAAAAAATTAAACTTTTTCTAATAAAAACACGAAATCAAACATGAATCAACCCGGACTAAAGTAAAACAGTGTTTTTTTAATCTTTTTTTGTTCTGGTGCGCCTTCGCGCCATCGGTTCTGAGGGCCATAACCGATGGTGCTAAGGCCCAGCACCACCAGTTCTGGGCATGTGCACCCGTGGTACTGGTGGTCATGTACCACCGGTTCAGAGCCCCTGAATCGGTGGTTCATGGCTATAATTTGTTTTTCATTTTTCGGTCCTCCAAACTCCTATTTTAACGTGATTAAGTCAAAAAAATCTTCTTATTTAGTTTGATTTTTAAAAAAGAAATTGGTATTGCCCGAATGATACCGATGGATATGCTCAAGATTTCACGCTCGAATATGGAAATATAATAAAACTTTATTAATTGATCTTAATATTAATTGTTTGTATTCATCGATTTTTTATTCGATTTAAAAAATTAAAACTATTTTTTTAGAAAAATATACTCACATTGTTGTTTTTATTAATTAAATATAAATTTTAAATATAATCATATTTTAAATAATGTTTATATATACAATATTTGTTATTGTTAACATGCACATGTTCTACGTAGCATCTCTGATACCATGTTAACATGCACATGTTCTACGAAGCATCTCAGTTGTTGTCTTTGTTAAAAACAAAGAGAGAAGTAGCCGCAGGAGGCGGCTAGGGTTTTGTGTTTATTAGAAAATGTTCCCTTTTGTTTTATTGATGCATTAGAGATGTAATTAAAGAATTGACCAATAGTAAGACTCTTAATATATAGAGAACTTAGAGGCCTATACAAGGAAACTTAATACACTGAATATTCTAACACTCCCCTCAAGTTGTGTAGTGGGATCACCAATACCCAACTTGGATAAAACTGATTCGAATGTTCTTGCAGCAACCGCTTTTGTCAGGATGTTTGCCAATTGGTCTTCGGATCTAACAAACGGAAGTTCGACTGTCCCATCTTCAATCTTTTCTTTTATGAAGTGCCTATATATTTCAACGTGCTTTGTTCTATCGTGCTGTACCGGGTTCTCTGAAATCTTAATCGCAGCTTTATTATCGCACATTAACTGAGTTGGACACTTCAGAGGGGATCTGATTTCTTTCATTATCTTCTTTAACCAAAGTATCTCGGTAATCCCCTTAACGATTCCTCTAAATTCTGATTCAGCACTTGACAGTTATACTACTTTCTGTTTCTTACTCCTCCAAGTCACCAAGTTACCTCCAAGAAGAGTAAAGTAGCCAATAGTTGATCGCTTGTCTTTAGGATTCCCTCCCCAATCAGCATCTGTGAATACTTCAACATCAAGTTGTCCATTTTTCTTAAAAATTATGCCTCTTCCTGGTGTGCCTTTGAGATATCGAATAATCCTCATTACTGCCTCCATATGGTGTTCCTCAAGATGATGCATGAACTGGCTAACTACTCGCACCGCGTATGCAATGTCGGGTCGAGTGTGAGCCAGGTAAATCAATTTCCCACCAACCTTTGGTACCTTTCTTTATTCGCCGGTCTGGCCCCTTCAATTATCTTTAGTTTGTGATTCACAACCATAGTAGTGTCATTTGGTTTGCAATCCACCATGCCAACTTCAGCTAATAAATCCAATATATATTTCCGTTTAGAGATATAAATCCCTCATCTTGACCTAAGAACCTCGATTCCTAAGAAATACTTCAATCCCCCAAGGTCTTTCATTTCGAACTCCTTGAAGAGGTTTTTCCTAAGAGAGCTAATTTCTTCTTCGTCATTCCCCGTTATAATCATATCGTCGACATATATTATAAGACAAGTGACTAATTCTCCTCTCTTTTTGTAAAACAAGGTATGATCCCCATTACTCTGTTTGTAGCTATACTGCTTCATTGCCATTATAAATCTCCCAAACCAAGCACGAGGAGACTGTTTGAGCCTAGATAATGCCTTTTTTAGTTTGCATACCTCATTTTCTTGAAAACCATCAGAGAACCCTGGTGGGGGTTCCATATATACCTCTTCTTCCAAGTATACATCTAAGAAAGCATTCTTTACATCAAATTGATGAAGAGGCCAATCTTTATTCGCGGCTATTGAAAGTAAAACTCTGATAGTGTCAATCTTTGCAACCGGAGAGAATGTTTCAGAGTAGTCTATACCGTATGTTTGTGTATATCATTTGGCAACCAATCTTGCCTTGTGTCGCTCAATGGTGCCATCAGATTTATATTTTATATTAAACACTCATATACACCCAACTGCTTTCTTCCTTTATGGTAACACACAATTCTCCCATGTAACATTCATTTTTAGAGCTTCCATTTCGGTATTCATTGCCTCATGCCATTTAGTCATCTTCTTAGCTTCTTGAGTTGCTTTATGGATTTGTTCAGAGAAAATAGTAGCTGAAAACGCCTTTGCAATCTTTGTCATTCCTTTCCTGCACGTTTTTACCGGATATGTAGAAGCACGATGAACGTGTTCCAGTGAATACCGGTCAGGAGGAACCCCTCTATTTTTTCTTGGGGGAAGAACCGGAGTTTGAGTTTCAACAAATGAACTTCCTGAAATGTCATGGTCAATAGCATTTTTTGAATTATGACATTGTAAATTGTTTACCTCTTGGTGGACATTTTCTTTGGCTGATTCGCTGGTAGTATCCATGGCATTTATTTCTTGTTGGACATTGTCTTCGGGAGAATTATTGGTGGTAAGAACTGCCTCGTCAGTATCTTTTATGTTGGAAGAGACATGTTCGGTGGCGCCATCTACCGACTCTGTCGGCACATCCTCAAAGTAACTTTCATATAGCAACCAGGCGAGTGATTCACTTACTTTCTCCCCCCTGAGCACGAGATTGGTGGTCAAAAAAATAATCGGATTCTAAGAAGTCACAGTCCATGGTGACATGGATTCGACGAGTAACCGGATTGTAACACTGATATCCCATTTGATGAACACCGTATCCAACGAATACACACTTTTTAGCACAAGGATTAAGTTTGTTTCGACTAGTTTTAGGGATATGAACAAACACCGAACAACCAAAGACACGAGGTGGTAAGGTCATAACAGATGGAATTGTAACTTGGGTGGCAAGCACTTGTAATGGAGTTTTATTTCCTAGACATCGGGTTGGTAGATGATTTGCAAGATACGTAGCTGTAGCAAGAGCTTCTGGCCAAAGAGAATGAGGAACTCTAGATTCAATCATAATAGCACGAGTTTTTTCAAGTAAAGTACGATTTTTTCGTTTTGAAGTACCGTTTTGTTGAGGTGTGTTTGAACAAGTGGTTTGATGGATAAGACCATTTGTTTTGAAAAAAATTATGCATTGTTTGGTTGACAAACTCTGTTCCATTATCAGAACGGAGAATCTGTATATTTTTTTCAAATTGAGTCAAAATCATTTTGTAAAAAACAAACAAATATTTATGGTACTTCTGATTTATGTTTCATGAAGTATATCCAAGTCATTCTTGAGAAATCATCCACAAATAAAAAAAAAGTATCTGATTTGATTGTTAGTGGAATTTGGTGATGGACCCCAAACATCAGAATGGATTAGCGAAAAAGCATAATCAACTCTAGTATTACTTTGATTAAATGAGACCCTACGAATTTTTGCAAGAATGCAGGTTTCACATTTCTCATGAATGGAATTATTCAAAAAAGACTAGGAAACAAACTCTTAATATAGCTAAAAGAAGGATGACCAAGTCTCTGGTGCCATAACCAAAGTTTCTTTTCGGTTGTTCCGTGATCAAGCATGGCATATCCCTTATGAACTACCTCATCAACATAATAGAGACCTCCTTGTTCAGTACCACGTCCAATGATCTTCTTCGTACGAATGTCCTGTAAAATGCAAAAAATGGATACATAAGAACCACAGATTTGAGTTGTTTTCTTACTTGACTAACAGATAATAACTTTAAGGATAGTGAAGGAATGTAGAGGCAGTTTTTAATTTCCATTTTTTCCGAAAAAATAATTGAACCTCCCCATTTGACTTCACAAATTTCTCCACTAGCAGTCTCAATATGGGACTTCTTTGGAGATGACATGTCACCAAAGTCTTTAGGATCATAAGACATGGTGTTTGTAGCCCCGCAATCAAAGATCCAATTCATTGATTTCTCAAACCATTTACCTCCAAGTTTTTCATAGGAGTTCGCAGCCATTCCTCCAAAACCAGTGCCACTTCCTTGCTCATTTTTAGTCGGATCTTCACCGCCACTTGTAGACGAAGCCCGTTTGACATTAGATCTGAAACACTGGTTATTTTTCTCCTTATGACCGTCCTCCCACCATTCTGGATAGCCAACCAGCTGGAAACATGTCTCTTTAGTGTGTTTCTTCATCCCACAATGAGTGCAATACAACTTGGATTTATCTTCTTTCTCTTTGGATTGGAATTTAAACCTCTGTGCAGAATCTTTAACAGCCAAACCCATTCCAATTTCAATCGAGTCATTATCAGAAGAACTTGATTTTAGTATATTAAGTCTGGCCACTTCCCTTCGTATTGTAGTATATGCTGTTTCCACGGAAGGAAGAGGATCCTTTTCAGGATATATCTCTTGACTGGTTCCAGGTTGTCATTAATCGGCATTAGCAATTGATAGAGTCTTTGTTCTTGAGTCTTCTTATTGTAGATCTGAATGTCTTCTGGGTCTTTCATAGCGTTTGGATCTCGCCTATCTATAGACATCCAAATGTTTTGCAGTTTGTTCCACAAGTTTTCTAGTGTATCGGACCCTTGCCTTAATGAATTAGCCCTCTTATGATGGTCAAACACCTGTAACGAATCTGTACCAGAACTGTATGTGGTGGCTAACCCATCCCAGAGGGCTTTTGCAGTAGGATATTACGAGACATTATTCACCAAGTTGGATTCAAGATTCTGGATAATCCATGTGAAAACACATTGATCATCTTGTTCCCACCTTGTATATGTTTTATCAGTTTTAGATGGAGGTGTCGGCTCCCCTGTAATGTGAGAACCTCTCCCCCTTCCCCCAATTGCTTTCTTCATCAGGTTTGCCCATAGGGCATAGTTGTCACCACCGAGTTTAATCCCTAGGGATAAATTCTTGGGGTTAGTTGTTTGTTGTTGTGTTCCGAGACCATTTCTCGGAATGGCAGCAATCTACATTGTTAATTCATCAGGGATTTGACTGACCACGACTTCATTGCCAGCCATCTTTGTTGATGATGTTCAGAATTCCCAGAATCACACGTGCTCTGATACCATGTTAACATGCACATGTTTTACGTAGCATCTCTGATACCAGGTTAACATGCACATGTTCTACGTAGCATCTGTTAACATGTTCTACGTAGCATCTCAGTTGTTGTCTTTGTTAAAAACAAAGAGAGAAGCAGCCGCAGGAGGCGGCTAGGGTTTTGTGTTTATTAGAAAATGTTCCCTTTTGTTTTATTGATGCATTAGAGATGTAATTCAAGAATTGACCAATAGTAAGGCTCTCAATATATAGAGAACTTAGAGGCCTATACAAGGAAACTTAATACACTGAATATTCTAACAGTTACGTTACTATATATATATATTGAACTTTAATCAAATTTTATTAATTAAAGTTTAAATATAATTATATTTTAGATATTATATATACACAAAACTCGTAAGTTATTATATATTTATTCAATTTATATAAGATTTTATTAATTAAAGTTTAAATATAATTATATTTTAGATATTATATATATACAAAATTTTGTATTTTACTATATATTTATTAAATTTATATAAGATTTTATTTATTAAAGTTTAAATATAGTTATATTTTAGATACTTTTAATGTATATATTTTAAACTTCGTACGTTACTATATATTTATAAAAAAAAAGTTATGAGATTTTATTCAATAGTGTTTAAACTTTTTTAAACTTATCCGATTATTATTGAGTGTATTTAATCATTTTTAATGTATGAGGATACATAAATAATTCAATTAAAATTCAATTTTTAAAAAATACATTAATTAATTTTTAAATAATAAATAATTAAATTAAAATTATAAATTATATACATAAATATTTAGAAAAAATAAACTGAAAACGGTCTTTGAATGCAGAGGAGACTGTTTGATTAAATATCTAAAATAAACAAAAATTTAAAGTTAGTCACAAAAATTATAAAAACAATTAACATAAATTATTATAACCATTAAATATATAAAAACTAAAACAACTTTTTTGGAAAAAATTTATAAATTTAATGACGTTAGTTTAAAAAAATAAGGACTTAATTATAAAAAAAACTATTAAGAATTTAAAAGAAATTGGCCTACCCCATCGGTGAAGGTCTTGAGTACCGATGGTGCATTGGGCTTGCACCATCCGTACACACAAGACCTGCACCGATGGTGCAGGCCCAACGCAACGGTATTGGGCTTACGCACCGATGGCGCACCCCACCGGTGCCGGTCATTTTCCAGTTTTTCCTAATCCAATCTTAAATCCAATTTTGAAGTTAATCTAATTCTAATCTATGATTTTCACTAAAAAAAACTTAACAAAATCATAGAATTAAGTCTAAACAATAAAAAAAATCAAACAAAAAATTAAATCTAAAATATACTTACTCCACCCGAAAAATTAGAGAGAAATAAGATATATGTTAGAGAGAAGTAAGTGTGAATATGGAATGTTAGAGAAAAAATGAAGTGGAGGGATTTAATAAAAAAGAAAGAGGCTTATATACCTTTAAAAGGGTATTTTTGTCAAAAATTGGGTATGCTTATACCACCTTTGGATAAACTCAAAATTGGGTATATTTAAACCACATTTGGGTATATATAGCTTGACCCATAGAAAAATCCTCGAAAAGCTGCAGTATTGCGCTACATGTACTTTAATTGTAAAATTCTCAAATGGACTCCCTAAGAAACAGATTATGGACAGATTCTTTGAAGAAAGAAGGTTCGTATGAGATATTTCCTACACAAACTCAAATTTCACGTCATCTCTTCCTAGAATTTTCTCTTAAAGATGATATTAGCAAGATTTGGTATCGCAATTTCTGGACTGTTGGATAATACTCGATGAGAATTCTTAAGTGGCTACCATCTTTTAGTCCTAAAAAAGAATGCCATATAGTTCCGATCTGGGTCAACATTGAAAAATTACCTAAAAACATGTACAATGAAGATATTATGCACTCAATAGCATCAGCTTTGGGCAATCTAATTAAATTGTCGATACCACCAAAAAACAAAGCATTATACAATGCTTGCTTTTCCTGGGTAGAGATTGACATATCAAAGGAATTACATCACACTATGTGGATTGGCATTGGAGAAAACTATGGTGCTTGGATTTAACTCAGTTATAAGAATGTTCCTACCTATTGTGAACAATGTTTTCATGTTGGACATGAAAAATCTTCTTGCAAAAAGGTTATCCCTTCTCATACAATAGTTCAACACTCTAAAGACCAAGAAAAGAATGCTACAAAGGAAGATCAAGCAAAGATGCCAAACATTCTCAATTAAACAAAAACAATATGCACATAATACAAATCAAGTGACTGAGGAAGTTACCAATAGATCAGAGGATTTGGTCCATAACCCAAATCTCAAACCAACTGACAACAACATACCTGATTTGAAGATGATCAAATTTGCAGAAGAGATATTGTCTGATGAAGAAATTGTGGAAGCAATCAAATCATTAGAAGCAAAACATTTCTCGTCTCATTCTGAAGATTCAATTGGATACATTACACCAAATAAAAGCAGCACAAGCAGTCTTCCAATTTTCCAACTTTCAGTAAAAGAGATGCAAACTCAAGCTTCCAAAAAGTCCTCAACATGATGTTAAAGCTGGCAAAATCAAACAAAAAGAATAAGCAACTGACTATACAATTTATTCCATGTAAAGAGACAAAAAGATCAACAAGAATAAATATTAAATGATTAAGGCTTTGTGATAGAAGGTAAGAGGACTAGGCAACAACAGTACAACAAGAAGACTGAAGTCAATTATAATTAAAGAAAAGATTTCCTTATTATGTATTCAAGAACCAATGGTTGAAAGCAGCCAATTAGAGTCACTTTCTATAAAGCTAAGTCTTTCTAATTTCTTTGCTAATGTATCAAATGAGATATGGCTTCTTTGGTCCTCTGATTTTCATATAAACATAATTCTTAATAGTGATCAATGTGTCCATACTCATATTAAACATTGTCTACTAGCAAAATATTTCTCTATAACATGCATATATGCTAAATGCCAACAATCAAACAGAATGCATCTATGGGAAACATTAAGGAATATAGCTGAAACTGTTAGTGAGTGACTATTAATGGAAGATTTAAACACTGTAACATCCCCCTCTGAACAAGCTGGTTGTGTCAATTATTGTAACCAAAGTTCCTCTAACTTTAATGATGTAATAAAAAGCTGTTTTCTTGAAGATGCAGGTTTTTTAGGAACTCAATTCATATGGACAAACAAGACAAGGTGAAAAGATTGGACATAACTCTTATCAATCAAGCCTAGGCTGAATACTATGCTGAAACTAAGGTGGTCAACATGGCAAGGACGTGCTCTGTTCACACCCCTTTGTGTGTAACTTTAATCAAAGAAAGAGATAACATGATTAAGAGATTCAAATTTCTCCATGCTTGAACATTAGATAAATAATTCCTAAGTATGGTTAAAGCTAGCTGGAAAGTTACACTAAAAGGCAATCCTCTGTTCATCTTCTGGAAAAAGTTAAAAAAACTTAAAGAATCATTAAAAAGTTGGAAAAAAACTCATTTCAAAAACATTTTTGACAAGGTGAATCAATCAGAAGAAAATGTGAAATCAATTGAACTGAAGCTTATCAACTCCGACAACCAAGAAGACAAAACAGCCATGGCGAAAGCAAAAGCAGAGCATCTCTTTGCCCTCACTATGGAAGAAGATTTCTGTAAATAGAAATGCTACTCCAAATGGCTTCAAGATGGTGATCGAAATACAAGATATACCACAGTTTTATTAAAAGGAGAAGGAAGAAATCTAAAATGATTGGTATTAAAGTTAACAATGATTGGATCACAGATAATGACTTCATCAAATCATCTGCAGAGAATTACTTTAAAAGAATTTTATCTTCCATTCTTACTCTGATCTAAATCAAGAAGCTGAATACATGAATAGTAAGATTCTTAATGTGATTCCTAAACTTATTGACAACACTGACAATGCTTTAATTTTAGCTGAACCTACAGAACAGTAAATTTGGAACTCAATACAGAGCATAAACTCAGAAGGAGCTCTAAGGGTTGATGGCTTCAACATACACTTTTTTACAACTTGTTGGCCTATTATTAAGCTAGACCTATGCAATGTTATAAATTCATTCATCAAAATACAAGTTATACCAAAGAGAATCCTAGCTACATGCATTTGCCTTATTCCTAAAGTTGAAACTCCACAATTCTAGAACCAGTTCAGACCAATTAGCCTATGTACAATTCTAAACAGAATAATGTGTAAGCTCTTAAATAATAGACTGTCTTTGCTTTTACCTAAATTGATTTAAGAATTTCAGGGAGCATATGTTAAAGGAAGACAGATCTATGAGAATATTCTCATTGCTAAGGAACTAATACATGACATCAACAGGAAAACAAAGGCTAGCAACATAATCATAAAATTGGATATGTCAAAGGCATTTGATAACCTCTCACACTACTTTATCTTAAAAGTCCTTCAATGTTATGGCTTCAACAACAAAGTTATCTCCCTTATAGTTAATATTAAATCTATCCAAGTTTCAATATTCATAAAATGGGGAATCAATAGGTTTTTTCAAAATGAAAAGATTAATTAGACAAGGGGACCCCCTGTCCCTTAGGCTTTTCATAATTGCAGAATATGTCCTGTTAAGGGGCTTACATGATTTGTTTTTAAAAGAGAAATCTCTTAGATTTTCAAATAAAAGTAACCTAACAATCCATATTCTCTCTTTTACTGATGACATAATGATATTTTATAATGGTTTATCATCTTCTTTGGAGCATATTGGTAACTTTTTACAGATTTATCAAGAAATATCAGGACAATCCCTAAACAAAGAGAAAACTAGTATCATCATAGCATCTAATATGACTCAAAACAGAAGGAAATCTCTTGCTATCCAAAATAACTTCATTATGGGCAATCTACCAACAACATATCTTGGATATTCTCTCAGGCCTCATAACAAAGCATCAAACTATCATCTTTTGTTAGAAAAGATCAAAGCTAAAATAGGAAGCTGGAATGATAAAACTCTTTCTTTTGGAGGGAGGCTTACCTTGATAAACACCGTCTTAATGCCAATCCCTGAATACTTTCTCCAAAGCTGTTGGCTCCCAAATTCAGTCTTCATTAACATAGAGAGGCTGCTGAACTGATTTATGTGGGGATCCTCAAATGAAGCATAATAAATCCACTAGTCATCTTGGCAAAATATCTACAAATCATATGGAGAATGAGGATTGAACATTAGAAGGTTGCAAGACATTTAAAAAGCTTTCTCTTGCAAATTATGGATAATCTTCAAAGAAAATAGCACATTGTGGGCTAGGCTAATGCACAACATCTATTACAAAGAAAAGCATCATTTACAAATTAACTTCATAAAAAAGATTCTTTAACATGGAAGACATTGGCTACTATTAAAGAATTTGCTGAAGAAAGAATCAAGTGGAAGTTGGGAGAAAGTAAGTTTGATATGTGGTTAGACAACCAGTATGGCATTAACCATTTAATTAAACTAGGTCATAACTCAAATGATAGCTGGTTTAAAAGAATTCAGGTTTGTTCCTTTTGGGAAAACAATGAATGGAATGTTAATAAATTGCAAATATATCTTATAAACTCCAACATTAATCTTATTCTTAAAACCAAAATCATAGAAAATATTAAAAACAAAATTGTCTGGAGCTTATCTAGCAATGGCAATTTCTCTATAAAAGATACTTTGCAGGGTATTAGACCAGACTTTTTTAGTTCATCTTTGTTTGGAAAACTATGGAATATCATAACTCCAAAGAAATGCTCATTACTTGCTTGGAGACTGTTGGAAAACAAACTGCAAATTGATTTTATAATCAAATCTAGGCACATACAACTTGCATCCAAAGGCCAGTTTTGTCTAAATGAAGAAACAAAAGACCATTATTTGTCAAATGTAACTTTGCGTGGAGTATATAACTTTATTTTACAGGGATTCTTAAGGTGGATATAAGCAAATACTTGACTACAAAGCACTTGATCATGACGTGGATTTGGTCACCTCCTGGGAAAATTCATGTCAAAACAATTCTACTACCACTTATCTGCTGGACAATTTGGCAACAAAGAAACAAAACAAAAATCATAGGAGACAAATTCTTTTCCAGATCAACCATCAACTACATTACAAGCATGCTCTCTAATATAGACCACTCTAAACTTCTTCAAAGAAAGCATCAGAAATACAGTAAAAAGGAAGCACCAACTCTATGATGTGTTAATCACATCATCATTAAACAGAAAATTACTCACCTAAAATGGATTCCTCCACAACCAAGAAGACTTAAACTTAATTCATACGCATACTGCTTATCAACTGGAGAATCAAGTGGAGGAATAATTATTAGAGATAGCAAAGGAGTTATAATCAGTGGTTATGGTAACAACTATGGTAAACTTACTCATTTAAAAGCTGAAGCAAAGGCAATGCTTGATGGTCTTCATATTTTCAGAATCTTTGGTATAAGATAAGTGGATGTAGATTTAGATTGTAGAACTCTTATTTCTCTTATTTCTTCTATAAAAACCCCAAAATTTTTAGAATCAATAATTGACAGAATTAAAGTACTTATCACTAACAACGTGATTGTCAATTTCATCTTTCGGAATAAAATCGAGCAGCAGATTGGCTAGCTCGCTGGACCCTAAAGTGTAAAATGATAATTGATTATAAAAATTTCAAGCCCTCTGCTCAGTTTGAGGCGATTTCGAAACCGGAAAGCCAAGGTATTCGCTATATAAGAATGAGTTAATAATTCAATCGTACCTCTGTTTTGCATATCCAATTAGGTCAAACCAAAAAAGGAAACGATTTGAAAGAAGAAATGGAAGGAATGAAGTTTGAGAAGCTGGAAGAGATTGAAGGAATGCTAAAGGAGCTTCGAATCTATTGAAGAGACGCAGTCGATGTCGACTTTTCTTCTTTGAGGAAATGGAGGCAAAATTAAATTCAGAGAGGGAAAAGCCGACATTGCGTTTTTAACTTCAATCTTTTGTTTTGGTCCTTTAAATTGTTACATTTTCAGATTGAAGACTAAAGATGTAAAACTTCTCAATTTTCACAAATTAATAAAGTTCTCTATTGGATTAAAAAAAAGTTTACTTTAGGTATATTTTATCACTAGTCACCTAATTATTATTTTTAATAAAAAAAATCTTAAAATTTGTATTTTTAAACCAGAGTTTGAAAAAAAAAATTAAACATATAATTGATTTTGTTATTTTAAGACGAACAAAATTGATTCATGAATAATATTTTATTTTTAATTTTAATTTCGTTGGACCCAATAACTTTGGTCTTGTATTAAATTTATTTGGTCTCGTGTTTTGTACTTCGTTTTACTCTGGTCTCGCATAATATAATAGAGAGATGCAAGACTAAGTATGATGTAATAGAGAGATGTGAGACCATGCATGATGAAGTGGAGAGATGCTAGACTAGGCATGATAAAGTAGAGAGATGAGGGATTATGCATGATAAAGTAGAGAGATGATAGATTATGCATGATGAAATGGAGAGATGAGAGACCACACATGATGAAATGGATAGATGCGAGACTTGGCACGATAAAATGGAAAGATGCGATACCAAACATATTGAAATGGAAAGATGTGATACCAACCATATTGAAGTGGAAAGATGCGAGACATGTACTACTTAATGATAACGATGCGACAGACCATGCATTATTAAATCATGTGAGACAAGGTATGATGGAAGTTATTAGATGTGATACCAAACATAATGAAATGGAGAGATGCGAGACACGTACTACTCGATGATAAAAATACAAAATCATGATTTAAAAAATATCATAAATGAATTTAATTTTGTTTGTTTAAAAAACAAAACACTGATACTAAAAAAAAATCCCGAATATAAAAATAATTAGTTAAAATAAAAAATATATTTATGATTTTTTTCCATTCGAATATCTCTGTCTATATTTTAAAACATTAAATAATAATAATAAAAACTTTATTAAAAAGTTCAAAAGAATCCCTTTAAATCCAAGGGGTAGACTACAAAAATCCAGTTTTATTCCGTAGTATAATAAATAATACTAGTAGGCTAGTAGCAGCCATATTTTAAAGAACTCCAATAATTCAAAAGGTACAAAGACTTTTGCAAGACCAAAATTGTATCGAAGAAAAGTCAACAAGAGTGTTATAAAACTTACGATCTTCCAAGAAAGTATAAGAAAACCAAACCATAAATTCTATATTATTTATCAAACTATATATAAGCACATAACTTTAATTACTTTTTATCACAAAACTCATACTTGAAATTTCTCTCTACCAAAACATATAAACTAGCTTTTTTGAAAATCAAAATCAACCGAAAATGATGGAGTTATCGCCAATAAGATACATCGCGAAAGAGAAAAGAAGAGGAAGAAGAAGAAGGTCGATCCGATTGAAGCTGAGTCTAGCTTGGCAAAGAATCAAGAGATCGGTGTCTACCACCATGTTAAAGCATAAACTCCATATCCATCGCCTTGGTGCCAAACAACTCTCCAAAATCCGACAACAAGAACTACAAGTAAAAGTTGAGAAAACACAAGTCTCCACTTCCACTTCGACCAAATCACTAGCGAACCTCCTCGTGATGCCTAATTACACCGCATCCGATTTCATAGATCGAGGCCATCAAATGACTCCTACAATGTCGCCAAGAGAGAATATGTCGAAGAAATGGCGCGAGATCCATGGTGTCAACAATTGGGAAGGATTACTAGATCCGCTTCATTCTTGGCTTAGGCGAGAAGTAATCAAATACGGTGAATTCGTAGAAGGAATTTACGACGCTTTAGATTTCGACCCCTTATCTGAATACTGCGGGAGTTCAAGACACAATAGACACAAACTTTTTGAAGAGCTAGGCCTAGTGAAACATGGTTACAAAGTGACAAAGTATATTTACGCTATGTCACATGTCGACGTGCCGAGTTGGTTTGTGACATCGCGTTTGGGGGAATCTTGGAGTAAAGATTCTAACTGGATGGGGTACGTAGCTGTGAGCGGTGATAAGGAATCAGAAAGGATCGGAAGGCGAGACGTCGTGGTGGCGTGGCGTGGCACCATCACGCCAACGGAATGGTACCATGACTTGAAGACCAAGCAAAAGAAATTCACGAAAAAGGAAAAGCGCGTAAAGGTTCAAGAAGGGTTTCGTAGTATATACAAGTCGAAGAGCGAGGCCACGAGGTTTAACAAGCAAAGTGCATCACAGCAAGTAATGGAAGAAGTGAAAAGGATAGTGAAGTTTTTTCGCGAAAGAGGCGAAGAAGTTAGCCTCACTTGTTGTGGACATAGTTTAGGAGGTGCATTGTCTCTTTTAACCGCATACGAGGCCGCCAAAGAATTGCCTGATCTTTTTATTAGCGTGATTACTTTTGGCGCACCCCGGGCCGGGAACATGGCGTTTAGAGAAAAACTTAAGGAAATGGGCGTCAAAACGTTGCGCATAGAGATCAAGCAAGATATCGTCCCGAAACTACCTGGCCTGCTATTTAATCAAATTCTTGACAAAATAAACGTTGTTGCTTCGAAATTCAATTTTGTTTACAGACATGTGGGGACGCAGTTGAAGCTCGATTTCTACTCATCGCCTTATCTAAAACGGGACGCGGACTTAGCCGGGAGTCATAATTTGGAAGTGTACTTGCATCTTTTGGATGGCTTTCTAAGCAAGAAATCGAAGTTTAGGTTCAATGCGAAAAGAGACGTAGCTTCGGTGAATAAAGGCACGGATATGCTAATTGAGGAGCTAAAGATACCTGAATGTTGGTACCAAGTTCCACATAAGGGGCTAGTGTTGAATAAGTATGGTAGATGGGTTAAACCCGGTAGAGCTCCGGAAGATATTCCTTCTCCTTTGACGGCAGAAATAGGTCGTGACTTCAAATTTCCCGGTGAATCCTTGTCGGAGAAAAGTCATCTAGTAATGATTCCTGAGAATATTCGTCTAGCCGATCCTATTAGATAGGAGAAACAATTCTTTTTTCGGTTGTTTGGTTTTATTTTTGTAGTATATAACTAGTCGTGGTTATTATTTTTATTTTTTTTATTTTTTAATGAATGTTGGAAATTCGTTTCAGATGGAGAAATTGTTCATTAATTTATTTGTTTATATTGTTATGGTAAACAAACCGAGACAACCGCTAAACACAAAATTCAAATAGTTGGAACGTGACTACAAATTTATGTTAATCATCTCATTTACCGTCCCAAAGTTAGGAAAGTCAGAAATCATAATAACCTTTATTTAAATTGCTCGGCTTACCTTTTATTTTTAAAATATAAAGGACCTATTTATTACAAATTAAAAATGTGAAAGATTTGTTTATTAAAAAAATCTGTTTATTACGTTTTTAAAATATAGGGATCTGTTTGTACAAAAATAAAAGAAATAGACTGATATGAGACGATTGACAAACATGGAAGACTTATCATGTTTTTTACCCTAAGCTGTATGTTTGTTTTATTAGAATCTTCGTGCTTACATTTATATTCAAATGGCTTTTAGTGTTTCAAAAAATTATATTTCTAATCTTTGTGTACGTGATTAAACAGAAACGGTTAAGTCATCTAGTAATGATTCCTGAGAATTATTTTTGTAGTATATAACTAGTCCTGGTTATTATTTTTATTATTTTTATTTTTTAATTAATGTTGGAAATTCGTTTGAGATGGAGAAATCGTTCATTAATTTATTTGTTTATATTGTTATGGTAACCAAACCGAGGCAAACACTAAACACAAAATTCAAATAGTTGGAACGTGACTACAAATTTATTTAATCATCTCATTTACCGTCCCAAAGTTAGAAAAGTCAGAAATCATAATAACCTTTATTTTAATGGCTCGGCTTAACTTTTATTTTTAAAATATAAAGGACCTATTTATTACAAATTAAAAACGTGAAAGATTTGTTTATTAAAAAAAATCTGTTTATTACGTTTTTAAAATATAGGGATCTTTTTTTTTACAAAAATAAAGAAATAGACTGATATGAGACGATTGACAAACATGGAGGACTTGTCATGTTTTTTACCCTAAGTTGTATGTTTGTTTTATTAGAATCTTCGTGCTTACATTTATATTCAAATGACTTTTAGTGTTTCAAAAAAATATATTTCTAATCTTTGTGTACGTGATTAAACAGAAACGGTTAAGTCATCTAGTAATGATTCTTGAGAATTATTTTTGTAGTATATAACTAGTTCTGGTTATTATTTTTATTTTTTAATGAATGTTGGAAATTCGTTTTAGATGGAGAAATCGTTCATTAATTTATTTGTTTATATTGTTATGGTAAACAAACCGAGGCCAACACTAAACACAAAATTCAAATAGTTGGAGCGTGACTACAAATTTATGTTAATCATCTCATTTACCGTCCCAAAGTTAGGAAAGTCAGAAATCATAATAACCTTTATTTTAATGGCTCGCCTTAACTTTTATTTTTAAAATATAAAGGACCTATTTATTACAAATTAAAAACGTGAAAGATTTGTTTATTAAAAAAATCTGTTTATTACGTTTTTAAAATGTAGGGATTCGTTTGTAAAAAAATAAAAGAAATAGACTGATATGAGACGATTGAAAAACATGGAGGACTTGTCATGTTTTTTACCCTAAGCTGTATGTTTGTTTTATTAGAATCTTCGTGCTTACATTTATATTCAAATGACTTTTAGTGTTTCAAAAAATTATATTTCTAATCTTTGTGTACGTGATTAAACAGAATCGGTTAAGTCATCTAGTAATGATTCCTGAGAATTATTTTTGTAGTATATAACTAGTCCTGGTTATTATTTTTATTATTTTTATTTTTTAATGAATGTAGGAAATTCGTTTGAGATGGAGAAATCGTTCATTAATTTATTTGTTTATATTGTTATGGTAACCAAACCGAGGCAAACACTAAACACAAAATTCAAATAGTTGGAACGTGACTACAAATTTATGTTAATCATCTCATTTACCGTCCCAAAGTTAGAAAAGTCAGAAATCATAATAACCTTTATTTTAATGGCTCGGCTTAACTTTTATTTTTAAAATATAAAGGACCTATTTATTACAAATTAAAAACGTGAAAGATTTGTTTATTAAAAAAAATCTGTTTATTACGTTTTTAAAATATAGGGATCTGTTTGTACAAAAATAAAAGAAATAGATTGATATGAGACGATTGACAAACATATAGGACTTGTCATGTTTTTTACCCTAAGCTGTATGTTTGTTTTATTAGAATCTTCGTGCTTACATTTATATTCAAATGACTTTTAGTGTTTCAAAAAATTATATTTCTAATCTTTGTGTACGTGATTAAACAGAAACGGTTAAGTCATCTAGTAATGATTCCTGAGAATTATTTTTGTAGTATATAACTAGTCCTGGTTATTATTTTTATTTTTTTTATTTTTTAATGAATGTTGGAAATTCGTTTCAGATGGAGAAATTTGTTTCATTAATTTTATTCGTTCCAGTTTGGTCCTAGTTTTCTTCTTGCTCTCTCACCGGTCCGTGGAAGACCTTCTTCATGACCATGTCCCTTTTTTGAAAGCTACGCGGTTTAAGACGAGCGTTAAATCGCCCCTGCATCAGGTTTCTGTAGTGTTCTGTTCGAACCCGTGCTTGGTCACGATGCTATTCTATGAGGTCTACATTGACTACACGATCGCTGGCATTATTGTTTTCCTCGTAACTGGCTATCTGATGGTTTGAATAATTATTTATGTCGGTACTACGACTTCGCTTGTAGTTGTTCGAGGGGTAGTCTGATACGTCCATAAGACCTCGGGCAGCTTATCTGGCCACCTGACCTTAGCTCCTTCAAGTTTCTTTTTAATGCCTTCCAGGATGGTCCGGTTTGTGACTTCTACCTGGTTGTTTTTCTGCGGGTAGTAAGGCCTGGAGAAATGCCGATTGATCCCATAATGCTTACAAATTATTGTTACCAAGACATTTTGAAATTGTGGACAGTTGTATGTCATCAAGATGTTAGGTATGCCAACCCTAGTGAGAATTTGATTGTGGACGAAGTCACATATATCTTGAGCTCTTATTCTAAAAAAAGGCTTTGGCCTCTACCCATTTTGAAAAGTAATCCACTGCGACAATCAAGAATTGTCGCTTGCCAGTTGTCATAGGAAGTAGCCCTACAAGATCAATGCCCCACTTATCAAAAGGGAAAGGGAAAAATACAAGCTACATCGGCTCGCTCGGGAGATACCTAGTATTTGCGAACTGTGGACACTGGTGGCATTGCTGGACAAGTCTCTCCACGTCGGTGCCCAACTCTGGCCAGTAGTAACCTGCTAGTAGAAAATGTCGAGTTAGACTCCAGTACCCACAGTGTGCCTTGGCTTCTCCATTGTGTAGGTCGTACAGAACTGAGGTAGCATCTGCTTGGTCGAGGCAGCGCAATAGGGGTCGGGTTGCACGTCTTATGTATAAAACGCTATCTAGCACGCTGTATTTGGCAGCCCGCAGCTGGAGAGCCCGAACGGTTGTCTTATCGGGTGGTAGCGTGGCTGAATTTAGATATATAAGATATAGTTGTATTCAATCATTCGTGTTGTCTATCACATGAATGTTATCACTCTGATTAGAGTAATTACGAGAGAGTGCTCACCTGAAGCTGCAACATTAGCCAGTGCGTCGACAGTAGAATTTTCTTGACGTGGGACTTGTCATACAGTACCGTGGCAAATTTAGACTTACATTCTTTGAGTGCTGTTAAGTAGCCCCGAATTTCTTTTTTCTTTACATCATAAGTACCCATAGCTTGATTTATGACCAACTGAGAGTCTAATCGGATTCGCACAAGACGAGCCTTGCATATTAAAGCCAACTTCATACCACAAATGACCGCCTCATATTATGCAATGTTATTAGTCACCAGAAAGTTAAATCGAACCGCTCGTCGGAATGTTTCTCTTGTAGGTAGGCGGAGGATGGCCCTGCGCCTCCGCCAAATGTACTCGACGCCCCGTCAGTCTCAACAATCCATTTCAGTTTCTCGGTGGCTGGTGTAGTGGTGGTCGGTTGACATGTGTCCTTTGGTGAGTAGAACTTGGTTAGGAAGTTAGCTACGGCTTGCCCTTTAATTGTAGTTCGTGGTTCGAATGGGATATCGTATTCCCTGAGCTCGATGCTCCATTTAATAAACTTGTCGGAGGCATCAGGTTTTTACAGCACCGTTTTAAGGGAGAACGATGTGTGGATTGTAATTGTATGCCCTTGGAAGTATGGGCACATTTTCTGGACAACGGTGACTAGAACCAATACAAGCTTCTCAAGGCTGAGGTATCTACTTTCAACGTCGAGTAGAGTTTTGTTGGTATAGTAGATTGGTCGCTGGATACTGGCTGATTCTCTGACCAAGACTGCATAAACAGAAAAAAGGGCGAAACCAATAAATAAAAAAATAAAATCTCATCGACGAGGGGGTAGACAAAATTTCTAGCAAGGTGAGGTAGTTCTTTAAATCGATTAAGGCCTTGTTTTATTCTTCCGTTTAGTCGAATTTCTTGGCCCCTTAGAGAATCTTGAAGAATGGATGTCTCTTATGTGAGGCTCTAGAAATGAAGCAGGAAAATGCCACGAGGCGTCCTGTGAGACATTGCATCTCTTTGATGTTCTGGGATGGTGTCATCTGTATAAATGCTTGTAGTTGGGCGTGGTCAGTCTTGATGCATTTCTTACTGGCTATGTAACCTAGGAATTTTCCACTTCTTACTCCAAAGGAGCTCTGATCGGGTTAAACTTTAAATTGAATTGACGCAATAGTTTGGACATAGTTTGAAGCGTCCACAAGTTGTTGGTCTGTCGTATACGTTTTGATGATCATATCATTGATCTACGCTTTCATGTGCTTACCTAAGTGTTCGTTAAAGATGTGGTTGACTAGGCGCAAATATGTAGACCCCGTATTCTTTAATCTTATTGCCATCACTGTGTCACAGTATAACCCTCGTTCAGTTTGAAAGGTTGTGTGCTCTTTGTCTGACAGGTTGAGCCTCATTTGATTGTAGCTTGAGTATGCGTCCATGAACGATAGGAATTTGTATCCTCAAGCCGAATATAGCAATTTGTCAATCCAGCGCAGCGGGAATGCATCTTTGGGACATGCTTGGTTCAGGTCGGTGAAATCAATGCACATGTGTCATTGACCCTATTTTTTCTTAACTAAAATCGGGTTTGCTATCCAGACTAGATGCCGAGCTCACCTAATATGTCCTAGCCTGGATAGTTTCGTCACTTTGGCAGATATGACCTCCTGCTTCTCGGCAGAGATATATAATCTCTTCTATCGCACAGGTTTGGCATATGAGTCGATAGCTAACTCGTGGCAGATAACTGACGGGTCAACCCCTGAAACATCGCTAACATCTCATGCGAACACATCTAAATTTATTTCTAATAGTTCAACTAATGATTTCTTAAATATAGAGGCTAGATTATTACCCAATTGTAGAATGCAACCTGTGGCTACTAATTCATTGGCCGAGTCTGGAAGGTCCTCTTCTGGTTGCTCTATTTCTCTTGGGTCATCAACTGGTTCAGACGATGGCTGGGTATTGCTTCTCTCCCTGATCCACCCCTGGCCAGCTAATTGTTATCTAAGGGGCTTGGCGGGGTCGACGACAACTGCGCAACTGGTCCTTGCAGTACGTTGAACTCCCAAGATGATGCTGATCACGCTCCCCATAGGATATTTGATGCATTTCCTGAACGTGCATGGTGTGGTCTACATCTTATGCAAACATGGTATACCGATTATCGCATGATAAGAACTGGAGGCATTGGAGATCATTAACAGTGTTTTAATCTCTTGCTTAGTAGCTCAGTATCCTCATTTAACCATCAACTCGACTTCTTTAACACATTCGTATCCGGACAAAGTTCATTAGGTGGACTTGTAGGGTTGCACTTTATGCATTCGATCATAACTGTCTCTAAAAATGATGTTGGTCGAGCTACCCCCATATACTAAGACTCAAGTGACCATTACTCCCCAGATGTCCAGATTTATCGTTAGTGCATCCTCATGAGGCGTGATAAACCCTCTTAAGTCGTCATCATTGAAAGTGAGGTCAGCCACCAGGTCTGGGTAGATACGATAAGAAGAGGCTTCAACTTTACATACCACGTGATCGATTCGTGACCTTTTTCTGATTTTTGGCCCATGGGTCATCTTGGAGTTTTCTCCTGCTATAGTGAAGGGATATGGAGAACTATCCCCTGCATTGGAGACTGTGTTGTTGGCCACCTCGTATTGCCTCCCCTTCCTAGAGTGAGGTGATGGTGGGGAGCCTTTTTCGATGGTGATGTCGAAATGACCCCCCGGCAATGGTGAACAACCACTATTATTTTCCTTTGTCTGCCTGGGAATCATCATCGGTCTTATCTTCATTAACTAGTAGTTGACAAGTGGTTTCAACATTTTTCAACCCAAAAAATATTACATTGTAGCAATGAAGCCCCATGTCAGTGATAAAAGTAGTGTGATCTTGACCAACCGGATTTATCAATATTTGATTATACACGGAAAAAGCATCCATGAAAGACATAAACTTGTTTCCCGATGTTGAATCCACTAGCTGATCGATCCAAGGTATTGGAAATCGATCATTGGGTAAAGTTCTGTTTAGATCTGTAAAATTAATGCACATATGCTATTTTCCATTTTTTTTCTTGACAAGGACCGAGTTAGCAGTCTAAAAACGATATTGGGATTCTCTAATATGACCCACCTTAGTTAATCGATCTACTTCTAAGACTATGGCTTCTGATTTTTCCTTTGAAAAAGCTCTTCTTCTTTACACCACCGGCCCTGCATCAGATTTAACAGATAGTTTTTGGCTAATTACACTTGTTGGGACTCCAGTTACATCATCATTGCACCAGACAAACACATATAGATTTTTAGATTAAAAAATAATAACTTTTCCTTCAATTCAAAGGGTAATTTAGATCTAACCTTAACATTTTTCCCTTTTATCAAGTAATGAACTTTAACTTCTTTAATTAGGATCACACCACTAGGAGAATCTCTTAAATCATCTATCTGATTTAACCTGACAGAAGACTCTATTAGCTATTATTCTTTGCGAATTTTCACTGTTTCCAACGATTTTGGGATGAGAGCAGTGATGTAACATTCCATTGCCACTCTTTGGCTACTTTGGACGACGCATACTTGACCTCCGATAATATATTTCAAACATTGATGAACAGTAGATGCTGGTGCATGCATCCTAGATAGTCAAGACCTACTGAATATAGCATCGTAAGACATCGGATAATCAACCACTACAAAGAAAACCCTCGCCAACTTCTTGAACGGTCCTTTTCCTAACAAGACCTCTTCTTCTAATTCCCCAATTACATCAGCTGAGTTACTAGTAAATATTACCATGGTTCTATTCGAATGTTGGATGCCTCGAAGATTCTTCATTTGCTTATAGGTTGATAAATACACGACATTTTTTGAACTGCTTGTATCAATCAAAATTTATCGTATTTCGTTACCTTCAATTGATTCTCATATTACCATAACATATTTATGTAGGCCCGCAATTTATCTTAGGTCATCTTCATCAAATACAATGAAAGGAGAAGGGTTCCGATATAGATGTGTAAACATTTTTCCTTCTAATTAAGTAGCCATACTGTTCACGTGTCTTTTCCTGGAGCAGCTTGAGGTTGTAGTCATTGTAAACCACAATACCAATCAAGATACATCTATATACATTTTCCTGGAGCCTCTTGAGGGCGTAGTCAAACGATGTACCTCCATACCAAATTTGGACTTATGGTTATCCATAATACCAATCAAGATACATCTAGTCGACTCCACAAGCAAACCATCACTTTCCATGGTACTAGTCAACTATGAGGAGATATGATGTGAATCTGTCAAAATAAAAGTGAAAAAGACTAGATTCTAATTGGAGAACTTATTTATGAATACCTTGATGACTTATACAAGGATTAGGACTCTCATCCCGATGAATAATCCTTATGAGACCTACATATTTTGTATCACATAATGCTCATAATGTTTGATAACCACAAGATGTACAAGTACTACATCAAAAGAGATACGAAATATCACATCTAGCAGTTCAATAGTGAGATGTTGGAGTATGGAGCTGATAATAGGATAAAATACTGAGACTTGTCCATGACTTTCCGAGCAAACATAATACATTAGTTCAGTAGTCTCCCAAAAGGATGTATAAAAAACTACAAGATGCTTTAAACAATATTCATATATCACATTGTAGGTTCAAATGAGATCAATGGAGATAAATATTAAATAATGAATTTCAAGAAAATGTATAATGAAAATTTAAGAGAGTATATAAAATTTTCGTGGAAGCAAAACTCCAACTACAAGATTTTCACGATCTGGTGATTGAAGCCACATTCTGGAAAATATTCCGAGAAGGTTCCTTCTCCAAGACAATAATAAAAAACCAATTTTAAACATTAGGGATCTACTAGTGCAAGTGGAAAGATATATCAAATTAGATAAAGTTTCTAGAGCAAATGAAGTGGAGGATACCAAAAATCCATCCATATGCCCTTCGGCCAGCAAGACAAACACAATGGCTCAGATTAACAGAATGAATTATACATAGATGCGATCATACCAACACTAATGCACTGGATCCCATCAGAACTCCGTAGTTAAACGTGTTTGGGCGAGAGTAGTACTAGAATGGGTGACCTCCTGGGAAGTCCTCGTGTTGCATCCCCCTTTTAACCCCAAGGGGGTAGCCGAGTTGGTTGAGTATGGCATGCTTGTGACCAAAGGTCATGAGTTCGATTCCCTCTACATACGCTTTCTCGGCTGAGCCTGTCATCTTGTGTGGTTTACCTTCTGGCGTTGGTTTGCAGGCTATCGCATCAGACTGAGGGTTTACCATGTGCGCACTCACTGCACTCTGAATAGCGGCTGTGGGTTCCCTCCGAAAAAAAAATGAATGATACATCGGGGAACAATGGTGCTTCAATTTTGGTCAGGACGTGAAGTATTCAGTATTGAGGTTACATATGATTTATATAAGTGGATACGTGACCAATAGTATTAATAGAACTGACTACGGCCTGATAGGACAATTTACCGAGTTGACCAAGACATTGGCGTCAATCTATGAAAATATAAAAGATACCATCAAGTAGAACAGTCTAGAAAGTTACATAAAGCAAATGAGAACCAAAACAACAGGAAAATACTATAATTTCCATGGTGATATTAGTCATTTTACTAAAGATTTGGAGTTTTGCAGGATCAAGTCCAAAGTTTAGTTGATAAAGGCAAACACAGTGAGTTGGTTAAGAATAAATAAATAGAGGAACCAAGCCAAGGTCTCGTACAAATTATAAATAAGATTTTACCTTATCCAAAGAGAAAATAAAAATATATACACATGCTATCATAGTGGCCAAAGCAGATAATGAAGAACATTTGGACCCAAATTCAAACATACAAATAATAAGATTTATTTTCGGAGAAGATCCATACTCTGGATTTTCAAAAAAGTCAAGAAAAAGATATGGAAATGAGACAAAAATAGTATATCAATGGTAGATGTCTCCACACTTGTAATTGATCCATATCCAAACTTATCTTTTTTTAATTATGATTTAAGAGGAGTGGTGTCACCATACAGTGATTTAGTATTGATAATAGTTGAGTTGGTTGAAGTAGAGATTAAGAAGGTGATGATCAAAACTGGCAGCTTTGAAAACATATTTTTTAGAGTTACCTATGAATGAATGAGAGGAGCTCTAGTGCTAACCCAAGTCAAATAATCCTTATCGGCTTCACTGGAGCAAATACAAGAGTCTTAGAGGACCTAACTCTCGACGTTTCTCTTGGCAAGCACGAATTCAACCAAAAAATATAAAATATTTATTTTGGGTGTTAGATGCACCATCGTCTTGAAATATTATATTATAGAAGCGAATGCATGAAATACCCATAAACGGCAAAGTAACCATGATCATTGGAAAATCATAAAAAAAATCCTATGAGCGCTACACATCATCCTTGACACTTAAAACATAACAGCTAGATAATAAAAGGGTTATCTTGGAAGGAATGGATGATCCTGGACATCAGTTGGTGCATCCAGGGGAAGGTGTTGAAGATGTGATAATGGAAGAAATGAAGATCTCGAAGATAGTCTGAGATATCCCAGTCGATCGTAAGTATAAAATTTATTTATTTTAAAAAGATAGCCAAGAAATGTTAGCGTCGAGTACGCAAGATGTTACAAGGTCCCATAAAAAATCATATGTCATCAGTTGAGCATCAACAATAATTATCGTCCTATATACTAAAAACGAGATCTTACTTTAAAAAAACAACAGAGGTAATTGTTGAAAAAGTAGATAGGCTTATTATTGTGGGAACATAATATGAACATATAATCGTGTGTTGGTTACGAATAAAAATGCTAAGTGGAAGATGTGTGTAAATTTCACGGACTTAAACAAAGCATGTCTGAAGTATTACTTTCCACTGTCAATGTTTGACCAACTTGTAGATGCAACATCATGTAACAAAAGATATCATTTATGGATGTGTTCACACTTAATATATGACAAATATTAACTATATTGTGAGCTAATTAAAAAATAAACCAATGATTGATTTTAGACACAAAGTGTTGGCCTATGTTCGCACTCATCTTGCGACAAATGTCAATTATGTTGTGTGTTGAGTGCGAAATATGGCCCTTAGTCACATTTTATAGCTAATTTTTTAATACTACTAATATCATTACTCACTAATTACTACTTGAATCATTATTTAAAAACTTCAAATAACTTATTAATAGAGAAAACGGTTACAGTACACGTACGATCATATAGGAAAACATAACAAAAATAACGTTAATATAAGAACTGAACTTGAAAACAATGAGAAATTAGGAAAACATAATGAAAACAACAAAATGACATACATAGTTTATATGTTATATAATTCCACTTACATCCATTTTATCTTCTATGTCACTTTCTTCCATAAGTTGATCTATTTATATAACTTTCTCTCTGTGATATGGCTATTTACGCTATTCATTTATTTTTGGTTAATGTGTTGGTTACAACATTCTTGTACAACGCAAATGCATCTTGACATTCTTCATATCTAAGGTCGAAAACCTTATGTATTCTCACGGTCTTTAAATATTTTTATTTTTTTGTGTGGTCCTCCGAAGGTGTGAGGCTTATGGTAGATCGAAATTGTCTCTGGTGTAGAGGCATACAAATGCATCCTTATCTCATTCGTCATATTTTGGCATGGTTTTTTCTATTGCTTCAGCGAATTTCTTCATATATGAATATTTGACATAATTCCACAACCCTATTTATTTTTAGTTTTTGGGGTTGATTTTCATCACGAATGAAGCTTATATTTATTTCGTATCATTTAATTATAGCATAATCCACCAATACTAATCGAATCCCTAGATATTATAGATAAGGATATCGCAATTTAAGAAGGTTAATCATATAGCAACACTTGCTTGATAAGGATACCATAAAAAATAAGGACGAATGACTCGTCAATAATCGGTGTTATATGATTTATGTGATATTTTCTTATATTTAGATGTAATAAGTATAGTTAGATATTGATGGTTCCATAAATATCCGGATCCTGATCTTATTGCCAGATAATATTGTAATAAAGCGTAGAGAGAGAAACACGGGAATCTCGAATGCAAAAGTGGTAAAAAGTAATTATTAATAATAATTGTTCACATACCCCCATAAAGGAATCTTTCTTTATATAGTGGTGGAAGTGAGCCTTGTCCCATATGGGTGACCCATTTTATGATATTTCTACCTTTCTTTATTCTAACCCTACCCATTCTCTTATAATTTACAAGATAAGTCCCCATTCTTTCTTAATTCTATTATTCTTAATACAGACTATTATTACAAATATTATAACACCATTGTGTTATGTCGACTTATTAGGCCTGGACAATTTATGCTCTTATTAATAACCCCTCATTTCTTGTAAGAGAATGAGTGAGGATTATACTGCCAGCATTAGGGTCGGGCCTTCGCTGCTTTGATGTTTAAATATTCAGGATATCCATTTCTGATGCCCATTTGAATGATACTTTTTCAAACTATTTGCTCGAGATTGAAGAACCTATTTCCCAGAATAATTTATACTTTCAAAAGGACTGAAGATATTGTTTAGGCCATGTGCTTGTTGAGCCTTCTTATCTTGTTTATCTACATCGGGCCCATTGGCCTTGTTGAAAAATAGATCGCATCACGTCCTAACACGTGTCTTCTAACTATTGGATGCACGTTGCTTGTGACTCTTCAGAAAAATGCCTCTTGAACTACCCGAGGCTCTAATAATGGTATTAGCTCTCTAGCCCTACAAGTGTGTTAGACCATGATACGTGTCGCCCAATTGTTCGAGGGATATCAATTTGTACCTTCAAAAAACAACTTTTGGGCTTCCCGAGGCCTCGATCGACTGCTTTACATTAAAGTATTCGTTGACGAGGGGGTTTCCCTATAAATACCTCTCACAATTTCATTATTTATCCTCGTAGTATTTATTAAGAGAGAAATTAAGGATTTAAGCTCGGTCTTTCTAGAGAGATAAAGTCTACCGCCACATTTGCTTATGAAAAAACCAATAGCGAGCAAAAAACCTGAGCCAACTAAAAAAACTATTTTCAGTACATACGACCATTTTAACATCTCAAAAAGAGCTATCAAATATAAATCTGCGGGTGTAATTGATAATTCCCTGAAGATTTCTTCTTGTACCATACTATATGGTTCTTTTAACCCCAAACGACACCATTCTTCTCAACAAAATGTCCATAACTTGTCTTCGACCCCTTCTAATATTGCCTCAACTTGTCAGCTAGGATCGAATTCTTCCTCTGATAAAGGTCGATCTTCCCATATCGATCGATCCTCTTCCTTGACTCTAAAAACTTCACAAACCAGTAGTTCAATCCTTGGTTTTTAGCTATGGGATATTCTAGCGCCTCGTCATCATCTGACGCTCTTAAGAGGGTTCAACTGACTCCGACTACTATGGACATTTGCATTAGCCAAAGAACAGTTGCCAGAGTCAGGGGTGTGGCATAACACGATTCAAACTGAATACAAAAGAAAAAACTTAGGGATGTTGCTACTGGTGTTGCCGCTCAAAATCTAGGCAAGTTAATTTCTAATAATGATCGTATTGAAACCAACACCAAACAAGTGAGCCCTACTCCCGCCCCAAAGGAATTGTTCATCGCAAAAATGGATTTTCCAGCAAAAATAAAATAATATGGGACATCCCAAACTATCATGATGCAAAATCCAAAGAAAATCAACGCCTCTTCAAAGAAAACGACAAATTTAAAAGAAGCCTTGCCTTCCAAAATTATTAGAGCGGAAACTAGCGGTACCACTAAAAATTGTGTCGTTTATAAGTCAGTTACTACCGTCACCAGATTGATCGTAGCAAAAAAAACTTGCCAGCCAAGTCAAAACAAAAGGTTGTACCGAATGATGATAACGAGGATCATGCTCAAGTAGCCGACCGAACTCCTATTACTAATTATGTTGGTCTATCTAGCGTTGACCGGTTGTTGTGATCCACTGAGATGGGAAACAATCTGTTGCGGAGGGAGACAGTGTTGTTACTCTTGAGGCGGAAGAAGAACTTTTGCCTCCTGAAATCTTCCAAGTGTTAACCAGCTATCACAACGACCTCCATATGGCACACATTATCACCCTCTACAGCCAGACACATTAGAGCTGAAAGTTACTTGGGGCATTATGGACTGTGTAAACATCATTTTTCCTGCATCTGGGGACACACCTTGTCCACGAACAAAAGGAACTAGCAGTATTTTTCGATATCCTCAACTAGGGCATTAGATTTCCACTTGATCCCCACGTGTTAAGATGCTTTGAGATTCTTGAGCTCTGCCCGTCCCAGCTCATACCTAATATGTGGTTCACACTAATGTCATGTGTAATGATCTCGCGATTGTCAGGGATACCGATGCTCATGGAGGAGTTTGTAACGATGACAACAATTTAAAAATAGTAAATGATTTGTTAGCCAACAATTTAAAAATAGTAAATGATTTGTTGGAAGCCAACAGGGTTGGGAAATATCGGTTTATTTTCATCAGCGGGGCTTGGGAGAATGGTTGGGCTCACTCAAAGGAAAACCTGAGGTGACTTACCTACAAATGAGTCCAAGAAGATTCGTGTTTTATAGGACCCTTTTTCTTTTTCTTTTTTTTTAAATAGTTTTTTCTTCTCTAGCCCCTAAGGAAATATTGTAGGCTCTAAAAAAAAAAGAGCACCTAGAATTGGCCATGAAAACTTTTAAAGAGTTGAAGGATTGAGCAAAAAAGAACTGGGGTCGGGCTTTCCATCGCTGGTTCCAACCTGTAAACCTGATAAATAGCAATCGTTGGTGCTGCTCTAGCGATGACTTAACCGCTGAGAAGTTGAAGGTGCCGCCCAATCTTATTGACTTGGTGGATATTCTACAGTCCGTCGACGTCATTGTCATCTTACCTAAGCGCAATATATCTCCTAGTAAACGTGCCAAATCGGAGAAGTTGTCTGATCCTGATACGGAAAAAACTGGGCACGACTTAAAAAAACCTGAGCCAGAGAATGTAGTTGTAGAGGCGGTTGTTGTTGAGGCCACAATTACAGATACGGCTGACCCCGGTGTCCCGGTATTGCAAATAGTAGATCCTGAGCCTCTAATGGTGGAGGATGTGGAACCTAAAAAAATGGTCGTCTTCAACGACCATACTATTAGTTAAGGAATGCTCTTAAGTGATGTTGAGAAACAAAGAAAAATTCACAGAGAAAAAAAAAAGAAAATTGTGGCTGTCAAGGGTGGAAACAAAAAATCTCAAGTTGCTAAGAAGAAGAAATCCTAGGCTTCTGTTGTGCTAATATACAACCCACCCATGGTCAAGCAGGCTACGATACTGATTATGTTTGAATAGTAACAGGAAGGGTCCAAAGTGTTCGTGCCTGACGTGGATCAGAAAAAACAAAAAAAATAGATAAAGGGAGTCCTTCAAAAAACGACGCATAAACTGTGCAACTGGAAAGTGAACGAGGAACGACGGGTTTATGAAATCAAGCTTACAAAAATGATGGTGACTATGCCCGGCACTTGGTCAGGTCAGGACCCTCAAACACGGCCCCACCCCCTAAGAAAACTTTACCCTCTTCTTTAGATGCTACAAATATCGTGGCTGGATGCATAACACTTGAAGACTCGTTACCCGTAATTTCCCTCCCTGCAATATATGGTCTTAGCCACCGTGGATTGTCTGGAAATTCTTCGCCCTCGGGGTCCTTTCAACTCCAATGGTCGAACACAATTTCCACCGCATTGTATCATATGTTGGCTCTCATTGCGTTAAAGGGAAAAGAAAGTCGAGAAACTTGGCTATGAACTGTTAGTTGCTAAAAGTCGAATATTCGAGCTCAAATGACAGCTTAAGGAACAAACTCTACGCTCTATAGAATTTGAGTTAGACAATCGAGAGAGAGTTGATCGTGCCACTTCCTGGGCTAAATCGGCGGAGGCCAAACTCCAGAAACACCGAGAAAAAGATGAAGAATGGGAAAAATCAAGGGCCAAATATCTACAAGTCATCAGTACTCTGCGCTCCACTAAACTATTTGTTGAATAGGATCGGGACCATTAAGTTCGGGCATTGGCATGTCACAAAATTCAAACTCATTTTCATTGATTTCAAACAGTCAAGGCTATTTGTGAAGTCCGAATCAAAACAGAAGAAAAAAAGTATCGAAGAAAACAATAAGTATGTTGCAAAGTGTGTCAAAACCATGGAGGACAAGTCGTCGACGCCAAAGGTGTTTTAGTTATGAATCTCCACCACCAATTTCCACACCTGTCTCTTGGGTCGATGTAGTTGGATGATCCTAAAAAATACCGTCGCGAAGGGCTTGTTTGTAAGGATGATAGTGACGAAAGGGAAGATGCTGAATTTTTCAGAAAAAAGAATTAAGTTTTAATTCGGTTTAATTTTATTTCATCGCATATTGGTAGCAATTGTTGTTGTATTTTTTGTACCCCGACCCTTATGGTTGTGTAACTCTGTTGTATTTTCTAGTATCCCGACCCTTGTATTCGCGTAACTTTGGTCTTTTGATGAATGTACCTTGTGTTAGTTTTAATATTTTCTTTCTTTTAGTCGAAAGTGATCGGTTTCCGACACCAAGATGAAAATTGTTAAACAAACTTACAAGTCAAAAATATGTGAATAGTATGGATCAACTTACGTTGAAAAACCCTTAAGGTTCGAACAAAAAAATAATATAGATCAACCAATGTTGAAAAACCCTTACGGTTCGAATAAGTAAAATAATGTTGATCAACCAATGTTGAAAAAACCCTTAAGGTTCGAATAAGTAAAATAATGTTGATCAAGCGATGTTGAAAAACCCTTAAGGTTCGAATAAGTAAAATAATGTTCATCAACCAATGTTGAATTAATAAAGGCATCATTTTATATTAACATATCAGGTTTTATAGACATCTCGTTAAAACTTTCTTGTGCCACCATGGTAGGAAAGAGTGTGTCCTTAATCAATATTGTTTACAATTACATATACGAAATACGAATATTCAAAATTACTCTAAGTACAACTTGAGTTGTTCGATATTCCAAGGAAGTCATAAGTGTCGGTTATCTTTATCCGTTAGCCGATAGGTGCCCAGCTTTATCCTCTCTACCACGTGATAAAGGCCTTCCCATTATGAGCCAACTTCCCGAGGATCTTTTCTTTGGTATGTAGGAATACCTTCCTCAAGACCTTGTCGACCTTAAATTCCTTTCTTCGAAATTTTGACGCTTCTCTGCTTTGCATTAGGGTCTAGTAATGTAATGAATTCAAATGAGAATGACTGCATTTTTCCTCAATCAAATCGAGGGTAACACGTCGACCCTCATTGTTACCGTTTGTTAAATAATGTTCGATCCCATATGTTGGGAACATAGTTTCTGAGGGAGTCACCGCATCCATTCCATATACCAAAGCGTAAGGCGACTCTTGAGTAGTGGTTCAAATGGTAGTTTGATATGCCCATAGGACCTTTGGTTAGTAATTTGATCATTTCCTTGCTTTTCCATCCAGATTTTTCTTGAGACCATCGATAATTTTTATGTTTGTTACTTCAACCTGACTGTTTGCTTGCGGGTGGAACAGTGTTGAAAAACTATTGTTGGATTCTACCAAATGAACAAAAGTCTATCACTTTATTGTTATCAAACCGCGGGTCATGTCTATAGTTAACCTCCTCGGGATGCAAAAACGATAACAAATATTCGACCAAATGAACTTGATTAAGTCTTTGGCCTTCGTCCCATACAGAGGTTTGGTTGCGACCCATTTAGAGAAGTATTACACAATGACCAATATTGTCTGCCTTCCCCCGCCATCGAAAGTGGCCCTACCAAATCAATCGCTCATCGATCAAATGGTAACCTATCGGAAACGGACTTAAGCATGTGAATCGAGTTCACAAATCTCTGACAGGTATCAGACCTCTAAATAACCTCTTCAGCCCGACTGTAAAACTCTTCTAATCAAATTCTTAAAACCACAATGCGCCGACCCTTCTGCATCATGAAGCTCGGATACCATTTGTGACTCGTTGCGCCGAAGATATCTCAAAAAGGGTTTTATCAACAATTTTTTGTAAATCACGCCCCTTAGAAATGCGAAACTGTAGGCCTTAAAAAGTACCTTCATTGTCAAAGCTTTATCCGCGGACAAAACTTTATTCATCAAAACATTTCGAACATCATACTTCTAGTCTATGGTGTTAATCGTTGAAATTTGGCAGCCTATCTCTAGTTGGTTGTCTAGCTCGGACCTTCTGATTATTAATGGGTCTCCCTACATTAGGACCCACGGGTAGTCCCCAATGTATGCCATGGTTGCTAGCAAATCAGTAATTACATTTTCTATTCTATGAACATCTTCATACGTAACCTTTTCAAGAATTGTAGCCAAAACCCTCAGTGCTACCAACTATTGAACCAGATGCTCATTTCTTGCCTCAGAGTGTCCAGTAGTATGATTAACCAGCAATTGGGAGTCGTTTACTAACCGAACGTGCTTGGCCCCGTCGATCTACGTGAGTCTCAAACCTGCTAATGCTGCCTCATACTCAGCTTCATTATTCGAAGCTGCAAAATCTAATTGTATAACTTGATGCATAGTTATGTGCAAAGGCACTCTTGCTCCACATCCTCTAATGTTATACCCCCATCTGCTCAGATCATCCATTGGGTGGGCTCCTGTACCAGTTCAGCCTCTTTTTTTTATTTTTCCTTTCTCCGGTCAAATAAAAAAATTGCCAAATCCTGACCCTTAATGGTCGTTCTTGGTTCAAACTCGATGTCAAAATTTCCTAATTCAACAGATCATTTGGTCATTCGACCCAAAACAGTGGGACGTTGTACCATATTTTTTAAAGGGAGTGAGGTTCTAACTATGATGGAATGAGCTTGGAAATAAGTTCTCATTTTTCTGACTGCGGTTACCAATGCTAGGGCTAGCTTTTCTAGTTTCTAGTACCTTTTTTCACCGTCCAACAAACTCTTTCTTACATAGTAAACTGTCCTAGAGATCTGATGTGCCTCCAAACAAGTGTTGCGTTAACTGCATTACCAGACACCCGAATGTACAAAAACATACTTTCCTTGGAAAAGGCTTGGTTAGTATGGCGGGGGACGACAAAATACTCTTTCAAGCCGAGGAAGGCCTTTGTACATGCTGGGGTCCAATTGAACTCCTTGGATTATCTTAAAACGTGAAAAAATGGTGCACATTTGTCAGAGGATCGAGATATAAACTTGTTCAAATCCGTTAAACTCCCAGACAAAATTTGGACTTCCTTGATAATTGTTGGCGGGGACATAGTACTTAAAGTGCTTAGTTGAATTAGATTATCCTCTATTCCTCTTGCACTGATCATGTACCCCAAGAATTTCTCGGACATAACCCCAATGCATAACTTTATACCAATGCATTCTTTAGACCGAACGACATAACTTTATACTAATGTATATCTCTCCTAGTTATGAATGATGTATTGTCCTGGTCCATTGGGTCTAATCTTATTTGGTTATATTCAACGTAATCGTCCATGAAAGATAGTAATTTGTTTCTCGACGTCGAATCCACCAGTTGGACAATTCTTGGTATTGGGAAAGCATCTTTATGGCATGCCCTGTTGAGGTCGGTGAAGTCCACTCACATTCTCCACTTTCCATTGTTCTTTTTTAAGAGGACGGGATTAGTCGTCTATAACGGGTATTGGAATTCATGTATATGCCCGACCTTTGTTAATCTATCCATCTCGGTATTGGTAGCCTCTACTTTCTCTTGAGAAAAATATCACCGCTTTTGAATGACTGGACGAACGTTTTGTCGTATGGCCAGACTATGACAAATTACACTATCGCGGACCTCTGTCACATCCTCTGAACACCAGGGGAATAAATACAACCTTTTATCTAGGATATAAATCAACTTTTCCCAAACCGCAAAAGACAAGTTCGTTCCAATTTCCAAAACTTTCCCTCTGGTTAACTCATAATTCTTTCGTAAGTAATAATCTGGTGGTCTTCCTAGGGTCATCTACGGGTACCAAACCTGAAGTTGACCCTTCTAACAATTAATCTTTCACTTACTTCATTTTCCTAGTGGTTTTTTATGCTAGAGTCGCTCGGTAGCATTCCTTAACCGTTGTTTGGCTGCTTTGAATCGTGCCCACGTTATTACCAATCACATAATTTAGACATTGGTGTATCGTAGACACCAATGCATGCATTCTAGAAAGCCGAGGTCTACAAAAGATAACATTATACGAGGTCGACGCATCCACCACTCATTCAAACTCTCCAACTACTACGGTCTTAGCTCTTATAAAACCCACTATGGTCTGTTTTGATCTCAAAATAGCCGGGGGGTTTTGAATTTTGCGTACGTTATCATGAAAATAATGTTGGTTGAGCTCTCCATATCAATCAAAACTCTATGTACCTTATCAACAACGATTGTGGCCACAGTTACCAATGTATCTTCGTGTGGTCCGGTGATGTCTCTCATATCATCGCCATCAAAACATAGTATAGGTGGGGCGACGCTCATGCTTCTAACTATGTAGCTACGCTCAAAATGGGTCTCGTTCATGAGAAATTGGTGATTCCTGCTATAGACTCGCCTCCAAAGATAGTTAGCGACTCAAAAAATCTACACAAGTCACTAACATTTCCTTTACTCTAGGGAATTATTTCTTCCACAAAATTAATTATATTCCGATCCTCGTCGGGGTCTAAATACTTTGTGGATACGTCAAATAAGTCGGTAATCTCATAAATGAACATCGTAATTTTCTGATTTGGTATCATCATGATATCTTTAACCCCGACATTTTGCTGAGCTTGCTTCTTCACAAATACCGTTAACTTTCAATTCTTAATTAGTGTCTGAATTTCATTCTTTAACGTAATACAGTCCTTCATATCATGCCCCACATATTCATGATATTTGTAGTAACAGTTGTTAAGATTTTCTCAAGGGATTTTGATATGGAAAGGTTTTCAAAAATGGACGGCACACACTCAGTTAATTCAGCAAAATAAATGGGTCGAACCCACTTCTTTTGAATGGGACAGGTTGTGGCTTGAGCACTTATTATCTAATGCTTTTGGCTGAAATTGCTCTGCCTCCGAGTCAGTGCTAACTGGTTGAGGCTACGGGATGGAAGCCGGATTCTGCCGGTATAGCACGACGGTTGCATGCGCGCTTTGCTGTAACTGAGCCACCACTTCGGATACTTCAGTTTCCTCAATCAAAATTCGCTTTTCCACTTAAGCTAATAGAGCCGCAAAAGTAAAATCTTGTTTTTTGTCACAACCTCCTTCATAGGACCGGGCAAAATACCTAATCTAAAACACATCAAAGCGACACTTTCTAGGCAATGGTCCAAATCGGTTTTGGTGTCCACATAGCGTTGAGTGTAGTCCCTCAAGCTTTCTATAATCTTCTGTCTATATTTGATAATCATATCTCTATTTGCTAGGAATTTTTTCCTCCCCACAAACTGGTGTCTAAACATCACCCAGAACATATCAAAAACTATTATGCAACCTTGTGGCAATCGATTATACCACTTTGAAGCGTGGTCTTTGAATATTTGTGAGAATGTACGACAAAGAAATTTGTAATCATTTTCAAAGTTCAGCATGAAGTTTTTGAACAACTCTAAATGGTTATCCAAGTCCTTCATCCCATCTTATTTTTCAAGACGGGAAATGACGAACCGCTTGGGCAGATACCTCTACAAGGATTTCACTGGAAAGCAAAGATGACCTCCAGTTATGCCCGATCCTGATAGCTCTACTTCCAAGAACTTCTACAGGGGTTGCGTACAGTCCCTCATCATTTGGGTTAGTAAATTGACTAATGATACTGTATCCATGAGTCTGACTGCCGGATAGGAACTCGACGTGGGGAGCGGTGGTCTATTCTTTGCTATTGACCATGCTTTCCCTGTATTTATCCACGGAAGCATAAGTTTTTTTATTGATGTTGTTCTCGTTGTGTTTCAACATTATCGACCGATGAGACATGTAGCGTTGGATCCCTTATTTCTTTAAAATACTTTTCTCCTTTTTATGGCGTCGGTATTCACGGTTTGAGGATGATGATTCATTTGAATCATAATCGGAGGAATCACTATGCTCTCGTGTATGCCGGCACTCGATCTTCCTATCCTTCCTTAACAACCCATTACTCTGTCGCCGCAACCGGGCTCGACCCTGACCGAGGTCTTCCTCTTCTCGACCCTGAATGTGCTTTTCTTCTCTATCGCTGTCAGGTGATCGGTCTCTATGACCTCCCGACCTATTTCGTTTGTCAGTTATAGCTGCTTCTTTCTCAGTATTGAGCTTAGTTATATCGTCCAAAAGTTGTTGCTTAGTCATAATAAGGGACCGTTTACTCTGCCCATGTCCATATTGATCGTGATCTTGATGTTGTTCTTGAATTGACGGTCTTCGAAATAAAATATAATTCCGCCAACGTCCAAACCCCTTGTTCTACCTTCTATGGTATCTGTGTTTATCTCTCTTTAATTCGTGATTCGGGAGAACTCGTCTCCGGGTATCACTTCAGTTTTCTACATACGACACCAATGATGGTTCCATATTTATATGAAACTGATCTTACTGCCAGATAGTATCGTAATATAGCGTTGAGAGAGAAACATGTGATTCTAGATAGAGAAAGTGGTAAAAGTAGTTATTAACAATAATTGTTCATTTACCCCCATAAAGAGAATCTTTCTTTATATAGTGGTGGCAGTGGTTCATGTCCCACATGGGTGACCCACTTTATCATTTTCCTAACATTTATTTATTCTAACTCTACTCATTCATTTATTATTGACAAGATAAGTCCTCCTTCTTTCTTAATCTATTATTCTTATTACAAACAATTATTACAATATTATAACATCATTGTGCTATGTTGATCCGATTAGGCCTGGATAATTTAAACCCTTATCAGATATTACTAGATCTACACCATTAATATGATACGTTACTTATTGGAAAAATATACAAATTTAATCACGATTAAAACATAGTGCAAACATTACATAATTAAGTTGGAAATGAAAATGACATTATCAAAGATTACATAATTAAGTTCAAAAATAAGTTGGCATAATCAAACATTACATAATTAAAAAAGTTCAAAAACAAAATTAGAAATATAATATATCTGGTATGATAAAGAACCACACATCTTTAGTCAAATCCATCATTTTTTTATTCGTCATACAAAAACAATGACTATATTTGTAAATATTTTTAAGTCTTTAATAGTATAAAATCTGTCATGCACTTTCTTGTTCAATATGATGGTATGTCCAAACTGTGTGTATTTTTTGTATCGGTCCATCTAGATCCATACGAGCTTAAAAAACTAATGTACGAATTAATGAAACATGATAAACATAATATAACATAAAGTAATTTATTAACTTACTTTAATGAAGTGGAAATTATGCATGTAAATAATTTCAATCTCTTTGATAGGTATCGAATACGGTGGGAACCACATAATGGTTGTCTGAGAGTAAAATGGTGCATCACACATTGATATCAAGTGGCTATAAGTAAGGTGATATAGGATAATGTCATCCAATAATGTTTATCCATCGAATGAACCAAGCTAACCCATACAGAGTCTATTCGTATATCATATACGTCCAAACAAAATTGATTGTTCTCATTTAAATAGACAATCAAATATTATCTCACGGATGGCAAATTTGTCTTGACACCATAAATCACTTTAGATACATTCCAATAATCATAATATTCGTCTAACGCACTGTCTTTTACGTGAGAAATAAAGGGATGTAGAAATTTGGTGATGTTATTCGCGTACAACAAATCATCTTCAACATATTAGGGTTTTGTAACTTTTCGTTTAAGAGCGTGTTTTTTGTGGGAAATTTAAGTACCGCGAATGGGTTATGTTTTGATGATTTTGTGCTACATGTTGTACTTGATGTACTAGAACTCTCTATTTCCTCTATGACATGCTCAAAATAATATTTTTTTCGCTTAGTCAATCGGTACCGCATGACTCATTTTGGGATTAAGGATTTGCTTCAACGTATTTATAATATAATCTTGAATTTATGGTTTGTAACCTCATATAGAAGTGTCTATTATTCCTTTTTCTGTTAGATTATTTTTTGACGTAGTTTTTTTTAGGGGTGATGTTTAATGCTCTCCAAAATGCATCGTATTCACCCTTTGGAATGGGTCTATATACACTATCCATCATGACTATTTCACATGCAAAATAAAATACGATGATAACATTCAAACATATCTTATTGAAAACCCACATGAGATCGTCAAAGTACCAGCTATTGGAGTTGGTCCAATATCACGCTAAAAAATAAGGGAACTCCGCAGAGAGTTGAAACGATATAGAGAACCTTATAAGTCGAATGGAGCATAAGCTAACTTATAGTTTAACTACTGCAAAATAAATTTCTTTAGTTGGAGCAAACAATATGAGAAATTTGATTCAAATTTCAACAATAATAATTCAAGATAATATTGTTAAATGTTAATGGTCAAAAATCTTCTTTAAGTCATTTTAGCAATATCAGCTCATTTCGTCAAGGCCCAGATGAAGAGATCTTTTAAATGACATAAAAGTAAATAAATTCAAAATTCAAGGGGAGCCATCTTATTTTTATTCTCAAATAGTTACTTTTTAAGTATTTAAACTCATTTAATTTTGCTTTAAATAGTCAATAAGAATTATTTTGTATCTTTCATCCAAGAGTTAGTTTTTTAGTCTTTAAAATCATTTAATTTTCTTCTAAAAACGTCAAAGAGAATTATTTAATTTTTATTATTGACATTTATTTGTATGGTTATAAATAAATCTCTAGAGTCTTTGTAATGTTCAAATTCGATAAAGTTAATAAATATCAATGAAAAAATAAGCTTTACTCAAAATATTTGTCCGAGATAAATCTATCTCAAACTATTCTTGTGAGAAACAAGTTTAGTTCTCCTTATGAAAGACTTTACATCTCTTTTTTGGCACAACTGGACCATTCTCTATCTATCATCACCTTTCATTTTATTTTATTTGTGAGTGTTTTCCAAACACCAACGAGTCAAACCAACACTTCATCTACCGCTACATGCATCTTTTTATTTTGTTCAAATTGTGAGTGTTCTCTGAACAACAACTTCTACATCCAAATCGTTTATGTACCTACATCACAACTCGTGTACTTTACTAACAACACGGTCACATGTTACCCGAACGATGTTTATATCATTAGCCCAGACTTGGTAATGAACCTCTAACTCAATAACATAAAAAATATTAAACATATATTTAATAATAATCTTACTTCTCTCGGATGATTTTTAAAAATATTTGAATGTTAAAAATCAAGAAGTACATCAAATTTATCACATGAAAGTTCCAAGTTCAACAGACTTGAATCGATTTAGTGTTTAGGTTCTCGTGGCACTCTGGGTCCTATAAAATGACTATGTATTATATTATAACATTGCATTTTAAAAAATTTAATTTAATTATTGAAAATAACTTACCAATTTTTTGTTATGCTACCCAAATTTTAAATATTATTGGCCAAATAATTAAGAAATAACCAATATTTGTCTCATACTACAAGAATATTTGTAATTTGAAAGGTCAACAACCAAACCAAGACGGATTCAGATTATATTTTATTTAAATAATTGAGAAGATGACCGACCCATCCATAAATAACATAGTTCAATTTTGGTCTTAAGATTATTATCAATATGAGAACACAATTTAGTATTCAACCCAAACAATTTTTGTAACGTTATGATACATGAGTCATAAGAAAAATATTGATTTTGTTAAGTAACTCCAAAAAGAAGAAGACTACTAAACTCTTTAGTTTAATGATTAAAGGACTAAGTTTGACTAAACATCATATAACTATATTGTTTACCTCTAAAATATGCACATTCATATTTTTTATGAGGAACGTTTTTCATTTATATAACAAAGTTTTGGCCAACTTTTGTAATAAATTCGTGTATATATGTATTGCATAGACTTTACTAAGCGCATAAACATATTGTTTTAGTTTTAAAGAAATTTTTATCCTAAACTTACTAAGTGTGTGTCTCAACGCATGATTCAGGTCTCCAATAATATAATAAAGACAATATACATGGTAGAAATAAGGAAGAATCATTCAGATATAAATCAATCATATCTAAATGAGATTTTACTATCAAATAAATGAGGCTTTAATAAATCCATGAATCGTAGCCAATTCTACATATCTTTGGTCCCAACAAATACCAAACGCTACAAACATACCTAGATAAATTAGTTATAAAAGGATTATGTTTCATAAGTGATAGACATTGGTTCTTGTAAATGATATTTTCACAACTAAAACATACTAGTTTTCACAAATATTTAGTTTTGAAAATGAAAATATATTATTTTTCACAAGTTAGGATAATTATTTTTCACAAGTAACAAAAAGTTTTTATTTTTCTAGTTAATAACATATAATATTAATACAAAAGATAAAAATACATAAAATACCATTATTATAATTTTTAGCTATATCAAACACCTTTACATGTGCGAGTTAAGAATGTTTCATCTATTAAAAACATGGGATGACAAGAATAAACAAATTATACAAACATTCTATAAGCTAAAATACAGCGATTTAAATAAATGATTTTTTTATCATACTCGAACAAAAAACTACTTGTGATACCAAAAAAATTTAATGTTTTAAAATACCCTTTTAACATTCTTAAAACTAGAACTATCTTCATAAACCTATTTTCTAGCTTTCTTTAGAGCTAACCGTATAAATTGATAAGAAATATCTAAACCATAATCAGATTGAAAATTGATTATATTTGTTTTACAGTATCATCATGTCTCGATCTAATACCATCACATATCACAATCATAATCAAATTGGATAACAAATATTTTTTTGTTTTAATAAAAATAACCTATAATCACATTTAGGATTGCCTGTTTATTTTTTAATAACTATAAATCCATTCGAAGTAGCACCCATTTCAAAAAAATGGTCTACAACAAAACAAGATTGTATGGACATCATTTAATAAAAATAACCTATGATAACCTGTGATCACATTTATAAATCCATTTAGGATTGCATGGACATCATTTAATTTTGATCATCAAACAATAAGAAAAACAAATTTTCTCGTATTATGCAAGTATTAAACGCAAAAAAACATGTTCTACAACAAAACAAGATAAAGAAAAACTAAACGAAGTAGCACCCATTTCAAAAAAACAATTCCAACACCTTGAATCATTTCTTATGACAAAAAAACCTCGTACTAGAAGTAGTTTACCCACTTCGTACATTATCATATACTATAAACACATTATCCCTAACTAATACTCGATCTAGAACATATCAATAATATCAATTGCAATAGTTCAAACTTGTATATGATCAACCAATTCTAGCATGAACGTAAAATCATTATTATTAAAAACAATTCTTAAAAAACACCACAAGAATAATTATATCTAAAGCATCCCTTAACCAGCCAATATCTTTACGTAATGAAAATTGCATCATACTTCTAACATTTTAAAAGACATTAATTAGACGAATTGCAACTTTATCATTTTGATTTTGAAATAATCAACACATCTGAAGATATTACATATTTACAAAACTCATAAACAAAAATAATCTAAATTTGACTTATTTTTCACAACTAAATAAACCTAATTTTTGCAACTAGAGTTTATTTCACAAACAAAATGTTTCACAATTAAATAAGCCGACTTTTGGTGATTAGGCACGGTCTCACAAACAAATTTGTTTTCACAACTATATAAGCCTAGTTTTCACAAGCATTGATTTTCACAACTAAAAGAACACGGTTTCGAAAGCACATAAAAATATATTGTTATGGTCAGTCCAAAGTCCCCACATCTATTAAACATAGAAATGATCAATGTTATATAAGTAAAAATATATCTCAACTACTATGAGGCATTTCGAAATGGACCAAAAGCAAATATGTGCGGGACCTTCAAAGCCAAAGCGGACAATATCATACTAGGGTGTGGAGATCGAGTTGTTCATATTAATGTACAGAAGCGGAATATGTGGTACCCATATTTCTAACAAATGTATCAGAGCTCCATGCCGAGACGGAACGCGATGTGGGTGAACTTTTGGGATTTTAGAATAGGCTGAACCATGAGTCATAGCCAAGATGAATAATATAATTATAGATCAGTAGTCTGGCCTAGTTTGGAGTGCATGTGGCTCATCAAGCGATGTAACTTGATCATAGTGTATAAACTAAAATATAAACCTAACCATATAAAAATTGTATTTAAAGTGATTGAAAATAAATTAAAACACATATTTAGAATTTTATCTTTTATCGGGTAAACAATCAATAGAGAATACTTACTATTTTTTGGAAACAAAAATAATTATAGAAATAAAAAGCTCAATAAAAAAATACACATAAAATAGTTGATAATTTTAATATATAATAACGTGTTTTGAAAGTACCTAATACTAAATAATATTTTTTTTATTTTGCAATTTAATGTTTAGTTTATATCAACGATTTTCTTAATAATTATTAGAAAATAGATTTGATTTTAAATATTTATCTCACTTTATCCAAATCAATATGTACGAATATTTAAAAATTGAATTGCTTTTGAATTGGGTCGAAGATGGGACAATTGTTGTTAGGAAAACCTGATCTAAAATGTTTATATGTTGCTCTGTATACTAATATATATGAACGTGACATTTTCTAATTGTAAAACCTGATTTTAAGATGTTTAATATTGTTTTTTGGACATGTCCTAATCCAAATTCAGAAGAACTATAAAATATAACTGTATCTCGACAGGACCTTAAAAATGATGATTTACTTATTAATCTGATTTTATAACCTTAACAAGAAAATCTAAATAAAATATACTAACGAAATTAATAGTATTCGAACAGGCTTGGAACTTAACAAAATTAAGGGAGACTTATTATATAGGATGCATTACTCAAAGTGTTAGGTGTGACCAAAAGTTTCACATCCCACATCGGTTAAACATGGGAAGAAAGATCAGTATATAAGTTAAGAATACATCTCCACTTATATACAAAAGTGGAATATACTAACCCAATATTTTCTACACAAAACTTCATCTGGTATATATAGTGATTTTAAAATGGGTCTAACTTTTTTTTCCCTTCTCTTAATTCTCTACCTACTTCATCAACTCCTGACTCTGATATCGACACTTACATTCGACGACGATAACTCCGACAAAGTCTCCGATTATGTTTTTCTTCGAAAAATCAGTTTGATTCTATCATATTTCAGAAACCTAAGGTTCCATTGCAATAGATTTTTCGATTTTTTCAGTTAGTTTAGTAATAATCTACATTTTATATATATAAGTTTTGTGTGATTAATATATGTTTTGAGTGGTAAATATTTGTTATTACTTTAGTTATACCTGTTTTCAGTCCAATCATTAGTCAGTCATACGGCTTATTCGTGTCTCGCTAAAGCGAGACAAGAGACATTCATACTAACTGCATAAACGCCCACAAATTTTGTATCGAAATAGCCTTACTATTGTTACTTCAAATCAAACCTGCTTTTCTTACATTTGTATAGGTTTCACAGCTATCATTTGGCCATAATTGCAGGTTTGTATAGGTTTCACATCTATCAGTGTATATTGGTTATAGATTAACATAGGTGTCGCATCTATATGTGTGTCAGTGCTTATAAATTAACATAGGTTTCGCATCTAACAATTTACGACATGTGTTAATATTTTCAAAGGTTGCGCATTTATCACTTATACAATGGTTTCAAATTTACATACGTTTCCATCTATCACTTATCTAACTTTCAATGATTTCACATCTATCATAGCTGATCTATTTTTCTCATTCATTTCTTTTAACGGGGAAAATGGCTGTAAAAACATGTTATTACAGGTCATGCCTCTTTGCACTGATAAAATAGAGGCAAGAGACAAAACTGAGGCCAGAACATATAGAATCAGGAAAAAACATCTTCTTATTCAATTTTAAAGGCAGTGTATGATCTTAGAATGAAGAAGAGTCCTTACAAAAAGCAATGGGATGTAATTGAAGAGATAGTAAAGACATATGATGACGAAAATAAAGCATTCAAATTGGTCCAAAAGTGTATACGGCTTACAACCTATGACATAAAGATCATCTTTGGTTTTAAACATGGAAACCAATTATGTCACTACAAGCCAAACATTTTGAACCAAATTTTTTCTGAATTAGAAGACGAAGAACAATCAAGGATAAGAAATAAATATTTTTCTGATAAGAAATCAAGAAAAATTAATCAAAGTCGGGCAAGACCAATCACTAACAAAATGATAAAGATATGCAATTCCAACTTTTCTTATATTATTGCACTGGTTTCACATTGGATAGGTTTCAAATTTGCATAGGTTTCTCATCTACTACTTCTGCTTTAGTTTAACATTTGCATAAGGTTTTGCATCTAGCATTTTTACTCTACTTTCACATCTGGATAGGTTTTGCATCTACCAATATTAATAAAATTTCACATCTAACATTTTAGCATTTACATAGGTTCCGCAACATGTTTTTGAACAAGTAAACCTCAACGAAGATTATGGTCTGCATTGGGGTACGCATCAAGACTCGGCTGCAAGAGATTCTAATGATAGCGAAAATGTAAAAGACCAGTACATTGTTCAACCACGTCCAAAAGTTACAAGAACTAAAAAGACTGCAACACGAAGAAGAAAACCAGTAAAGAAAGTGGAAAGAAAACTTTACCAATAGAAACTAGTACTCTGAACAAACAGAAGATGGTACAGACCGGACGTGCTCCTATTGCAAGAAAGGAAAATTCATATCGCAGATTCTTAGGAATATAAGGAGACCTGAAAAGAAAATAAAAAATAAGTCTTCAATCAACATTGTTGACAGAACGTACCATCTCACAACAAAAACACAATGTTGAAAAAATTATTGGCTAAAAATCTCGTTTTTTATTATATTTACTATAAGTTTCGCATCTAGAATCCATAATGTCATAATACGTTTCGCATCCATCATATTATTTGTACACATCTATCATATTTAATAAAGGTTGCGCAATTATCATTTAATTTACGTTTCACATCTATCATTTCTATTTGGGTTTTGCATCTATCATTTTAATTCACATTTCATATCTATCGTGTCTATTAAAAATTTCGTGACTATCATTTTAGTTCGCGTTTCACATCTAACATATCTATTAACGTTCCGCAACTATCATTTCAATTCACGTTTCACATCTATCATATTTATTAAGGTTCCACAACTATTAATTTAATTCACGTTTCACATCTATCATATATATTAAAATTCCGCAAATATCATTTAAAACACGTTTCACATGTATCATGCCTATTAAGGTTACGTATCTATCATGAATAATCTCATAAGGTTTCGCATCTATCATGTTTATTTACGTTTCATATCTATCATATTTGTTAACGTTGCGTATCTATCATCCATAATCTTATATAAAAGGTTCTGTATCTTTGACATAAATTATTGGTAGAGAATTAACAAAATATCCCCAGCCCTAGCCCCGACCTTAGCCACAATACCAGCCTTAGCCTCATCCCTACCCAAAGCACCAGGAGAACCTGTCTCTAGCCAAAACTTTGACTTATCAGCAGTTGAAAAAATTGAATAAAATGAACTAAAACGGAGAAGATTTCAAGAACAAGCTGATGAACTAATGAAGGCTAATGCAGAGATAGACATAGAGGTCGACATAGAGGTTGACCTACAAAAGACACTTGAACTTTCTATGTTGAAGCCAAACATAGAGGATGAAGTTAAAAAACAACTTCAAAAAAACAAAAACTTATGCAAGAAAGAAGAGATTGAATGATCAAGCCCAACACTTACAGAATAAAATCAGAAAAAAACAACATGCTTCTGTTATTGGTGTTTCTGTTGAAAACCCTGTTCTTAATGTCGAAAACCAATACACAACACCTAATACTGTAGTAGAAGACAAGGTTCCATCTGATGTTGTTGTTGTTGAAGATGATCATGTTGTTGGCATTGGGATTCATGTTACTGTTGTTATATTTAAGGGTATTATTGGTGTTGAAAAGGATCAAGTTACTCATGCTGATATTGGAGTTAAAAACCCTATTGTTGATGTTGATGTTGTTACATCTAAGGGTTTTGTTACTGTGGAAAATGAGCATGTTACTCCTGTTGAATTTGAGGTTGAAAAGCAAGATGACCCCCCTGTTAATGTTTATGTTGTTACTTCTAGTAGTATTGTTACTGTGGAAAATAAGCATGTTACTCCTATTGAAGTTAGGTTTGAAAATCAAGATAATTCCATGTTGATGTTGATCTTGTTACATCTAAGGTTGATGTTGAAGAGAAAAATGTTACTTCTGTTTATGTTGGGATTAAAACCAAAAATGATACACATGTTGATGGTGTTGTTATGAAATAACAGAATTTAGATATTGCTAGTGTTGTACAGGTTGTTCAGGAAGAATAGGATCCATATATTGTTGTTGTTGTTTAGGCTGTTATGGTAGAACAAAATACATATATTGATGATGGTGTAGAGGTTATTATGGAAGAACATTTTGAAGATACTAATATTGTTGTACATGTCGCTAAAGAATCTGTTGCTGAAGTATCTGAAGTGACCAAGAATGTTGTTGAAGTATCTGAAGTGATCAAGAATGTTTCTGTGGACAAAGATGTGATATAGATAACCCAAAATTAACAAAACCTGTTTTAAAAAACCTATGTATTTGAAGATATATTTTGTTGTATGTTATCTTCTTCTTTTTGCTTAAATACTAAAATATTATCAGTATTTATATATTTAATGTGTGTATCATATACTTGTATGTTGGTTTGTATAATAAAAAGTTTCACATCTATCGATAAAACATGGTTTCGTATCTATCATGCAGTATGCATCATATTTACCCTTGTTTCATAACTATTATTTTTACACATATTTCGCATCTAATGTGCATATTTTTTTATAAAGGACCATGTCTTTGAAGTCAAATAAATCGAAAGCTCCATAAGTTAGTGACTTAGATCCAACAATTGAGAATGAAATTATAAGAATTAAAATTAATATACAAAAGAGACAAGTAAGTGAATTACATTTCCTTTATTCTCTAAACTTGCACTATTTTCACATCTATCATATTTGAATTGTATTCGCATATATCATATATTCATTTGTTTAGCATCAAACATAGTTTCACTGGTTTCTCATTTATCGTAATTGTACATGTTTCTCATTTATTAATTTGCTTGGGTTTTGCATTTATCTTAGTTTCACTGGATATATATTTTGTAGTGTCTCGCATCTATCATATTTATTTTGGCTCCGCATCTCACGTAGTTTCCTTCGTTTCTGATCTATTATAGTTCTGAACGTTTCATATCTCTCTCATCTTATAGTTTCACTGGTTTGGCATTTTTGCAGAAAGAGTTGGATGAAGGGCCTTCATTTGAACTAAATTTGGATCCTTCTCAACATAAAATCTCTAAAGAACTACATAACATGGAAACTAACAGAAAATAATGGTCATTTACAAACAAGTAACATATGCAATTGGCATACATGAATAATACAAATTAGAACTGATTGAAAAAAGAGAAAACAATCCTGATCCAACAGTATGGTCAGTTCCAAAGATAGCATGACTACTATTTTTGTTAGTACTATGATGGAGATAATAGACGAAGATGAAATCGAGTCTACGGTAAAACTTAAATTTACATTTATTTTATTTGCCTTGATTTTCATTACATATATAAACAAACTATTTGCTTCCACTTTTGACAACACTGGTAATTGACGGTTATATGTATATCCACCTTAAACAACACAATTTTCGAGTACATGTTGCTAAAAGTCCAGGAGAATTTATGTCAGTAACATACTTATCTAGAAATGTAATGGTAAGAATAATATACTTTTACAGCACATGTATTAATTAATAAACAAAAATGTTTCTAAATATTAATGCTTAAATATAGCTGATGTTAAACCAAAATATGGATGTTACACTATATATTGACGATAAGCTACGAGGCATCACATAAGGTTACATCTTTGTTTCGCTTCTAACAGAAGCCTGACCTGGGAATGTTAACCATTGGACATTATTGGTAATAGATGTCGAACATGAACAGCAGTAAATCTGAACTCAATACCAAAACGCCCATATCCAACAAGAGAAACTGCATAAACATTAGTAAGTGTCTCTTTTCTAATGTAATTTCATAACACATATATATATATATACATCATCTAATTTATCTGTATGTTTACTAAATTACAGATTGCATACCTCCAAAGCAAAACAAAATTATGAGCAGAAGCAACCATAAAGATATATTGTTCTGTAAAAATTCTTAAACAAAGATCTGGATCACTTGATTGTGGAGTAATGGTCTGCGATTACTTCAAAGATTATGTTTTGCATTGAAAAATTAAGTTTGATAAAACTTTTGACATTGCACAATTAAGAAGAGCATAAATATTTTACATGTTTCTTAATGAAACCAACACTAACAGATGTTGGGACGATATTTTGTAATATTTGTTGTAATTGTTTTTGTAATGTTTGTAATAAGTGTTTCTTGTACAGTTTGTCTACAATCAATATAACGTAACCAAAACAGAGATTAATAGTGTGTCTTTCGCATCTATCAAAAATATAATAGAACATCTCGCGTCTAGCTAATCATTTAAATAAAAAGTTTCGCATCTATCTTATCTTTTGTATGCCAGGTTTTTAATTATGTATAACATGTTTTGCATCTATTTAGTCATTATTTTCGTTAGGGATTGTTTCCCATCTTCTATTCAAATGCTTTTTCATTCAATTAATATTTAGATAATTTTTATATTTTTGTAATTAATGTAGTACACCAATCTCCCACCTATTTTGTCAAATCAAAAATTAAAATAGTAATTACGTTTGATTGGTTATTTACTTATATGATTTGACAAAAGTAGATACTCCTTATTACAATTCATTAACTGAAAACCTCACCAATAACAACCAAGATATTATTATTGTCAAAGCTTTTAAACTTTGTAGCTATCAAAAATGTAAATAGAGCACCTCGCATCTAGCATATCATTTGTCTCATTGTTTTGCATCTATCGGGAATATAAATAAAGAGTTTTGCATCTATCTTATCTTTTGTATACAAGGTTTGGCATCTATCTTTTATTCTGTATAACGTGTTTCACATCTATCTAGTCATTATTTTTATTAGGGATTGTTTCCCATCTTCTGTTCTAATTATTTTTCATTTAGTTATCATTTAGAGAAGTTTTGTATTTTTGTAATTAATGTAGTATACCAATCTCCCACTTATTTCGTTAAATCAAAATTTAAACTAGTAATTAGATTTGATTGGTTATTTACTTATATGACTTGACAAAAGTAAATACTCATGATTACATTGCATTAACTACAAAGCTCACCAATAACAACCAATATATTATTATTGTCAAAGTTTCTAAACTTTTCACCTTCTTAAACTTTTTAGCTACTCCTATAAAGTTCAGTTCATACTTTGAGCTATCATACACAACAAAAAATTGTTGTTTTGAAAAATGTCAAATCTAAATTATTCTTCAGATGATGATTTACTTTACAGTGATTTCAGTGAACCTATTCGGTCCCCTGAAACAACCAAAAACTGGAAACAAACCACAACAGAGGAATTCTCTTTATATTCCTCTAATGATGCTTACAGTTCATTTTTGATGAACCATATTCTGAATATGAATTTTATGTAGACCACAAGGATCCAAATGAGGATCTTATTTTTATCCTCTTAAAGAGAAAGAGGAAACATGACCATAAGTAAGATGAAGATGAAGAGTCTGAAGACAAATACTCGAAAGTCGAAGAAAAACATTCAGAAGAACAAGATTCAGAGGAAGATGATTCAAAGGAAGAGGACTCTGAAGATGACGAAGAAGACTCTGACTAAGGGTATGAGTAAGGGTCCCGTTTTACTTTTTTTTATTTACTAAGGGTATGAGCAAGTTTATGTTTTTTGCTTTTTGTTGACCATAATGTTTATCCATTTTAATGACTAAAAAAAGTTTGTATCTGAGTCTGACCAAGGAGACTCTGTTTTTGAAGTTTGGTTTAAACTTGTCTCTATTATATTGAACTTACCATGTATTTCCCATGTTTTATAATGAACTTAATCCTTTATTTATCTGTTTGTATGCATTTTTATTTATCTTTTTATTACTTTTAAACCCATCTATCAAAATCATGTATTTTAGTTATCATAGGTTTTGCATCTATCACCACCAAAAATATAGTTAGTTATGAGCTGGTTTAGAAACTATAAAATATGTATTTAGTAATCACAGGTTTCGCATCTATCATAATATTTGGTATTTTGTTATCCAAGGTTCTGCATCTATCAACCCCACTTATTTGATTTTTAATTGTTTCGCATCTATCATAAGCAAGTGAATTTCGTTATACAATGTTTCGCATCTAATAATATTAGTAAATTTGTTAATGTTTGTTTTCGCATCCATCTAATCCATCTATTTTGATTCTAAAAGGTTTCGAATCTACCAGGTCCATCTATAATAGAACGTTTTACATCTATCAAGTACATCTATAATAAAATGTTTCCAATCTATTTTTATTATGACAAAAAAATCAGAAAAACTAAAAGTATCAAAATTACATTGATCTTACGAAATGCCTACACATGTTCGTCTATTATGACCAGATTTACAACAATGAGAACACGTTATACATCGAATACTGAATTATCTTGTAGATATAATTCGTTTCTTCTTAGTTCATCCAACTCTCCTTTTTAAAACTGGAGGAAGTACATCTGGAGAAGTTGTTGAAGTAGATACTTGACCAAAATTAGTAAATGCAGTTATACCATATGAATATGTTGCTTTATAAGAGCTTACAAAATAGCATGGTTCAATATATTTCATAGGATCCGCATCTATATAAAATGATGCAGCTAAAGCATGAGAGCACGGGAAACAATCATGTTGGCACGCACCACAAGCACAAGTACGTACACTAAGATCAACAACTATAACAGGATTACAAAATATTTTATGAAAAAAAAGGAGTAGACGAATGAAATATCCATAGACGACCTTCTTCCACATTAGCTTTAAATTTTTTATCAAATTTAGGACATAAATCGATAGTCCAACGTTTAGCATCACAAAAACATCTCGAAATTTGACTCATTTGTAAAAGTCTAATCTTATCAATTAACTCTAGTATAGGCAAACCACAAAACTATTTTATTTTATTGTTAAAAGACTCAGTTGGACTAGATGTCATGGAACCATACCTATTGCCTTTGAAAAAATCAGAAGCATATTTGTTGGGAGGTAAATTATCACAAAAACTTTCAACCTTCCCACCTTCTTGTTTAAGAAATTCATCCATATATTGAATAAACAAATTCTGACTAGCAGCATATGCGCGTCTTTTAAACAGTTTAACCATAGTATCCTTAAATGTTGTTGAGGCACCAGTTAAACAATGCATCAAATTATTTAAAAGATGATAAAGACAATATCCATGATGGCAATCTGGAAATATAGCACATTCAACACTAACAATACATAAATGACGATCACTAATAAATGTGATTTGCCGATCTGTGAGGTTTCAACATCTCCAAAAACCATAACCAATTCGCAGTATCTTCAGCCGCAACAATACTAAATGCAACAGGGAAATGACTGCAGCAAATATATAGAAAATATATTATAGATGACTTATTAAAAAAGGTTTCGCATCTACCAATCTACTTATACCGTACGTATCACATCTATCATATTAAGACCTACGTGTTTCGCATCTATCGCTTTACTAATATTTTAAGATTCCGCAACTATCGTGTTAATTAAATAAGGTTGCACATCTAGTGTATTTTACCCCATGCCTGGTTTTGTAGATTTATATATAACATAAGAAAAATAACATGTATTCTAATATAAAATAGTAGATAACAAAAAATCACCATTGTTACCATCTTTACCTATGGTAGATAGCAACACCCCTTTATATTTCTCGTTAAAAAAGTTCCATCAATAAAAAAAACTTGACGATAAGAATTGAAACCATATAGACAAGAATCGAATGATACGAAACAACACTTGAACACATTGGTTTCTAAAGAATACTCCAGTATGTAATCGCTACTGCTATCAAGAATCCTAAATGTTTTAAAATAATTCTTAACTAGTTTATATGAAGTAGAACTATCTCCATATACATCCATCTTAGCTTTCTCTAAATCAAGACACGAGACACGGTAAAAAATATCTAAACCGTAGTCATTTTCTAAAAATGATCTCCTCCTAACACAATCACGTATTTCGTTCGTAATCAAATCTGATGAAAAATGCTTTTTATTTTCTTTGCTAAAACTAGTCCCACATGTACGACTTTAGACATACTTTTTAATAAAAAAATTCAGTAGACCTCTCTTGTTTAGAATAAAGTATTCAAGGACATCCCTTTGAATATTTCTTCGTGCAATAAACAGTTACTCTTTGTTTATTATTATGCAAATATGTAATACTAAAACCTTCTTGTAAAGCCAACCGACTAACAACAATCTTACACGTAATGCACCATCTTCAAAAACCTTCCCAGCACCATTGATTTCATTAACCCAACCAATAGTAGCAAACACTAGAAGTTTCACCAGTTTCTCCACAAACAATCTCCTTATGTGAAGCTTCAAATATACTTTGAGCAGTTTCTTTCATATTATCGCCAACAACAACATCACCTTCAACTTTAATGGTAACAGTTGAAAAACTCAAACTATCAACAACTGATACCAAAGCAATTAAATCACCATCTCAACCTAATATAACGTTTTCTAGATCACATAATAGTATTTTAATATGAATTTACACCGAACCAACGTATCATATCTACTTAAAACAAATTTAAGAATATCTTCAAAATCAGCAAACACACCAAGATCACAAATTCCAAGCTTTCTATTTAGTTTAAATACACATAATCTACTATTAGACACCGCGTACCTGCATTAGACAGAAAAAATAAACACGTTTTGAATCTATCATTACTGGAAAAAAATACATATGTTTCCCAGCTATCAGTAGAAAAATACAAATGTTTTGCAACTATCTGGTAAATATGTTTTGAATCTATCAGTACAAAGAATATATATATTTTGCATCTACCAGTACAAAAAATACAAATATTTCACAGTTGGCTGTAAATAACGTTTCACATCAATCAAAAACATATTTTGCATCTACTATTCCAGAATAATCAATATGTTTCGCAACTGTCAGTACGTACAGAACAAACATGTTTCACATCTTCTTCATTTTAAACCCTAACAGTTTTACTCGAACAGATTCACAAACACAAAAACAGACTAAAAATCAACGAAAACCTAATTGGAATAAAACACATAAACTACATTAGCAACTTAATACCATATGAATACCAAAAATCATAAAGAAATAGACATTTAGTACCCTAATATTTTGAAATCAAAAATCGAGTTACCACACACACACAAATCGACTTATCTAGATAGATATTCCAAATCAAACTTCGAAATCAAGTATAAACATTATCAAAATCATACGAAAACCAAAGAAAAACAAGAAATCGAGTGAAAATTTGAAGAATCACCTATATAGTTAGATACTATTCTATTCACGTGGAGAAAAAAATTTAGAAAAAAGGTGAAGTACGGGTCTTAAAAGCTTTTATATAATTTAGTAAGGGTGTTTATGGTATTATCGGGTCTTAAATGGTAAATATTTGTGTGAAATGGATCTTTCTAAAAAAAATCTGAAAATATAGATCGAAGTATGTTGATTGTGTCGAAGTTTTTGTTTTGTTTTTTATCGTCATTTGTTCGATAAAATGCTTAACCTGAAGTTTTTTTTTTCTTCTATTTACGTTGTCCTTATAGTAAGGTAATTGTGTTTTTATCAATAAGATTAAGTGGTTTTAAGTTTTTATCTTAATATATCTATATAAGATTTGTTATGTTCGATGGTGAACCTATCTCTCACCCCTCATTTTTTTAATCACACTAACTGTTTTTGTATAAGTATATTATTTATAATGTCTGAGTTTCTTATGTATTGGATTGATGTAGAGCACTTTCGAAATGAGTAAAGGAACTGCAACTGGTGCTAAAGATAAAAAGAAAGAAGTTTCCTTCACCATTGATTATGCAAAGCCTGTCCATGACAAGATCATGGAGATTGCGTCCCTCGAAAAGTTTGCTTTAGAGAGGGCCAAGGTAGGAGGAAGACGACTATAAATGCGTAAATACCCCTGAATTATTATTATTTTATCAGATTACTACCAAAAAAAATTAAGAGAATCATTTAATACTGCTAATTAACAATGTTAAATTTTTAAGAGTATTAATTTAATTTTTTTAACAGTTTCAAAAAAAAATTCGAAACATATCATTTAGACCACTTGTTTGATTCGTCTCGTAAATATAAACACACCAAATGTTTCAATTTTATTATTTGAATTATAAATCAAAAGATACGAACTTTAATATTATATATATTGTTAGAAGTTACAGTACAATATTACACAGAAGGGTATTAGAGTATTTTATTAAGCGCGTTGTACCAAATATGGATAATCATCCTATTTGGGGTGAAGTTATTTCTCTCATAACATTTTTTCTTTCCCCCATAAATCCAAAAAAAACCATCTTGATATTTCCTCCATAAAAGAAATACCAAGATTAACCCTTCATTCACCTAACTCCACCAAACACCATAGATTCAAATGTTCAACTCCACCAATCTATGGTGTTCTTGACCAAACACTATAAATTCAAACGTTCATTAACTAATCTATTGTGCTCTTGACCGAACACCATAGATTCAAATACTATAAATTCGTATTCGAAACAACCTTTTTTAGAGAAAATCTTGATTTCTGCAGTTTTTAGCGACAAACAACTTATTCTGAGACGGTATCTCAGAATCAGTTGTTTTGTTCAAAAGCAAACTGATTTCGAGATGCCACCTTGGAATTAGGTGCTTTAAATTTTAAAAAAATGACACCTGATTCTGAGATGCCACCTCGAAATTAGATGCAACTTTTTTTAAACAAAACACATGCCTTTTTTAAAAAATTTAAAGCACCTAATTCTGAGGTGTCATCTCGGAATCCGTTGTTTGTCGCTAAAAATTGCAGAAATCGAGATTTTCTCTAAAAAAAAGTTGTTTCGAACGTGAATTTTGAAGTTACATTAATGTAACAACGTAAAAACAAGATTAAATTACTTTGTTCGTCGATTGAGTGTTGTTCTCCGGCTTGGTTCGGGTTTCTTCTTTTTCCATGATTAATCTTTGATAAAATTGAAGTTTTTTATTTTAGGGTTTAATTTTATAGGATAAAATCATATATATTGGATTAAATTTGGGTTAATGATGTGTTTCCTCCCTATAAGGGTTGGTTTTTGGTTAATGGCATCTAAGTATAAATTAGAAAGTAAAATGAGGATAATTTTGTTAAAGTAAAATGAGGATAATTTTGTTAAAGTAAGTGACAAATGTTTTGGAGAATTTGATGTGGAAGAAATAGTATATTTGATGGAGGAAATAGCTTCGCCCTCCTATTTAGTATCAAATACTGATTTTGAACTCCTAAATAATAAAAATCAATTAATATAAAACTTAATTACATGGGAAGCCAGTTAAATAAATAAAAAAACTCCAACAAATAAAAAAAAACTTAGTTGGATCAAGAAAAAAAAATCTGTAATCACACGGTCAGAATAATAATCACACCGTTTCAGTAGTGTCACCGCAAGTCTTTGGCAACTGTTTCAGACCAAGTCATCGGCGACAATATGGACCCTGTTTCTACACCATCAGCCAAAGTCTTTGATCCAGTAGATATAATCCGCATGTCTTCGGCTATGTTCGACATTCAGATTTCAATTGACTTTTTCTACACCTAAATCTTGTTGAGCAACGTGTCATGTAGAAGATTCAGAAGTTTCAGCTCCTTAAATCTTCAGCTTACTCTCTTTTGATTTTTAGAGTCTGACCCAACTCCACGAGCAGGTTTTTTCCAGTTACAACCCTCAGTTCCAGCGTTCTACACATAATTCCAGTTTTAGCATTTAATTCCGATCTTCAACACTTCATTCTTGTTTCAGCAATTAAACCCAGCTTCAGTTGCAGAACTAAATCTAGTTAAATTACCACTTCCACACTAAATTGCAACTTCGAAGATTCGACACCAAATCAAACATCTGGCAATAATGTTGTCTGTCACTTCAACCTATACTGAACGAACCACAAATCAAAATCAAAATATTTATTAAATATATATCTGATGATCTAACCAGGATTATAAATAACAAAACTGTGAACGAGCTTATTCAGTTTATCTTTTCATTTCAGGTTGGCTTTTGCCTAAGAAAGTAAGCAAGAGGTAACTCTGGAGCAGATTGAAAATAAGAACATAAAATTTACAGACAGCTGAACACGAATTATAAGAAGCATCGTCTTTACAACGTTACAGAAGTATATATTTCAAGAGACACAACATCAAAACAATTCAACCACTACCCACAAATAATTAAACAAACAAATCAGATGATAGATGCTATATAACATCAGCACAAGTCAGCCTAGAAAAAAAAAACAATTTCCTAACGCCTAAAATGAAAACATACATCCCGGTTTCAGACTATCGAGCCTCTACTAACATTAGAAAACGCATCTGCAAAGAAATCATCGTCACGCTTCTCGTGCCCCAAGCTGGCTGGGATGTAAGATTTGTAGATTTGCTCTGGGTTGGGAGTTTCCTTTAGTTCGCGGCAAGCAACTTCAAGAGGTGTGTTGTCGAAACCTTTGTAGAATTTCTTGTTACAGATGAAGGCAAATACTAAGGAGATTATGGGAAGTGGAATGAGTAACAAGGTGTACACGAATTTCTTCACACCGAAGTAAGCAAACATGGTTAATTGGAATAATAAAAGTGCGGCTATCAGTCTCTTGTGAATGTGAGGCCACATTCTTCCGTAGCTCTCGTAGGATGGAACGTAAACCTTTAGTGCCTGTTATTATAACAACTTTGAATATCAGAAGTAAATAGACAAAAAGAAAACACCACTTTATAACTTTGCACTTTCCTTATCCATCGAGACTTTGCATGAATGAGAAACGCATGATGTACAAGAATAGTAACGCATGCAACATACATATCTTAGGGGTGGCAGTACATGACATGAGCCGACACACTATAAAAGGATTAGGATTGAGTGTTTTATGATATGGGTCAAATTAGGGTTGTCCTTGAATCTTCACAGACTTGACAACCCATTAACCAAGATTTAACCAATATAACACTCTGCGTATTTTGAATACTTGAGTTTTTTTTTTTTTCTGTTATCTAAGCCGGGTTTGGGTCAAGTCAAGTTGATTGGTCGGTTAAATGGGTTGGATAAGTCAGATAGGTTGGATGAGCCGTGCCCGAACCAGCATTGGGTTGGAATTTCTAACATGCAAACTTAAACGGGTCAGGTTTAGATTGGAATATCTTTTACCTTACCCGACCAGACTCAAACAGGTGACCTGTTGTGCCACCCCTAGAGGTACAACCTGAAGAAGAGGCCTAAAGATGATACATTTTGCCTTTTCGGGTACAAACGCAAATAGAACAAGCCAAGGATATAAAAGGATATAAAAGCAACCTGATTGCGAAGAAGAAGCCAGCCCAAGGCAAAGTAGAGCACACCAAACGGGATAATGATAGGAGCTATGACAGAATAGCAAAAGACAATTGTAATAATGAGGAGGTCCGATGGTATTCTAGTTGCATACTTCAAGTCTCCTGGAAACCAAGCATCTTTCACTTCTGCATCTGTCTTGCAAAGATACTTCTTCTTCAGATGAAATACTATAAGGGGAATTATCCGAGACAGTTCAAGCCCATACCCAACAAAGAACCTAAGAACCAAAATTTAGCGATAATCAGAACGGTCAAGATTTGCACTAATATTAGTTGAAAATTATTCGATTCTTACGAGAAAATAAAATCTAGAGGCATATTATTCTTAAAAGAAAACAAAAAACTAGCGATTATTAAGCTTACTTGAGAGCCACAAATGTTATGAAGAAAGTTGCACTGCCTGGAAGGCTAGCTGCTAGCAAGTCAAAGATAGAGTTCGGGTCCTTTTCGATGTCCTTAAGGGTAGAGAACAGGGAACCACCAATAGTAACTCCAATGAAAACATTCAACACACTGAAATAGAAGTATTTACCGGAAGCTGCCCTCTCCATGTGACTCCTTGACGTAATTCCCTCGGATTTCGAAAGAAACAAAAGAAGTTTAGGCAACATCGCCAAGAAAACAATGAGCGCAATCTGAGGAAGGTAAGCCTCCAATACTGTCGTGATTGGCTTTATTTTGACAAGCGGCTTTATAAATGGAAGTAGTTTCTGTAGATTTTGCAATGTAGTTACAGCTGACACAAGCCCAATCGGAATCATGTAAAACAGAATTGTAAGAGCCACAATAAAGTAAACAACAATGCTACGGATTGTCCTCTCGAAAAACTTAAATGTGAGATTGGTCCATTCAACTTGACAGGGTTCGGGAGACTCCGTGACAGTCCAAGTGTCAACCATCTGAGCATGCAGGCTCTGAGCCGCGGCAGCTGCAGTTACCCTATTGGTGAAGAAGACTAATGCAGCACCTTGCTGTTTTTCACGAAGAGCGGTTTTTTGTTCTGCTTCTAACTGTGGGGTTAGCTCGTTGACCTTTTCAGTGCAGTATTCTATGGTGTCCACTTTTCTACCAATTAGTCCCAGCAAGCCGATCTTGTGGGTAGGTCTTGTACCTTCTGGGTTGCTAGTAGTTTTAGATGACATGAAAATTGCTTCCCCGCGTAAAAGTTTCTTCTTGTATGCCTCCAGGTCTTCCCAAATTTTGATAGCCTGATAGAGTCGTATGATCCAAAGCTCGTCAAAAATTTAAAATTAAAGAGAACATAATAGTAAAAGCACACAATTGACTGATCATGATCAGTGTTAAACCAATTAGACGAATAATAACAGGTGAAGAGATTGTCCAACCAAATGCAATTACGGCATTCGATATTTCCAAAGTTACATGTAAAATTTATTTCATTACTGCAACTTTATTCGTTGTATGTATCCTCGCAAAAGTAAAAATAATCCAGAAACATGAAAACTTTATCACAATACCTTCTTGTTATCGGTAACCACGAGGGATCTATAGTACGTGTCAGGGTAGATGGCTCTGAAATAAGAATCAACCTGTTCTTTTCTTGTCTGACCTTCAGGAGGGGAAGGCATGTCTCTAACAAGAGCACAAAACTGCTCAGTTTTCAGTTCCGGAGACATAAGAGCTTCGGCTCTCAACCCAGCAACATGTTTATAAGCCTTCCATAAAAGGATATAAGTAACAACAGAAACCCAATAGGTAGCTATTAAGAACGCCCACAGCCTCGGGCTACCTTGCTGTTAAAACAACAAAGGAAACGACTTGGCATTATTATCAAGATCAATGAAAACTTGAAAATAAAATTGAGAGGGTTTAGTAAACCTTACAGCAATGTTTCCCATGGCTAACTTGTCAAGTTGGTTGAAAGTCCCCTCGCTGGTGGCGTTGGTGGGTTTCTCCGCAGCAGTTATAGCAACTGGTAGAAGAACGGGTAATAGAACAATTCCAGACAAAACCAATATGCCCAACACTGCCAAAATCCATTCAGACAAAAAATCAGAACTTGTTCGCTTAGCAACATGAGTTGTAAATGTAACAAGGCAACAACACAACACAGCTTTGGACATTATCGTACTACGCGAAGATTGTCGGACTAACAGCTTAAAGCATTTCAACACATCAAAACTTAACTTAGTTGCTTTAATGAAGCGAATCCATAAGTTACTACTTCCATATACAGCAAAAAACTAAATCTTTTAAACAATTCCCAAATGAACTTATAAATTTTGTCTACCGACACACGAAAATATTATGAATATACAAAAACAAAAAGAGAAGAGAGAATAAGAAGCAAAACCTGTGCTCAAGAAGACGAAGTAGACAGCAGTATCAACACCAGACATTTTGATGACATCTTGTTCGTTAGACGACATAGCTTCCCGGATCCAAGCAAATGGGTTTCGAGTAGCGGACCCGCCTTCCCATGGATCCATACCTTTGAGGATCCGATTCGGATAATACACCTCTTTGTTTCCAGGTTTCCTCGACAGCCATGCGAACAAAAACATCAAAACTAAGAAGATAACAGCAGATGTCCCTAAGGACGTTAAAAACGAAGAAAAATCCATTTTGTTTTAGTTCTCTCTCCCTTGCTGTTCTTGAGACCCTTTTGTGACTCTCTGTTTCTAAAGACAGGGTGGGGGCAAAGTTTTTATTGTTTCGGCGTGAATGTGAAAGAAGACATGAAGCGTAGCCGTTAAGGGGTCAAGTGAAAGAAGAGAAGAGAGAGAGAGTGTGTTGGAGAGATGGTGATTTGATGGTTGATTTAAAGAAATAAAATAAGAAAAGTAGAAAAGATATTTTTGAAAAGCATTAATTGTTGGTGAGAAAAAGAAAAAGAAAAAGAAAAAGAAAACCAGAAGAAAAAGGAAAACAGAGAGAAGAACAGAGAACTGGAGGTGACAGAGAACGGATCTTGAGGAAAGATAGTGTAAATGACAAAACAACCCTTTCCATTTCTGAAGTTCTTTTCTCCCTGTTATTTAGTATTTTAGCGTTGTCCAAAAATAATCGTATATTCACCTTTAACTCTTTTTTTTTTTTTTAGCAAAGAAATAACCTTTATTAATAAAGAACCCGATCCAGCCCATAAAAGGCCAGATCGAAATATTCAATACAGTCAAAATCGATCAAATGGTCAGAAAACCTAACCCTAAAATAATCGGAGAAAAACACTCTTTCTTCTTCCTCTTTTCCTTCGCCTCCCAAAACCAGATCTTTCTTCAATGCCAAACCCTAACCATCATCAACCAACCAATTCATCAACCTCATACCCTTACAACATAGCCCAGATCTAAACTCTCTAAAAAAGTTATGGCTGAAAGCCCTGGAGGAGCAGAGTGATTGTTATAGATCACTTTCTGTTTACACTTAAGGGTCCACTTCGCGAGCCAATCCGCCGCTTGGTTCTGGACCCTTGAGATGTGAGCAATAGCCATATCAGGCTGCAACGCCCTTCTACAAAATCTGACGATGCAATCCTCATATTCAACTCGCGAAGCAATCTGATTGATAAGAATCTGGGAATCAGATTCGACATCAACGGAATTCCAACCCTCCTTGTAGCAGATAGCAAGCCCTAACAGCAAAGCTAGAGATTCTGCCTGAATCGGGGTCATCTTGCCCAGAAGGTAGCCATAGGCTGCCAAGATCGCACCCTCCGTGTCCCTGAACACGATTCCAGCAGCAGACTCGCCGTTGTGGATGCAAGACGCATCGACATTCAGCTTGATACGACCAGATAACGGGCGAGACCACTTCAGGTACAGAGGCTTAACCTTCCTTTTAATAGAGCTTTCACATCCCATAATAGAACCTGTACTGTTAACACCAGACCAGTGTTTTAGGTTAAATGAACCCTTAATGTCTAAACCCTTAATGATAGAAATGATTTTATCAATGGTCATAGGAACACTCATATATAAACCACTATGCTTAAACTTGTTTCTGGCTTTCCAAATTATCCACAATATAATTTGAGGAATTAAGCGAGTAACATGAAACTTTGCCTTAGAATAGCTAAACCAGCACCTCAAAACATGAGAAACAATCATATTTCTCTTAATGTTAATCTTAAAAGAAACCGAAAACCAGTTCCAGAATTGCCAGGCAAAAGTACAACTTATAAACAAATGGTTTATATCTTCACAGTGTTCACAAAAAACACATTTCGAAACCAAAGTAAAATGTCTTTTAATCATAACAGAATCAACAGATACAAAATTTTTTAGAATTTTCCAAGTCATAAATGAAAATTTTCTAGGGATTTTTGAATTCCAAAGTTTCATATATATAGATGAGACAGTGTACTTATCTCTTGATTGTTCCCATGTAGCTTTTAGGTTGAAGAGTCCATTGTCAGAAGCCATCCAACAAATTTCATCCTTCTTGTCAGTAATGTAAGTATCCATGATTTTACTGACTCTTTCAGCATCAATATAGCTTATAACATCCTTCAAGTGCCAACTATTATTTTGCCAATAAGTATTAACATTTACATTTATGTACCAGGATGCATTCTGTTCAGTAGCAATGGCAGGCATGCCATGCCATGAATCCTTCCAGAAGTCGATGTTGCCTTTGCCCAAAGACCAGGTAACATTCTTATCTGCTTGATTTCTAATGCTGCATAATCTCTTCCATACAAGAGATCCATTCATGTTAGCGTATAGAGGATGATTATATTTACAGTAGATATCATTCATTGCATTAGCCCATAAACTATCATTCATTCTGAATAGAAACCACAACTTCTGAGAAAAACAATTCTGAACATCCATAATGGACCTAACATTAAGACCACCTTCGTTAAAAGGCTTGCAAATAGAGCTCCATGTGGACCAATGCATAGCCTTCTGATCATGTTTAGACCTCCATAGGAAACTGTTACAAATCTGATTAATTTTATAGATGATGGTCTTAGGCAAGTCACAACATTGCAACCAGTAGTACACAATAGGCAGAATAACATTAGTGATAAGTGAGAGCCTACCCCCATAGGATAGAATTTTGCTGTCCCAAATAGAAATTATGTCATTAATTTTATTGAGCAAAGGAAGAAATACATTTGCTTTGTTATTGTTAGCAATAGTAATACCAAGATGAGTGAGAGGCATAAAATCAACCTCAAATCCAGTGTGAAGCTTAAGCACATGCCTCCTAGAAGAGTGAAGCTTATTAGATACAATTAGCTTTGTCTTAGCCTTGTTTATAGCTTGACCAGAGGCTGCCTGATACAAATCTAGAAAATTGCTAAGAGAAGTAATAGAAGTAGGCATGCCATTAGTGAAAATTAAGGTGTCATCAGCAAACATTAAGCAAGGAATAACTAAAGAACATCTAGAACTGTATCTCATAGCAGGATTAGTTCTAAAAAGATTATCAAGGCCCCTACTAAGAAACTCTTGACTAAGGATAAACAGGCTAGGAGAAATAGGATCTCCCTGCCTGATACCTCTATTCATTTTGAAATAATCATATGACCCCCCATTGATCAGCACAGAAATATGAACATCAGAAATTAAGGTTTTAATTAGATTAACAAAAACACTATTAAAGCCAAAAGAGTGTAAAACTTTTAAGATAAAGGAATGAGAAAGCCTGTCAAAGGCTTTAGACATATCCAATTGGACAACCATGTTACCCCTTTTAGGTTTTTTGTTAATGTCGAAAAGTAATTCCTTAGCTAATAGTATATTATCATGAATTAACCTTCCTTTTACAAAAGCAGATTGACACTTAGACACTACTTTAGAAAGAACAGTAGACATTCTAGAGTTCACAAGAGCAGAAAAAATTCTATTAACCATAGTGCATAACCCAATAGGTCTATAATTATCCCACCAAATAGGATTAGATTTTTTAGGAATTAGACAAATGCCTGTTGCAAATATACCAGAAGGGATAGGACATCCTTTAATATAGGTATTAAAAGCTATGCATAGATCAATTTTAATAATTTGCCAACAAGATTTAAAAAACAACAAGTTAAAACCATCAATTCCAGGGGCACTATCCCCCTTCATTTTACAAATAACACCCCAAATTTCATCTATAGTAACTTCACTAAGCAATAAACTATTGTCCTCAGCAGATACTAATGAAGGAATACAGTCAAAATGTAAATCATTTAAAAGCCTGACCTCTTCATCTTTGTTATTATAGGGATCAACAGAAAGAATACTTTTGAAGTAACCAGCAGCAGAATCACCAATCCCTTGCTTATCCAGGATCCAGGTATTATCATTTCTAACACTTCTTATCTCATTTATTCTTTTTTTCTTAGCAATATAACTGTAAAAGATTTTAGAACTAGCATCACCTTCATGAAGCCAATTGTTGAAGCATTTTTGCCTTAGAAAAGATTCTTCATTCCTTAGAGCCTTGATATAAAGAGCATTAGCCATAGCTAAGTTTGAAGCAGACTGCATATCATTACTAGAATAATGTAGAATTTCCATAGCTTTAACCTTAGAGTCAGCCTCCTTAACACTATCAAAAATTTTCCCAAACTTATCCTTGCTCCAGCTCTTAAGGCATCCCTTCAATCTTCTAAGCTTGTACCAAAACCTTTTACTAGGATGACAAAACAAAGGCATATTCCAATCCTGCATCACAGTACTTATAAAAGAATCATCATTACACCAGAAGTTTAAAAATCTAAAGTTCTTTTTCATATTATCATTATGCATATCATTGATGGTCTTAACTAAAATTAAAAGAGGCGCATGGTCAGAACAAGTTCTGGCCATGTGCAAAACCTGAGTATTAGAAAACATCTCCACCCATTTGTCATTAACAAGAGCCCTATCCAGCCTTCGCCATTTGTTACCTCTAGCCCAGGTGTACTTAGAACCACAAAAGCCAGCATCATGTAGATTACAGCTTCTAATCATATCATTAAAGTCATTCATGCTAGATTGACTAGAAGTAATACACCCCAACTGCTCATCATGCATAGAAATGGTGTTGAAATCTCCAACACACATCCAAGGCTTCTCTTTAACACAGATAGTTCTAATACAATTCCAAAGATCCACCCTTTGCAGCCTGCTACATTTTGCATAAACAGCACTAACATAGAATAACTCATTTATATTAGGATACTCCCATTCCATGTGAATACACTGCTCAGCATTAAGAATGACCTTAATGCTAACCTCAGAGTCCCAAAAAATCCACAGCTTGTCAGATATGTTAGCAACATAATTCTCAAAACCAAGAACCTCAGCAACAGAATTAATTTTCTCCCCTTTAGACATAGGCTCTTGAATCAACATAACTTTGATATTTTCAGAATTCTTAATAGACTTTAATCTTCTCAAGGTGGGTCTGTTAGACACACCCCGAGCATTCCAGTTAAACACTCTGATCATTATCAGAGTCAGATTTGCTAGCTTTGTCTCTGATCACAAGAGACTTGATTTTTAACCTTTCTTTTGATCCTTTATTCTTTGCAGATTTCAACCTAGAAGAAAGGATCTCACTGAAGCTATTCTGAGGAGAGCAGCTACCCCTATTAGGGTCTGGAGATTCACAATGTTTCAATTTATTAGGAGATCTTGTATTAGTATCATGAGAATCCTCATCCACATATGTAACATCTTCAATTTTCTTTAAAGCTTCAATCACACCATTATCACTGCTTGTAGTATCATTGTTAGAATTCTGATGAACAATATTATCAATATTAGCAATCAAGTTTTCTTCATTGCTTTCCTTTAATCCATCCTCCAAATCATTCTGAACCACAACAGATTTCAGTTTCCTTTTATAAACTTTAAGAGTTTCTTTAGTAATTTCTCTAACGACCGGTTGATTCATATCAACAGATGGAACTAAGTCCTCAGAGTTACTAATCACAACATTATTAACCTTATCACAATTGTTCTTAATACTGATCTGACTATCAGCCTGAACCTCCAATCCTTCACGATCTTTACTCTTCTTGCAGTCAGAACAAGAATGACCTATGTGATAACAATTTGAACAATACTGCGGAACATTCTTATAACTAATTGATATCCAGAAACCATCGTTAACCCCGAATCCAATCCACATTCGTCTTTGTAAAGATTTCGAAATATTGACTTCAACCTGAGCGTAGCAAACACCAGCGTGGGCACGGTTCTCGCTAGGCACGACAACCTTGTAAACAGGGCCAATAGCAGAGGCTATTTCATTAATCAGATTAGAATCAAACAAGCACTCTGGCAGTTGTTCGAATCTTATCCACAGCAACACAGTTGGATCCTCGATCTTTTTATTGAAATTCTGTCTCCATCTCAGCACCCTCATAACCATATCATCAAACCTCCATATGCTACGAGACCATAGCTTTGCAACATCTTCTTTCAAAACAAATTCAAAGAAGATATGATGAGAATCCCAAACCTTGTACCAATATGAACCACAAAATTTCAGCTTATCCAGAAAGGCATCTAACTTCTGTTTCTTTGGAATACCAGTACTAAATTTTCCGATTAACGTAGTTCTGGAATTTTTTATAAGACTCTGTTTAACTTCATCGCTGAACTGAACAGAGAATTGTTGCTCTGTTTTAAGAATAAAATCCGACTTGAAAGTCTTAACGGTATCACCTGATTTGAATAACTCAACAAACTTCCTTTTTGACTGATCAGGCGGCCTACCAGTCACCGGTCGAAGAGCCGGAAACTCTTCGACATTGATGTCCATCCTCTAAATTTCTCTGTTTCCAAAGAAACTGAACAGAGCAAGAAAAGGGAAAGAAATTCCCGAATTAAGGCAGACAATCAGAATTACAGAGACAAAATGGCAATCAGAATCAATCACAAAGTCGCAAAGCAGAGATTGCTTTAAAGAAATACGAAGAATAACCAAAACAATCTGAAGAATCAGATAACAAGGAGACTCAGGTTTAGGTAGAGGAAGAGGATGAAAGAAGATGGCCAACATCAATTATCCGGTGAAGAAATGGCGAGGAAAGAGGAAGAACACCGGCGAACCAATCTTGGAGCGAAAACCTTTTCCTCCTAAATTTATATTAAATTTCTACGGTATTAAACAATAAATATATATATATATATATATATATATATATATATATATATATATATAAAAGTAGTTATAAATTTTTTTGAATGGTAGTTATAATTTTAAATAATAACATTTTATTTTTATTTTTAAGATATTGAATATATAATTATTAGAGTTACAAAATAGTTGAATGAATTTTAAAAGACTCGAAATAGATTCAAGTACATTAATATAACAAAAAAACATAAAATCAACTACTAGAGAAATACATAAAAAAACAGATTATTTAAAACTAACTATGAAATGAATATCAATCTTAGGTAGACAAAACACAATATCCAGACTGTCCAAAGGCAAAGAAAACATGCCAAAAAACTTTAAACATATGATAGGAACCAGTTCAGACTCCAGATCTAAGAGTGATGTGTGAAGGACGCATCATTCGTAACTTACAACAGTATAATAATACACGAAAAAAAAAAAAAAAAAACTTATACGCCAGACAACCTATACTTGCTCGCAGACACGTCTAAAAAAGAATACAAATCTAGCAGGCTAGTAGAGAACTACAAATAAAACCAGAGAAAACAACTACGGAACATAGTAAACTTCACTTCTTGAGATCCGATTCACGGCAAACCAAAATGAGATTGGAAAAAGAAAGGAAAAATTAGCTAGAAATTATCAAGATTTCATATATCTTACTTTATACTTCATCTGAAGAATTTGTTGCATAAAAGAAGAAGTTGGAGTTCTTAGAATTACATGGAAAATTATCAAGATTTCATGTATCTTACTTTATACTTCTTCTCTTTCTAAATCTTAAAATCAATAGTCGAAGAAAGTGAAAATGTGTTAAGTATTTGGTATTATAGTCATAATTCTACTTTTTATTTGTACCATCGTTATATGACTCACAATAATTTTTTCAGCAATAAAAGAAAATAAAGAATATATTTCTTGGTCATTATAATGTAATGAAAAAAAAATGTTGCAATACAAAATAAATACTGTTAGTTCTGTTATGCTGTGAACTCTCGTCTTAGATGTTAAAGAACTTTGATCTATTTTTTTATACCATCTAAATTTAGATTAGATATTTTGTGAGTTTTGATTAACTTATTGTTACTTTGAATTTGTCAAGTCTTTTCTCTGTGGTGTATCCATTATTTTCTACTATTTTTAGAAAAAAGACAAAAAGAACTATGAAGTAACCAAGATAAATGAATCTTTTGGCAAACAAAATGATATCGCTTTGGACGAGATGACGTTTCTGACATCTGTAGAAGCAAATAACCAAGTTATAGTAAAAACTTTAAAGAAACATGAGTAGCTTTCTGAGCTAAGTGTGCATCGATTGTTTTGGCGCATCTGCAAGGACTAAAAAGCATTGCTTTGTGTTTATGATACATAAAATTAATGTTTTCACTTAATCATTCAAGTTAGATAGTTTTATTTTTAATTCAGTCGGTTAGTAAGGAGTGGTAGGAGTTCCCGAAACTAGTTAGGAATGAGGTAATATTGCATTAGAGTTTGGTATATAAAAATTATCATTTTATTTTTTTAGTTTTGTACTCGCCTATTAACAACATGTCACCATTTTGCTTGACTTTATAATATGATGTAAGTGTTATCAAAATTTGTACTCAAATTTTCATAAAGACTAAAATATCATAAATATGCTGGGTATGGCTGCATAATCTACTATTTTCCACAAGTGTTCTATAATTTTCTTCCCGCACGACTTGACCCTAAATTTTACACTCTTATTATTAAGGTAAAAACTTATATTATTTTAACCATATGCTAAATATATGATATTTTCTTATTTTGTTAACAAATTGTTCATTCACTCATAAGATATGTTTGTCAATTTTATATCTATATCTATATATATATATAGTCGCATAGTGGAAAATAGGGTATATAATATGAAAAAGAAGCTAAAAATGAGGCATATATAACTTATATGGATGATAGTGGTCGTAGTGCTCATAAGGCTATTGGCGACAAAGCTTTTTCTGCACTTCTAGACAAAATTATAATTTTTTAAATAACAATCTAGATAAATTTCAAAAGATGGGGGAGATAACAGTTGACAATGTTATAATTTTTTAAATAACAAGTATGTGATAAAAATTGCATACCTTGTGAAATTATTTAGTATAATTTTTATACTATTTGTACCCATATTAGTTTTTTTTTAAACAACAGAAATGAATTCTGATTGAAAATGCTAGAGGCGAGTGAGGTTATATAATCTGGAATGCAAAATCAAGATAATTGATTAAAGTTCCATATAAATGAGTTATCATCATTATACCATATTTATTCGAATAATTTTATAAAAAATATTCAAGTCGAAGGTATCTAAGGAAAAAAGTTTATAAGTGAATAATACATCACCAGTAATGATGGTAAAAAGTTTGAGAAGCTACATTTTAGTGAATACATGTAGAAAACTTATCAATTATCTTTGATAAAGGTAGTAACTTTGCATAAAGGCTTGTTAATATACGCCATGAGGTTAACGAACGTGCTATTATTTTCGTTGATACTTATGCCAAATGGTTCATTATTTTTTATGTAAGAGAGTTAAAGTTTCGAATAATATTTTTTTCTTTATGGAAGTAAGTAAAAAACATGTCCTTCTAATATTAAATTTGCAGGACTGTTTAAGGAAGTACGGGCCGATCTAAGGTTAAGAATGATATCATTGTTATCATGTATACAAACGGTAGTAAGGGCCTATTTAAGGTTTTATTATATGTTCTATTTTGCTCGTTTTAGTTTGTCATTCTTTCTTACAATTTTGAGCAATTGTTTTTTCTTACAATTTATAGTAACTTCATTGAGACAAACATCCAAGTTGTTTTTTTAGTTTAGCCTTACTAATCGTGCATTGAACTCGATACTGTAAAAAATCTTTAAGTATCCTCCAATCAAATATAGTTGACTTAATTAGTCTAAAACCAATTTATTTTATAAGTTAAAAATAAGATTGTGTTTTAGTGTTTTAAAATTAAATAAAGCACGAGTTTAAGTGTTATATTTTCCTCTTGACACTGACTTTTACAATATACTAAATTTGTTTATTTCATTAAATTTAAGTAAAATTTTGTACAAATAGATAACTTTTGTGTTAATATGAAGTCATGATCATGCATGGTAATCTTGTATCACATGTTACATGAGTTGTGAGTGTGCTTTACGACTTCATCATAAGTTATAATGGTGCTAACTACTCCCACCGCGTATGCAATGTCGGGTCGAGTGTGAGCCAGGTAAATCACCAACCTTTGGTACCTTTCTTTACTCGTTGGTCTGGCCCCTTCAATTATCTTTAGTTTGTGATTCACAACCATAGAAGTGTCATTTGGTTTGCAATCCACCATGCCAACTTCGGGTAATAAATCCAATATATATTTCCGTTGGGAGATATAAATCCCTCCTCTTGACCTAAGAACCTTGATTTTTAGGAAATACTCCAATCCCCCAAGGTCTTTTATTTCGAATTCCTTGAAGAGGTTTTTCCTAAGAGAGCTAATTTCTTCTTCGTCATTCCCCGTTATAATCATATCGTAGACATATATTATAAGACAAGTGACTAATTCTCCTCTCTTTTTGTAAAACAAGGTATGATCCCCATTACTCTCTATACTGCTGCATTGCAATTATAAATCTCCCAAACCAAGCACAAGGAGACTGTTTGAGCCCATATAATTCCCTTTTCAGTTTACATACCTCGTTTTCTTGAAAACCATCAGAGAACCCCGGTGGGGGTTCCATATATACCTCCTTTTTCAAGTCTCCATGTAAGAAAGCATTCTTTACATCAAATTGATGAAGAGGCCAATCTTTATTCACGGTTATTGAAAGTAAAACTATGATAGAGTCAATCTTTGCAACCAGAGAGAACGTTTCAGAGTAGTCTATACCATATGTTTGTGTATATCATTTGGCAACCAATCTTGCCTTGTGTCGCTCAATGGTGTCATCCGATTTATATTTTATATTAAACACCCATCTACACCCGACTGCTTTCTTCCCTTGTGGTAACACACAATTCTCCCATGCACCATTCCTTTTTAGAGCTTCCATTTCGGTATTCATTTCCTCATGCCATTCAGTCATCTTCTTAGCTTCTTGAGCTGTTTTAGGGATTTGTTCAGAGAGAATAATAGCAGAAAATGCCTTTGCAATCTTCGTCATTCCTTTCCTGTCCGTTTTTACTAGATATGTGGAAGCACGAGGAACGTGTTCTGGTGAATACCGGTCAGGAGGAACCCCTCTATTTTTTCTTGGGGGAAAAACGAGAGTTTGAGTTTCAACAAATGAACTTCCTGAAATGTCATGGTCAGTAGCATTTTGTGAATTATGACATTGTAAATTGTTTACCTCTTGATGGACATTTTCTTCGGCTGATTCACTGGTAGTATCCATGGCATTTATTTCTTGTTGAACATTGTCTTCGGGAGAATCATTGGTGGTAAGAACTTCCTCGCCAGTCTTCTTTATGTTGGAAGAGGCGTGTTCGGTGGTGCCATCTACCGACTCTGTCGGCACATCCTTAAAAAAACTTTCATATAGCAACCAATCGAGTGATTCACTTACTTTATCCCCCTGAGCACGAGATTGGTGGTCAAAACAATAATCGGATTCTAAGAAGTCACAGTCCACGGTGACATGGATTCGACGAGTAACCGGATTGTAACACTGATAGCCCATTTGATGGACATCATATCCAACGAATACGCACTTTTCAGCACACGGATTAAGTTTGTTTCGACTAGTTTTAGGGATATGAACAAACACCGAACAACCAAAGACACGAGATGGTAAGGTCATAGCAGATGGAATTGTAACTTGGGTGGCAAGCACTTGTAATGGAGTTTTATTTCCTAGACATCGGGTTGGTAGACGATTTGCAAGATACGTGGCTATAGCAAGAGCTTCTGGCCAAAGAGAATGAGGAACTCTAGATTCAATCATAATAGCACGAGTTTTTTCAAGTAAAGTACGATTTTTTCGTTCCTAGAAGTACCGTGTTGTTGAGGTGTGTTTGGACAAGTGGTTTGATGGATAAGACCATTTGTTTTGAAAACATTATGCATTGTTTGGTTGACAAACTCTGTTCCATTATCAGAACGGAGAATCTGTATTTTTTTTTCAAATTGAGTCAAAATCATTTTGTAAAAACAAACAAATATTACTGGTACTTCCGATTTATGTTTCATGAAGTATATCCAAGTCATTCTTGAGAAATCATCCACAAATAAAACAAAGTATATGATTTGATTGTTAGTGGAATTTGGTGTTGGACCCCAAACACCAGAATGATTAGCGAAAAAGAATAATCAACTCTAGTATTACTTTGATTAAATGAGACCCTACGATTTTTTGCAAGAATGCAGGTTTCACATTTCTCATGAATGAAATTATTCAAAAAAGACTAGGAAACAAACTTTTAAGATAGCTAAAAGAAGGATGACCAAGTCGTCGGTGCCATAACCAAAGTTTCCTTTCGGTTGTTCTGTGAGCTAGCATCGCATGTCCCTTATGAACTACCTCATCAACATAATAGAGACCTCCTTGTTCAGTACCACGCCCAATGATCTCCTTCGTACAAATGTCCTGTAAAATGCAAAAAATGGATACATAAGAACCACACAATTTAGTTGTTTTGTCACTTGACTAACAGATAATAACTTTAAGGATAGTGAAGGAATGTAGAGGCGGTTTTTAATTTCCATTTTTTTCCGAAAAAATAATTGAACCTCCCCATTTGACTTCACAAATTTCTCCACTAGCAGTCTTAATATGGGACTTCTTTGGAGATGATATGTCACCAAAGTCTTTAGGATCATCTGACATGGTGTCCGTAGCCCCGCAGTCAAAGATCCAATTCATTGATTTCTCAAACCCTTTACCTCCAAATTTTTCATAGGAGTTCGTCTCCATTCTTCCAAAACCAGTGCCACTTCCTTGCTCATTTTTAGTCGGATCTTCACCGCCACTTGTAGACGACGCCCGTTTGACATTAGATCTGAAATGCTGGTTATTTTTCTCCTTATGACCGTCCTCCCACCATTCTGGATAGCCAACCAGCTGGAAACATGGCTCTTTAGTGTGTTTCTTCATCCCACAATGAGTGCAATACAACTTGGATTTATCTTTTTTCTCTTTGGATCAGAATTTAAACCTCTGTGCATAATCTTTAGCAGCCAAACCCATTCCAATTTCAATCGAGTCACTATTAAAAGAACTTGATTTTAGTATATTAAGCCTGATCACTTCCCTTCATATTGTAGCATATGCTGTTTCCACGGAAGGAAGAGGATCCTTTTTCAGGATATCTCTCTTGACTGGTTCCAGCTTGTCATTAATCGTCATTAGCAATTGATAGAGTCTTTGTTCTTGAGTCTTCTTATTATAGATCTGAATGTATTCTGGGTCTTTCATAGGGTTCGGATCTCGCCTATCTATAGACATCCAAATGTTCTGCAGTTTGTTCCACAAGTCTTCTAGTGTATCAGACCCTTGACTTAATGAATTAGCCCTCTTATGAAGGTCAAACACCTGTAATGAATCTGTATCAGAACCGTATGTGGTGGCTAACCCACCCCAGAGGTCTTTTGCAGTGGGATATTGCGAGACATTATTCACCAAGCTGGATTCAAGATTCTGGATAATCCATGTGAAAACACATTGATCATATTGTTCCCACCTTGTATATGTGTTGTCAGTTTTTGGATGGAGGTGTCGGCTCCCTTGTAATGTGAGAACCTCTCCCCCTTTCCCCAATTGCTTTCTTCATCAGGTTTGCCCATAGGGAATAGTTGTCACCACCGAGTTTAATCCCCAGGGATAAATTCTCGGGGTTAGTTGTTTGTTGTTGTGTTCCGAGACCATTTCTCGGAATGGCAGCAATCTGCATTGTTAATTCATTAGGGATTTAACTGATCACGACTTCATTGCCAGCCATCTTTGTAGAGGATGTTTAGAATTCCCAGAATCACACGTGCTCTGATACCATGTTAAATAACAAAGAGAGAAGTAGCCGCAGGAGGCGGCTAGGGTTTTGTGTTTATTAGAAAAATGTTCTTTTTTGTATTGAACTATTTTTTTATAATGCAAACCCAAGTAAGGCTCTCAATATATAGATAACTTAGAGGCCTATACAAGGAAACTTAATACACTGAATATTCCAACAGTTTGGGTACTTGTCCTTGGATCATGTCTTTGAGCTGCAAGCTGAGATAGGTTTTTGTTTGTGGTCTTCTTACCAGCCTTGTCAATGTTTGGTTATCTTATAAAATCGTTTTCTTAGTTGTTTAGATTTTGATTTCAACTTCAAGTGTTACAATTAGTGTGGTTCAACACTAACTCTCACAAATACTTCAAGTAGAATTAAAAGAGGACTTAAGGGATATGTTTTGATGATGAATTTTAATTTTAGAGCCATGTATTTTGATTTCATTTTTTTGGCATAAAAATAAGTTTGTGTCCCATAGTCTATAAAACTTGAAACTTTATGCACAATTTAGAATATTGTCGATGATTTTCATAGATATGTATTTAAATATACTACTTTAATGGTTGTTTTAAGTTTCAATCGAATCATAAACAAGATTATTATTATTATTATTATTATTATTATTATTATTATTATTATTATTATTATTATGCATGGTACCATGAATGTTGTTGCTATTTTTTTATGTTAAGATCAAGAGTGTTAAAAGTTATTATTATTGTTGTTATTCATTTACTATTATTCATGTTACAATTAATCTTTTTAATATTATCTTAATCATGTTAAAAGTGACTACGTTAATAGTGAATGGTATTAATGTTCATATTACTATTATTCTTTTAGAATATATTATTCTTTTAGAGTGATTATGTTAAAAGTGAATTTTATTATTAATCTTACTATTATTTTTATTTTTATTATTATTTATTTTACTATTATATTATTCATGCTATTTTTAATCATGTTATTATATTCATGTTACTCATATTATTTCATGTTATTCCTATTACTATTAATATTATTACTATTATTCATATTACTATTATTTTTTCTTGTTACCATTATTCTCATCACTATTATAATATTATTGATATATATTATTTTATTGTATAAAGAGATGAACAACTTATTAAGTTTGTTATATTTTATTTTTTTGGTTTTAGACTGTCAGAATGCCCATGTACTTTAGTATGAATCGCATCGTTCTCTATGTGGTGGTGGTTGTTACACCGTAACAAAAGAACAATAAAAAAAATCAACAACAATTATTCTTAAAAAATTATCACATTTAGTATATTAGATACAAAAAAATAGCATACATCATTGAAGACATAGTACAATATATATTTTAATCTAAATTTGTGGACAAATCAATTGATATTTTGTCTTCGTATTTTCTTGCACATAATAAACAATATAAATATTTGAAAAACCCAAAATAAAATCATGGATAATTAATAATATAAATTAGTCACACCCAAACAAGATAAGTCTCAGACAAAAAAAAACTCATTGTCTAAATCTATACTCTCACAAGCACCCAAAAGTTTGAATCCACGAGCAAAAGAATACTGGAAGTTGAAGAATAAGCTGACATACATAGTTTTATCAAGCCAAATCTAAAAAAGTTAAAAAAACACATATTGAGAGTTTTATATACAACTTCTAAAATTTGCTAAACTATTTATATATTTATTATAAATTTTTAATCTCAAATCCATTTTGAAGCTCGAAGCATTTTGTAAAACCAATAAACTAATAAAATGACCGAAGACAATAATGGATTTATATATTTTTAAAAACATAGATTAGGTCAACTACAAATAATCATATTGCATACACGGTCCCTGATGAATATCTCACCTAATTATTTAAATTATTGTACGCAATTATGAAAGTTAAGCTTTATAAGTATCTTATCATATTACTCATTTGATTATTTTATATTGTTAAGCCTTTCACCAATGCATTTTGTTGTTTCCCAATTGAATTAATGACTAAAGTTGTTATAATTTAGCAAAAATCTTGGCTTATATATTATACTCAGTTACCAAACCAGTTCATATGTGACACTATACCATTACATAATATAGTATTTTGGAATTCACTTCATTATACTAAGCCCATAGTAGCATATTAGCATTTTCATATTTATATTATCATAGTATATGAGTCTTAAACTATAAAAAAAATATTCATCTTTATTTGATTCTACCTACATGTGACAAGTTGAGTTGTACATGAAACCATTACATGATAACTTAACAACCCAAAAAAAAACTTAATTTGATAAACACATATCACATGTTAAGTAAATTCTTATTTATAGTATTCAAACAAAAGAAAAGTCCTCAAACTTCTAAATCAGAAGTCATAATCTCACAAATTATAAACATCGATATACAATTAGTCTTACATTAGCGTAAGAAAATAAAGTAATATGGGTAAAAAACTTCATCAGTATATGGTTCATCAAGTGAATGAGAAAACATAAAAAATCAACTTTATAAGCAAAATAACATATTAAAATCTCAAACTCTCTCGAAATTAGTGATGTTTTACCTTCAACATGAGATTCATCACGCGGTAAACCTTTTAATGGTAGCTCGTAAAGTAGCATATATGCTTCAGCTGCCTGATTAGTCGAAGCCTCGATCTAAATTTCATAAAATTCAAAAACAAAATCACCAACTAACTCTAACCTCTAAGCAAGTACTACCAAAGCTACTTCAAAATAAAATACGCACTTGATGCGTCTTACATGAATTATGATTAAAAAGATATTATTATTGAAGATGTTGAAGGTTGCGGTTTCGAAAGAAGAAAGTTAGGGCGTGCACGTAAACTTTATGTTGAAGTTAATAATTTACAAATACTTTAATATTAAACAATATTATTTAAAATGTAGTTGAATATCATCTTACTTTGATAAAAACAAACAATTATGATTTACGATTGAAATTATAAGTTACCGGTTTTGGATATATATTGATAAAAAAATCTTCGATTTAAAGCTGAACTAAAAAATGGTTATGTACTATTTATTTCATGGTGTGGTTTGGGACTTTTTTAAATCCAATTTTGGATTGTGTCGATCATATTGTACTTCAAATTTTGTTTGATGATAACTTACAATTTTGATGCCATCAGAAAAAGTTTGTGTCTAAATCATATGAGAAACCAAAACTTGTTTTAATAAATTTATTGATAATAAATATAAATGAAAGGAAACCTACCAATAAATATCTAATATTAAACTTATTTACCAATAATTATTCATTGTTTGATAAATTACGAATAGTTACTTAGTGATAAGTTAGTTTTTACAAATAACCATCTGGTAGTTCAAAATATCATAACCATATTTCTTTCTCATGGTTTGTGTGTTTTTAAAACCATGAGAGAGATAACCATTTTGTAGTTCAAAATATCATAAAATATTTGATAAAATATGAATATTAGATAGTTTATATATATGCCATAACATGAGTACTATAAATGTTGATATAGAAACAGTCTCGCTAACATTAGTAGCTATATTAAAGAAATTCGATACCCATGATACCTCTCTTCTTTAATTTATTGATGCAAGAAACTAATAGTTCCAGGAATGAAAATCACTCATATTTTTAGAAAACATAATGTAGCAGCAGTCTGGCTATGCAAATGGACACATAAATGCAAGTTTGAGCAAGATTTATAGGTTAACCATCTATCAAGTCATCTTAGGAAAATTATGCTTCTAGACATCACCGTAATAGACACAAGTAGATTACTAAACTAACATCATAAACAATAGATATCATTATATGATTCTTTCTTAATTCTCGATTATATAAAGATTACTTACACTATTTTTAGCATGTATAAATACCTAACAAAATATATTATGCAGAACAAAAAATCCAGATGAAACTCAAAGCACCTCGAGGACACTAAATCAAAATTGGAAGTAAGCTCCAACTAACAAAGTTCAAAATCAAAATTAAAGAAATTAAAATCACACGAAGAATAAGAGGAAAGGCCGATGAATTCAAAAGTAAACTAACATATAATTACCAGGAAAGGACATAACACCAAGAAGAAAAATGTTGACATGGGAGCTGAAGATCATGATTTGAAACCAAATAAAGTCAAATTGTCTATGAGTTAGCAAAAAATAGAAAGTTGAACAAAGCTTCACTAAGCTCAAATGATATTCTGAAATTCGAAACTTAAAATATGGGGACCGAAAACTAAGGCATCAAATGTTAAATTCCAAATGTTATAAGAGATTGGGCTATATCTAAATTGGTACAAAAATTTATTAAAAGATGGGTACCTATGTAATTTACCCAAATTTAATAAAAAAATCTTTTATCTTAAAAAATAGTAATTCAATTTCAAATAATTATTTTTATATTTTATAAATGAGATACTTACTATTTCATACCCATCCAACAAAATTCAAAATACTTTTTACTTAAAATAACATTCTATATAAAATTCAACAAACAACTAACACATATTTTTTTTATAATTTAAAATTTTAAAGGTTCATATCTTTTAAACTGTAACTCAAAAAAAATCCAAAAATACCATTAGTTTTGTTTTTCTAAGACGAACAAAACTAGTACTACTCATGATATATTTTGATTCTTTTAAATATATATATTTTACACACGTTTATCATTGGTTTGGCATCTATCAGTGGTTTGGTTTCACATCTAGCATCTATCATAGTGCGCATGGATTCACATCTAGTAGTATAAAATTTAAACATGTTTCGTATCTTCTTTGTTTACATTGTATAAAATTTTGAAAGTCAGTATCTTTTATACTCTAACTTGAAAAAATAAATCTAAAAATACCATTGGTTTTATTTATTTAAGACGAACATAACTAAATCCAATCATGATATGTTTTGAATTTGTTTTAAAAAAATTATATTTTACACTAGTTTCTCATTACCTGGTTTCGCATCTATCATATGTCTGGTTTTGCATCTATTATAGTTTGTTTGGTTTCTCATCTATCATAGTTGGTCTGGTTACCTGGTTTCACATCTAGCAGTATAAATATTAAAAAGGTTTCGCCTCTTCTTATCTATCATGTTTCACATCTAGTAACTTGAAGAATTGATATATGATAAGGCTCTGCATGAATCGATTTAACCCAACTCGAACCATAAAATGAATCAGAAACCGCAAATCTGAAAAAAAAAACATTATCTTTCACTTGTGTATTTACATGAATAAAACCTTGATACCCTTGTGCTAAACCGGTAGACTGATAAAAAGTTGTAACCATGATGGTCTGGTTCATTAAATGATTTAGTTTCTTTGGATCGAAGTAATCAATCAAACAAGATCTGTAAGCTTATAATTTTCTTCATCGTTTCCTTATCCTTGTTCATTCATAAGTTTCGACATGTTACCATTGGCAATCGCGAGGACGGTAATGGTATTCTGGCGGATGATTTCGTCTGCGATTAAATTTTCGGTCAAATAGTTTTTAGAGTTGAAAAATCAGACTCATCTTATAAGGATTTTGTGATATTGAAAGTAATAGTAGAAGAAAAAAAATATAAAAAAGAATAAAGCTAAAAAAACAAGAAACAATGTCCGAATCTAAAATTTTCTTAATATAAAAGAAAAGAAACAATATCTATATAATTAATTAATAATATTAATGAATTTTAAATGATAAATATTTTAATAAAAATAATTTTTTTACCAAAATACATAGAAATGTAAGGGTTAAGTAATCTTACTAAAACCTTTATAAATTAACTTATCTAAAACAATATTAACTTTTTAGCCTACAAAATCGAACACCAGATGTTTGGATAGAATGAGAGAGAGAGAGACAATGAGAACCCTAAAAAGACAAAGGAAAAGCAGTAGTCAAATTGTACAGACTGTCTATTGTCTACTCCAAGTCTATAACTAAGAAGAATCTTATCCACTCGTTCAATAGTTTTGAATACTCCTGGCAAATCATGATTTGAAATTATTAAGTAGTACTAGTATCTTCTTTAATCAGTAAAGCGAGTATACCGTGTCGGCCGGCCATGAATTAAACCATCTGAAAAAGACAATATGCTCCTTTTCCTTTATTTTAATACTCCAATATCACTCTGGTTTTTTAGTTCCAGTGGCCAAATTGACGTAAATGTTGAAGGGGTTGTTCGATAATTCCATTTCCAATAGTTTTTCTTTAGAATAAAACTATAGTATTATCTGGTTAGAAAATTAAATTAAAAGAGTTGGTTCGATTCGATAATGAATTAGGCGCTGGAGCTGGACCACGTAGGTAGCTGTAATTAGTTTTGGCGTGTCGGGAGCGTGGGCGTCCACCTTTTAAGTTACGTACATTTCCAATAGGAGTAATTAGGTAGACGTGGAGCAATCTCATTACCGTTGCCGACAGTTGAGATACCACGTAAGACCCCACGGCTCTAACATTCTTTTCGAATCTTTTAATACCCCCAATTCCCAAATATTTATTTTCCGAAATATACGTCCACCAATGATTATATATACTATCACAGTTTCAAACTTTTCTTATTTTGCAAAACTAATATTATAGTGATCCGGTAGCTTCAAATGTTCAACAAACACCAAAGAATAACCAGCCCGAATTATATTATAAAAAGTGGCTTCGGTTGGTTAGCCATTCAAATATAAAATAGTTTAATAGATTAAGTTAAGAATATATAAAACTACATAATTTAAGTAATTAAAAAAATAAAAATAAACAATGAAATATAAAGAATAAAAAATAAAAAAATACGGAAAAGAAAAGGAGATGAATTTCAAGATCGGTCTTCTTCTTCACTTGGTTTCTTCCTCACAGTAAAGATAGACGAAGGAGAAAGCTCTTCTCCTGTTTGTAGATCGACTGATTTTAACATTAACTTTCCGGTCTTGTAGAATCTCCGATCTAATCTTCTCAAAATCAGAAATAATCCCGTATTTGAGTCTGCAATTAGTGGAAATATAAAGTCTGATAAGAAATCTTATGTTGAGTTATTTAAGCAGAATCAAGTAAAGATTGTTCATGAAGATGTTCAAAAAATCATGAATAAAGATTTTCCTGAGATCTATTTCAAGGGTATAAGGACAAAGAAAATCTTTGTTCAATTTCAAAACAAACTTTGGTTTGTAAGTTTGCTACAGGCAAACCCAGTTACAGTATTGTGAAGGATTTTTTTGATGGATTTAAGTTCAATGGTGAATACAGCATTTCAAGTTTTGACTACAAGCATTTGTTCATTGAGTTTTCTTCAGTTGAAGATCTGAAAAGGCTTTGGAGGAGGAATGTTTGGGTTTTAGGGAGCAATACTATGAGGATCCTTAGATGGAATCCTCACTTCAATCCTAATTACGAAAATCCTTTGACTCCTGTGTACATAGATCTGCCTAATCTGCCGGAATTTATGTATCAGGAGGAAAGTTTAAAGGAAATTGCTAAGGGAATTGGAAGTCCGTTAAATATTTGGGTTCCTAATAAAAATCGAGCTGGGTATAACTACTGTAGGATTTGGGCTGAAGTAGATGTTTCTAAACCTTTACCTAAAAAGATTTGGATTGAGTTTGGTCAGGATGGTTTCTGGCAGAATCTTGTCTATATTAATTGCCCTAAATTTTGTAATCTATGCTACCATATTGGCCATTCTGAGGAAAGTTGTAAGAAATCAAGGAAGAACAACATTGTTGAGTCTAAAATACATGGTTGCTCTGTTGAAACTGAAGTTAAAGAGATTGAAAAAGAAAAGGCTCATGTTCAGAGACTAATGTCAATAGTCACTACTGGTGACAACTTGCTTGATAATGTAGGACCTGAATTAGAAAAGACAGATAATTAGAAGATGGGAAGTTTGGTAAACAAATCTCTTGTGGAAAATGTTGTACCTTTGGGAGTTGATAGGAATGAAGTCATTGAGGCTTTGCATATACTTGATATGGGATCTTTGAGCAATTCAAAGGATGATACTTTGGATAACAGTATTGGTGGTGATTCTACAGCCTTTGAGGTCACATGATGTTTGTCGTCTTCACATACAAGAAAAAACAAAGACATCAAGAAAAAAGATCAGAAGAAGTCAAAGAAACTGAAGTTGGTGAATACTAAAGGTTTGATAAATCTGAAACAAATGCAATATAAGAGTGTTGCTAAAAAATTAAAAGCTTCTAAATGACCATTTCCTTAATCAACTGGAATGTTCGCGGTCAGGGTAATAAAGAGACTCTAGACAGACTCAAATCTCTTAGGAGAAAGGTGAAGCCATGTTTTTTACGATCCAGGAGCCTATGGTCAATTGTTCTAAGTTGGAAAAAGTTGTTAAAAGATTGTGGTTTCATGGTTTCTGTCATAATTCTAGTAATAAGATTTGGGTTCCGTGGAAAGATTGTTTTCTAGTAGACGTTATTGAAGATGATGAGCAATTTATTCATCTCAGTGTAAAGCATAAAGAGTTGGTGAAGGAGTTTAGAGTTACAGTGGTCTACGCTAAATGTATTAAAGTCTTGAGAAGGGTTTTGTGGGAAAAGCTTAGGGATCTTGATTGCTCTTCTATGGAATGGATGGTGCTAGGGGACTTCAATACAATTGCTTCTCTGGATGAGCAATTGCACTGCTCTACTAATTGTATATCTAGCATTGATGAATTTAACAGTTTTATTTTAGATTGTGGTTTGAATGATGCAGGCTATTCAGGGAATAAGTATACTTGGACTAATGGAAGGAATTGGAGGCGTTTGGATAGGGTGTTATGTAGTAATAGCTGGTTGAACTATTTTGAGGCTACTAATGTGACTCGCCTATCTAAAACGTGTTTGGATCATTCACCTATGGTGATTTCTATCAAGACCAACTCTAAGAAAGCTAGATCCTCCTTCAGGTTTCTCAATATGTGGACTCTTCATAGTGGTTTTTATAAGATGGTTGAAGACAATTGGGCCATCGACTGTCAGGGATTACCTATGCAAAATTCTATTTCAAACTAAAGAGACTGAAAGGTGTGCTCAAAGAGTGGAATGAAGATTTATTTGGGAATGTCTTTTATTCTATAAATCAAATTGAAGAAGAGATTAATTGCAGGGAGTTAAACTATCAGACATCTAATTCTGTTGAAGATAAAAATCTTCTTGATAAGGCTAAAGAAACGCATGTTACTCTGCTGGATAGAGAGGGGGCTTATTGGGCTCAGAAAACTCACTCTCAATGGGTTAATAATGGTAAAAGGAATATTAAGTTTTTTCACAGTTTGGTAAAGAAAAGGTATAAAAGGAATATTAAGTTTTTTCACAGTTTGGTGAAGAAAAGGTATAAAAGGAATACTATTAGCAGAATTAAAGAAGGAACTAATTGGTTGGAAGACCCTGAAGAAATTGAGGCCTCTGCTGTTAATCACTTCAAGGATATTTTATTTGAACAAACTAATCCTTGGAATTCAAACACTCTTGAGGACTACATCCTTAAATTGGTTACTGAGGATGACAACATTGGGTTAACTTCTATTCCTAGTGAGGAGGAGATTTATGAAACTATTAAAGGTTTGAATACTAACTCGGCTTCTGGTCCTGATGGTTACAATGGAAAATTCTATGTGTAGTGTTGGCAAATCATTAAGCATGATCTATGTGAAGCAATTTCTCAAGTTTTCTATGATAGTCCTCTTCCTAATGGTCTTTTTGCTACTTTGATTTGTCTGATTCCTAAGAAATCTTCCCCTCAAACATGGAAAGAGTTCAGGCCTATTAGTCTGACTAATATTCTCAATAGAATTATAGCTAAAATCATCAACAAAAGGGTTTCTAAGATTCTGCCTATCCTTATTTTTGATGAGCAAACTGCTTTTGTTTCTGGGAGGTCCATTCATGATAATATAATGTTGGCTCAGGAGTTAATTCTGGATTTAAACAATCAGTCTAGGGGAGGTAATATGGTTCTTAAGGTTGATATGGATAAGGCCTTTGATATGCTTGACCATACATTGTCATTTTTCTGTTATTACCAATGGTGAAGCAAGATTTTTTTTAAAATCTAATAAAGGGTTGAGGCAAGGTGACCCATTGTCACCCAGCCTCTTTATCCTAGTAGAAGATTACTTGATTAGGGGTCTAAAGGCTTTAGCTAATGACTATCCTACAACCAGATATAGAAATAGAGGGACTATGGTCATACCTGCTTTGGGATTTGCTGACGACCTGCTTATTTTCAACAATGGCTCTAGTGATTCTATTGTGAAGGTCCTTAAGGTGTTGCAGTATTATGAAGAAAATTCAGGGCAAGTTATTAATAATATTAAATCAAAAAAAATTAACTCCTATTAAAAGGTTACCTAGAAGGGTGAAGCAGTTGAAAAATTTGTTGGGTATTAAAAATACAAATCTGCCTGTTAATTACTTGGGATCCACGCTTGACAAAAAATTCAGAATTAGTAATTTTGAAAGCTTGATAATGAAAGTGAGAAACAAGGTGTTAGATTGGGACCATACAACTCTATCCTGTGGTGGTAGGTTGGTCCTTGTTAAGTCTGTTCTTTCTGCTTATCCGATTTATACTGCCTATCATACTATGATTCCTAAAAATATTTCTAAAAGGATAGAAACTATCTACAATAAGTTTCTTTGGGGAAATAAATAGGATAAGGTTGTTATTAACTGGATCCAGTGGTCCAAGCTGTGCAAGGGTTTTGATGAATGAGGTTTGGGTGTTATGAGGATTAAGGATTGGGAAGAGATTTTCAGCTACAAGCTTTGGTATATCTTCAGGAAACAGGAATCTCTTTGGTCTAAAACTATGCTCAATATCTATTGTCGAGATAATCATCCTTTAGTGGTTGATAAGCCTTCTAAATATTCTAAAACTTGGCAAAGGTTGTGGGGAATCAGAGACAGGCTGATAAATATATTTCTTGGAAGGTCAATGCTGGGAACATGAATTTTTATATTGATAAGTGGTGTTCATCTGAGCCTATATCAATTCAGTCTATGGAGAACAGGCTTTCTATTCAAAATTTAAAATTTAAAGAGGTTTGGTCTTCCAGTGGTTGGGATGTTCCTAGAATAGAGAATATGCTGAGTAGTTTACATACTCAAAATATTCTCAAATTAATCTTCAGATCAATATGGATGATCAAGTTCACTGGAGTCTGAGCCCTGATGGTATTTTCAACTCTAAATCTACTTGGATTGCTATTCGCAGTAAAATAAATAAATCTAACCTCTTTGGGAAAAATTGGAACAATATTACTCCTTACAAATTATCCTTTCTGCTGTGGAGAGTTCTTAACAAGCTGGTTCCTGTTGACTCTACAATGCAAAAGAGGAATATTTTGTTAATCTCAAGATGTCAACATTGTAATAGTTGTGAAGATTTAAATCACGTGTTTGTCAACTATCAGATTGCTTAGGAAGTTTGGTGTTACTTTTCGACTATTTTTAATATTTAGATTTTTAGATCTTTGTCTACTTCCCATCTAATAAAGAATTGGTTTTGGTTGTTGGAAAAAAAGGTTCATATCAGTTACATTCTGCCTCCTATCATTATGTGGGTTATTTGGTTTGGCAGAAACTTAAAAAAACATGAGAACAAGGAGATCAATTCTATGTTCATAATTAACAAGGTTATCTTGCTGTTGACTGACTTGGACAGAGCCAAAATGTTGAAAAGGAAGATTTGGCGTTCTGATTTCATCATTGGACCCCAAATTCGTTGTGTTAATCAGATTAGCAAGCCTATTATTCCTATTGTTCTTGGTTGGAGGAATCCTAAGAATGGTAGATATAAATTAAATACGGATGGAGCGTGTAACAGCTCGGGTGAATCAAGTGATGGGGGTGTTCTTAGAGATAGCAATGGCCAGTTAATGTTTGGGTTTGAGAGGTTATATGGGAATGGCTATCCTCTAATTGCGGAGTTAAGGGCTATTCTGGATGGCCTGCTGTTATGCTACTCTAAGGGCATTGTGAAGGTCGACATTGAGACTGACTCACTCATTATCTCTGAAATTTTCTTAAGAAACAAAACTCCTTGGTATCTAGAAGGCATTGTTAAGTGATGCCGTAAGCTGTTCTCCTCAGGCATGATGTTGAGACATGTCTTCAGAGAGCAGAATAAAGTAGCCAACTGGGTTGCTAAATCTACTCTGAAGGACAGAAAGGAGATGGATTTTGATAGTACTCAAGCCCTTTCATAGTTAAAAGCCATTGTTTTCCTTGAAGAAATCGGGGTTGAGTATCTGAGGGCGGAGAGGTAAGTTAAAATCGATGATTTTGAGTTTCAGAGATAGAAATTACCTTCAATTTCTGCGCTTGATGCTTCTCGTTATGATTTTTTGGTCTTCATTGGTTCTGTCTCAAGGTCTTTCGTCCAATTTGGTTTCTGCGGTTGTTCAATTTGGTGGTAGCTCTGATGCTTGGTCTAGGGTTTGGCTTTGTTGGTCTGATTCAAGGTTTTTATTTGTTTCGTTTTCTGGATCGGATCAATCAAGTGTTGTTGTTCGATCTGATGCTTAAAGAGTACATGCAGTTGGGTTAGTGGGCAGGGAGAGAAGCTGAAGGCGAATGGTTTTCTAGTGTTTGGTTCGTTTTGGTTAATGGAGGAGTCTGTCTCCTCTAAAGGTGGGATTTTGTCTTGATTTTGGTCTAATGGAGGGTTTTTTAGCAATGGAGGCTAGAGACGTAAGGAGTTGGCTGCTGGTTAAGGTTTCTACTCAGTGAGGAGAGAAGATGAAGATTTGGGTTTGTCTCAATCAATTGTTAAAAGGCTTATTTCTTGGCTGTTTTGGGCTAAAATAAGGTCCATAGACTGGAATGGGTCTTTATTGTATTCTGGTCCAAAAAATTAATAAAATGCACAATTTTTATCGAAAAAAAAGTAATTGGAAAAATATGCAATTAAATATTTATAATTTTACAAAAAAAACTAACAATTATTAATAATATAATCAACATATTTATTTTAATTCCCTTTTTTAAAATTTCGTTTACTGGCCATTTTCGATTACGGATCAAGTTAGCTATTCATAATTTGACACATAAATTGGCCCCGTCTCTAAAACTCGAAGTTTTTTTTAAGAAAACAAATTGTAAGCTCAAATTAGACGATGTTGAATTATAAAAACAATATTATACGTCAATTGAAGATCAAATTATAATACCTGAAATTAATGAACGTGAGATTATTGAGGTATGATACGTTTTTAGAAAAATGAATACTGTTAACTTCTTCTAATGAAGAACACAAATGCTCTATACTCGTGCTTTATCTTTTAAGGACCCTTCATTTTGAACTAAAGTCACGTTAAAGATGAGAACTATTTTAAAAAAAATCTTGAATAACAAGAAAGGAAATAATACACAGACAAATAGTACATCAGGAATCAATCTAACCAAATTGGTACAAACCAGAAGGTCTGCCGTGCCACAAGCTGGCTCAACTATATAACTTTATCAGTTATGTGTTGGAACATAAGAGGGATTGACAATAAGGCTACAAGGATAAGAGTAACATCAATTATAAGATCTGAAAATGTAGAATTTTGGTAATTCAAGAACCAATGTTTTCAAATTCTCATTTGAACAAGACTGCTCAAATTCTAGGATTCCAGAATGCAATGTCCAATATATCAAACAAGATCTGGGTATTTTAGAATAATGAGTTTATTATTCATCTCCTTATTAAGAAGGTCATGACCAGCTGCTTCATGTCAAGGTTAAACACTCATATCTTGGCAAGGATTTAATGGTCTTTATAATCTATGCAAAATGTTCAAGGGACCTTATGATTACTATATGGAATAGTCTAGAAGATGTTGTTGATCTAACAAATGAATGTGATTTTAATGAGTTATTTTAATTTTATTGTTGATTCTTTTGAACAACTCTCTTGCTTCACTATATGTTTAAAAAGTATAGACGACTTTAACAACACAATAGTGACTGCAATCTCATGGACGCAGGCTATTCAGATCAAAATACATTTGGAGAAACTTCCATAAATGAAAGTGCATAGACATAGTGCTTTACAATTCAACATGGTCAAATTATTTTGTCAGCACAACTGTTACTCATATGGCTAGAACGGAGTCTGATCACTCCCATTTATGCATCAAAATTTCTAATTCAAATCTTCAAATTAAATATGGATTTAAGTTTCAAAATATGTGGTTGGATCATCATGATTTTGACACTACAATAAAGAATAACTAGAATAAAATCATTAATGGCTCTCCTATATAGATGTTTGGCATAAGATCAATAGATTAAAAGCTCATCTAAATATATGGAACAAAGAAAATTTTGGTACCATTTTTAATTCGATAGCTCAAGTAGGAAAAAAGGCTAAGTATGAATTCTGCTACATATAATCTAGCTCTCAAGAGAACATGATTAATCTTGTTAAGGCAACTCATCTCTAACTACTTGCTAGAAATTTGACATATTTGGAGCAAAATGTAGTATCAGTTGGACAAAACATGGTGATAGAAATACAAAAACATATCACAATTATGTTAGAAGTTAACCACTTCAAAGATCTACTCACGAAAAAACACTCAAACATACGATATAACTAAAATATAATCCATTATATCTATATTTGTTTCAAATAAAGACAACGACACATTAATGGCTACTCCTACTGACCATAAGATTTTTAATTATACCAATTCCTCGAATTCTTCTACCATTGTTGGTGTAAATGGTTTCAATACTAAATTCGACCATAAATGCTGGAATATTATTGTTAAAGATCTAGGTTATGGCTTAAAAGCCTTCTTCAATGCGGAACATGTCCCCAATAGGGTTTATACCACATCAATATGCCCGATTCTTAAAAAAGAGAACCCTAAAACATGGAACGAATATAGAACTATTAGTTTGTGTACTATCTTCAATAAGATAATGTCTAGAATTCTAAATGATATGATTTCAGTTCTTCTACCTAGTCTTATCTCTGCTTAAAAAAATAGATTTGTAAGAGTTAGAAGCATCCAAGAGAACATTCTTCTCACTAAGGAAATTGTATATGATATTAATAGGAAATCTAAAGGAGGAAATTTGATCTTAATTTTAGAAATGGCCAAAGATTTTGATGGAGTTTCAATATTATTTATCATTCAAATTCTTACTTCTTTTGGTATCGATTGCAGGTTCAATAATTTAATCAAGAAAACAATCAATGAATTCAGGTTTTCTATTATCATCAATGGGGAAGCTAAAAGTTATTTCAAATCCTCTAATGGATTTAAACAAGGGGATCATATATCCCCTAGTCTATTCATTTTGGCTGAGGAATTTCTGATCAAAGGTCTTAAGCAATTGGTTCAAGACAACCTACGAGCTACAAAACATCTAATTTTATTATGATCACATGTTTAACTTTTGTTGATGATATGATTATCTTCTCTAATGGATCAGGTTCTATTGTCAACAAAATATACAACATATTTATCAAGTATCATAAGATAACTGGGCAATTGATCAATAAAAAAATCAACATTCATCCATTTTTCATCAATATCACATACCAAAACAAACTATATACAATATCTCACTCGTTTCGAACTTTTCAGAAATCTATTGGAATACTTAAGATCAAATATTAGTCATAGATGTACAACTATTCAATATGAATACATCATTACTAAACTCATAAGGAAAACTCAAGATTGGGATTATATCTTACTTTTATTTAGAGGAAGATTAACACTTATTCAAACTGTATTTCTGGCCATTCCCAAGTATTATCTTCAAAACTCTTTACTCCCCAACTCTTTAATTCGAAGGCTTGAAACAATTTATAGCGAATACCTTTGGAGTGCCTCAAAAATTCATAGAGATATGGCTTGGTCTAGCTAGATTAAATTGAGTAAACCCTACACAAAAAGAGCATTAAATATCAGAAAATTGAAGATATTCAACTTAATTATTCTTGTAAGATTTGATACTAATTCAGAGAGACTTATTCTTGTAAGATTTGACAAATAAAGTTGAGCAGCTATTGTTCTACTTATCATTTTATGAAAGTGCAATTAACCATGAAAAGATCCTATGCGTGGAAGAGACTATTTGATGTCAGAAACATAGCTGAAGGATTTATCTTCAGGACCTTATGTCATGGGAAAAAGAATTTTGGCTAGATCGGTGGTGCAATAACAAACCATTAATAAATCTATGGGACATTAATGACACAACTTTCTATACTCAAGATAAAGTCAAAGAACTTTGGATTGATGAAGGTTGGAATCTACCTAAGTTACTTTCATCAGTAACTCGGTTTGATATAAAAAAAATCATAAAGATTTCAATCAAAGACCTTGTGGAAGATAAAATTCATTGGACAATCAATGATTCTGGGGATTTCTGCATTAAAATACATGAAATGAACTTAGAAATAATGAAACTCTATTTATGCTCTACAAGAGAACTTGGGATTATGTTACTCCTAAGAAGTTCTCTTTTTATGTTATGGAGGCTTCTTTATAAATGGGTATCTGTAGATACTATTCTTCAACACAAGAACATATCTTTAGCATCCAAATGTCAATGTTGTGATAGTATTGAATCGATACATCACATGTTTGTTTTATATAACAACTCATGATGTGTTTGACAGTTCTTTTGCAACATGTTCGATTTACAAATTAGCAGGAACATGTCATTGACTCACATAATAAGAATTTGGTAGTGATTTGCTCCTAGTAATGTTCATATCAGAACAACTTTACCCTATATTATTTATTGGATTATTTGTCATAAAAAAATTAATATGAAGTTCAATCAACAGAAGTCCTCTGCTAATACTATTATTCTTCAAGTCAATCAAGTTATACTCAAGTTGGTCTATGATACTTATGGTCTAAAGATACTAACTTGGCATATGACTTTGGTTGTTTTGATCACTTTAACATCCTAGAAAACTAATTGTTATCCACTAGTCTCTTCATCTTGAACCAATACTAAAATTAAATACTGATGCATATTGCTCTCAAACTGAGGAAGTTACTGTCAGTGCTATTATCAAAGACTCCAAAGAAGGCATTAATTCTGCAATTGGAAAAATCTACGGAAAACAAAGTCCTATAATTACACAAACTCGTGCTCTCCTCGATGGCCTTCTACTTTTCCAAAAAATATAATTCTTTCGGCTAGATATTCAGACAAACTCTAAAGTGCTATTAACTATTATTCTAACATATAAAGCCTCATGGTTTCTAACTTCTATATTAGATTGTTGCAAGAAATTGATATCATCGAATATAAATATACCACACATTAACAGAGAAAAAAATGCAGCGGCAGATTGGTTGGAAAAGTGGAAAAATAAATGCAAATATAAGATAAATATAGATGAAGCTCAAATACCCAATCAGCTAAGAGCAATTTCTCTTCTGGGCAGCCTCGAGCTTAGCTTTACCAGAGAACTATAACAGTTCCCTAACGACTCTATCTCAAAAATTATACTTACTACTATCAATTCCTAATTTTATCTTATAAATCAATCCTCCATGAATTTTTTTAACCTAACTATTTTTTACAAGAAATCTTGCATGCCAATTGTCTCTTGACGTAGCTCTGTTTCTAGAAAATTCTAAAGGATATATTATATGCTCTTTAACAAATACTCAATCAAACCACCTAAAAAGATGACTCTATAAATGATATATCTTCCTCAATACTCTTATAAAAATCTGGATAAAATGAAGATTTAGAATCAAGCTTGAAAATCTCTCTGCTGCAGATCCAATATCAAAAATATTTCATCAAATTATCTTATAGTTTGAATATGATTTTCCTCCTAAATTTTTAACTAACCTTTTGATTTTAACCTCTTTAAGGATTTCAAATCTTTCATCAACCACAAGTCTGGTGACTAGAATCAAATTTGATGTGTATATGAGAGTATACATTTCCTGTCACGAAAATGTTCGTATGAGAGTATGTGCCACAACAATGTTTGTATGAGAGTATATGTCACAAAAATATTCAGTTTTTTAAACAGAGAAACAAAATGATTAAAGAGAGAAGGAGACAAGAGGAATAATGTTGTAATAATTGATTAATTATTGGACCTTTTCCCCAAAAAAGAGTTGTCCTTTATATAGTACAAGATTTTTTCCCCATAATGGGGTTGTCCTTAGTTTACAGATTTACCCTCTCATATGCGGGTCTTTACAACCCAGTATTTTACTATATTTAACTATACATATTGTTATTACATATGACCCCCTATCATTACATACTTGTCAAGTTTTAACCCCAATACTTTATTACATCAAATCAATTCCTTTATTTACTTAATTTTACTTATTCAGCACAATATTTCCTCCATTTATCAGTAGCCTCTCCAGTCTTTATGAAGATATTTGAACAATGAATGATCCAAAGAAGAAGATTTTTCTTCCTCGTGAATTGCCTCAGATATTTCTTCCATAGGCCCATCATTGGATTATTTTTCCATTGGCCCTTCTTGGGAAACTTTTTCACAAATTCTCCTCGAACTATTCTTCCACAGATTTCATATCGAATGACTTTTCCACTGGTTCTTTTTCAGACTTATGAATTTATCATTGGTAACGATGACCACATGCTCACCCATCATTTGTTTCAGGTGACGTGCGTGCTACACTAGGTCTATGAGTCGGACAAGTTTTAAACTGATGGTGTCACTAGATTCCATGTGTGAACTGCTTCCTAATGTGTGTACGCATGCGTTCCAAAATAATTTGTAGATGAAGAGGTGTGTTAGAAGACCTTCACACTTCTCGATACACGTGCGCGTAAAATCATAAGTAAAATAGTTGTTATCTAAGAAAATCCTTTTAACTTAATTGGGCCTCTGTATCGGTAAGAAGCCCACGATCTCTCTATAAATACTCGACTCTACTCACAATTTTAAAGTTACACATATTTGCCAACTTTAGAGAGATAACAAAAAATTTGGTTTAGAGAGAGAAATGACTTGGCCCACTAAAAATATTATTTGACCTTTCATGCCTAGGGTATCCGAAGGGCTTGAAAGATACATACTTTGGGAGTGGTTCAATATTGCAAACAAAGCTGAAGAAAGAAAGGCTATCGACATAGAAAAAGAACCCAGAATTTTGGAAACTCTTTAAACAATGTTTTATGCTCAGTGGCCTACTCTTCAAAAATACAATGACATAGCAGGGACCTCAGGGAACAATATTTCATCTCCTCCTCTTACTATCCAGCCTCTCATTCAGTCTTCTTGGAGGTACGACAAGGGTGATCTTGGTCCTTCCAAATAAATTCGCAAGACCTCTCTATTTCTCCCGATGGGTGACAAACACCAAATTCTTGAAAAAGTTAAAAAGGATCGGTTTAAGAAGAATAAACCTTTGAGGGCCAACTAAAAGATCCATAAAGATAAAGCTCACCGTCTATGTTCCTACTCCTCAGATCACACCATAAGGTACTCCTCAAACCACCCTCGAGGTTACTCCTTGGAAACATTTCTCAAAAGTTGTTCGAACAGAGAAGGTTCATGGTCTGTGCTTAAAATCCATTCCAGAAATGCAAGAAAACCATTTAATTGATGAGTCATATGATAATCAAGATGAAGAAGGTATGATTCCCGTTGAAGCTTAACCTATGCAAGTTGAAAACATTTCATCCGTCCAAGGAGGTTAAATCGATAGATTGGTGGGGGGACTCTAAGCTCTATCAAAATTTGGCTTCCTGAGATTGGAGAGACATATTTGTCCATTCGTGATCATAAATTGGTTGTTTACACATAAAATATGAACTAAGTTCTTTGACTCCCTCTTGACCCTATTTTATTGGAATACTTTCATCTGATAAAACAATATCCGACCCAAGTCGACGCCAACATGTGGTTCACACTGATGGCTTATATCATGGCTGCCCGGATCGCTCAGATTGGATTTTCCATATAAGAGCTTGTTGGGTTGAAAAATGTTGCTAATAACTCTCACTTCACCTTATATTCACTAAGTCTTGGGAGAAGATATAAGATTGTAAACGATGTCTTAGAGGATGACAAGTAATGGAAGCAAAAATTTATTTCGTCCTCGGATTATGGGAGACCAACTTTGAGCATTATATTAAGATTCCCCATCAGCTTACGCTGAAGTGGACTAGTCGATGTACTTATTTTCATTATTGCTTTATCTTACCTACTCAAATAATTTGCATTGCTAAGGTATTTCTTTTGGGACAATTATGAAGGGGATAGCCAAACCTTTAGTAGACCATGTTCAATAAGCAAGTCAGAACTTTTCCCAATTGAGCTACTGGGCCAGCAGTACTTGAAACCATCAATTTCATATGTGTTTTACTCCTTCAAATTTGGCCAAAAGTCAGCTTTAGACGATTGATCCAACCCAGGTGAAATCCATAATATGGTGTCTATCACATAAAACGTAATACTTATGCGATTGAAGTGCTTAGACAACCTTGTTTACCTCCCTACCAAGGCCAAGGCTCCCAGACACCGAGACCCCAAAAAGGATGAGGAAGAAGATGATAATACCGACGGTGATGTTGGTTCAGAAACTGAAGTCGTGTAAATAAAATAAGTTGATGTTGAACCTGAGTTGTGGTTGAGGTGAGACCTGATGGGAAATATGGTGTTGTAAGCCCATCGAATAGAATTTCTTAGAAAAGGCAAGAAGAAGATGTTGGTGAAGAAGAGGATGAAACCACGGCAACTCTGAGCTTACCTTCTATAAAAAAAAGGTTGCTGGTGTCGATTCAGACTTTGTTGCGACGTCCATTTCTCAAAGAGGACTTGTCACTGGTCAAGAGACCAAGAATAACTTCCACGATATGTGGAACATGTTTCCCCTGTCTCGACTTGAAATAAAAAACAACCGGAATGATCGCTATAAAAATGAAGTCATCCAAAATAGAGTCGATATGAAAAGGCTAGAGAAAGAACTTGTCTGTGAGGAGAAAACTTTGGTTGAGCGTTTGACGAAGATTGAGGAACTTGAAACTTAATTAACCAAAGACAAAAAGGAGTTCGAAAATGAACGGGAGCAATTTATTATTTAAAGACATTGAATGCAACACCCTCATTGATGGCCTATTTGATTCTTATAATCAAACCAAAATACATTTTGAGAATGTTGTCAAAGATATTAAGAGACTCACCGTTGAGAAAGAATCTATTAAAAAAGACTTTGAGAATTACAAGAAATTATATCTCTTGAGGAGTACGCTGATAACTGTATCTCTTGCTTAGAAAAGAGGGATGAGAACATCAAATCGACTTTCGTATTAGAAATGCATGAGCACTTCCCCAACATAAGGCTAGGTAGTCTTTGGGAGCATGTCATAGAAAAAAAATATCAGGAAGAAATTTCATTAATAGATGAAGAATCAACCAGTGACTCAGAAGGGTCAAGTAGTTCATCCTCCATTAGCGGTTCATCAGAAAAGTAGTCAACAATGTACCCCTTCAGAGTAAGGTTGGGGTATGTTACTTAGTTTTTATTTTCAACGTTTTTGTGTAAACCTTGTGAAATGATCATGTTATATGCATATTTTTTGTTAAGTCCTTGTGTTCTCATGATACACTATATACTGTAAAATTTCTTAATGGAAAATTTCTTCGGTTATATACATTCGACCAAGCTTTTATATAAGAAATATTGTTAATCATTAACTTTCATAAACAAAGATCTCCAAAGTTCTCCACCCAAACGTTTTTCATATGAAAAATGTTATTATGCTTAACTTTTATAAAAGGATTTAAACAATCTCTTCCACACTTTTTCATATGAAAATATTGTTATACTTAACTTTTTATAACATAGTTTTAAATCTTTCCTCCAAACTCTTTTATGTAAAAACACTATTATACTAATATTTTAATAAAATATTTTTAACTTTCTCCTCCAATTTTTTTTCATGTGAAAATATTATTATACTAATCTTTTTATAAAAGAGTTTCAGCTCTCTCCTCCAAACTTTTGTCATGTGAAAATACTATTAAACTTAACTCTTATAAATGACTTCTAACTTTCTCCTCCAAACTTTTCCATATGAAAATACTATTATACTTAATTTTTATAAAAGATTTTTAACTTGTTGACCAACATTTGTTGGAAGACCTTTCCGGTCCAAGAAGATAAAAATTGTAAACCAAATCTCTTTGGAAGATTATTCTGGTTCAAACAAATAAAAATTATAGACCAACATTCGTTGGAAGACCCTTCCGGTCCAACAAGATAAAAATTGTAGACCAATATTTGTTGGAAGACCCTTCCGGTCCAAGAAGATAAAAATTATAGACCAATATTCATTGGAAGACCTTTCCAGTCAGATAAGATAAAACTTATAGACCAACATTCGTTGGAAGACCTTTTCGATCCAAGAATATAAAAATTAGAGAACAACATTCGTTGGAGGATCCTTCCGGTCCAAGAAAATAAAAATTATAGACCAACATTTATTGGAAGGCCATTTTGGTCCAAAAAGATAAAAATTGTAGAAGTTGTTTTAAGATGGAAAATAAATATTATATGTATAATTCGGATATAAAGGCACCTCATTAAAACCTTCTTGCGCCACCAGGGTAGGAAATAGTATGTCACCGATACTTACACAAATTTTCAAAAATATGTATAAACTTACAAACTTACATATATATTCCATAGACTGACACAAACGATGATTCATGGGTAGATGTCTGAGGAGTAGTTCTGTATACCCACAAAACTTCTTATAAATAACTCGGTCATTCCCCGCCTTACCCTTCAAATTCTTTCTCAAAACTTCAAGAATTATTTTATTAGTGACTTCGACTTGGTCGTTTGCTTGCGGATGGAAAGGTGTTGATAAGCATTGTTGAATTACTTTAGCATAACAAAAAGCCTTCATTTCCTTGTTGTCAAATTGTGGCCCATTTTCCATCGTCATTTTCTTTGGAACCCAAAAATGACAACAAATATTAGAAACAATGAATCTGATCACATCCTTAACTTCTGTTCCTGCTAACGGTTCTAATTCCAACCACTTAGAAAAATAGTCTATAACAATAATTATCGTATGGTGTCCTCATGAGGCCATCGGTATGGGTCCGACTAGGTCAGTGCCCCATCGATTAAATGGTAGTGACTCATAAATTGACTCAAGAAGCACTTTTAGTGTGTGAATTGTGTTAGCAAATCTTTAGCAAGTGTTATATATTTGAAATAAGTCTTTGGCATCCGAGGAGATTGTAGGTCAATAATATTCGGTCAGAAAAACAATTCGTATTAAATTTTTATACCCATAATGAGAGGATCCTTCTCCATAGTGTTACTCTCACAATATCATTTATGATTCATTTTCTCTAAAGCATCGAAGTAAGGTCCTACTAAATATTTTTTCTACAAGATATCTCCAAGGATCATATACCCATATACTTTGAACCGTATTATTTTGGTCATTACCTTGTCAACATGTAGTACATCATTTACTGGGAATTCTTTAATTTCACTCATCCAATCTTTTGTTGTGCTTGTAGAAATTCAAAAAGCTTTAACTGACCCTTCTACTAACTCAGACCCCTTCACTATTGAAGGATTTCGTTGTATGATAATTCAAGGGTACTCCTTAGAATATGAAGCAGTAGCCAAAGAATCATCCATAGAATTTCCAGCCCCATGAACATGTTCATATTAGACACTTTCAAATACCAATGTCAAGGCCTTTAACGCTCTCAAATACCTTACTAAATGATATTTTCTTACCTCAAATTGACCAGATGCATGATTTATAAAAATTTACGAGTCACTTATCAGCCTTACTCTTTTGGCTCTACAAATCTGAGAAAGTCTCAACAATGCCAAAGAAGCTTCATACTCTGCCTCATTGTTTGATGCTTTAAACCCGAATTAGATAGCTATGGACATGGAAATTTATTTTGGAGAAATCAACTGCACCCTGCCCCACATCCTAATGTACTTGAACCCCCATCTATTCGAATTGTCCACTCTGAATCAAATTTTTCTTCATCAACCTCCATATATAACCATTCAGAATTAAATTCGACTAAGAAATATGTTAGGGTTTGTGCTTTGATTGTAGTTATAGGTTCAAATTCAATATCAAAATATCCCAATTCAACCGACCATATGGTCATTCTTCTTGATATATCGGGCCTTTGTAATGTATTTTTCAGTGGAAAATATGTTTGCACAACTATAGAGCGATCCTGAAAATAAGGTCTCATTTTCCAGGAAGTAGTTACTAACGCGATTGCTAAATTTTTTTAACTTTAAGTAGTGTTTATCAGCATCCAAAAGACTTTAATTGATTTAGTACACTGGTCCTGGGAAGTTATCTTCCTCTTGAATTAGAACAACAATCACATGATAACTTGACACCGCTAGATAAACATATAAATTTTCCTCCGGATTTGGCTTTGTCAAAACTTCTGGCGAAGAAAGATATTCTTTGAGTCGATCAAACGCCTCGGAACATTCTTGGGTCCACTCAAAATAATTTTCTTGTCTCAACACTTGGAAAAAAGGATCACATTTGTCTGACAATCGTGATATGAATCTATTCAAAGCTTTCAATCTTCCAGACAAAATTTGTACTTCCTTAATCGTTCGAGGTGGTGTTATAGTTCTCAAAGCATTTAGTTGTACCAGATCAGCCTCTATCCCATAATCACTGATTATGTACCCAACAAATTTTCCGGATCGGACCCCGAATTTACATTTTTCTGGGTTCAGTTTGAAGTTTATCTTTGTTAAATTAGCGAAAGTCTCCTCTAGATCATCCAATTACTTCTCATCCCTTGCACTTTTCACTAACATATCATTAATGTACACTTCAACATTTCTCACAATCTGATCTCAAAATCTTTGTTTACTAAGCGTTGATAGGTCACTCCAACATTTTTTAACCCAACGACATTACGTTATATCAATGTAAACCTCTTCCAGTAATGAAAGTGGTGCTCTCCTAATCCTTTGGGTCCATTTGGATCTAGTTGTAACCGCCATATGCATCCATGAAATAAAATAATCGATTCCCATAAGTAGAATCCACTAACTAATCTATTCGTGGAACTTGGAAGAGATCTTTTGGACACACCCTATTTAGATCAGTGAAATCTACACACATTCACCATTTTTTGTTCTTATTTTTTACTAAAACCGGATTAGCAGTCCATGGAAGATATTGTGATTTGCGTATGTGCCTGTCCTTGGTTAAACGGTCTACCTCAGCCATAATTTCCTCATACTTTTCTTGGGAAAAAGACCTCCTCTTCGAGATGATCGGACGAACATTACTTCATACGGCTAACTTATAGCAAATGATATCCGTGGAGACCCCTATCACATCTTCTATACACCATGCAAACATATGTAACTTAGTTAATAAAAATTGAATTAATTCTTCCCTAACCTCCAGAGATAACTTTGTGCCAATTTTTTTAAAAAAATCTATGAGAGAAAAACATAATCCTCAAAATGGTCATCCATAAACCCGGGGTCTCCCTCGGATCATCTACGGGATCATATCCCGAGGAATACTCTACTGATTGCTATTATTTCTTTGACTCATTCCTTTTAATTTGCTTTCGGTCCAAAATTATTCGATAACATTCTCGAGCCATTTTTTGACTGCTTCTGACTGTTCAAACATTGTTTCCCATAATATACTTCAAACATTGGTAAAATGTTGATGCCACATAATGCATTCTTGATAGCCAAGACCTTCTAAAGATTTCATTGTAAGATGTTGGAGCGTGTACCACAATAAACAAGATCGCCACTACCTTTTTGAATGGTCCATGTCCTATTTCAACTCTCCTCTCAAATTCTTCAACTACTTGAGTCGTTAGTCTAGTAAACCCTTACAATTGTCCGATCTGACCAAAATATTATTGGTGAATTCTTTATTTTACTATAAGTAGTCATGAATATAATATTAGTTGAGTTGTCAGTATCAATCAAAACTCTTTGTATCTCATCCCCAATAATTTCGGCCACAATAACTACCGGATATTCATGTGGACCAGCTTGGTCTCCCTCATGTCATCGTCTTCAAAGTAAAGTATTAGAGATGGATTTCTGTATAAATGTGGTGAAGTGCCCGCCTCAATTGAGTTGCTAGGCTAACAATGTGTCTCTTTTGAGAATAATCTGATGTCCCAGCAATACTATCTCCTCCAAAAATTGTTAGTGACTCAAAGAAAGTACATAGTTCACTAACCTTTCCTCTCACAACCGGTTTTCCACCATATTGATGTTATTTATATTTGGCTTCAGATCCAAATACTCCGTTGAAATATAAAATGCATCAATAGATTCTTCGTCAATAGGTTCTGAGATCATCATTTTCTTGCTTCAAAATATTTTCTTTCTTTGGAGCAACTAAAGAATTCTTCTTCACAAAATTTGTTAGCTTCCCATTTTCGATCAAGGCATGTATCTCTTTTTTCAATGATACACAATATCTTGTGTCATGCCCAATGTCTTCATGATACTTACAATACTTATTGCTTATGTTCTCCCTCAGAGTCAGTATTGGAAATGGCTTATGAAACTGCACGTGCGGACGTGTCCTCCCAAAGATTGTCGTTGCACACTTTGTTAGCTTGACAAAATGTGTTGGTCGGACCCATTTGTTTGACCTAGGTCGGATATGCTAATGAGTATTCACAAACGTTGCGTACTCTTTCACGCTTGGCAGTGCTTGAATCATCGTTTGAACTGGCGCTCGAGGTTAGACAACATTTTCTGGATTCAAATTGTTACATGCTACCATCAAATTTTGACGGAATTGGTTTTGTTCAAACTGTGCTAATAATTTACTTTTGATGCTAACAATGCCCCAAATGTCATTGATTGCCTCTCTGCTGTGTTATCCTTCATTATTCTGGGTAGGATTCCCATTCAGAAAGCATTCAATACCACTTTATCTTCACAACTTTCCATGTTAGTCTTAGCTTTGATAAAATGATTCGTGTAATCCTTAAGAGTCTCTCCCATTTTCTGCATATAGTAAATAATTGTATCACAATTTACTCAGAATTTTTTTCTTCCCACAAAGTGCGAACAAAACAAATTCCAAAACATATAAAAAAAATTATGCAACACTCAGGCAAACGATTGTACCACTTTGAAGCTGCATTCTTAAAGTTTTGGGAGAAAAAATTGCATAATGCTTGTCATCGTCATCATAGTTAATCATAATATTCTTGAGTTTCTTTATATTATTATTTGGATCTTGAGTCCCATCAAAGTTTTCCAGCTTAGACATATAAAACCACTTAAGTAGAGGCCCCGAAATAATTTCCGGGGAGAGAGGAGATGACCTCCAATTATGACCCACTTTATACGCACTACCCCGATATCTTCATTCAATTTTGTGTATAATCCTTCTTGGGATAGATAGGTAAATTGATTACTCATACGATAATCGAGATTATGACTTCCAGAAGGAACCTTCATATGTGGAGTGCTTGTTCCCGTTGAGCTATGTTCACCATCCTGGCCGACTTCTCGAAGCCAAACCTTTTCCCCTATGTTTGGACTTTTTACTCTTCAAACCCTTGGCTCTATGAGATGTCTGAGGACCACCTATTTGCCTCATCGAATATTTTCTCTTGTCACTTTTTTGACGTTGATTATCCTCTTCGGAATAAAAATATTCGTCTGAACTATACGATTAATATTCACTTGATTTTTTTGATTCATAACGATGTCCAGATCTCACTCTTCTTTTTTAGGAATAATGGCTTCTCTTATAACGTATTTCTTTGGTACGAGGAACATCTTCTATGTGTTATTTCACACTATTTGTTCTCTTCGGACCTCTGATTTAAGTCTCCATGAACTTATTATCGCTTCCCTTTTAACATTCAATATTTCAATGTATTCTAAAAGCTCTTTCCACCGAGCTACTAGGACTAAAATTCTTCTAGTAGTTCTTCAACATATCAATTTTTTTCGTTTCCTTCGTTTACTAACTATTCCTTAACCAAAAGATCTCCAGATATGTCTCCAGTCACACGGTTTTTATACCATTCTCTAACTCTCCTAGAATTTCCATATCCACCATTCTCTCAATATTTTTTGAATAATACTATAGGTTTGGAACAATGATTTCGGGCAACATTGGTTATTCCCAGAAATGTAGCCAATAATGTGTTCTAGATGGTTCTTGGTGACATTTTATGTCATGAAAAATGTTCCTATTAGAGTATCTATCACAACAATGTTCGTATGAGAGTATTTGTCACAACAATATTCGTATGAGAATATTTTTATAGAGAAAAACGGAATGATTAGAGAGAGAAGGAGACAAGATGAATAATATTGTAATAATTTACTAATGATTGAACCTTTTTCCCCAAAAGGGGTTGTCCTTTATATAGTACAAGAGTTACTTCTTTAATTTCCAGATTTACTCCTTCTTATGTGGGTCTTTACGTCCCAATATTTTACTAAATCTAGCCATACAAATTGATTATTACATATAACCCCCTTATCATTACATACTTGTCAGGTTTTAACCCCAATACTTTATTACATCAAATCAAATCTTTTATTTACTTAATTTTACTTATTCATCAAATTATTTCCTCCTCTTATGAGGATCAACACTTTATCATCAATCTTCATGCTACTACACCTTATCTTTGTGTTGTTGTTTTTATATTTTATAGTTTTCTCATGAATTTTTTTAGCCTTACTCTATACCAGATGGTTTAGATGCAACCTTAATACTTCAGAAGCTCCAAATTAAATTACTTTAATCAGGTAATATAGTGAAACCTTAATCTAGTAGACGCTCCAATCGACGAGCACTAGAATAATCTTGATTGCTACATTTTGCAGTTATAAGACTCATACCTTACAAATCATAAATGGCAAGATGATAAGAAACATGAACCGAAACTTTAAGTGTTTTTCTTTTTTAATTATAGCTTTCTTTTTCTTATGAATTAGAGGTAAAACTAAAAGATAAGTTTCAGAAACTTCTTCATTACGAAAACAATCGACTCCAAAGGAACCAATATTTTGATTATTCAGACTATCATAAGTTTTATTTTCTTTTCCTCTTTTATCCATTTATAAAGAAAATCAAAAGTTTATTTTAGAAGAAATAACAAATTAACCAACAATTGTAGAATTAAAAAAAATCGAAAAACAAAAGATAAAAATGAGAAAATATAGAAAATAAATCAAAGGAGAAATAAATGGAGGTATTTATACATAAAGGTATGTTTTAAATCAAACATGAAATCTTTTCTATTCTATTGCAACAAGGTATGGAAGGCCAGGATTGCATAATTTGAAGAGGGTACACCGACAGACTTAAAAGATGAAACTTTCCTACACCTATAGTCTTTTGTCAATCGTTTGTACTTTTAACAAAATAATATAAACAGACTTTCCAGCTTTGAAAATCTGACCACTTACAAACAATAATAAATCTAAATAGCATACCAACACAAAATCCATTGGCCATAAGTATCTACCTGAGTATAATATCGACCAAACAAATATATTAAACATCGACTGACTAACAAATGCGGTGATAACTTTATTTACCTTTTTAGCCCTCAACCTCAGTTTTGATCAAGGACTAGAGATGCTACTTAAAGAATTTCAACAAATAAGTCAGAGCCGAAGAAAACAAAATTAGGAACCCCGACATAATACAATTTGAAGAGAACATATTAAATTGGTATAGTCATTTATTCATCATTCACCAAGGTCTAAAATGGCTACTGGAATACCTTCATAATAAGCTTGACTGAGGCATATCTACAACTATAAAAAATAATTTAAAGCAATAACAACACTTCAGATGACATGGTAGTCCTTACTTCATCATTCACCAAGGATTAAGGGAGGGAGGCTATTCAACGACAACCAACATAGAATTTAAGCATTCTGAAACTAATATGATATAAATTAGTCAATAAAAATAGGTAATAACCTAGCAACCTACGGATTGCTAGTTGTACTATTTTCTTCCGAAAAAATAGTGTTTTTATCCTCAATGGAGGTTTTGGCTGATGAAAGATTTTAATGAGGCAATAACCATTTAGTACAAACATAATCGGAGACATCTTTGGTGATAGTTTGATTACGGTAAGATATAATAAATATGTTTTACGACTCTTAAGAGTCTAGTTGAAGACGGTTATCATAAATTTTTAATATGTTTGGTGTAAAATGTAATAGTTTCAAATGTGAAGACAAAGCTTTAGCATATAGAAGGATCAAGGACAATCTCAAACTAATATTAAAATATGTTTCAGAAAAAGAAACATACGGTTCGACTAAGATAGATGGTTATACCAATGTCAGATATTTCACACACGCCAAATGTAGTCCTTTTTTGTTATTCGTACAAGGATTGAAAACTATTGATAATAGTGTAAATAGTTCGGTCCACCTACGTTGGTCCATCAATAAGTCAAGTATGTAAAATCTCGAAGATTCATTAAAAAATATATTACACTAAAAATTAAGGAAGTTAAAATAAAATAAAATATTTAATATTTTGAACGATTTTATTAGCCACTATGAACCCTATAAATAAAAATTTAACAACCGTCAATAATAAAAATGATAAAAAAAAAGGGTGAAGCTATTTCCCTCATTATATTTTTTATTTCCTCCATAATTTGAAAAAAACTCCATGTTGTTATTTTCTCCATAAAAGAAATGACATATTTATCCTTCTACCCAATTATTCTACCTCTATCATTTTCAAGAACACCATTAACTATTTCATAATTTATCTCCTGTTTTTTGTTTTTCAGGTTTAAACCCTATGGTGTGTTTATGGAGGGTTCGATTAGGGTTTTCGGTTTTGGTTCAATTTGTTTTCGATTTTGGTTCAATTTGGCTGTTTCCATTATGTTATGATGTTTTTTTAACGAAAGCATGTGTTTCTCAGAGGCCATCTCGGAACCACATGCTTTTTTTTAACTGAAAAACATGTAATTCTGAGATGATGTCTCGGAATCACATGTTTTTCAGTTAAAAAAACATATGATTCCGAGATGGCCTCTCGGAAACACATACTTCTTTAAAAAACAGCAGATAGCTTAGTACACCAAAAATGACTTATGATTCATAATACCTGACAGTTGTGCTTGGTTAAAAGCTATGACGATGGATGAATCATGACACTTTTATTATGGTATGGTTTGACTTTGCTTTGCTGTTTCACTTTAAGTCATTGGATTTTGTTTGAGTTTGTTGTTTATTTTTGAAACATGGTTTGGTTTGTGAATTTTCATGTCGATTGTATAATTCATGACTAATTTATGATTCATACACTGAAGTTTTTTGTTTTTGGGTTAATTTTAGAGGCAAAAATCAAATACGTAATGTTAAATTTGAAGACAAAGTAAGAGTAATCTAGTAATAACAAGTTTAAAGTGTTTTAAAAATTTCAAATCATGGATGAAATAATAAATATGATGGAGAAATAGCTTTGGCCTAAAAAAATACTCTATCAGTAAAAAATTATTATCACTTATATTTTTTGAAATATATTTTTACTTTCGCTCAACTAGTTTCCTAGTATATTTATGGATAAATCAACTGTACACGGATACAACCCTTAATACTAAAATAACAGAGCCCGTCCAATCCCAGCACTACAATTTCTGATGTTATAAATTACTATTCCCTTCGTCACAAAATATTTGTCATTCTAGGAAATTGTTTTTGTCCCAAAATGCATGTCGTTTTAGGATTTCAATGCAAATTTTATTATTTTTTATGGATTTCCACCAATTGGGTGGGTTTCTTTTTCACTTTTTATAATAACTAAAAGTAACTATAGCATTCCTTAATACCTGTGCATAATCTTAAAAGGATAAATATAATGGGACGGAGGGAGTATATCATTCGGAAAAGTAGCAATAACATTTATAAATCAATTATTACTTTTAAAATACTTACTCCCTCCATTCCGAAATATTGGACGTTTAAAGTAGAGCTGTCAATTTTGGACACGACCTGTAAACCCAACACGAACACGACCCGAAATTTTAGGGTTAGAGACCCGATATTTCAGCCCCGATGAAATTAAGACACGACACGAACCCGACTCGAAAAAAAAACGGGTCGGGTTCGGGTTGGGTTCGTGTCACCCGAAACTGACATGTAAAACCCGAAAGACCTGTAAATCCGAAACTGACCTGTAAAACCCGAAAAGACCCGTAAACCCGAAAAGACAGATGAAACCCGAAACAGACATGTAAAACCCAAAAGACATGTACACTTGTAAAATAAAATACTGAAAACACTTAATAAAATAATATTATTTTAAAATTCTGATTTCTAAATTAGAATACCAAAAATATTTATAAAACTTTATTAATGAAATAATTTTATTTTTGATTTAAAATATATAAAATAAATAGTATACTTAAATAAGTATATGAGGGAGGATAAATGATGGTTCACATGTTTGCTATAAAGTTTTGAATTTTATTCTTCTTTCACGTATATTAATAAAGTTTTGAATCTTTCATCTCCTGTGTATATAGATTATAATATTAAGAATAAAAAATGTAAATAATTTATTATTTAACAGTTTTTTTATCTGATTATTGTGAGTTTGCTAGATTTATTAATAGATATTAAATGCATTTAATCTTGTTTTGTGGGATGAATCGATTTACAATTCTAGTGGTTATTTGATAAGAAGTGACAACTTAGTGGTTATTTGATATTTTCTGAAATTTATTTAATTTATCTCATGTATTTTTTTTTCATGTTTAGATGAGATGGCAAACCCATCATCACCATATATTTTACGGTAACATAAATTCACCGGTGATAGTAAAGCCAGTGTAAATATATGAAGTAAGCGTATCTTGACTTTATATAAATATAGTGGACCAATAAAATTTTGAAAACGGGATGTAGCTCAAATGGTATAGTGCCCACTTTGCATGCGGGAGGTACAGGGTTCGATCCCTTGCATCTACATTTATTAATTTTTGTCTTTTCTTAAAATTCGTGTCAGACGGGTGTTTCGTGTTGGATACAATTTCGTGTCAAACAGGTCGGGTTCGTGTCAGACGGATGTTTCGTGTTGGATACAATTTCGTGTCAAACAGGTCGGGTTCGTGTCAGACGGGTGTTTCGTGTTGGATACAATTTCGTGTCAAACAGGTCGGGTTCGGGTCCAACAGGTTTTTAACAGGTCGGGTTCGGGTCTTTGAACCTGTCACAGGTACGAATTTCGGGTTCGGATCCGGTTCGTGTCACAAGTTCTAAAATTTCGGGTTGGTCAAACCCGACACGACTCGAAACCCGAAATTGACAGCCCTAGTTTAAAGTATGGACACGGGTATTAATAAATATCATAACACAGGTATTAATAAATATCATAATGAATTCTCTTAAAAATAAATAGATTTAATTGGTCAATTTTAATGAATGTATTTTATTTTTAAAAAAATAAAAAATAAAAACATTCTATTGGTCGTACTTTATTTTTTTAATTAAATAATAATTAATGTTACTTTGAAAGAGGAGAACTACTTACAATTTGGAATTATAACCATTTTCTAAAACGACTATTAAAAGAAAAAAGAGGGAGTATTATATTTAGTTAGGAAAAGTTAACGGATGTTTAAGTATATGGAAGCATTTGTCTTCTATGCTTGAATTGTTTAATAATAATAATAATATTTGTATAAATTTATTTTAAAATAATAATAATTAATATTTCCATAAAATTATCATTCACTTATAATATATATATATATATATATATATATATGTATTATATTATATTATATTATGAATAATACCAAAAGATGTTTTTAGCAGATCTATTTAGCTTATAATTTTTTAAATCCTTGTGGTTTAAATTATGATTTATTTTTAGAAAAAATTAAATATATATAACTATTTGAATTTCGAAAAGATTTTAAAATGTATCATCCGTAATATTATATAAATGTTTTGAATAATATTTTTAATACACGAAATATATGCACTTGTTTTAAGAGTCAAACTTATATATAGGATTTGTGATTGTCCGGAATTTCAAAATATTGATGTCACAATAAATATATATATATATATATATATATATATAGTTGTTTATACATAAAACTCTTCACATTACAGTTTAGTAACAACAACAAAAATGACCACGATAAAAAATAAACAATGCGATGACATAGATTCTTATAAAATCATTCCAACACAAAATGTTCTTGACGTAAACAGAAATACAACAGATATACGGTTCACGATAATGGTATAATGTTGTTATCTTACTGGACTCTACGGGTAATTAAAGAGTGTACAAACACATTGATACTAAATATTAGTATTCACGAACATGCCATTTTCCAAAATATCGTGGATTCTTATAATTATGGTATGATCATGATTTATCCAAATCACAAGTTGTTTTTACATCAAAATCTTTACATTATAGTTTAGTAACAAAAAAAGTGGTCGTGATAAAAAATAAACAATGCGATGACATAGATTCTTAGAAAATCATTCCAACACAAAAAGTTCTTGACACAAACAGAAATACAACAGATACACGGTTCACAATAATGCTATAATGTTGTTATATGACTGGACTCTACAAGTAATTAAAGAGTGTACAAACACATTGATACTGAATATTAGTATTCACGACCATGTCATTTTCCAAAATATCGTGGATTCTTATAATTATGGTATGATCATGATTTATCCAAATCAAAAGTTGTTGATCATGTAAGAAAAAGAACGGCCTTATCCAATGAGCTTGAATCTCAGCAAGAACCAAAAGTGGTGTCCAACATTCTTTGACTCAATATTTTTGCATCTTCCAGATTTCAATAGCCCCCAAACTATAATGTGCAATACAAATGAAGTTCTTTAGTTCGACCAAACTTATACATGAAGAACATTTGTTAATTTTGCAATCTACGAGGAACGATTCGCTCCCACATCATAAGAAACTATAACACCTTCCACATGATTCTCCCTTATAAAAACGCTCCAATGGGGTACTCCATTTACAAGGAAACAACGGTCAAACAAACTATGAGGGTCGTCATGGATTGCTTTCAAGATCCATGAATTCTCATTGATGCTGAAAATATGCATCACTCTAGTCTCAGGGTGGTATTTAGGCGTAAACGAGCTTATAATTTTAAAATCTCGGAGGACTAAATCATATACAAGAGCAGCGGCTCTATGTATGAAACCGGAGTTACTAGGACGTGAAATTTCATTACATTGATGAGTTGCTGGATTCTAGAGAAGATAATGGTCGTTTTCAGTTAAAAAAAAACAACAATCATCAACAAGAACTCAGTCCCACAAATCCACTAATGGATACCATTTTCACGACACCAACTACTGATAAGTTCTGTTCATTTTTGTCTTTGTTAAGGTGTGACCAAAAGTCTTACATCCCACATCGGTTAAACATGGAAAAGATCAATAATATATAAGTAAAAACATATCTCAACTAGTATGAGGCTTTTTAGAAGTGGACCAAAAGCAAAGTCATGCATGACCTTTGGGCCTAAAGCGGACAATATCATATTAGTGTGGAGATCAGATTTTTCTTACCCAACAAATGGTATCAGAGCTTCAGGCCCAGACAGAGAATGCAATATGGGTGAACTTCTCGGAGATCGAATATATGATGAATATATGATGAACCAGCAGTCGTACTCAATGTGAATGATCTGTTTGATCCTAGTTTGGAGTGTGCATGGCTCATTAAGCGATATGGCTTGAATGAAGTGTATCAAGATGGTGGTAATTGATTGGAGTGACGCTAAAGAACAAGACAATTTGGTATAATATGAGGTGAGCAGCTACATCTGTAGTGACTATATGGCCCAGATAGTCCCCAACCTGATTAGAGTGGGCGAATGGAAGTCAATTAGAAGGAGGCTAATATGGTAATTTGTTCGAGAGAAGGTGCAATCAAAATTACCAGATTCGAAATCAATCAAACATGGAAAATATAAATGCTATATAAGTAAGAACATATCTCAACTTGTCTAGTATGAGGTCTTTTTGAAGTGGACCAAAAGAAAATCTGTGCAGGACCTTCGGGCCCAAAACCGACAATATCCTACTAGTGTGGAGATTGGATTGTTCTTTTTTTAGTCTAAGAAAAACTTTATTAATGAAAGTCCCATGGATTAGGTTACATAATGGTCCATAAAATAAACCTATTAGGCTTAAATGAGAAGTGGCGCCAAAATAAAATGAAAATTTTTAAATGTCCCTCAAAGTTTCAAATGGACATTTGAATGAGAAACATAACAATGAAAAATTCTTCAGCTTCCAACATTCCATCTTCACGACCTAGATCATATTGTTCTTACTTATATATAAAGGAGGAATACGTGTTACCCATATTTCCAACAAATTGTATCAGAGCTTTAGGCCCAAACAGAACACGATATGGATCAAATTATCGACGGATGTCGAACATGATGAACCATCAGTCATGCTCAAGATGAATAATATTGTCTATAAGACCTAGTTCGGAATGCCTATGGAGTGACATTAAAGGATATGCATGATGGTCGAGTAAGCAGATAGATCAGTTGTAAAGCTCTATGAGTCAGGTAGTCTACAACCTGATTATAGTGAGCGAATGGAAGTCAATTGAGAGGAGACTAAAGTGGTATTTTGTTCGAGATGAGGAGTTGTTATGGTGTAGACCAAAGTTTCACATCCTACATTGGTTAGACATGGGATTGATCAATGGTATATAATTAAGAACATGTCTAAACTAGTTGAGGTCTTTTAGAAGTAGACCAAAAACAAATTCGTGCAGGCCTATGGACCCAAATCGGATAATATCATACTAATGTGGAGATCAGTTGTTTTTAATTATATACGGGCTCGATTGAAAAAACATTTTGCTTGATTGAAAAAACAATTGATCAAAATGCTCATTAATAATCATATAACTTGTGTTTTATTGAGTGCAAATATTATTTCTACAATTTTCTTCTTCTCTGTTGCTTAGCTTGATTCCATAGGTTGAGTGTTTCTCCCACTAAACATATACAGTTTAACAATTAATTATTTTTAATCTTCAAAATTTTATATCTTTCAAATTTTAACTCAAAAAACAAATTAAAAACATATATATATATATATATATATTAAAGACGAACAAAACAAAATCGATAAATATTTTTGGAGAATTTGTATTATTTTTTCTATTTTCGCAACCGAATTACATACCGAGAACACCATTATTTTTTAACAATCAAATTACATGTAATTCTGCAACTTGAATACAATTATTTTTCAATATTTATTTTGCAACCAGAGTCTTACTTACGCAACTATTTTATTGTTATTTACACAAATGATTTTGTACGTAATTCTGTAACTCGACACAGTTGTTTTTACTTATATACAGACTCGGTTGAAAAAAAGATCGATCAAAATGCTCATTGATAATCATATGACTTGTGGTTTATTGAGCGCCATAATATTGAAACCGATTTAAAACATAGGATAAATTCGAGTGATAATCATACATTCCCTATGAATATGACAGGATTGAAGAAAAATTGATCAAAATGCTCAATTATAAACACTTGTGGATAATTAATGCCATAATATTGAGACCGATTGAAACGTAGGAAAGATTCGAGTGTTAATCTTACCAAGATTCAAATATCATATATTCTTAGAAAACTTTATTTTCACCATTTTTTTGTTTCCGTTGCTTAACTTGATTATATAGGTTGAGTTTTTCTCCCGATAAACATATACAATTTAATAATTATTATTTTTAATCTTTAAAATTTCATTATTTTTAAAATTTTAACTAAAAAACAAATCTAAAAACATATTTACAAAACAAAAACGATAAATATATTTGGAGAATTTGTTTTTTTTATTTTGCAACAGAATTACATATCTGGAACACAATTATTTTTTAACACAAATTACATATAATTTCGCGACTAAAATATATTTATTTTTCTAAACTTATTTTGCAACCAGAGTCTTACTTACGCAACTATTTTCTTGTTATTTACACAAATCGTTATGTACGTAATTATATAACTCGACACAATTGTTTTTCCCAATCAAATTCTATTTATGCAACTACATTTTTCTTATTTAGCGTATCATTTACACATAATTTTGCGACTTATACATAATAAATTAACCCAATTACACGTAATTCCGTAACTTGAACGCATTTTATTTTCTAAACTTATTACGCAATCCAATTACACGTAATTATGCAACTAAAAAGATAAAAAAAAAATCTTCCATGAAACTATTCCTATTTTATCAAATTTTAAGTGGTTGTTAGTAAGTAAATTTGATACTGGGGTTGTGATATATTATTTTCTTAAATAAATAAGTTTAGTCAACCTTTATATTTTATCAACTGAGATATTTTTTAATATATTTTAATAAAAATTAATTTAAAATACATGTCAACTTGTTGGTTTAAGTTTAAACTTTTTAAGTGTAATATCAAAAGTATCTAGAAAGTAAAAAATCAATTCAATTGTAATTAAAATTTAATTAAAAACTAACTAAAATTTGGATTTTAAACTTTCAAATTAATTAGTTTCTTATCTGAGCTCTTCATTGATCCATTGATTTTTTATATGGATTATCAAGTCACCGGAAAATCTCAAACCAAGAAAACTATGTTGAAGCCGTTAAACCAAGAAACAGAGTGTTGAATGTTGAACTTAAACCTGAGTTCACCAAAGAAACCGATGACCACTATTATATTCATTATACTCAAGAAGTAAAAGATCTTCTGATTCAACAATCTAATATCACTCTTGTTGGAAACTTCAGCACTAAAATCCAAAAAAAATCTGTTCTGAGTGGCTTCTTCAGTTCTGTAAAGTTCAGAGGATCTTTCACTTTTGAGATAATGGATGCTCACCATGTTCTTCTCGAATTCAACCTAAAGGAAGATGTGAGCCACCTCTGGTCCAGGAATTTTTAGAATATAGAAGGATCGACGATGAGACTGCTAAGATGGAGCCCTAGATTCAATAGAAAATATGAAAACCCTTTGACGCTGATTTGGGTTCGTTTTGAAAGAATACCTGAGTTTATATACAATGAAACTATCATTAACGATCTTGCTTCAACCATAGGAACACTTTTCAAAGTCATAGTCCTAGAAATCAATAGAGCTTATAGAAATTCCTGCTATGCTTAAATTGAGATAGATATTTCAAGAAAATTAAAACACAGAATGTGGATTGGATTTGGCTCCAATGATGGTTGCTGGATTACAATCAGTTACAAAAACGTTTCTGTATATTGTGAGTTATGCTTTCATATAGGTCACAAAGAGTCTGATTGCAAGAAAGCCAGAAAGAATGACAATATAGAAGAGATAAAGGAGAATTCAAAGGATGTTCTGAATACTAGAATTGATAAAAACCACTAGTCATATAACTCAAACCTTTAGCAAACTTTACAAAAGAAAGATAAAATAAATCATGACCAAAAAGATCAGGAAAGCAAGAAAGAAGACAGTCAATCTCAGTCTCAATCCTATCAAGATCAAAACTTGCTTGATCAAAGCCAATAAAACCAGAATGAATCCAGTAATGTGTGTTCTACAAAGGAAAACTTGGAAATCATTGAAGCTCTTCAAAAGCTTAACCGTGTTTATGCTCCAGGCAGTCCTAAGGATGATGTCAACTCCTTAACTCCTGAATATGAAAATATAGGCAATAGTAATGTTACTCCAACAAGAAAAAAACTCCACGTACGACTCTAATTTCAACACCATTATCAACAGAAAACTGAAATCTGCTAAAAAAGATAGGAAAAACAATAAACGGATCATTAATTCCCTAAAAAATAGGGGACAAACAACAACAACAACAAAACCCCATATCTGATAATGATAAGGATAATTAGCTGGAATGCTCATGGTATTAACAACAAGTACATTTTGAGAAGGCTTAATTCTATGATCAAGGTTGAAAAGATTAAAATTTTGGCTATTCAGGAACCCATGACTAATGTTGGAAGATTGAAAGCATTGCTACTATCCTGGGTTTTAAGAACTACACTTTTAATATCTCTAACAAGATTTGGTTCTTCTGGTTTGATGATGTCGGTATTGATTTAGTTGGAGATCATGCTCAATTTATTCATATGGAGGTCCACTATCCTGGTCTGGAGGAGAGTTTTTTGTTGACTTCAGTTTACGCTAAAAGCTAGAGGCTTCAGAGAACTGAGCTTTGGGACAGAATGAAGATTATTGATACCAATAACAAAGCTTGGATTACTGCTGGGGACTACAATGCCATTACTACTTCCGATGACCAAATTGGTTGCATTACTAACGATGAAAGCAATATTTATAATTTCAATGAGGCTATCAGAATTTGTAATCTTGAAGATCCTGGCTATGTGGGCTCAAGATATACTTGGAACAGAGGCTCTCAATGGAAATGATTTGACAGAGCAATGGTTAACGACAAATGGTTTACTAACTTCATGTCCCTCTTCTAATCACTTCTTTTCTTAATTCTCATTCTAATCACAGTAAGAAAAGATTTAAATTTATAAATGCATGGGCTAATGACAACAGCTTCTTAAGTATTGTGGAACATAATTGGAATTTAAAGATCAATGGTAACAACAATCAAATTTTATGGTTCAAACTTAGAAGACTTAAAGTCTGTCTTAAGGACTGGAACAATAACCACTTTGGCAACATCTTCAACAATGTTAAAGCTACTGCTGAAGAAGTCAAGAAGCTGGAAATTCTTCACTACATGACCAAGAACCATTCCACCAATGATGCTCTCTCTAAATCTAATAGCCTATACATTAAAGCTCTTAGAAATTAGGAAGACTACTGGAGGAAAAAGTGTTATGATAGTTGGCTTAAAGACGGGGAATGACAACACTAAGCTCTTTCATCTCTTTGTCTCGAAGAAAAGAAGGAAGAATGTTATAAAGGGTACTAAAGAGGGAAGTTCTTTGATTCATAATCCTGATGATATTGGTAAATCTGCTGAAAGTTTTTTCAAAAATTGTCTTGCTTCTAACTCTTACTATAACAGAGAGGATGAGAGCATCAAGATGCATGATGCTATTTTTCATAAAATTCCTAGACTGGTTACTAATGATGATAGTGTTAATCTTCTTTATCCTACTAACAAAAATGATATTTGGAGAATCATCAACAACATGAGTAATGGTAGCGCTGCTGGAATTGATGGATTCAACATCATTTTTCAAAACCTGCTGGAAAATTATAAATGAGGATCTATATAAAGCTTTAATATAATAGTATTCTTTCTAAAGTATTTGCTACTGGGATTTGTCTTGCCCCTAAAACTGCTAACCCTAACCCTACTTCTTGGCAAAACTATAAACCTATGAGCTTGTGCTCTATGTTTAACAGAATTCTTTCTAACCTTATAAACTCTAGAATGTCCATTATTCTTTCTAAAATCATCTCCATCTCTCAGGGTGCCTTTGTCAAAGGAAGACTAATCAATGACAACATTCGTATAGCTAAAGAGTTGATTCATAACATTAACAAAAAGCCTAAAACTGGTAACATAATTATCCAGTTTGATATATGTAAAGCCTTCGACAGAATGGCTCATGCTTTTATTCTTAAAATTCTTTCAAAATGTGGTTTCTCTGATAGCTTTATTAGTTTAATCAAGAAGATGATTACTAATGTTAACAATACTATTCTTATTAATGGCTCTGTTGTGGGCTACTTCCATCAGAAGAAAGGTTTAAGGAAATAATATCCTTTGTCTCCAAACCTTTTCATTCTTGCTGAGGAAGTCTTAATTAGAGGTCTTTATAACATTTTTAGTGCAAAAAAGAGTATGTTGTATGCTTCTAGAACTAATCTAATTGTCCCATGTCTAGTGTTTGCTGATGATTTACTAGTTTTTGCTAATGGTTTGAACTCTTCAATAGACAAGTTAAGGAGGTTGTTAGACACTTACCACTCTATCTCTGAGCAAGCTACAAACAAGGAGAAAACTAAGTTGATTACCTCCTCCAAGACTCATCAATCTAGGATTAGCAGCCTCAAGCTCACGACTGGATACTCAGTTGAAAGCCTGCCTTCAAGCTATCTGGGGATCACTGTGGAGACAACAAAGGGAAGAATTTCAAACCTATTCTTGATAAAGTCAATGACAAAATTAATGAATTGGACTTTAAACATTTGTCATATGGTGGAAGAATGACCCTTATCTCATCTGTTTTACTTCCTATAACATACTACTGGATGCAAAACAGTGTGTTTTCCAAAACTATAATAAAGAGTTTGGAAAATACCTTTAATAGATTTATGTGGAGGTTTAACTATAAGGCCAAGTCTATACATTGGTCTAACTGTAACTATGTTTGTAAGACTTTTGAGGAAGGTGGGCTCAAATTCAGATCATTGACTGAAATCCATCTCACTTTCTCTCAAAAGTTGTGGTTCCTCTTCAGAAAGAATAACAGTTTGTGGTCTGAAATTATTCATAACATATATTGTCCTAACTCTCATCCTTTTAGAATGAACTGTAATAAGCTCGGTTCTTTAGTTTGGAAGAGATTAATAGGTATTAAGGATCAAGCTGAGTGCAAAATCAAATGGATCATTCTAACTCTGATTCAAATAGTTAGTATATTGAAGCAAAGGTTAAGTCATTCTGGAAGAATAATGACTGGGACGGCATCTCTTTCCAGAACTTTCTTTCTTGCAATAAAATCAATCTTATCGGGAAGTACAGGGTTAATCTTGATGTTGAAGACATCATGATCTGGAAGCAGTCTAACAATAACAACTTCAATACCAATCTCGCGTGGGACAGCATCAGAATCAAGCATAATAAGTCCAGTATTTTCAAGAAGATTTGGAATCACAAAATTCCGAGGAAGATTTCTTTTCATTGTTGGAAGCTTATCAATAATTTTATTCATACTGATGATAATCTTATGAGAAGGCACCAATCTATTGCTTCCAAATGCCAGTTCTGTAATCGGAGTGAAGAGAAAACCACCTCTTTGTTAGCTGTAGCTATGCCTGGCCGATTTGGAACTATTTTGGTTTCTTATTTAAAATCAATATAGGTCATCATATGGTTCTTGCTCATGTTATTAGAATGTGGTTCTGGTTTTCTAAAAATAAGCTTCATGTGACTCACTTAATCCCTCAAGTAATCTGTAGGATCATTTGGCACAATAGAAACAAATCGGAATTTCAAAAGAAATCATGATACTGTGAACTGTGCTATTAACATAGTGATTAGAGTTTTAAGAGGCACTGACATGTCTAACATCTTGACCAGTAAACATTGGTCAAATGCTTTTAGTGCATGAATTGCTTTAGGCTGCTACTCAATTGAAAACAGAAGATCGAAGCCAATTTACCTTCAATGGAATCCTCCAGCGAAAGACAGGATTAAACTGAACATCGATGGAGCATGTGCCCACACTGGAGAATCTAGCGGAGGGATATTTTCAGAAACTGGGAAGGAGACATTGTAGCTGGTTCGAGAGTCTTCTTTGGCAAGTTTAATCCCTTGCTTGTTTAGACCAGAGCTCTTATTAAAGGGTTGATTATATGCAGTCATAACAAATGGTCTGAGGTGGATATTGAGTCAGACAACCTTCTCCTCATCAATGTCCTTGCTCAAGGAAATGCTGCTTGGAGTCTCGATCCTTTAATTTTTATTTGCAGAAAGCTTATTCAACCAAAAATGTCTTTAAGACATATTTCCAGAGTCCAAAACCAAGCCTCTGACTGGCTTGCAAAGTGGACTTTGTCCTGCAAACATAATCTTATCTTCAATCATATCTCTACTCCAAATAGATTAATGTCTATTGTATTGCTGGAAGGCCTTGGTTTGGGGTATGTTAATGCGGATTGATTCGTCGAATGATGTTCGTCGTCCAAGCGTATTGTCCCTCTGTTCGTGAAGGTGTAAGGGTGTATTAATGTTTGATTTTTATTTGTCGAGCCATTTGGTTTTTCGGAAAAAATTGAAAGGTCTCCAGCGTGAAGATTGCTTTTGGATTTTGGTAGATGAGTTGGAGTTGGTGCTGAAATTGATTGAATTGTCATGTGGGAGTTCTTTGGCGCCACCTTTTTTTCGGTTAAATCTTTATTTTGGTTCCAATTCTGTTGTTTTCAATTTTAAACTCTTAGTTTGTAATACTTTACTTTTATCCTTTCAATAATAATTTCTCTTGATTAAAATAAAAAGTTTCTGCTGCAAAAAAAAATTGCTACCGAAAGGGACTCGTTATGATTACCCACATAGCATATATAGCTCAGACTAAAATTTTAAACTCTTTTGAGTTAACTGGCATAGAAACTTCTCCTTGGCTATCAGCAAGTAGTCAACTACATATAATCTTCTGTCCGATAAAAGAAATTTAATAAACATGATGCTTACCATTACAACTAAGTTGAAATTGAAGCATGGTATAGTAATGTATATACACGAGAATCAGATCTCCGTGATCTGAGTGTAACCTGAATGGACAATCATAATGGCCTAATTTTTGACAGAATCAATCCTAACCTAGGTGTATAGAGGGCGAAACTATCACTTTAGCCCATTTTACTGGAAAAATAATCGGCTTTTGAGGGTTAATCTTTGCTTGCTTAGATGAAGCCAAACAGGAACACAACAGATTTAAAAACCCGTAAGCTTGTCATCTAAAATTGCAGCACTCTGCCCGCCCTTTCAACAACTTTTCCCAAAGACAAGTCATCTGCCTTGGAGATTGGTAATGAGCGGTATAATAGTCGAGCATACATCCGTACTGACAAAATTTCCAGTTATGAGAGTACTGTACCAGAGCAGAACTGCTGTTGAATTGTTCGACCCACATTCCCATACTCACATCTTCCATTTTGAAAATCTGCCACCAAAGCCAAAAACAGTTAGCCTTCATACAACATTATTAGAAACAGTAGATTCAAGAGAGTTGGACTCTCTCTCTCACCCTTAGTTTTTGGTTGTAATGCTGTGAAACTATATATCGGGCAATGTCACTCGAAATTATGTACCCGGGTCCATTAGCATAAGGAGGATATACATCTTCGGGCCACTCCTGTTACAGAAGAAAATATAGAGGCAATGCAATCAGGCAAGTAAAGAGATGAGTTAAAACTCTTACAAGAGTAGATCAAGAAATCCGTAGAACAATTACTTTTATGGGTTATATATCCCCCTTTTCTAAATTTTGATGTACAAAACTGCCCAAAACTTCCATACCCACTTAAAGTTACAGTTAAATCTGTCATAAGATAGCAGAGCAAGAAGGCGATAACCATTTTTAGATGCATGTGATATGTGAAAATTGTGAAACTTTCTACGTTCTCATCAATAGATTATGTCAAAATCAAGTAGGACACAGTCGTAGGAAGAGTGTTGGGCATTAATGTTTTTCGATACTTGTACTGAGGTCATTCTGATATAGGGCTGATTACTAGCTACCAAACATAGATGCTTTGTTTATTTTTCTCAAAAACTGTCAAACCACAGAAAAAATTTCTCAGAAACCCATGACTGAGTCTTTATTTGGGCTGTCTTGTTTGTAAGTCCTCAGGTTAAGCCTATTTATTGGTGGTCGGGGTAATACTAAAAGTCTGAGCTATAGATACTAAACATAGATGCTTCATTTATTTTTCTCAAAAATTGTCAAGCCACAGAAAAGATGTCTCGGAAACCCATGACTCAGGCTTTATTTGGCTGTCTTGTTTATAAGTTCTCACGTTAAGCCTATTTATTTGACTCACCATCTTGTTCAATAAGCGAAGAAAGCAGAAATACTTACTTAGTCTCTATCTCAAAATTTTGAATTCCAAATAAAGATTTGCTTAATTTACTTGTAGCATTAGGATACACCACATTTATTCTTCTTGTACCACATGACATCAATGATCATCAAACAGAGTTTTAATACTGTATATGTTTTTAAAGTTAGATTTGTATTTAAAACATGGTACGCAAACTACAAAGATATACGACAAACAAAGTACAAGAGATGACAAAACATTGCATCGAATTGAGTACTAACTAGTTGAACAGATGACAAATTCTTAAGAGAAGACAATGGAACTTGCATACCTCCCAAGTTACTGCCCATTTTCCACTTCTCATAGGACGATGCAAGAGGTTCAAATTTCCCATATAAAGGGATTTTTTGGGAGAGATTCCATCAATTTCTTTCAAGACAGTCTCTATCCGAACAAATGTGTCATCATCACACTTCATGATGTATGAAGCCGTCACATTCTGAACCTGCACAAAAGTTTTTTAAAGTTTATAAGTGACTGGAATCCCATGAAACATGACTCAACCGGAGCCAAAATAAAAACCATATATGCTGAAGGAGAAACTTAAAGAGCTATTGAGAGGCTGAACAGAAGTAGGTAGAAAGAAATATTATTAACTCACCCCAAATTCACAGATAGCAATTGTCTTGAGAACTATAAGCTCATAACGGTCCATAAAAGGTAGAATCACAATATCACCAAAATATTCAGCTTCCTTCTTCAGCATTGCATTCACCTCCTTCCTTGAACTCTACAATTTATTTATAAAATGAGCCAAGGCTTCTTATCATAGCGCTAGTTCAGAAATTTAGAGCATACGAATAACGCAAATAATTTGATAAGAAACAACAGAAAATTAATAGAAAAGATATTCAGATAAACATAGTGATATGTATCCAACATACACCATATATTATTTCTTTAATTCAAGCAAACATCAAGCATATTATATTAACTTGGAATATGACTATTACAAAAATTCATACAGTTCATTTTAAGTTACCTTGTATCATCCATATGACCCTTGAGCAACCTAGAACATCTTTTCATTAGATATTTAATTAATAAAACCTCGGTAATACGCAATAAAATCCCTGACCCGTAAATATATAAGAAATCAAAACATTTATGAATCAGAAAAACTACTATAATTAAATTATGCTTTTCTGTCGTTATGTCTGATTATTTTCGATATTCGCTGATGTCCTCCAATCAAGAGCCCAACTGACCATGTCCTTTTAGCACATGACATTTATGCACCAGAAGAGTGCAAATTGTCTCCCAATTCCCAACATTATGTTTACTGCTATTCTGCTGTTCTAATAGACTACTGAAATTACCTGTCTTGTTTCCCCAACCCCAATAATATTATATCAGTAAAAAATTATTGTACTGCAGATCTTACTTAAAGAGAAAATTATGACTCTATAACTCACTTAATCCATTCATCCTACATCCAACAAAGTCCTTATGCTTGATATAATAGTGAGACCTGAAAGGGGAGAAGCAAAAGCAGCTTACCAGTGCAGAAAAGAAGCGGACCACTACATCTAAGGACTTGATGGCTGAATGTTGCATCCATGTCTTTCTCACGGCCATGCGTTCCGCAAAGTGATTCGTAGCAGAAAGTACCCCAATGAAAAGACGAAGAGGTTTTCTAGGTAAAGGATCAGCTTTCCACTTTGGAGACATTTCCAATGCTCTCTGCGGTGCGAAACTTGGGTGAGAGGCGGGGAGAGCTGTGGCATAAACTGAGTGCACATCCACGTCTCCTTTCACAGCTAGCCCTGTTGCATCTTCAAGTGTAAATCCCTGAAGGTCATTTATAAAACAAAGACAATGGTTTATAAAACATCTCTCAAAAAGATTACGAGCTACCAGATTTATTCATAAACACCACTACTATAGTAGTGCAACAACTAAGTAACATACCAAGATAAGCAAAATAAATATTCTTAAGAAAACACAAGGATGGTAAGGAAATGAAAAGTTTCAGTTCAGGCAGTAAATTGAAAGGAAATCAGTATTCTTTATTGAATTAAACAACTTATCTTCATATATTAGACACGTATCAAAAGAAAATGAAGGGTCAAGATTCTGATTTTGGAAAAACAAATGTCATACTTGGCCTATATGAAAAAGGAATACTGCAATAGAATAATACATGATATGGGAAATCTTATTAACGATCCATTAGTCAGAAGAATACCATGCTTCAGATGCTTGACCAATAAATTATATATATCTCAGCAGACTAGATTTTATGCATCATAAACATCAAGAAAAATGTTGAACTGAATAACACTATCATATTCTATAGGCATACCGGCCGATATGGGAAAGATGTTACATGCCGTCCCCCAACATTTATGTGGTACCCATCAACACCTGCTTGCAGAGTCAAGATAAACAATCTACCTTCCACAAATGGGAATGGCCACGTCACTTCTGGTTTCTGCTCACGTCCTATGAACCGCTTGAACCAAGAGGTTGACTTGGACTCTTTGGAGTCTACAATATCGTTTTTCGTCCATTTTTCACACCTTTGAAAACCATCAACTGCAAAACATGAATTTGAGCAAATCTAATAGCTCGACAGCAGCACATTGCGATTCAAATAAAGAGAAAAACACAGTATAGTATAGGAGGCCTAATACCACAGCCTAGAGTCATACCCTTATTTAAACATGTTAATAGCACTAAGAACTGAATACTGCTTCCATGTGCTCTATAGTCACTTAAACCTTTCTCAATTAAAAAAGATTAAACCAGTGACTTTGATATATCCTCTTAAAATATATAATAGTGGCTTCTTCACACATGTATTCCTTACTACAACTTTTTACTAATCACATTAGTTTGGTCTCATAGACCTTTGTGTCAAATAAAATGCTTACTTGTACAGAAATCCGAGTAATGAGTAGCTGTAAGAAGAGTATCTGCTGCAAAATAAAATATTACCTAAATTTTCTTCATCGCTTTTTGATGGCACGCCGTTACATCTCTGAGCAGTCCCCCATTGCATCCTATAGCATGTGTTATGCTCAATGACCGTCTGCTGACTCCAATCCCCTTTCAATCTAGGATTCAAATGGAGAATCTTTGGGGGATCCTCCCCATCCACTGCTTTCAATCCTTGTAGTTCAACCATAAACTGTGAAACCATAACTACACCATCATCCTTATTCAATTTCGCAAGCTGAGGAACATATTCTTGATGGGCGAATTGCGGTGTTCCAACAATTGTAATAGAAGAACCAGCCACAAGCCCACAAGGAAGAAACACAGGACGTTTCCCAGAAGTTAGTTCCTCTCCAGTCATTGAAACCCACGAAGGACATGATTCCGGTTTCCCCTCATACATAGAGCTCTGCTCAATATCCTTTGTATCAACCTTATCAACATCTTGCCAAGCTTTTAATCCTAATATCCAGGCCTCATCAGCCATTTTCTCCAGCACGGACATATCAATGGTTCTATTCATCCTCTTCATAATCTCTCCAGTAATCCTACCAAAACGATGCTGAAGAGGCTTTATAGATTTTGCACCACCTTTCTTCTCGGCCAGTGATTCCTTAACCGGAGCGTTTAATTTTTCATTATCTTCTAGTCTCCTATGAAATGTATCCTTATAAACATTACTAAACAACAGTTTGCTAGAATCTGAATCTTCAGTTTCCCCCATAATTTTCCCATCCAAACCCGCATCCCCACTCAACATACTTACCATCTCTAGAAAGTGAGGAAACTTCAAAGCTATAAAAATCAAATACAGTGCTGCTATCGCCACCAATAAGTGCGACAATCTGAACCTCCTAGAAGTTATGGTTTCACCTTTTAACCTCTTCATCTTCTACAAATTAACTAAGGCGCTAAATCGAAATTAAGATTTATCAACTACCTTATAACAACTGACAATAACATCAAACCCAATAAAAAAGGAGCAACCATCCTATTTGACCTCAAGAAGTACAGAAAAAAGCACCAACTTAAAGACAATAATACAAACCTAGATAACAAATGTCGAGGAGATCGCGTAGACGAAAACCTCAACCTATGTCGCAGTTCAACAACATGTGTTGACGAAACCCTAACTCCTTCCGAATTGGACCTCCATTTCTCGATCTCGAATGGAAAGCACAAAAAACGCCAATGAGAAACTGCAACTCCAGCAAGTAACCGAAAACAGACGGAGCGATTGGAGCGGAAATCGGAGCGAGTTGAAAATGGTGAATCTATTGAAGTTTTTTTTGTGTGAATAGTAGTGGTGAAGAAGACTACGTTTTGTATGTTGTAGAGAAAGAGAGACGAAGGGTGGGTGGTTAAGAATTCAGAAAATGAAATGAAATCCGAAATTATTCTAATCGAATTGAACTATTGGTGTACCGATTTTTTTTAAGGAGTTAGATTCAGGTGAGACGTGAGAAGATATTTTTGTTCCAACAAAAATCTCGTTTTCTTTTGCTTTTTTATTTTTAAAAAACATGTGGAGGTCGGGAGAGTGGGTCTCATGATGGAAACCAGTTTTCTTTATTTATAAAAGAAAAATTAATTATCTTTATTTCATACGTTAACATACATGTTACTTTGATCAGGTCACTTGGATTATATATTAATTTGGTAAAAAAAGTTACTACTATAGGGAGTTACAATTTATTATAATTGTCTCCGGAATATCTTGTTTTCATACTACTTTTTTAGGTTGGAAAAGCGTGATACAATCCAAAACGCTAAATATGTGAGTTTCTATTTTCATTTTTATTCTTTTAAGTAAAATAACATTTATTATCATAAGAACCTTTACGAAGAGTTTACAAAGTATAAAGACTAGAATATAATTTTACCAAAAGAAATTCGGCAAGCCGCCAAGATTTCCCTCTTAAATTGAAGGAAACAATCTAAACAGAGACATGAATACTCTCCTAGAACTTCAGAACAATTTCGAAACATCAACAACAGCTCTAATCTTCTCATCTTCTTTCCAGCACTTTGAAATCTTCAATTTTTGAGCTCTTCGATCTTGATCCTGCAAAATAAAGAGAAAAAAAAAGAGAAAACAAACCTAGCTGATATTCTGAGAGAAGTAACCCATGCCCAGACTTTCCAAGAAGGTAATTGACTGAAGCTGAGGAAGAATTATAAAGGGGTTGAAGTTTGGCTTCTCCTTACATCTCAAAGTCCATTTCGCAAGCCAATCAACGGCTTGATTTTGGACTCTTGAGATGTGCTTAATCATCATGGAATAAGCTAAGGAGTTTCTACAGATTTTCAAAATCGGATTAAGAAACCAAGGGGAGTTTCCAGCTGCGAGAAGGCTTATACGAGTCTGACAATCATACTTGATATCAACGTTGGTCCAACGATTACGCTTACAAATCAGTAAGCCATCAAGCAAAGCGCGGGTATCAGCTAACAATGGCGAAAGCTTCTGGTAAGTGTTCCCAAAATACTGAATAACCTCCCACTGAGAATTTCGGAAAATACCAGCCCCACTGGATTCAGCATTTCTAAGGACAGAGACATCGACGTTTAACTTAATCCTCCCATCAACCGGAGCCTTCCAAACAATGTAAGAAGGTTTACCCTTGACTACAGGGCAATCCATAATCAAGCTAGCTTTCTTAGTTTTAGTCCAGTGTTTGCTAAACAAAGAGAAAGCGTTTAAAGAGATAATAATTCGATTTATATAATTGATAGAGGCTTCAGTATTATTGACAATCCCCTTGAATTTTGCATTGTTGCGATTATACCAGATAGACCAGCAAGTTACAGCAGGAATTAAGTGAGTGATGTGAACCTTTTTTTTGGTGAAATCTTGCCAGTTCTTGATGACATGAGATATAACCATATATATCTCGACTCTAATCTTAAAGATACTGCTGAAGTGAGACCAAATTTTCCATGTCTGATTGCAACTCACAAAGATGTGATTAATATCCTCGATTTTACTACAAAATTGACACTTGATACAAGTTGTAAGTGTCTACTTTAAAGTACAAAGTCAATATAAATATATTTCATATTTATTTTCCAGAGAAGGAATGAATAGTTCCTTGGTATGATGTTGTTCCAATTTTTTTGAACAAACTAGAGTAGATAGCTTGATTTCTGATCATGTTTCATGTCATCTTTGTATTAAAATTCGTATCATTGGAACATTTCCAAATTATAATATCCTCTTTACTGCTGTCTATGTTAAAGTTTTGAATCAAACTCAACCTTGCAGGAGACACGAAAGTAGCTAAGGTAGCAGAATCTCATACATCATTTCTCCAAAAATACTTAACTTTGGCTTCAAGATAATTGGGCTCTGACTGATCAACAATAGGCAGATGATTATGCTAATTATCTCTCCAAAATTCCATCTTCCCTTTCCCCAAAATCCATCTGATATTCTGCTTAGCTTCCTTTTTATGTTTGATATCCTTTTTTAAAGAAAGAGAGTCTGCCTTGTTAAAATTAGTATAGAGATAATGAACCTTGCTAGAGTAAATGTTGTGCATCATGTTTGCCCAAAAAGTTTTTTTCTTTCTGAAAATAAACCAAAGCTTATGGGAGTAGGTTTGCTGGATATCAGTAAGTCTCTTGATATTCAGGTCACCCTCCTCAAACGACTTACAAAGAGACTTCTAATTAGCCCAGTGAATTGTTTTGTTATTAAGATTTGATCTCCAAAGAAATTTATTAAACGTTTTCTCAATCATGTTGAGTATACTATTAGGTAAAGTGTTGTTCTGCATCCAGTAACGAGGAATAGTCATTAAAACGTTAGTGATTAACACAAGTCTGCCACCAAAAGAAAGGTACGTGCAGTCCCAGTCAGCCAGCCTTTCATTTATCCTGTTTATGATCTTGTTAAAATTGTTGGCTTTGTTATTGTTGTTTAAAGTGATTCCTAAATAGTTTGTAGGAAGGTTGTCTATCGTGTACCCAATTTGGAATTCAAGGCAAGAGATTATGCTCTGATGAAGAGATGTAGAAGAGATCAACTTAAGTCTTTTGCTTGTTGATTGTTTGCCGAGATACCACTTGATATTTGTCTAGGAAACCGCTAAGCTTGCTAATAGAATCTTGTAAACTATTAGTAAACACAAAGATATCGTCTGTGAAGGCCAGGCAAGGGATTAAAGGATTTGATCTAGAATTAAACTTCATCTTGTTGTTGATATTAAACAGCTTGTGAAGACCCTTTAAGAACATCTCTTCCCTGATAATAAAGAGGTTAAGAGATAGCGGATCTCCCTGCCTCAAACCTCTTTTGGGGTTGAAGAATCCATAAGTGCCTTCATTGATCAATAAGGAAATGTTGATGTCTCTTGTCAGCCTGCCAATAAGGTTAACAAACTCTTTGAAGAATCCAAACTTAGTCAGGAAATTAGTTATAAATGGAATAAACATTCTATCAAATGCTTTTGACAGGTCTAATTGGATCATAATATTGCATATTTTAGGTTTTTATTAAGATCCTATATCATCTCTTTAGCCGCGAGAATATTATCATGAATGGACCTTCCCAACACAATGAGTGATTATATTAGGGAGAAGATTAGAGAGCCTAGTGTTGATTAGTTTTGACAGTATCCTATTTAGCATCGTACAGAGACCAATAGGTATGTATTCATGCCACGAAGTGGGGTTATTAGTTTTTTGAATCAGGCACAGCCAAGTTGCAAAGATGCACATTGGGATATACTGTCCATGAATGAAAGAATTTAAAGAGATACGGAGATCTCTCTTAATGATGTTCCAACAAGACTTATAAAAGTGAAGGTTGAAACCACCAATCCCAGCACCGCTGTCTGAGTTCATATTAGATATAACATTCCAAATTTCATCTTCAGTAGCTGACTTCATCAGAGAATTGTTATCCTCATTTGTCACGATCTTAGGAATGACATCAAAAATATCATCATTCATCAATCTAGTTTCTTTCTCCTTGCAGCTATAAGGATCAGAAGAGAGTATGTCTTTGAAGAACTTCTCACCAGACTTTCCAATGCTGTCATCATTAGTCAGCCAGGTATCTCCCTCTTTAATGCTCTTGATTTTCATTCTTTTTTTTTTGTTAACGTACGAATAATAAAGCTTAGTGTATGCTCCCCATTTTTCAGCCAATCATTATATCATTTCTACTTCCAGTAATCGTCTTCAATCCTTGAGGCTTTGATGTAAATACTGTTGGCTTTTTCCAGGTCAGTTTTAGTTATAGCATCGTAATTAATCATTTGCAAGTCCTTCATTCTCTTCATATTATCCTCAGCCTCTTTCAGCTTATTGAAAATGTTCCTAAAGCAGTTGATATTCCAGTCCTTAAGGAAATCTTTAAGTCTCTTCACCTTGAACCAAAACACTTGATTAGGGTAACCTGAAATATTTAGCTTCCAGTTATTCTCAACAATACTCATCATTAGACCACATGTTCATATATTTGAAGTTTTTTTTAAAATCGGTTTGTAGTTTATAAGATGTTCTAACTGTTATTAAAAGAGGAGCAAGGTCAAAACTTGTTCTGACCATGTGAAGAACCTGAGTCTCATTGAAGGTAGCTTGCCATTTGATGTTAGTCATGGCTCTGTCAAGCCTTTTCCATCTCATTCTTTTGTTCCAATTGTACCTTGAGCCTCCATAGCCAACATCTTTTAGCATACAGTCTATAATGCAATCATTAAATTCCTCAATGCTATTTAAGCAAAGAGAAGAACAACCAATTTGCTCCTCCGAGTTAGAAATTATGTTAAAGTCACCCACAGTCATCCAAGCTTTATCAGTAACAGCAGTGGATATGAGAATACTCCATTGATCCTTTCTCTGAGTCCTATTACACTTGACATAAATAATCGAAAGATTAAAACTTATATCAGAATCAATAACATGAACATCAAGGTGCGGACATTGATCATGATTGATTAGTAAATCAATTTTAATCTCCTCAATCCATAAACACCAAATTTTGTTAGTAGTTGATAATGTAGTTACCGAAACCAAGCTTTAACACAATCTCTTTAATCTTATCAATATTCACCATTGGCTCCTGAATAGCCAGAACTTTAATATTTCTTTTGATAATCATGTGCCTAATTCTCTGAATGGTAGGATTGTTGTTGATACATCTCTGATTCCAACTAATCATATTTATCATAATCAGAATAAGATTTTTGTTTTTTGTTTGTCTTTGCATAACTCAAAGACTTAATTATCTTTTTGTTTGGTTTCTTGACTTTCCTTATCGCTTTCAGTTTTTTAACAAGAATTTATTTGAATTCAGGGGATGAGAGGTTCATAATTTGACGACCAGGAGTACTGCAGCAAGAAGTTTTTGCAGGAGAAGTGTTTTCTTCATTAGGAATATAAAAAATTCAAGAGATTCATTCTGCATGAATCCTTAATCTAAAGTTTTAATTGCTTATATTGATGAGTCTTGAATTTATTGCCACTCTTTATGAGGACCGGACAGGGGCAATTCGGACAACATCCACCCACCAAACCGCCCGGACTGAACTAATGTACTAAAAACTTAATCACTTCATGACTAAGCTAATTATCTACCTGTTTAAAACTAATGGGTCTTTGAACTCGACCTGAATCCATAAGTCAATCCGAAATCCCATATGGCCCACAATTAAGGGTATAAATACCCAACCACTTTCATTTAATAAGGGTAATGAAAATTAAATACAACCAGACAGCTCAATTGTTCCTCTACACTCTATCCAAACATTAAATACCTTCAAAATACCACAAAACTCTGGACAAAATTACCCTCAAATGAAAATAAACCTCACCAAATTGGCGATCACAGTGGGAGAACGACGGTGCCTAAATCTAGCATTCAAAACCATCAGGAAAAACTAGTTCGGATGAATCCGGACGTGCGAAGTACCACCAGCTTTGGCCGAAGTGGTGGGAAAAAATTATGAATATACCATTGAGGAGCGAGATAGGTTAAAAATTGAAATAGAAGCTCTGAGGGCTGCTAAGAGGGCAGAGATGGGTGCAAAAGAGAAGTCTAAGGTGTCAGTAGCTTATCATACTGACAATCCAAGGGAGCATGAGCCCTCAAAAACCCATGTGAGCACGAAAAAGACTTATGCTAGCTCAAAAAAGTCTCACCGGTCTAAACCGGTGGAAAGTCTGATTCAGACTCATAATATTCCAGCAGCTCCTCAGGTGAAGATGGAGTCGAAGAATCCCTGGCATCCAGCAGTGATGAAGGCCGTTCTAAAAAGAAACAAAAGTTAGTCAAAAAGTACTAAAGAAAAAGGGATAGGTATGGAAGGTTAAAAAGGCATATAGGCAAAGGATCGTCTCATAGTCGGAGACACGTAGATCAGATGGTGATGGATCATTTTGCCTTCTATGATGAACCAAGTATCTTTGCAACTCCTAATGAAGATACCGTTTTCAGTCGTGGCCGGAATTGGAGACAATCGCCATTGTCCTCCAAGATCCTGTCCGGAAACCTTCCGAAGAGGTTCGATAATACAAAAATGGAAAAATACGATGGCAGTAAAGACCCAGATAACCACTTTGAACAGTTCAAAAATTTCATGATGAATTTTGATGATGACGACAAGTTGCTTTGTAGAGCATTCTCCCAATCATTTACGGGGAGTGCTCTGAAGTGGTACAACAGTTTGTCACAAGGCTGCATCAGAAATTTCGATACTTTTTGGATGGCTTTTCGAAGATATTTTGTTGGAAGTAAAGAGGTAAAGGGCAATGGAGACACGATTATCCATTGTGCCCAAGAACCAAACGAATCTCTAAAAGAATACATAAGTCGCTTTGTAAACACCAAAAATGGGTTGGCTGATTGCTTTGAACAAGTAACAATAGCTTCTCTGAGGGAGGGCTTAAATCCTAGAAACCTGGCTGATTCAGTAACCAGAAAAGAGGCCATGGCATAGGGAGGTTTGCTGAATCAGGTCGGAAAGCAGATTAATGTAGATGAAACAAAGAAAATTAGGGTGCACATGCAGGTGAGGTATGCTCCGGCTGCACCGAATCCAAACCAAAACCAGTCTGAGAACAAGGCTAGGGAGGCCGGGCAGAGTCATAACAGGGCCAAAGCTCAGTCTCAGCCAGCTGCTCCAGCTCAGAGTCAACAATCTAGAAATAAGCGAGGGCCTTGGGTTCAACCGGAGTGGTTTGCAGAATTAAAAGAAAACGTAGCCACCGTTTATGACAAAACAAAAGACGAAGTACATTATAGAAGGCCAACTGCGTTACAGTCTCCTAGGGAGAGCCGCAACAATTGTTTATGCCAGTATCACAATGATACTGGCCATACCACTGAGGATTGTATTGCTTTGAAACAAGAAGTCCAGAATTTGATTGAAAGAGGAAAATTGGGAGCGTATGTTAAAAGAAGAGGAGGAAATAGGCCTGATAACGCTCATCGAGCAGGTCCGAACAATGCAGGCACATCGGCTCCGGATGGGGCTATGGTCATAATCGAAAGGTTCGATGTAGAATCAGAATACTTGGACCGTGATCCAACCCAGAATAAAGTGGGTGTTATCGCAGAACATTGCAAGTCGGTGTCCGGACTTATTAACTTTTATGAGTCACTCACAATGTTTGGAGGAGACATCATGACAGCACAAACTGCTTCTTCGAGAAAGAGGCATGTTCATACTTTAGCTACCCAACTGGAAGGAGGCATGACTTCCTATCAATCGTAGATTTTATTTCTCTTCATTGTTTTCGATGAGGATGACTTGAGGGATATAGCCGGTCCTTATGAAGATGTTGTTGTCATAGGAGCATCCATCGAGGCAATGGGATAAGATGAATTTTGGTGGACACCGGAAGTTCAGCCAATATTCTCTTTTTAATTTCCTATAAAAAAATGAAGAATCCAGCAGTAATTCAGCGTTCGAACAGGTCAATTATGGGTTTCACTGGAAGCTCAGCAGATGTGATCGGGGAGTTCGAGGAGGAGGTTTTGTTGGGCAAAGGCCCTTTTAAAAAGATGGTTAGAATACTGTTCGTCGTGGTGGATTGTCCCACTTGTTATAATGCTATTCTGGGGAGGTATTGGCTCTCTAGGATGCATGTAGTGGCCTCAACAGTCTACCAATGTTTGAAATATGTTGTGCAAGGACAAGTGAGAGTTGTTCGGAGCAGCCAAAAGGTAGCAAGAGAGTGTTATGCAACAGCACTGTCTCCTCGGACGTTGGGGGCAGTTCGGATCAATTAGGAATAGCAGTTTGAGGGGCTTTATGGGGGAGAGGGTGAAATTGACGACCCCAGAGAGACCCCTGGAGTTTTAATACCGATTAAAGAAGTTGAAACACACTCTTTGGCTGAAGGAAAAAGTGTCAAGATAGGATCCAAGATGACAGTGGAATTAAATGGTAAAATGTTAAAGTTCTTGAATGACCATCAACATGTTTTTGCTTGGTGCAATATTGATGTTACCGGAGTACCAGCAGATATCATATCGCACCAACTGTCCATCCGAAAGGACATAGCACATGTGATACAAAAGAGAAGAGCTTTTTCTAAAGAAAAGGGTGATGTCATAGTTCAAGAGGTCGACCGGCTTACTAAAATGGGGCACATAAAGGAGTCTCAATACCCTTTATGGACAACTAATCCGATATTGGTAAAAAAGAAAAATGACAAATGGCGTATGTGCATTAATTTTACAGATCTCAACAGAGCTTGCCCAAAGGATTTATACCCGGTCCCCTGGATTGATCAGTTGGTGGATTCCACATCTGGAAACAAGCTGCTATCTTTTATGGATGCCTTCGATGAAATCAAAAAGCATTTGTCCTCCCCCAAGACTTTGTTTAAACCCGTTGATGATGAGACTCTTTTCATATACTTGGCAGTCTCTAGTTGTGCCATAAGTGCAGTATTGGTAAGGGAGGTAGATAATTATCCCCGTCCGGTGTATTACATTAGCAAGAGTTTGATTGATGCAGAAAAATGCTATTTGAAGCTTGAAAAATTAGCGCTAGCCCTGGTGATTGCTGCGAGGAAGATGAGACCTTATTTTCAGGCTCATCCCATTATTGTCAGAACGTCTTTTCCCTTAAAAAAAACATTCTCCAAAAGGCTGACATTTCAAGTAGAATGACTAAGTGGTCAGTGGAATTGGGAGACTACGATATTGATTTTGCCCCTCAGACAGCAGTCAAAGCCCAAGCGGTGGCAGATTCCTTAGTTGAATTTCACTCAGATAGGGATACTAAGCAAACAAGTGGTGTGAAAGACAAAAAATTATGGGTCATCCGGACTAATGGTGGATCAAGTACCATGGGATGTGGTGTTGGTGTATGTTTGACCTCTCCGTACGGTGACAGAATGTACCAAGCTATATGTTTTGCTTTCAGGGGTTCTAATAATGAGTCTGAATATGAAGCTGCTATAGCGGGTTTGAAATTAGCTCTTATTTGTGGAGCCAAAAGGGTCAAGTTAATGAGCGATTCTCAACTCCTTATCCATCATTCACAAGGTCAATCCGAAGCCAAAAAGGAGCAATTGGTTAAATACTTACTTCTTCTTAAAGAAGTGGCACTTAATTTCAAAAGCATCATCTATGAGCACATACCCCGAACAGAAAATATACTGGCAGACTCCTTGGCAACCATAGCTTATACTGAGTCCTACCCTTGGATTCATGTGCTGGAGTGCCCATCCATTCAAATCAATCCGGATAAGGGAGAAGAAAGTTTCAACATACAAATAAAACAGCCTCAAGATTGGAGATTTCCTCTCCTTCAATATCTCTCAGATGGCATCTTGCCTCCGGAAAAATCAGTAGCAAGAAAAGTAAAGTACAAGGCTCGTGGTTTTGTCATCCTAAGAGATATTCTTTATAAGAAGTCTTATAGTAAACCCCTCTTACGATGTTTGGGGGTTGACGAGTCTCAAATAGTGCTCTCCGAGTTATATGATGGCAAGCGATCAGCTCACTGTGGATTCAGGGCTCTAACAAGAAGAGTTTTGTTAGCTGGGTACTATTGGCCCTCCATAATGCAAGATGCTAGGGAGTTTGTAAAAAAGTGTGACCCATGCCAGAGATATAACAATGAAATTCATATCCCAGCCATCACTTTAGAGTCGATTTCTGAGCCAATACCTTTTGCTCGATGGAGGTTGGATCTAGTGGGACCTCTACCCATGGCATACGGGGGGCACAGAACTATAATCGTTGCTATTGATTACTTTTTGAAGTGGATCAAAGCAGCTCCATTGGCAGGTACGAAATCAAAAGTTGTTATAAAATTCATTTAATCCAATATCTGTTGCAGATTTGGAGTTTCACAAAAGATAACAACAGACAATGGGCCATAGTTCGACAACAAAGAAATGGAGAGTTTATGTGCCTCTAAAGGCATACACCATTTCTTCTCTTCTCCTTTCCACCCACAAGCAAATGGTCAGGTCGAAGTGGCCAACAGGACAATACTGTCCGGACTAAAGAAGAATTTAGAAGGGGCTGCTGGAAAATGTCCTAGTTATTTGCAAGAAGTTTTGTGGGCTTACCGGACCACTCCCGGGGCTGCAACACAAAAGTCTCTATTTTCCTTAGTATATGGGATGGATGCCATAGTTCCCATAGAAGCTACTCTCCTTTCATTTCGAGTTCATAATTTTTCCGAACATACTAACGAAGTGGCAATCAGAGGCCATCTTGACTTAATAGAAGAAAGAAGAGTTAAGGCTCACCTTAGAGTTACACACTATCAAGGTTTGATGAGAAGCAAGTTTGCTTCTAAAGTTAAGAGAAGGGATTTTGAGCCATGGGATAAGGTATTGAGAAAAGTTTTCCTACATACTAAAGAGAAGCAATTCGGTAAGTTGGCTCCAACTTGGGAAGGACCCTATGTGGTCATTGAAAATCTTAAGCATGGGACATACCGGCTCTGATGAGTCCGAATTCTGCATGCTCCCCGGACAAGGACAGTTCGGTCCAATGCCTCCAGACCGGATAGATCACTTCGAACACTCAGACCATAGGACTGTTCGAACTATGACAAAAGTACTAAAAAAAACTAAACACTTCTTGACTAAGCTACTTGATCTCTTACTTAAGAGCTCTTGGGTCTTTGAACATGACCCGGGTCCATTAAACATGACTCGAAAGCCCATAAGGGCCCAAACATCAGGGTATAAATACCCAACCACCTGCATTAAGTGTGGGTAATGAGAATTAACTGCTACCAGCCAGCTTAATTATTTGTCTACTCTCTATTCTAAACACATAACACCCACATACTACTGTAAAACACCAACCAAATTACAAGCCTACCCCCAGGCGATAATTATTCACACCAAATTGGCGACCACAGTAGAAGGAGAAGGTGCCTGAATCAAGCATTCAAAACCAGCTAAGAAAGTCTGTCCGAATGAATCCGGACAATCCAGAACTACCACCAGCTCTGCTCGAAGTGGTGGGAGAGAACGATGAGTACACTATCAAAGAGCGTGATAGACTAAAGGGTGAAATAGAAGCTCTGAGGGCAAAAAAGGCTAAGATGGGCGTGAAAGAAAAGTCCAAAGCATCAGTTGCTCATCACACCGATAACCCCAGAGAGCATGAGTCTTCAAAGACCCATGTGAGCACCAAAAAGACTCATGCCAGCTCTAAAAAGTCTCACCGATCCAAGCCAGTGGAGAGTTCAGACTCAAGCTCAGAATCTTCTGATAGCTCTTCGGACGATGAAGGAGTTGAAAAATCTTTATCCTCAAGCAGCGATGAGGGACGAACTAGAAAGAAACAAAAGCAGATCAAAAAATATTCAAGGAAAAGGGATAGGCATGAAAGGATGAAGAAGAATATTGGTAAAGGGTCATCTCACAGCCGGAGGCATGTGGACCGGATGCTGATGGATCCCTTCGCTTTTCACGATGAACCAGGTATCTTTGCAACTCCCGATGAGGATACTGTGTTCAGTCATGGAAGGAATTGGAGGCAATCTCCATTATCTTCTACAATTCTGTCCGGAAACCTCCCAAAAAGGTTTGACAGCACCAAAATAGAGAAGTACGATGGCAGTACTGATCCGGACAACCATCTGGAGCAATTTAAAAACTTCATGATGAACTTTGACGACGATGATAAACTAATTTGTAGGGCATTTTCCCAATCATTTACGGGGAGTGCTCTAAAATGGTACAACAGCCTGCCTCAGGGTTGTATTAAAGACTTCGATACTTTTTGGGTAGCCTTTCGAAGGCAGTTTGTAGGGAGTAAAGAGCTAAAGGGCAATGGAGACACAATAATCCATTGTGCCCAGGAACCAAATGAGTCCTTGAAAGAATATATATATAGGTCGTTTTGTGAACACCAAGAATGGGTTGGTTGATTGCTTCGAACAGGTAACAATAGTATCCCTAAGGCAAGGTTTGAACCCAGGAAATCTAGCTGACTCAGTGACCAGAAAGAAGGCCATGACATGGGGAGGGTTGCTGAATCAGGTTGGAAAACAAATAAACATTGATGAAACAAAGAAAACCAGGGTGCACAGGCAGGTGAGGTCTACCCCGGTGGCACCAAATCCCAATCAAAATCAGTCCGGGAACAAAGCAAGAGAGACCGGACAGGGGCATGGTAGGGCAAAAGCTCAGTCTCAGCCAGCTGCTCCTGCTCAAAGTCAGCAATCCAGAAACAAGAGAGGGCCATGGGTCCAGCCGGAGTGGTTCGCAGAATTGAAAGAAAGTGTGGCCACCATCTTTGATAAAACAAAAGAAGAAGTGCATTATCGGAGACCAACCACATTGCAGTCTCCCAGAGATCATCGCAATAACTCTTTTTGCCAGTATCACAACGATATTGGTCATACCACTGATGACTGCATAGCATTGAAACAAGAAGTTCAGAACTTGATTGAGAGGGGAAAGCTGGGGGCTTACGTGAAAAGAAGAGGAGGTAACAGGCCTGACAACACTCACCGGGTTGGTCCAAGTAATGCTGCTACGGAGGGAGCCATGGTTATAATTGAAAGGTTTGACGTGGAATCTGAGTACTTGGATCCTGATCCAACTCGGAACAGAGTGGGTACAATTGAGGAATGTTCTAGGTCGGTCTCCGGACTCATTAAGTTTTTTGAGTCACTTACAATTTTCGGAGGGGACACTATGACAGCTCCTACTGCTTCTTCGAGGAATAGGCACGTGCATACTTTAGCCTCCCAGCTAGAAGGAGGCATGACTTCCTATCAATCACAAAACTCATTCCCCTTCATTGTTTTTGATGAAGATGATTTAAGAGACATTGCTGGCCCTCATGAGGATGCTGTTGTCATAGGAGCATCTATTGGGGGCAACGACATAAGGCGAATACTGGTGGATACTGGAAGCTCAGCCAATATCCTTTTCTTAACCACATACAAGAGAATGAAAAATCCAGTTGTAATTTAGAGTTCGGACAGATCAATTGTGGGCTTTACAGGCAGCTCAGCAGATGTGATCGGTGAGTTCGAAGAGGAAGTTCTATTGGGCAAGGGCCATTTCAAGAAAATGGTTAGAATACTTTTTATTGTGGTGGATTGTCCCACTTGCTATAATGCTATTCTAGGGAGGTCTTGGATCTCTAGGATGCATGTAGTGGCGTCAACAGTCCACCAGTGCTTGAAATATGCTGTTCAGGGACAGGTTGGAGTCGTCCGGAGCAGCCAAAAGATTGCAAGAGAATGTTATGCTACCGCCCTGGCTCCTCGAACGCTGGGGGCAGTCCGTATTAACGAACAATAGCAATTTGAGGGCCTTTTCGGGGGTGAGGGTGAAATTGATGAACCCAGAGAGACCCCTGGAGTATTGATACCAGTTGAAGAGGTAGAAACACACTGTCTGGAAGAAGGAAGAAGTATCAAGATAGGGTCTAAGATGCCACCCATTTTGAAAAATGAAATGTTAAAGTTTTTGAAGAACCATCAGCACGTTTTTGCTTGGAGCAATGCTGATGTTACTGGGGTTCCATCAGAATTGATATCACATCACCTATCCGTCCGGAGAGACGTAGCACCAGTGGTTCAAAAGAGAAGAGCTTTTTCTAAGGAGAAGGCTGATGTCATTGTGCAAGAGGTTGACAGGCTCACAAAGATGGGGCACATCAAGGAGTCTCAATATCCTTTGTGGACTGCCAATCCGGTTCTGGTAAAAAAGAAAAATGGAAAGTGGCGCATGTGCATTGACTTCACAGATCTCAATAGAGCTTGCCCAAAAGATTTGTATCCAGTCCCCCGGATTGATTAGTTAGTAGACTCCACCTCTGGGAACAAGTTTCTTTCCTTTATGGATGCCTTCTCCGGATACAATCAGATTCAAGTAGATCCAAAGGATCAAGAGCATACCACATTTGTCACTGACAGAGGTCTTCATTGCTACAAGGTAATGCCATTTGGTTTGAAAAATGCTGGGGCTACTTATCAGAGATTAGTCAACAAGGCATTTGCTGATCAAATTGGAAGAAATATGGAAGTGTACATTGATGACATGATGGTGAAGAGTGTGGATGAGCAGTTGCACTTGTCCGATCTCCAAGAAACTTTTTCCAACTTGGTAAAAGTGAATTTGAAATTAAACCTAGAAAAGTGTGTGTTCGGAGTGCAGTCCGGGAAGTTTCTGGGCTATATTATAAGTGAGCATGGAATACAACCCGACCCGGACCAGCTTAATGCCCTATTTCAGATGGAACCTCCTCGAAAAATTAAAGAAGTACAGCGGTTAACGGGGAGATTAGCTGCCTTAAACAGATTTATCTCAAGGTCTTCAGACAGGTGTGCTCCTTTCTTTCAAACCTTGAAGGGTGCAAAGGGATTCGATTGGACCCCACAGTGTGATGAGGCTTTCAATGAGATCAAGAAGCACCTGTCCTCCCCCAAAACTTTGTTTAAGCCTGGTGTGGATAATAATTGCCTGAGGGTAGGTTGGTAATTTCAAGTGGAGTTTTAAGGTGGTGTGTGGGTGTTTAACATTGGTGTGTGGGTGTTTAAACAGTTAGAGTAGAGAGTATAGAGATGATTAAGCGGCTTGGTAGCAGTTAATTCTCATTACCCATAGTTAATGCGGGTGGTTGGGTATTTATAGTGTAATGTTTGGGCCCTTATGGGCTTTCGGGTCATGTTTAATGGACTCGGGTCATGTTCAAAGACCCATGAGCTCTAAGTAGGAGAGCAAGTAGCTTAGTCAAGAAGTGTTTAGGTTTTTTAGTACTTTTGTCATAGTTCGAACAACCTTAAGTTCACAGTGTTCACAGAAATCTGTCCGGTCCAAGTGACCTGTTCGATCCCTGTCCATGTTGATGAGTTCGAATTCAGAACGCTCCCCGTAAGGGCAGACCAATGTAAATCTCCCCGGAAACCGGACAGATGACTTCGAAAACTGTGAGCCTAAGGCAGTTCGAACTATGACTAAAGTACTAAAAAACCTAAACACTTTTTGACTAAGCTACCTGCCCACTTACTTAAAACTCATGGGGTCTTTAAACATGACCCGGGTCCATTAAACATGACCCGAAAGCCCATAAGGGCCCAAATAACATACTATAAATACTCAACCACCAGCATTAACTTCTAATAATGAAAATTAACTGCTGCCAAGCTGCTTAATTCTCTCTCCACCTTGAAACACTCTTACACCACCTTGAAACACCCTTACACCACCTTGAAACACCCCTACACCACATTAAAACTCCACTTGAAATTACTAGCCTACCCCCATGCTATTTTTATCCACACCAAATTGGCGACCACAGTGGGAGAGAGAGTAGATTGAAAGAGCTTTTTCGGTTTTGTACCTTTGGAAGAAGATGAACCTCTATCAGATTCTGCGACAGAAGAGGCTCGTTTCTCAACAGGCGATGATGGTAGCCCTGCTGCAAGTCTTTTTTCCTTCTCAACTCTTTGAGCTTTCTCCAACTCCGAGAGGTTAAGCCAGCCGCCCTTGATCAGTGTTGTTCTTGCTGTAAACATAAACAACCAAAGAAGTTTTTGAAGTTCTAGAGAGATAAAGCTCTGAGTGAAATTTGAAAAAGATAATGAGACAGTGAAAAGTGAATTAAAATTTATAGTAAATATGAAAAAAGGAGTTGATTCCTAGGAGAATCCGAAAAGTTGGGCAATGATTAAAAGACGGCGCTGATGTCATTAATGGCATTTAAAAGAGGTAACTTGTTCGAGAAAGTGGTGCGAAGTTCAAGGTGGGAAAACGGCTGAAGTGACCAATCAGAGAGTGACACGTGTCCCATTAACTCTGGCAAGAACCGTTTGGAATTCGTAACGTTCGATCTGTCCGGGTTTATCCACAACTCTCTTCGAATCGAGAACCACTTCCTAAATCGGACTGTTTTTCAGTTCTTTGACAAGGACGCTTGTTCAAACACCTAAAAAAGGGGCTCCTGATGAGTCCGAATTCAGAACGCTCCCCGTAAGGGCAGACCAATGTAAATCTCCCCGGAAACCGGACAGATGACTTCGAAAACTGTGAGCCTAAGGCAGTTCGAACTATGACTAAAGTACTAAAAAACCTAAACACTTTTTGACTAAGCTACCTGCCCACTTACTTAAAACTCATGGGTCTTTAAACATGACCCGGGTCCATTAAACATGACCCGAAAGCCCATAAGGGCCCAAATAACATACTATAAATACTCAACCACCAGCATTAACTTCTAATAATGAAAATTAACTGCTGCCAAGCTGCTTAATTCTCTCTCGACCTTGAAACACCCTTACACCACCTTGAAACACCCTTACACCACCTTGAAACACCCCTACACCACCTTAAAACTCCACTTGAAATTACTAGCCTACCCCCAGGCTATTTTTATCCACACCACATGTAACCTGTCCGGTATTCGGAGAGACTAGACCAATTTGCCCTTGTTCGGGGAGCATGCTAAATTCGGACTCATCAAAGCCAGTTGATGGGGAGACACTCTTCGTATATTTTGCAGTTTCAAGTTGTGTCATCAGTGTTGTGTTGGTAAGAGAGGTCGATGGCCATCCCCATCCAGTGTACTACATCAGCAAAAGCTTGATAGATGCAGAAAGACGTTACTTGAAACTTGAAAAATTAGCATTAGCCCTGGTGATAGCTGCCATGAAGATGAGGCCTTATTTCCAGGCTCATCCCATCATCGTCCGGACTTCTTTTCCCCTGAAGAATGTCCTCCATAAGGCAGACATTTCAATCAAGATGACTAAGTGGTCAGTAGAGTTGGGGGACTTCGACATAGACTTTGCTCCTCGAACAGCAGTCAAGGCCCAAGCTGTGGCTGATTTCTTGGTTGAATTTCACTCCGACAGGGATTCGGAGCAAACTACTCACATAAAAGATAAAAAAGTATGGGTCGTCCGAACAGATGGTGGATCTAGCACTATGGGATGTGGTGCAGGAGTGTGTTTAACTTCCCCATATGGAGATAAAATGTACCAGGCTATTTGTTTTGCTTTCAGGGCATCTATTAATGAGTCCGAATACGAAGCAGCTATAGCTGGGTTAAAGTTAGCCTACATTTGTGGGGCTAAGAGGGTCAAGCTACTAAGTGACTCTCAACTTCTTATCCACCATGCCCAAGGCCAATCTGAGGCTAAGAAGGAGCAGCTTGTAAAATATTTACTCCTCTTTAAGAATGAAGCACTCAAGTTTAAAAGTGTTGTTTATGAGCATATTCCCCGGGCAGAAAATGAGCTAGCAGACTCGTTAGCAACCATAGCATATACAGAGTCATATCCATGGATCCATGTGCTGGAAAGCCCCTCCATTCAACTTAGTAAGGGTAAAGAAGAGGAAATTTTTGAAGTACAAGTGAAACAACCTCAAGACTGGAGGTTTCCTCTCCTGCAATATCTCTCCGATGGTGTCATGCCTCCGGATAAGTAACTAGCCAGAATTTTGAAACATAAGGCTCGTGGTTTTATCATATTGAGAGACGTTTTGTACAAAAAATCTTACAGTAAACCTCTCATGCGCTGTTTGGGGGATGAAGAGTCTCAAGTAGTCCTCTCTGAATTGCATGATGGTGAGGGATGAGCCCATTGTGGGTTTAGAGCTTTAACAAGAAGAGTTTTACTGTCCGGTTACTATTGGTCATCTATCATGAAAGATGCTAAGGAATTGGTAAGAAGGTGTGACCCATGCCAGAGGTACAACAATGAAATTCATATCCCAGCCATTCCTTTAGAGTCAATTTCTGAGCCCATTCCTTTTGCTCGGTGGGGGTTGGATTTAGTAGGGCCTCTCCCTGTGGCGTCCGGAGGACGCAAAACTATAATTGTGGCCATAGACTACTTTTCGAAGTCGATTGAAGTAGCCCCTCTAGCAGGGACAACATCAAAAGCTGTTATAAAATTCATTCTATCCAACATCTGTTGCAGATTTGGTGTCCCACAAAATATAACAACAGACAATGGGCCACAGTTCGACAATAGGGAAATGGAGAGCTTCTGTGCTTCAAGAGGTATACAACATTGTTTCTCTTCACCTTTCCACCCACAAGCAAATGGGCAAGTTGAAGTAGCTAATAGAACTATACTGTCCGATTTAAAGAAGAATTTGGAAGGGGCTGCTGGGAAGTGGCCTAGTTATCTACAAGAGGTCTTGTGGGCCTACCGGACAACACCTGGGGCTGCAACACAAGAGTCACCCTTTGCTTTGGTCTATGGGATGGATGCAGTAGCTCCCATAGAGGGAACTCTCCCCTCCTTTCGTGTTCACAACTTCTCCGAACACGCTAACGAGGTGGCAATCAGAGGTCAACTTGATTTGATAGAAGAAAGACGAGTTAAAGCTCACCTTAGGGTTGCACACTATCAGGGTTTGATGAGAAGCAGGTTTGCTTCCAAAGTTAAAAGAAGAGATTTCCAACTAGGAGACAAGGTATTAAGGAAAGTCTTCTTACACAGTAAAGAAAAGCTGTTCGGAAAGCTGGCCCCAACTTGGGAAGGTCCCTACATAGTTGTTGAAAGAATTAAACATGGAACATATTGCTTGGAAGACAAAGATGGAAGGGTTTTGACTCGTCCTTGGAATATTGAGCATCTCCGGATGTACTTGGAGTAGCATTTGTGTAAATATTTACTTGTTTAAACATCCATGTAAATATGTGGGGGCATACTATTTCCTCCCTGGTGGCACGGGGAGGTTTTAATGAGGTGTCCGGGCTTTTGAATGAAACTTGATGCCTTCTTAAAAAAATTTCCAAGTGTTTTAAGTTTTGTCCTTTGTCACACTATCCGGATTGAAATAAATAAGGGCTATTTAAACTCTAGCCGGAGAACTTAAACACTCTCACTATAAAATAACTAAAGGCTATTTAAACTCTAGCCATCAAAGTTGGAACAAACAATGAAAGAAGATGAGATTTGTGCAAAACAGAAACATTCATTGAAATAACTTAAAGTGCCTTGGCCTTCCAAGGACTTTTGAATAGTCAAAGTAAGAACAAAAAACCTATCCGATCAGATACCGGACACAATTACAAAAAGAGTGCCTTGGCCTTCCAAGGACTTTAGTCTGGATAAAAAGTAAAAAATAAATCATAAGTCAAGGTTGAGCCTTTAAAGATGGCTCACCTTCATCTACCTTCTTCTTTCCCTTGAGATCATCTTCCTCCTTGTCTGGGCTCTCTCCGGTTTTCTCTTCATCATCGGATGAGGATGCACTAGAGACTCCATACTGATCGCCTTCGGCCATTGTATGATGTGGAAGGTCATCATCGTCAACATAAAGCCACAAGTCCCCTAGGTTCCTCTTCGGAAATTTCTCATGGAAGAGTAGAACCATGGCAGACCTTACCTTAGCATACATATCCTCCTGGGAGTCGATCACCTGGTTGGCATAAGCATCGACCTTGGCTTGGATCTTGGCCTCTTGCTCCCTTAACAAAGTGGTTTTCTCCTCGGCAACCTTGGACACTGTATTTTGAAGGGCAATCTTGTCGTTGGTCAAGTTGGAGATGATTTGATCCTTGGCCTTGGATTCTCCATTTGAGGTAGCAAGGTCTTTCTCCAGACCGGACAGTTTCTCCCGGAGGTCTTTAATGGTTTCCTCTAAAGTGGCGACTTTTGTGGTGCTTGCCTTTTGGTTTCTCTTCAACTCCTCGTTTTCTTCCTTTAACATGTCAGCATTGGAAGTGGCAGTGCGAAGGTCATCAGACAGCTTCTCTTTGTTAGACTTGAGATCTTTGATGATGTCTGCCTGACTTCGAACTTGTCTCTCCAACGCAAGTACAGGCTGCACGTTGCTTAACAATGAGTGGGCTATAGCATCCCTTTCACTAGAAACAATAAAGGTCTTACCATTAAAAGTGACCGTGTTGGAGCTGCTCGGAGGAAGGTAAGGCCCGGCAAAGTCATCTCTGGGAAGATTGAGGAAGTATTCACCAAGCTCACCAAGACCGGTGATATCTACTCCATCAATGTTGATATCTCCCCCCTCAACCTCATCGGTGTGAAAGTTGATGAGTCCGAATCCTGAACGCTCCTCGGACAAGGACAGATCGGTCCAAGGCCTCCGGACCGGACAGATCGCACGGACCGGACAGATCGTTTTGAACACTATGACCATGGGACTGTTCGAACTATGACAAAAGTACTAAAAAACCTAAATACTTCTTGACTAAGCTACTTGCTCTCCTACTTAGAGCTCATGGGTCTTTGAACATGACTCGGGTCCATTAAACATGACCCGAAAGCCCATAAGGGCCCAAACATCAGGGTATAAATACCCAACCACCTGCATTAACTGTGGGTAATGAGAATTAACTGCTACCAAACTGCTTAATTATCTCTCTACTCTCTACTCTAAACACATAACACCCACACACTACTATAAAACACCAATTAAAATTACTAGCCTACCCTCAGGCGATTATTATCCACACCAAAAGTCACCCGGAATCTCCTCAGCATGCGTTGGGTCTGTAGGATCAGCTTGGACAGAAGGCTCCGGAGCCCGGAGAGAAAGCTCGTCTCCCTTAGACGTCTTTTTCTTCTTGGCCTCCCGGTTTGTGCCTTCGCTTCCCTGTTTACGATTTCTTTTGGAAGCCCCTGGGAGGTTTTGGGAGGTTCGCTTCCTGCCTTTCAGTCTCTTGCTCCACCACTTGCAAGAGATCAGCATCAATTTGGCTCTGGGCTGGCCCCTCCGGGTCTGTTGGAGCATCCTTCTCTGCATCAGTAGGGTTAGCACCACCCACCATCTTCTTGCCCTTTTTCTTCTTGCCTTTCATCTTACTCGGGGCTTTGGCCCGGCCTGGCAAGAAGAGTGTCCCGTCCGGTTCATGGGTCCTCTTAAGCACGGCATCCGGAGGAGGCTGAGTGGTGAGCTCTTCCCAAGTCAAGTCTCTCCGACCTATGGTATTCCACAGGTAAGACCTTGCCAAGTTGCCACTGGTAAAAGCAGCATGGAATCGATTCCCCCATCTCTCAGCAGCCCAGGCATTAATCTTGCCACAAGTAACCTGCCCGACCTTCAGGTAGTCACTAAGTTCCTTGGGCAGTTCTGCTAAGACAAAAGTAGGATCAGTCAGTATCAGCTAAGTCTAAAAAGAGAAAGAGACAAAAGATTAAGGCAGAATGCTTACGGTCACTCCTCCACCTGCTTCTGAGGAGGCTTGGGTTCTCTCCGGATTTGATCTTCTTGCCGTTCTCCCAGGCACCACTGACAAACAGGAATTGGGTCCTCCAATTGCTCTCTGCCTCCAACAAATCATCCACCGCCTTGAAGTCATCCCCTATGTTAAAGTGGTAAAAGGGGATGTGGTGGTTTCTACACAGGCTGGCCACTGCAACAAACTCCTCCATTGGCAGAGGGCTCCCGGACAGCCTTGATGCCATGATGCAAGACATGAGGGTGTACCAAGCGTTGGGGCTCAGTTGGCTCGGACAGAGTTTTATCAGATGGAAATATCTAACAATCTCTGGGTCTAATGGGTACCTGAGCCCCCAGTTGAATAGCTCCGTGAACATGACCACTTCGCTTAACTTGCAATTCATAGGAGTCTCTGGGTGTACAGGAATCCTGATCTTCACATTTTCTGGGATGCCCCACTTCGTACGCATCCTGCCTAGCTCAGCAGTGTGGATGAATGCGTAGTTGATTTTTTGTAAAGAGAGGAGGTAATTAACGCTGACCTTATGAAAACAAGGCCCCACTTTTCCTTCGAGGCTCTCCGGCAGATCCGGATGCCTCAAATACAATTTCTCCTTACCCTTATCCTTCTTGGCAACTATCTCTTTGCTGGTCTGACCGGAGGGCTCAGACTCAAATGGGGCCTCTTCAACAGAGTCCTCCATCACTTCCTCCATAATTATTGAAGGGATTTCAGCAGCTGTAGTGGGGGGAGGGTTCAAAGTTGACTCAGTCTTGTCTCCGGACTGATGGGCCTCAGTGCCCCTTTGATTTCTGCTCTCCGGTAGAGTGTCTGGGATAGAAGTTTCTTGTTGAAGACTTGGATTGGAGCCCTCCGGTCCGGACAGCCTGTCCTTGGGGGCTCTAATAGGCACCTCTGACCCGGTGCTGCTTCCTTTTGCCCCCGACCTTGAGGGGGTGTTTTTAGACTATTGGCCTTTAACCAACCGGCCTTTCCTCCTATCGACTAGCTTCTCAGGAGAGTGCTCCGTATCCGATCCCATTGCTATGAAGGGAGAGGGTTTTTTAAGGCTAGTGGCTGTAACTCCTGGCTCGAAAGCAGGCTCCGATTCCTGAACTGAGGAACCAGAGATAATGGGGGAGAGGTTGGTTTGAAATAGTTTTCTAGGCTTAGTGCCTTTGGAGGAAGAAGAGCCTCGATCTGACTCTGTGGCAGGGGTAATTGGTCTATCAACAGGCGAGGTGGGTAGCCCTGCCGCAATTCGTCTTTCTCTTTCGACTTTTTGAGCCTTCTCTAACTCAGAAAGGTTGAGCCACCCGCCTTTAATAAGAGCGTTCCTCGCTGTAAACATAAACTATCAAACAGAGTTTTTGCTTTAGAGAGAGAAAGCTTTGAGAGATTTTGCAGAGTAAATTTGAAGGAGATGGTAAAACAGTAGAAAGTGAGTTTGTATTTATAGTAAATCTGAAAAAGGAAGTTGATTCCTAGGAGAATTCAAAAAGTTTAGAAATGATTAAAAGACGGCGCTGATGTCACCACCTTTAATTAAGAGGTTGCTTTTCGAAGAAGGTGGGTTCGAAATTCAAGGTGAAAAAACGGCTGAAGCAACCAATCAGAGAGCGACACATGTCCCACGAACTCTGGCAAAAATCGTTTTGAATTCGTGAAGCTTTATCTGTCCGGATAAACCCATAACCCAAATTGACAGACCTGTCCGGATAAAAACTACCCCTGATGTCGGACTTTTTTCAGGTCTTTGGCAAGAGTATTTGCACAAACACCTAAAAAAGGGGCTCCTGATGAGTCCGAATTCTGCATGCTCCCCGGACAAGGACAGTTCGATCCAATGCCTCCGGACCGGACAGATCACTTCGAACACTCAGACCATAGGACTGTTCAAACTATGACAAAAGTACTAAAAAAACCTAAACACTTCTTGACTAAGCTACTTGCTCTCTTACTTAAGAGCTCATGGGTATTTGAACATGACCAGGGTCCATTAAATATGACCCGAAAGCCCATAAGGGCCCAAACATCAGGGTATAAATACCCAACCAACTGCATTAAGTGTGGGTAATGAGAATTAACTGCTACCAGCTAGCTTAATTATCTCTCTACTCTCTATTCTAAACACATAACACCCACATACTACTGTAAAACACCAACCAAATTACAAGCCTACCCTCAGGCGATAATTATCCACACCAGGCTCCAAGACAAAGATGGAAGGATTTTGAATCACCCCTGTAACATTGAACACCTCCGGTTGTACTTGGAATAGAAACTATGTAAATATTTACTTGCTTAACAGTTCATTTAAATATTTGGGGGCATATTTTTTCCTACCCTGGTGGCGCGGGGAGGTTTTAATGAGGTGTTCGGGCTTTTTTATAAAATTTGATGCCTTCTTAAAAGATTCAGAGTGTTTCAATTAAAAGCTTTCTCTGAATTTTTTTATCAATAGCAGACCAGATTAAATTGGTGGAGTGATGACTACTTAAACATTGGTCATCGGAGAATTTAAACACTCTCACTTTAAAATAGTTGTGAAATAACTAAGGGTTGTTTAAACATTAGCCACCAAAATTGAAAAATCATGAAACGATGCAGGAGTTATGCAAAATGAAACTACTCATTAAAACAAACGAAATGCCTTGGCCATCCAAGAACTTTGAATTGTCAAAACAAGAAAGGTTTATCCGGACAAGGACCATACACGGTTACAAAAAATGCCTTGGCCATCCAAGGACTTTGGTTTAATCACAACAAAATTAAAAATATAATTGATACTTTAAGACTGAGCCTTTGAAGATGGCTCAGCCTCACTTGGCTTTTTCTTCTTTGGGTCATCATCCGGACTCTCCTCGGTTTCTTCTTCTTCATCACTGGTGTCCTCATTGGAGTAGTTGTACTTATCACCAACAGACATGGTACGATGAGGAATGTCTTCGTACTCCGCAAATTGCCATAAATCCCCCAAGGTCTTCTTCAGAATTTTTTCATGAAATAGTAGAACCATATCTGACCTAACCTCAGCATACCTTGCCTCCTGAGAATCTATCACCTCATTGGTGTAAGCATCCATCCTAGCCTGGATTGTTTTCTCCTGCTCCCTCAACAAGTCAGCCTTTTCTTGCTCAGCCTTGGATACATTTTTCTCAAGAGAGATCTTGTCATTAGTTAAGGCCTGAATGGTGCTATCTTTAGCCTTCACCTCCTCTTTTGAAGAAATGAGGTCTCTTTCCAGGACGGATTGCTTTAATTGGAGTTCTGTGACAACTCCTTCCGAAGTGGCTAACCTCTTGGCCAAGTCCTCCTGATGTTTCTACAACTCCTCATTCTCTTTCCTAAAAACCTCAGTATTTTGGTTGGCGCTAAGAAGGTCGCTAGACAGTTTCTCCTTGTCAGAATTGAGGGTATTGGTGATGGCTGACTGATTGCGTACTTGCTTTTCCAAAATAAGCACTGGCTGGACATTGCTCAGAATGGAGTGAGCAATGACATCTCTTTTGCTTGAGACATAAAAAGACTTACCGTTGAATGTGACGGTGTTCGAAGAACTTGGGGGGTGGTAGGGCCCAACAAAATCATCTATGGGGAGGTTTTCAAAGTAGATACCAAGCCCCTCAAGCCCAGTAATGTCGACACCATCAATACTGATATCCCCTCCTCCAACTTCTCCGGTTTGAAAGTCACTGGGGATTTCTTCTGCTCGAGTATGATCGGTAAGGTCAGCTGGAGGTAGTGGCTCCGGATACCGGAGAGAAACCTCATCTCCCCTGGAAGTTTTCTTTCTCTTGGCATCCCGGCCTTCACCTTCTGCTCCCCGTTTTTTGTCCTTTTTGAGGACCTTTTGAAGTTTTGAAGACCCAACAGCTTCCTTGGTGCTCTCGTGTTCCACCACCTGTAGTAAGGCATCATCGATGTGCCCTTGACCTTGTCCCTCGGGATTTGTTGGGACAACTTCTTCCACCTCAGTAGGATTGGCCTCTGCCACACCTCGTCCGGCCTTAGCCTTTTTCCCTTCATCTTGCTCGGGGCTTTAGCTCTGCCCGGCAAGATCAGTTTTCCATATTTTCCCTCTGTTTTCCGAAGGATCACTCCCAGAGGGGGTGGAGTAGTTAATTCCTCCTGAGACAGATCCCTCCGGTCCGTTGTATTCCACAGGTAGGATCTTGCTAGATTGCCTCCGGTAAAGCAGTTGTGGAAGCGGTTTGCCCATTTTTCAGCTGCCCAAGCATTCAGCTTGGCACAAGTAGTCTGCCCGACCTCTAGGTAATCGTTGAAATCTTTGGGCAGCACTACCAAAAAGCAAAAGGAAAAAGAGTTAGATAATTTTTTTTTATAAAGTGAAAGTAGAAGTATCTGGTGAGATTATTACCATCACTTCGCCATCTGCTGGTGAGCATGCTTGGGTTGACACCATCTTTAATTTTCTTTCCGTTCTTCCAAGCACCGCTGACGAACAGAAATTGAATCTTCCAGCCTTTCTCCGACTCAAGTAAGTCATCCACTACCTTGTAATTGTCAGCCATGTTGAAGTGATAGAAAAGGATGACATGATTTCTGCAGAGGCTTGCCACAGCAGCAAATTGCTCTATCGGAAGAGGAATTCCTGAGAGCCTTGAGGCCATAATACATGCCATAAGGGTGAACCATGCATTAGGACTTAGTTGGCTTGGGCAAAGCTTAATCAGATGGAAATATCTGACTATTTCTGGGTCCAAGGGAAACCTAAGTCCCCATTTGAATAGGTCAGTATAGAAGACAATCTCGTTGAGCTTACAATCCATGTGTGTTTCTGGATCGATTGGGATCCTTACTTTGACATTCTCTGGAATACCCCACTTTGTCCTTATCCGGCCAAGTTCAGCTGTGTGAACGAAAGCGTACTTGATTTTCTGCATGGCCAGCAAGTATTTAACATTTACCTTGTGAAAACAAGGCCCCACCTTTCCCATAAGGCACTCCGGCAGGTCCGGGTGCTTTAAGCATACTTTTTCCTTGCCTTTGCTCTTCCTAGCCATGGCAGTTTCACTTGTTTGCCCGGAGACGTCAGTCTCGAAAGGGGCTTCTTCAATGCTATCCTCTATTATATCCTACATTACAATGGAGGGGTTGTCAGTTGTCTTAGGAAGAGAGGGGCTGGTGATTGGCTCAGTAGGCCCTTCGGATTGTTGAGCATCCTTTCCCTTTTGGGGTCTGGAGTCCGGTTGGGGCTCAGACCCGGAGGTCTCTTTTCGAAGACTTGAGCTAATTGCCTTCGGTCCGGACAACTTGTCCTTGGAATTTTTGATGGGTGCTTCTGACCCGTAGGTTTTACTTTTTGCCCCGGTTTTCAAAGGCGTGGATTTTGGTTTAGGTTGTGTGCCAGCAGCCTGCCCTTTTACCAGACGACCCCTTCGTCTATCTACCAGTTTCTCCGGGGAAATATCAGCATCTGACCCCATAGCAATAAATGGGGAAGGTTTCTTGAAACTTGAGACTGCCTGCCCTGGTTCAACAACAGGCTCTGACTCTTGAACCGATGAGCCCAAGCCGATTGGTGAAAGGTTGGACTGGAACAACCTCATAGGTTTAGCACTCTTAGTTGAAGAAGAACCTCGCTCAGGCTCTGAGCTTGGTGTTTCTGGTTTATTAACAGGGGAAGCAGGGAGACCTGCAGCGATGCGTCTTTCTCGTTCAACCTTTTGAGCCTTTTTCAACTCTGACAAATTGAGCCACCCACTTTTTACTAAAGCATTTCTTGCTGTGAACATAAACTCACACAAAAGAGGGGTTTTTTGAGAGATGAAAACTTTGAAGATTAACAGAGTAAAGATGAAGGAGATGATAAAACAGTGAAAAGTGAACTGATTTATAGTAAAAGAGCAAAAAATGCTTCGATTCCTAGGAGGATTCGAAAGGGTGGGTGCAATGATTAAAGGCAGCGCTGATGTCATTCGCATTAAATGAAGAAGTTACTTTTTGAAGCTAGTGGGAGCGCCATTCTAGGAGGAAAACGGCCGGTGTGGCGAATCAGAGAAGGACACGTGTCCTACGATCTCTAGTAAAACTACTCAGCTTCTAAGGTTTTCAGTCTGTCCGGATAAAGTCGTTACACAATTTCAAAATGTCCGGACAAAGTTATGACTACACTTGAGCTATTATTTAGGTCTTGCCAAAGGCCTTCGAACACAACTTAAAAAAGGGGCTACTGATGAGTCCGGAATTTATTGCCACTCTTTATGAGGACCGGACAGGGGAAATTCGCACAACATCCACCCACCGAACCGCCCGGACTGAACTAATGTACTAAAAACTTAATCACTTCATGACTAAGCTAATTATCTACCTGTTTAAAACTAATGGGTCTTTGAACTCGACTCGAATCCATAAGTCAACCCGAAAGACCATGTGGCCCACAATTAAGGGTATCAATACCCAACCACTTTCATTTAATGAGGGTAATGAAAATTAAATACAACCAGGCAGCTCAATTCTCCATCTACACTCTATCCAAACATTAAATACCTTCAAAATACCACAAAACTCTGGACAAAATTACCCTCAAACGAAAATAAACCTCACCATATATAACCTCAATTTCTTCAAATTGTAACAAATTTCCTTCAATTTTATTGTTATTTAACTCAAGATTCTTCTGAACATCTTGCGTAACGATCGATCTTATTTTTGGAACGTAAACTTGCAGTCTGTTTTGAATAGAGCTTTGATTTTTCTTCAATGTACTATCTTCCTATGTTTGATCATGCTTAGATTCAGATTTCCTCTTTTTGCATTATGTTTCTTTGTGTCATTTATGATTACATAAATTGTAATAGTAAGGCAAATTTTTGTAAGAAATTAAAATCCAGCAGCCATTGTTATCTCTGAAACCCATCCAAATCTTGTTATGAAGCTTTTGAGTAACATCTAATTCAATTAGCACAATACATAAATTCTTGTGAGCTTTGTTTTTATCTGGTATTATCGCTTTGTATGGGACTCCAAGATTAGATGCCATATCATCGATAATCTTTGTGTTGAAAAGAAATTGTGGGATCCTTTCGAACTTCACCCAAACCATAGACAAAGGATTTTTCTTCTTTACATGAAAATCAGGTGTTCAATGAAGAACTGTCATCTCGTTTTCCCCGAAAATCCAAATATTTTTCGCCCAGATTCGATAAATATCTTCATTGAGACTGAGTTCAAGAAAAATGTGTCTAGAATCAAAGATCTCCATACTGTATTGACCTTTGAGCTTAAACTTGTCCAAGAGAGATAACATAGTGCTTCATTTTGGGATTCCGTTTTTAAATTTGTCAATCAAGGTTATCTTAGAGTTTTCGTCAAGCCAATCCTTAATCACCTGAGAATATTGGAATGATATATGATCATCCTTTTAACATATGTTTTCCGGCTTCAATTTTGGTTTTGAAGAAGAATTTATTGTTAAAACATCGTCGTAGGAACGATGATCTTTCTTAACTTTATTAGTAGAAGAGAGAACGAGGAATTCATCTTCTTCGAACATAGCATTATTGTATATCTCCATGGACGGAGAAACTAAAAGAATGAAAGATAAATTAGTTCCGGCGATACTCTATTTTCTTGGAGCTCCTTCGTGTAAGTTTCTATTTAAAAAGGTTAAATTGCCTTATTTGAATTTAAATTTAGTTTAATATCAGTTAAGACAAAGAAAGGTTAAATTATTATTCATTTACTAAATTTTGTTTCATATATATTTAAGTTCCATTTTACCATATCTATTTACTATCTAAAATCTACATATTTTTTATAATTCTCTAAGTACCCTACTAATACTATCATAGTATCATGAAATATGTATCTTGTATTAGAAAGACAAAAAACAACGTACATTCATATTTTTTCCAAAAATTTATCATTAACCAAACACCAAATCTTACACCTTTCTATTTTCAGAATTCAAAATTTAGATGTTGATTTTCTTATATGTTTTCTTTCGATTAAATCTTATATTTTCTTCCAACGCATTAGGAAAACTTCTTAAACTTTTAATTCCTTTAAATTAAGTTTTGATCAATATCATATGGACCTCTCGCACTAAAGTGAGAATTATTAGAAATTTTGTAGGAATCTAATCTAACTTACAAGATGAAAAACTTACAAGATGTAGATATTTCTTGATATTCAGATTCCAAACTTGTTGTAAATGATCTTTGATCTTTTCTAGGTTATGATATTCTAAGAGATGACAATCAAAATCCGTGATTGGTTCAGACGGAAAAATCAATTTGTTTTTCTTAAGTTTTTTACCTCTTTGTATTTTGATACTGTGTCTTCAAGAAGTAAGAAACTCGCTTCTTATATAGAAAGTTGAGAAAATGGTTTTTCTTATTTAACTGCATGTAACTTAATGAAGATCATTCCTTATTAAATTGTCACTCTTAGAGACCATAAACCGGTATTATTTTATCTTACACAATTACTCCAAAACTTTACATTTTGCTTAAGTTGTTTATTTATGAATCCAATCATTTATAATATTAAGAATTAAACTCGGTATTTATAAAATTACCTCCATGATACATATTTTATCTACTAGTCTGATCCTTTCTTTATGATTACTTTTATTAGACGAATATTGAAAATAGTCTGATACATCGATAAAACATGTGACGGTTTAACTCAATGGAGAAATTCCAACAATCTCCCACTTGGATCATCATATGCTATTATAGGATGCATCAACTTAATGAATGTTCTTAATTTCTATCATCACATCGATAACATTAACAATCATGTACATGACCATTAACGACATAAGACTAAAGTCATCATCAATGTATTTCAAGCCGCAAATAGATGCATCAGTAATCACGATATCACAACAATCAACTGCGTGGATTTATCATGATGCATAGCATAAGAATAATATGAAATGTAATCTTACATGTTTATTCTTAACTGATCCCACTTAATTAGAGGTCTACTTACAACATAGTACAAATAATCAAATATAAGAGCACACGAAATACTTATATATAAATATGTTTGCATTAATGACCTTAAGTTCACGATTATCATAATATAAACAAATTTAATAGTTTTACACACACTCCAACTGAAACTAACAATCCTTTAAGTACACAACGCCATGTTAACGATGTGTTCAATGAAATCCTTAGGCACTATTGCATTTGTAAGAGGATCTGTTAATACCGAGTTTGTCACTATGTGCTTCACACAGATTTGACCACTTTGTACTCTCTCTTCAATATATATGAACTTGATATCTACATGTTTGGACTTAACCGAGCTCGTGTTACTATTTAAATACTGAATTTCCGAGTTATTATCACAATATAATATAAAGGGTCTTTTTATCCCCTCTACGATTCGCAGTCTCGTGACAGAATTTAAAGGCAAAGCGCCTGATTGGATGCCTCGAACAAACAACAAATTTTACAGCCATAGTGGAAGAAGTAATGAGTGTTTGTTTAAAAAAATTCATGATATTGCACCTCCTGATAAAAGAAATGTAATACCTGAGGTTGAACGACGAGAATCCTCACATCCAGCGAAATCTGAGTCGGAATACCCTATGATCTCAAGTTTATCCGACTTCTTATATGTTAACCTATGATGTTTTTTGTTTCAAATACCTAATTTTTTATATGAATTTGAATTTCAAACACAAAGGATGCATCACCAAGATTTTTTATATCGAATTTGTCCAAATTATTTTTTTTGGCCGTATGTAACAATTTTTACCTTCGTGGCAAATAAATATGTCATCAACATACAACACTAGAAATATGAATTTACTATCACTGAACTTTTGATACACACAATCCTCAACTGAATTTATCTCAAAACCAAATGAGAAAATAACTTCGATGAATTTGTGATATCATTGCCAAGACGCTTGTTTGAGACCATTAATAGATTTTTTTAGTTTGCATACCGTCGACTTTGGCTCACTAGAGACAAACTTTTCAAGTTGCAACATATAGATCGTTTCCTCAATGTCTTCATTAAGAAAAACGGTCTTTACATCCATCTGATGGAGCTCAAGGTTGAAGTGTGCAACTAATGCCATAATTTTCTAAAAAGAATCCTTCGATAAAAATGGAGATAAGGTTTATTTAAAGTCAATCCCTTCATGTTGAGTAAAACCTTAGCTACAAGTCGCATTTTATGTCTCTCTACATTACCCTTGGAATCCCGTTTGGTTTTTAAAATCCATTTACAACCTATCGGCTTATTTGTTTTAGGTAATGGCACAAACTCCCATACCGCGTTATCTTGCATTAGTTTAAACTCTTCGTTCATTTCTTTAATCCACAACTGAGAATTAGAACTTTGCATGGCTTCATGAACCCTTAAAGGATCATTTTCTGTTGTATCATAAAATTCCTCATGTTCTTGAAGATACACTTTATAGTCTCAAGATATAACGCTCATTTTTTCTCTTGTAGATCTACGCAAAGGTAAAATTTATTCATTTTGCACTTGAACTTTATGAGTAGGTAGAGTTTTTTCTTCTTGAACAATTTAATTTTGCTATATTGGAACAATTTCACTCTGTTTAATCTGGAAAACATCCACATGAAGAATATTAACATCATCTTGAGTATCTATATATTTTAATAATTCTGAAGTGATGATTGGCCTCCTAATTACCATATCGTCATTTGATACCAAAGTACTAATTTTTACCCCCAAACTCTATATCCTCAAAGAATTTCAATGTACTCGTCTCAAATATATTCTTTGTGAAAGGATAATAAAACTTAAAACCTCTATTGTGCTTGAGATATCCGATAAAATATTTACTAACATTTTTGGAGTCTAATTTCTTTTCACTCGGCCTATAAGGCTTCGCTTCAGCCGGACATCTCCAAATATGTAAATTTTTTAAACTAGGTTTACCCTCAGTCTAAAGTTTATACGGTGTCTTAGTAGTTGTTTTCGTTGGAACTCTATTAAGTAGGTAGGTTGCACATTTTATTTATTATTCCCAGAGTGATATTGGTAATGTTGAATGACTAATCATACTTCTTACCATATCCTTCAATATACGATTTCATCTCTCAGATACTCCATTCATGTTGGACGAACCCGACATCGTATACTGAAGGACTATCCCACACTCCTTTATGAACTTTGCAAAAGGTCTATGACGTTGTTCAAATGAACCGTCATATATCTCGTAGTATACACCATCACGGTCCAATCTCACGCACTTAATGTTTTTACCAAGTTGTTTTTCAACCTTGGTCTTAAAGACTTTGAACTTGTCAATGACCATAATTGTTTTGTGAATAAGATATGAATACCTATATCATGAAAAGTCTTCAATGAAGGATACAAAATATCGTTGGTCGTTCCATGATGTTGTAGGAAACGGATCGCAAATGTCTGTATGAATCAAGTCCAAGACCAATTTCGCTCTGTATGCATCTAATAGTTTCACTTTGGTAAGTTTTCTTTTTATACATTCAACGCAAACGTTGAAGTACAAAAATCCAGTCCACTTAGTAAACCTTCTGAAACAAACTTTCCAATTCTATTTCTAAAAATGTGACATAATCACTTATGCCAAAGTTTTGTTAAATTTTCCAGTTTACAATTTAGTTTTCCATGTACATCTACATTCATTATTTATTTGTGACTCTTTATAGTATCTAATAAACAAAAATTATCATTTTCTATTAACTTTCCAGAACCAATAACATTAACATATAAATAAAGATATAAGATTTTGTTTCCAAATAAACATGAATAACTTAATTTTTCCAACAATGAAAAGAAATTCAGGTTCCTCCTAAAAGAAGGTAACTACAATATGCTTTTTTTAAATACAAAAAATGTCCAGTGGTAAGAAAGAAAGGAAAATCACAAATAGAATGAACTAAACACAAACTGCCATCAATTGTATAGATGAATTTTTCACCATCACTCAGGTTTCGGTTTCTTATCATACCCTGCAAAGAAATACAAACATAAGTTATTGTTGCTGTATCAACCCATCAAGTATTTCTCGGCACTGAAACTAAAATGATCTGAGAACAGGCCATAGAAGTGAAAATACCTTTGGATTTTATCATAACCCTCAATTTTCTATATTCTTTCTTAAAGTGCCTCCATTTCTTACAATGGAAGTAACGACCTTTACCAAACATACCCTTATGCTTCTTTTGTCTAGAACTGGTGGCATGTGCATCTGAACCTTCATATATTCTTTTAATTTCCTTATCCATCCGAGCTTTCACCATTTGCACTTCTGAATGTTCTTGCTTCATCTTGTCCTCATCTTGCGCTGCTTGAGAGATGAGCTCGTTAAGAGTCCATTTCTCGCGTTGACAGTTATAAAAAAATCAAAGTTCATATACTAAGAAGAGAAATAGTAAAAAGCAAAGCTTACCACAACATCTCTCGGAAGGCCAATCTTAAGTGCTTTCAATTTGGAAGCAATGTTTGACATTTCCAAAATGTGCTCACGAACAGTCTGTTTGCCACGATACTTCATAGAGGCTAGCTTAATAAGCAGCGTATTAATCTCTATTTTATTGTTTGTGGAAAAAAAATCTTTATCTTTTCGAGAAATATTTTTGCATTGGTGATCTCAGGTAGAACTGCACCACAGATTGCTAATGAATTTCTTGCTTTATAAAGGATATCTAGTAGAGGGTTATCTATCTCTATTAGATTTCCAATTTGGAACTTTAAGTTGTTCAACCTCTTATTCATTCTCTTGTTCATCCACGAAATCATTATCATGATCACCAGTATAAAAAATATGTGAACCTTTTGATGCAGATGAGTCACCATCTGAATTTTCTTCAACTTCTGCGGGAGTATGTGCAAGCGGATTATGCCCCAAATCTACTAAGTCATTCTCAGACATAGGCACTGAATTCTAACTCTTATCAATGTCATAAACTACCTGATCTTCCATAAATACAATATATCTGCTCCTAATAAGCTTGTTATTAATTAGATCATGAAATTTGTAGCCGAACTCCTCAAGGCCATAACCAATGAATACGCATTGTCTTATCTTCGAATTAAGTTTAGACCTCTCATATTTAGGAATATGCACATAAGCTTTGCACCCAAATACACGTAAATGATCATAAAAAACATCTTTACATGTCCAAACTCTATATGGGATATCTCAATCTAAAGTTATAAAATGACTAAGATTCAAGACATTTACCACTGTATTCAAAGCTTCACCCCAAAAGTATTTATGAAGTTGTGATTATGAAAGAAGACATCTCACCATTTCAATTAATGTTGGGTTTAGTTTATCAGCTACGCCATTCAACTGAGGGGTCTTGGAAGGTGTCCTTTAATGTTGAATACCTTGCTGCCTACAATAATAATCAAAATGACAAATGTATTCTCCCACATTATCAATTCTAACACACTTCAATTGTTTCACAGTCTGTCTCTCAACTGAAGCATGAAACTGCTTAAAGACATCTAACACTTGATCTTTTGTTTTCAAAGTGTAAGCCCAAACTTTTCTGGAATGATCATAAATAAAAGTAACAAAGTACAGGCAACCACTAAGTGTTCTGGTTTTGAAAGGACCACAAACATCAATATGTACCAAGTCAAGCAAACTTGGTTTTCTTGAAGGAGCCGAGCTCTTGGATGAACTCTATTCTGCTTTCCAGCCAAACAATATACACATTTCATCAAACATGAATTGTAGCACCGCTGTCAACTACCCAACCACTTTCATCAGACACAGAATTCACAACAACATCATTAATAATAATGAAGTAACTTTCTGAAACCACATTAATATTTTCCTCGTCACCATTTTCATCATAATTTTTCTTTTATTCCTTACCATTTTTGGATTTCCCAAAATTATTCTTATTTCTCAACTTAGGAAAAAATTTCTTATTGTGCCCGATCTCATGACAGTAGTAGCACTCCCAATCTGCAAATTTATTAGACTTGTTTCGAATCTTGCTTACTTTTACCTCTAGTTTTCTAGCCACAATTTTCATTTCTACCACGTTTCTCAACAATTATAGTTTTTGAATGTGAAGAGAAGCCATCTGTTTTTCTTCTCATGTCTTCATTCAGCATACTACTTTTAGCCAATGCCATTGAAATATTACCTTTATGAGCTGAATTAGAAAGTGACATTATGAAAGTATCTCACGAGTCTGGCAGCAAACCAAGCAACTGTAACGCTATAACCTCATCATCAAATTTGATACCCATAGCAGCCAACTGATTAATCAAGCCTTGAAAGGTATTCAGGTGATATAGAAGAGGTGATCCATCTTGATACCTCATATACATCAATTGCTTGAACAAAAATAACTTACTGTTTCATGTCTTCCGAGCATATACGTCTTCAAGTTTACCTCATAAAGACCTTTCATTTATTTCGTCTACAACATGATTCAACACATTATCATCAAGCCGTTGCCGAATAAAGCCATAAACCTATCGATGAATAGTTATCCATTCCGCATCACACTTATCTGTAGGTTTTTTATCGCCGAACACTGGTAAATGAAAACCTTTAACATAAAGAAGATCTTCCATCTTTGATTTCCATATATGATAATTCGAACCATTCATCGTCACCATTCTGTTTGTATTCACTTCCATATTTAATACAAGTCAAATACAAAACCAGTCACTCTGATACCACTTTATCAGGAAATAGACGCACAAACGAAATTTTCCTTCTTGTATTAAATATGATTAGAGATAATGATCCCAAACAAAATACCAAGTATAAATAAAATCAACGCAGATAACACATATCACTTTTTACGTAGAAAACCTTCTTAGTGTAGAAAGTAAAAACCACATGACTGATTTTGGTGTCCAACCAAATATTCACTATCAGAAGATGGTTACAAAACTATTCTCTTGATAAAACTAGAGCATACACCACACAAAGTATGACAACTTCATACACAACCCCATTACACAAGATAGTAAACCGAAATCAGAAAACTCACTGAAATATCCCCAAAAAACACAGTTAGAAGAAGTTGATCGAAAATATACTTAGAAGACTCTAAATCAAAATCCCTCTACTCGGATTGGAGAGGAAAAATAGACGAGCCTAATCACCAAAATCGAAGCCGACCGGACCACGGAAGACAGTCCGATTGAAAGCACAAAGTTTTGCTTCAAATTGTTTTTTTTTCTCAAAACCGCACTATTGAATATGATGCTCATCTCAAAAGACATTGTATAAATTTATATTCATACATAAAAAAAATCCTATGTGTTATTCTTATTTTACCTAAACCCATTTGATAATTGGACTCCCACATAAGAAGAGCCCAACATGTTTGTATATTCAGAATCGAAAGTTATTTAAACTTAATCCTCATAATAGATACTATAGAAATGGCAGTGTATCATTTATATTAAGTAGTAATTGATCTATTTGCTAAGATTCTTCCATTTCTTTTACTTCTGGCATTGTTTACTCTGTAATTACTTGTTAAATTTTGTTATTCATCTAGGGAAAAAGTAATGGTTTTGGTGATGTTTGATATCAGTTTTTCTTTTATTTTAATAAAAATGTTTGTGCTAAGCTGAAAAAAATGAAAGTAAAGAATTTGTAGTATTTAATTCTAAGGTTTTACGATAGATGTTAAATTAGGTTAACAATGATAGATGCTAGATGCGAAATCATACCAATTATGATATATGTTAAACCATGCCAATTATGATAGATATTAAACCAGACTAATTGATAGATGTGAAATTGGGGCAATTATGATAGATGTTAAACCAGACCAAGTATGATACTTGAGAAACCAAGCCAATTATGATAAATGTTAAACCATGCAAATTCTCATAGATGTTAAACCATACTAACTTTGATTTATGTGAAACCAAACCAATTATAATAGATGTTAACCATATAAGTTATGATTTATGCGACACCAGACCAATTATAATTGATGATAAACCGGATCAATTATGATAGATGTTAAACCAGACAATTATGATAAATGCTAAACCAAACCAACTATGGTAAATGCTAAACCAGACCAATTATAATATATGCGGAACCATGCCAATTATTATAGATGCTAAACCAAGCCAACTATAATATAATAGATTTGAAACCATATAATATAATATATAATTTTTTTATAAAAAAATATATCATGAAATTACTACAATTGCTTCTTTTTCATGTATGAAGAAAGTACTGCAATTTCCACCGAATGAGATGATAAAACAATCATTGGTCTTAATGGTTTAGGTGGTTGAGACTTTATATATTTACCATTGCAACCAAACATGTATATTAAATTATGCTTATTGTCTGAAGCTACATTGAAAGTTGTTGATTAAATGTTGAAGATAAAAAATCTACAAGGTTATATGCAATGAACTTTGAGGTGCTTTCTTAGACAACTTAATATAATGACATGTAGTTGAGACGTGTACCATAGTGTTTAACCCCCTATGTGTATGCATTGTACCTAATTGCATGTCATCATTCATAATTGAGTTAATATAAAGTGTTAGTATGTAACACAATCTATACCATTTTTTGAAAAAAACTTAAAGAGTTGTGATTATTGTACCTTATAGTATAAATATGTATATACTTTCTCCTTTACAAGTTTTTACTCAGTTTTTCATTGTTGTTTCTTAAAACCTTTACATATTCTCCATACTCTATATAATTTAACTTTCTTTTCATTTTCTCCTTTATATCGTATAGGGTTGGTTTTAGTAGCTTGATATTTATTATTTTCCTTCATAAATAACCTAAATGGTAAATTCAATACATGTTTTTCATCATAAAAGTGATGGTTTAGACAACAAGAATCATAACACTGGTGCTCTTTTTAGTATTGCTTCTCCCAGCAGATTTGAGGAGGTTGCAAATACATTTGTTATTTGTTTGTCGTTGAAAATGTCACTTCATTAAAGTTTTAGATATGTCCCTAACTAGTTGATGTTATTTCTTATGGGGCTATTGATGTGTCCCTAACTAGTTATTTTTAGCATTAATTTCTGCCAAAAATATGAAATTCATGGAATAAAGTATGTGAGTAATTAATTTAATGACGTCGAGACGACAAGCATAGTTAAACATACGTATAAATATATAAGGTAAAGAAAGAGGATTTTGGGATTTCATAAAACATCAACATTAAATTTCTTCAAGGTAGTGAAAATCCATTACATGATAAATTGCATATAGTATTTTTACTTACTTATATTTAAAAAGTAGGTGTTATGTTCCTTTTTTTTTATCAAAACCTGTTGAATTTTTTGAAGGAGATAGAAATACATCATAGTCAATTGGTAGCAAATGTATGGAGGGTGCTGATGGTATCTATCATTATTGGTTAGAAATTGTATGGTCATTTTAGTATTAATAATTTATTGGTTGTGAAAAATGTTAATCCTTTCTTTTTATTCATCATGGTTGGTGGGGAAAAGATCATGACTAAACTCTTAGACTATAATTAATTGTGCATGAACAAATATATATAGACATGGATCAAATAAAACGATTTGATTTTCTCTCAGATTTGGATCTTTAAAGGTAAATATGATATCATTTGTTTATTTTATTGTGATGTATGTGTATGCATAAGTGTGAGCTTCATTCAAAATTATTTTTTATATTCATTCCAGGCCGAATCCTGAATATAAATCTTAGATTGAACATGTAGGAGGGAAGCACACTAAGCTTGTGCAGGGTGCAATAATTTTTTAATATTCGTATAAAGCACTCATTATTCCTGAGTAGTTTGTTACTACTGTTTTGTGGCACAACATTTATATTGTAGGTGTTTTCTCATTTTATAGATTATTGAATTATGCTAAAGGTAATCTTATAAATATGAAGGTCTCACATGTGAAGAGAGTTATAGTGAAAGGCTCTCATGTGGAGAGAGCTATAGTGAAATATTCTACAAGCAAGATGGCTTATGTCGAACTTATTAATTTTGAAATAAAATATGTCGAAAGACTTGGGCCTAACGGTACAAAATATAAAACATCAAATATGTTAGTAAAAACCGAATCGAAGATAGAAATGAAAATGTTTCAACTGACGAGAGTGTTGGTACTAAGGGGCGTGAGTTTTTTTAGCAAGAAATATGAATAAGTGGGATCTACTGAATCTTCTAAGGCTAAGAAATCCAAGAACAATGATGGTCTGAAAAAGACTCTTGTAAGTCCTATATTGTTGCAACTTTATCTTATGTAAATCCGAAGACTGCATATGAATCCATTATAGTTATTCAACAACTAAATAATTGTTGATGCCAAAGTTGTTGAAAACAAATATTAATAAAAGAAGTTATTACCAATGATTATTCAGAAGCTGCATGAGATGCAATTATAGATCATAAACAATTAGAGGTTGAAGATGATTCAAATAATGCATTTACAAGTGCTAAAGAGTCCAAGGTTGGAGATATTGCAAATGTTGTTGTCGAACCTATTAATGGCAATTCTTGTACTTATCTAAAATAATGTTGTAGTTTATAATATTTCCAAAATGAATATGGATAAAATTCACGTATATTCAATGTAGTTTCCTTCTATTACAAGTTTTCATGCACTTGAAGTTAGAGCATTCAACATGAATGTTGTTAATAGGCCAATTATTGTTGATGGTGTCTTGGCTGAAGCGTTCTTCACTTTTGAAGTTTCCATTTCTTTATTGAATCAGATTTTCAAAGCAATCAATCACTTTGTTGCTTAAATAAGTAAAATGAGGTTATGAATTCATCTATTTATCTATATAATTGGCGAGTAAACATACATTACGTAAAAAATCTACAGTCTATGCGACTTGCATTGGATGTTTTAAAGGTTGATGAGTTATGTATAATTAAAGTATTTAAAATATTTAGTATTATTATGTATATGTGTGTGTACATATATAATTTTGATAACACTTTTACCATCGTATTATACATTATCTTTAAGTCGTATACAAGGTTTCGTTCGGTTAGAGGGTTCAAAACGTGACATGGCTTAATTATGATGTCACGTGTGGAGAGAAAATAGAGCAATATCAGCAAATGATGTGTACTTATACAATTTGTCTACATCCAAACCGTATTGTTATACTTCTTAAAACCCTTAGAAATAAAAGTCACAAATGCGAACTAAAATACGAAGTGTAATAACTTGGTTTGACGACATTGACATCATCACCAACTACCAACGCAAAAGAAAAGGTACACTAATTGTACCATAACTCAAACATACTAGGAGGGAGAAATATGTTACGTACAATTAATATGTTATTTGAAATATTATGTATCATATTTCCGATTATGAGGTTTTTATTGCTTTAAAATTGCGATAAACGACAACCGAAAAGAACCTGTATGCTTACATACGACGATACTCGATAGATATATGCAATGATATCCAAATATGAGTTTTAGAGAGTTAAAAAAATCAGTATAGGACATATTGAGTTTATGCAAATCATATCTATCCAACTATAATGTTTTCGGTTATATGATTTTTGGATGTTATCAGTTATATGATTTTTAGATATTTTCGGTTGTATTATTTAAGATGTTTTATGGATGATAGTTTTTGAATTTTCGGTTATATGATTTTGTATATAAATTATTGGGTTTTTTCCAAAACGAATGGGGCATTATTTGGATGTTTTCTTTTGTGGAGGTATTGTATAAGATGTATTTTTTTTAAAAACAAAAAAAACTTTGTTATCAAGAATTTGATAATATCAGGTGTTCTATTTTTTAAAATCATTAATACAGACTAACTTGGTCGAAATTATTGATTTTTATACGTCGTCTTTAGCCTGCCTTTACTTTAGTTCAATTTTATTATCAGATAAAAAGGTGGAAACACATTTTTATTACTATTATTATTTCCGAAGCTCTGGTCCTTTTACAAATCGCGACATCAAATATATCTAAATAATTTCCACATTTTGTCAGCTCAAGATTTTGATATCTTATCCATCCTTTCTACACTACACTATTTGAGCTAAAACCCTCTGAAATCCCTTTTCAAATTCCGGTAAACCCTCTACCCAGTCTTTCTTCAATGGTGAATACGCTCATTTCACTCTACTCATCGTCTTCACTCCAGTTCTAGACACTTAACTTCCTCCAAAACGGTTTGTTCACTTAACCAAATTTTGCTTCAATGGTGTCTCTTTTATATAGTATTTATAAAGCATTCAATTTTATGGTTTAAGCAGAGATACACACTGTATTGGATTAAGAAATGGCGTCCTTATCAGCCACCTGGCTCTATCAAGGTATCATCAATGCCCTATACCCTTTTGATTTGTTTGTTCATCTTGTTATATTTTTAATGTTTAACTATTGATTTGTATTGTAATTTGTTGGTGGGTATTGGTAGATAGAAGCTGTTCAGATACTGGAAAGCCAGTTTACAGTAATTTGCAGGTTTGTTTTTTCTCAAAGATTGTAGTTACTAGTTCTTTGGTGGACGTCGGTTGCTTCTCTTCAGTGTATTTACTACTCCATTGTATTTTGCTGCTTTTCGATACTCATATACTTCTCTTTGGTTCTATCCAGAAACCATTTTTAGGTACATATCTAGCTAGGACAATGCAGGTTAAGGTTGGTTTGAATAATTCGCGAAAGAGAGTATCTTTACTTCCTTGTATAAAGTCTGAGAAAAAAGATGATGAACCGACGCATAAAAAGTATGAGAAAAAAGATGATGAACCGACGCATAAATACGTGACGGTGGAGCGTCCGCCTTACTATAGTTATATGGACTCGACAGCTGGGAAGCTTCAACCAGCTTCTGGTGCTCGTGCAAGTATTCCCGGACAAGATTACTGGCCGGAAGGTACTGCTAGTAGAGTTAGGGCTGCTAGGGCTCCTGAACCAACAGGCGAGTCATCAGGATCCCCGTCTTTTGGTAAAAATCCAGGAAGTAGGAGGAGGAAGAATAAAACAGCAGTGGCTGCTTCTCAATCTTCAGTAGCAAGTGCTGAATCAGGTGTGTTGAAATGTTCCAAGAATTTTTTTTATGGAACTATACTTAAGTCAAATTAGAATTTGGCTATTGATTTTACCCCATTATATTTTGAGCACAACATTGGAAAGCTAAGTCTTGTTCGCTGTTACTCTTATTTGATGTTTGTTTTCAAGAAGGTGAGCAAGTGAGTGCTGAATCAAATGATCAGTTGGCCTCTGAAGATGATGAGGATACACTGGAAGAGCAAAAAGAATCTTTGTCAGAATATGTTGTCTATCAAACAGAACCCGAGAAAGAAGAAACTGGATATGAATTAGACAAAAAATTAGGACTTCCACATCCTTTCATTGATCCGGAAAAGAAGAAACCAATAGGAGAACTGCTTACGAGCGATGAATTATGGTGGAACTGGAGAAAACCAGAGAAGGAACAATGGTCAAGATGGCAAAGGAGGCGTCCTGATGTTGAAACGGTAAGAGAAAACACTTCAGGCTTCAGGTAACACGCCTAAAAAAAGTTGTCAGGAAATACATAGTGATTGTAATAAGTACAAGCTGAAATTTAATGCGTAAGCTAGGCGTATTACTTTTTCTTTTGAGTCCATCACGTGTATATTGGAATTGCAGTTTTATGTTTTCATTCCTAACTCAAAAGGCTAGTTTCTTCATTTACTACGTAGATTTGCTGTCATGTTTATCAATCTTAATAAAATGTGTTTTTGTACTATAACTGAACTTGCCTGGCCATAATGATAGGTTTTTCTAAAAGAAATGGCAAAGACTGGGCAGATAAAGCTATATGGTGAAGAGCCAACCCTAACAGAAACTTCTCTCTACAGAGCTAGACGACATCTTTTCAAGCAAGAAAGGTACCATTGATATTTGATTGGATCTATAGCCTAGCTGTAACTTTTTACTATCTAAATGACGAGAGTTCCTTCTCGCGATCCGCTTGTATGCACACCCTCGTCCACGCTAAAGCACACCGATATTAGTCTATATTTACATATAAAAGAAGAGGCTTTATATTTATATTTGGTATCTAGTTATGATATGATGACAATTTCATTATAGCTCTCCATGTTACTGCCTCATTTGTTAGATACATGAAATGAAAATTTTATCATGCAATTTTTTTTTTTCATTTTCTTATTGCTTACAGACTTGAAGCTGAACAAGAGAGACTAAAAAGTGAGGGTCCAATAGCGTACTACTCTGAGTGGGTAAAAGCATGGAAAAAGGACACATCACGCGAAGCTATCCAGAAACATTTTGAAGAGACCGGAGAAGATCAAAATACACAATTAATCGAGATGTTCTCTCATCAAACGGATCGAGAGTACCGCATAATGATGGGAACCGATGTCCGAATCCCTAGAGATCCTTTAGCCATGCGAATGAAAGAGGAACAAATAAAGCAAAGTAACTACTACTCTTTCTTTCTTTAATGCTATGCTATTTGTTATCTAGACTTAATTGTGAAAATGTTATCGATTCTGCTGGATTTTGCAGTATGGGGTGGTGATCCAGTTTACCCGACGGTGAATTACATTCAAGATCCAAAACAGGTTATTGATTACAGGGGTCCGGAGTTTCACGAGCCAACACCCAATATGCTGGCTCATTTAAAAGAGGTTAGTGCTTCATATTGAAATTTTGTTTTTAGTTATTCTTTGCCTTCAACATATGTTTGTATCGTAAACTTAATTGAAAAGTCAAAGCATATTTTATTTTATGAAATGTGACCTGTTAATATTTGTCAGAATGGCCACTTAATCTCAAGAGAGGAGCTTGAAGAGATTCTGGCAAAGGAAAAGACTGAAAAACATGAGGTAACAACGTCGACAATCGACATATAGATAACTCGTTTTCCCTCCACTTTGTAGCCTTATTGATATCATATGTTTGTGATATATCTAGGTTCCAGACATTGATGAGGCCATGGCTCGAGCTGTTGACATTGGCGAGAATGATGTAAAAGCTGAATACTGATGATGAATTCAATTCTGTATTTCAGCTCACGGCTGTTTTTGACATTTTCTTTTGGTTGGATTGTGCTTATTCTGTAAACAGGATGATGGTGATGATGATAGTGAGGTTGAGGAGGAGGAAGAAGATGAGAAAGTTTCACGCAACTGGAGTGTCCTCAAAATTTCTCCGGAGCTCCGTAAGACCAAAGTAAGAAAGAAACTACTTGTGTTGAATTACTTTTTGTCGATGAAAATAACATAGTATGTCATAGTAATTCATTGGTTGTTGTTGCAGCCAAAGGTGAAGAAGGAAGGTCCAGTTTCTTTGGAAGACGCAATAGATGAATCGGAAAACCTGACTGATTTTCTTTTGGACTTTGATGAAGAAGAATGATGTGCTTAAAGTTCAAATATGCAACCAGAAGATATGTTGATTAGAATAGAGAAAAAAAAGTTATAGGGTCTCTGCTCTTTAGAATACACAAATTCGATTGTTCTATCACTTGTCATTCATAAATTATAGGGTAGAACCCTTGCTATTGATTTATATTTTTGTCTGTTGTTTAGTAGGGAACTCATTCTGTTCAGTTGGACGCCGGTATGGATAAATCCGTAGCTATCTAATTCATGATGTTTCCAATCCAAAATTTGATACTTCGAACTAAAATAATTTTTTAGTCTCGCACAAGTCCAAACCAGCTGAGTTTCGGATTTTGTCCTGAGTTTATTGTTCGTGAACAATCAACTTAAAACTACTGTTTATAAACTTTGATATATATTTTTGAAAACTCCATTTTTTCCTACGAAACTATAGAAAAGATAACTAGGAGATAATCTCAAAAGAAAAATTAAAATTAGTTGTGGTTTAAAGTTTATAAAAAGTTCTTTACAACATAAATATTTTCTAACCTCATTATTAACACAGAAAACACATACGACTACGGTTATTTTTAACCTTTAAAAGTTTATGTATTTCAAATTTTAACTAAATAAGGTTATTTTTTAGCAATCAACATAATTCCGTAACTAGTTAAAATTGTTTTTTTTCAAACTTACTCTACATCTAAAGTCCAATTTACGCAAACTAACTAAACCAAAAGTAACAAAAGAAGAGCACAATCATTTGCACACAATTCTGTAAAATAAAGTTATTTTTTCGTAATCAAAATTTTACGTAGTTTTTTTTATTTACGCATTTTATTTGTACAATTTATACGTAATTTTAGAAATAGAAAAAAAAAACCAAAACCAATAATATTTTTGGATATTCTATAAAGATAGGGTAGATATTCTTTGAAGTCGTTGGTTTGAAAAATATGATACTATCACATAGTTTTTCCGTATTTTATTAAATTTTGAATAATTAAAAAATAAGTTGATAATAAATAATTATTGATAAATTATTTAAATAATTAGCCTTTCTTGGAAAAAGATAGTATGGGCTTTACTATGCAGTAGGAGTCTAACCAGTAATGGAAGTGGGCCTCCTCTTTGGTCCAATTCAACAAGACTGTTTGCTGGATACTATAATTCAAACTTACATACTCATTAGTTCATGAGTTGCTTAAGTAATCGATCGCAAAATGATTTTTACTTGTTTATAAACTTTAAATAATATACCTATTTTTATTATATCAAGTGATCAAATTATTTTGGTAATATTTATAAAATTATTTAAATAATCAATATATCAAATATTTAAATAATAACAATTACTCCATTTAATGTATAACTACGAATATTGGATAACAATATATAATAGCAATGAAAGTAATTTCAACTAATAAATAATTTATAAACATTTAATATGAAAAATAACGAACATGTTTAATTTTTTTATTTGCCAAACTACGATTTCAATATGGAGAAAAAAACAAAAAGTTTTTATTTACCGAATTATAATTTCAAATCTATAAGCTATCTTATATGGGAGGGAAAGATAAGTTCCAAACTTTTTAATTTAGTCTTTTTATTTAAAAATTAAAATAGTAGATGAAAATGTTTAAAACATCTATAGATTATATCACTTTATTCAAAAAGAAAATAAAAAATAGTGATTTTCATTATCCAAATTGTAGGTTTAATATGGACTATATTTTGTGATAGAGAGCTGTACGAATTAAAAAGTATTTGGCTTCAAAAATATTTATTTCAGATAAAATTAACCTTCGTTTGTGTGATAGAGAGTTGTACGATTTAAAAAGTTTGTTTTAAAATAATTATTTTGGATAAAATTAATTTTCGGATTATTTATTTATGATAAATAGTCGTCCATTATCTATTTTCCATATATAATAATTTTTTATTATTTAATGTTTATACAGTTAGTCCTCTAAATATATAATTATGAATGATTAACTCTATTTAAAATAAATATTATTTTTTTTAAAAAAAAAATCCAAAAATTATATATTTCAAAAATAAATTTAAAACTGAATGAATCTTTAACCTATATTAAATATCCTCAATCCGGATATTATTTTGAAAAACTCATATCCTCAATCATTAATCATTGATTTTTTTCTTTTGAATTGTCATCTTCTTAAAAGGACCCCATATTAAATATGAAAGTAATATAAAAGCAAAAGAAGTAAACAAATACAAATTTAGTTCATTCTCTAGAGAGAGAGCCATGGGTTTAGGTTTTAGCAAACTGTCTTAAACAATACTTTTCCATTTCTCATTTCTTTAATATTGGAACTCTCTAGGGTTTCTTTTTGGCCTTTGTGAGTTCCACCATAAAAATAATGATGAATTACAGTGAGGGTTTGGCTAAATTAGGCCTTCGATGATAACCGACCCTAAAATTTTAGCGCTGTCTTTTATTTCGCCGGTTGAGACCTTCTCAACTGGCGGGAAACTTACCCCGACGGGTGAAATAACTTTTCCGCGGGTGAAAGGGTCTCAATCAGCGGTTGAGAAACGTTCAACCGTTGAAATAAGAATAAAACTGTAAAACCTCAAAAACGCTTGTTTTTTGGGACTGGTTAACATATTTTTAGACCGAATTTAGCCGAACCCTTATAGTAATACTCCTATACAGTATATATTTTTAATATAACTCTCTTTCGAATCTCTCAATTAGATTATATATTTAACCAGTAATAAAAATTCATCATATTAAATAAGAAAACTCTAATATATTACTAGTATTATTGTTAATCAATCTATATGTATGGTCTTGGTAGATCCCACAGGTTTTGTCTTTCAACCCATGCTTTGGTCTACCTTAGATTATTACAGTGGGGTCCACATGATCTACCTGATGCTTTTACAAGATCTTAAAAGTGCTTCATATTATTATTTTATTATTATAAATATATTAATTGCTGTAATATTAATATTCTTTCAAAGCCCACTTGAATGTTTCATGATGAGTTTATGTATGGATTGGTTTCCAACATGCTACAGCCTACATGAATGAACTCAAATTTATTTAATTTTTGAAAATATTTAATAATTAATTGAAGGATAGTATTTTATAAGTCATGAAGTTTAATTAAAGACATGCCCATATTTTGTTTCCTTGAATTGACAGTAGTGGTCTCCTACATATATATCTCCACTTTATTTTATGATCAACTTTCATTATTTTACTAATACAAATTATGGAGTTGTTTATTAAAATATTATAGCAGCAGCCACCTAAACACATTGTAGAAGGGATGCCTAGTACAAATGAATGATATTTGACACCAAAGAGTTGTGTTACTACATAAGAGTAGATTTTGGTTTTTATATCTTAATGAATGATACTACAACTTGGTCACTAAGAAATGTTTCCTTAATTTTGAAAATATCTTTGCATGCAAAATTCTAGTGCATTAGACATAGGAAACAATGAATAGGGTTTTTGTAATAATGTAACAATCATGAACGACCCTATCTAAAATCCTCTTTTTTTATTATAAGGGTATTGAGTATAGATGTTGTTGGGATTCTTTAAATCAAATAAAATTTTAAAACAAGAATTAATTTTTTAAACAAAAAATTTGGTAGCCCTATCTAAAATCCTCCCTTTTCTTTTTTAGTTTTTTAGTATGGATTTTTTAGGATTTTTTAAATTAAATAATTTTTTAATTTATTTTTAAGGTTTAATACTATTTAAGATAAAAAACAAAAGTATCATCTACCTACTATTCATATTTTTGGGTATTTATAAGAAAGATTCATTTTAATCAACTATTTATTATTTAAGATCCACTAATATCTTTATTTTTTACTTTTATATATTTCTTTTTACTATGACATTTTTGCAACGAAGTTTTTATTTTCTTCATTTTTACGGTGTTTTTACACATTCTCGATCTTCCTCTTTACCCATCTCAGTTTTATTGCGATTCTTCCCATCGAGTCTCAATCGAAGAAAACCTTTATATCTTCGCTTGGTTTCTTTTATCGAGACTGGATTTCATCATCATAAGATAGTTTTGTTGAAATTGAATGAACCAAGTATTTAGATTGCGTTATTGAGGAATTACGATTTCTAAGCTCGATATTGTTTTTAGGGTTTTGATGATTTTAATAAGGTGGATGCTCTAGCATGTCGTATATGATGAAGTTTGAGAATCGAACAAATGCGAGACTAGATGATTCTGTTAGAGATATAAGGCCTAAGCCCATTAGCCCATATAGTTTATCTATAAATAATAGTTTTGGACTCTATGTAATACACACTTTCTAATAATCAGAAACCCTAACCGCTCATTGGCGAGACTTCTTCTTTAATCTATATTTGTTTCTTAACATGGTATCAGAGCTTTGGCTTAGATCTTGAAGTTTTCGTGTCTTCCGCTGTGCCGACGGGCAGTTGTTTTAGCTGTCCGCCGGAATTTTTGTAGATCTACCGGGTATTCAATTTCGTAGTAGTATTGGATTTCGGTTTGGAATTGGATTTATTTGGAAATCTTGGATCTGTTCGACAATTTTGGATTATGTATTGATATTGTTTTGGATCTGCTTTTGTGTGATTTCCAATTTTTTTTCCGATTGGATTTGTGTTGGAAATTCCGATCTTCTTTTCGTCAGAATATATATAGTTTTCGGTTTTCGGATCTGATGTGTGCAGCTCCAATAAAACGGTCCGATAGAAAGGCAAACAATGTCTGTTTTTACTGAATTTTGGAGAGCATGTTCGGGACATCCAACCCTTCAATATGACCGGTCGGATTATGATTCGGTACTACGGTTTGGGAGAAATCGCAACTGGAACAGTGCAGCAGTCTTGTTGGTAAAACCGTGAATTCAAATTGATTTTGATTTTGATTTTGGAAATTTAAAATTGGCAATTAGAAATTGGAAATTGAATTTAGTTTGGTTTTTGGATATTAGTTTGGTATTTGGATTTGAGATTGGATTTGTTTGAGTATTTGGCATTGAGATTTCGTCTGGATTTCGTTTTGGTGTTTAGATGTCGTTCTTCGTTTATAGATTTCGTTTAGCTTCGTTTGAAGTTGTTTGGATTCGTTTTGGCTTCGTGTGGATTCATTTGGCTTGGTTTGGCTTGCTTTGGATTCGTTTGGATTCGTTTAGCTTTGTTTTGGATTTGCTTAGCTTTGTTTTGGATTCGTTTGGTTTCGTTTGGATTAGTTTGGCTTCGTTTTGACTTCGTTTGGACTTGGTTGGCTTTGTTTTGGATTTGTTTGGATTTGTTTGGCTTTGTTCTGGCTTCGTTTGGCTTGGTTCGGCTTCGTTTAGATTCATTTGGTGTTTGGATTTCATTTGGATTAGTTTTGAGTTTTGGAGTTTGGAGATTGGAGCTTGACGATTGGAGTTTGAAGATTGGAGTTTGATTTTTGGGTTTTGACGTTTGGATTTTGGTTTTGATGTTTTGTTTTGATTCGTTGATGTTTCAATTTTGTTTATTTTATTTTATTTTGTGTAACAAACTCACAATGCAAGAATAAGCATTGCGAGTTTGAGAGAGGGTGTTAGAGATATAAGGCCTAAGCCCATTAGCCCATATAGTTTATCTATAAATAATAGTTTTGGACTTTATGTAATACACACTTTCTAATAATCAGAAACCTAAGCCGCTTATTGGCGACTACTTCTTCTTTTATCTATATTTGTTTCTTAATAGATTCCACTATAGAATATGATGGATTTGTGATTGGTGTTGAAAGATAGATTATCAAATATGGTTAATGGTGGTAGTGGTTCATCTAAAAAAGGGAAAAGAGAGCATACACTTTTCGCGGATCGGTCGCCAAAAAAATTTCGTACACAACGAGAGGGTTAATGGAAAACCAATGAACGTTGTTCAAGGAATCGAGCTTCATCCTCGCGTATTTAATTCCTAAGAAGAACAAAACACCATTGTATGATTTGTGTATGAGTTACAACGTATGGGACAAAACGGAAAGATTATACATACTTTCTCATTTCTTGAATCCATTTTAATAGAATTTAGATAGAATAAATAAGATTGGAACTACTTTTTTTGTTTGCGTATATTAAGTTAGATTTTTGGCTTGAGATTATATTTTTCATGACATCTTTTGATTGTGATTGTGATTCTGTATGTTCATCATCGCAACTTGAAGTTATATGACCTTTTGTTTCCATTTGTTTATTTCTTACATGCCGAAGGGTCTTGCCAATAAGTGTCAATCGTTTTTTCTTCATTTTAAAAAGGTAAAGTTAATTTACCATATATTGTAACTTACAACATTCTTATTTCAGTGTTTGTTCGCTTAGTAATGGTTCATAACATGGAAGCAAAATGTAGAGAGTTACTGGAGTTGAATCCGATTCCTAACATTAACACATATAACAACTTGATGGTTGGATACCTAACTGTACGGATGCGGCCCAAAATGGAAGAAACATTCAATGAATTGAATAAAAATCCTTTAAAACCAGATATCAACACCCAATTGCCAATGCTTCGTGGATATGAAAATTCTGAGAAGTTAGATAAAACTGAAGAGATGTACAGATTGGTAAAAGCCCATGTGAACAACAAGGAAATAACACTGATCAGAACCATGATATGTGCTTATTTTAAGAGTTCTGATGATGATATAGTTAAGAAGATTGAAAACATGATGAGGCGTATTCCCGAAGAGTAATATAAGATGTGGTTAAATGTTTTATTAATTAGGGTTTATGCACAGAAGGATCTTTTAGAAGGGATGAAAAATTTGATCGATGAAGCATTTCAAGACAACATTTGTATAACAACAGCTAGTGTGATGCGATCAATCATTACAAGTTATTTTGTTGTAATGCGGTGGATAAGTTGGCTAATTTTATAAAATATGCTGAATCCGACGGGTGAAAAAATGCAGATCTTTGTATCATTATGAAATGGTCATGTATGCAGCTGGTGGGAAACAATTGGAAGAAATGGAGTGTGTGCAGTATATGATCGAAAATCTGAATATCGTACATGTAAAAAAGATGTTTTGGATATTGTAAAAATCTTATTCAAATCATAATAAAAAAATAGAAGGCTGAACGGATAGTGAGACTCATGTTGAAACATGGCTATAGGAATCCTATAGATCAACATTTTCGATGATCTACTTATTCCTCTAATGAACCAGAATTTGCATGATGCCTTGAGTTAAATTTTTTGCATGGTTCACACTCTTTTATGTATGAGACTCAAAGACTGAAAATATTACATAGGTATAATCCTCTGTCTTGTCTTGGAGCTTGTTTAGTGCGGATAGGATTCTAGGCTTATAAGCAAAAATAATGATTTTTTTTTTTAATTTTTGACTTTTTTCGGCCAAGTTATTTATTTATATTTTTGTAAGTTTTTTTAACTTTAAAAGTTGGTTATTATTATTATGTACCCAAACAACTTATTAATATCTAAAATACCTATTTTATTTATTTGTTTATTTTGAGTTAGCTTAGTTATCATGCCACCGAGCTTTCAACTGTTCTATTCGTGCATAAACTACTTATTATCACACTTATCATGCTTTTTTTTAAAATAATTTTATTTTCCTGTTTGATTCATTGGTTGTCGCTTTTTAGAAGCAAGAGCCATCATTAATTTAGTGAATCAGAACTGTCAAAATATGGGAGATCAGATCACAAAGTTGAAGAAAGCCAGGAGTCGTAAGAGATCCCGACAAGATTTTTCAGACAATTTTGGAAGCTAAAATTATGGCAACCATAAAAAGACAAATGGTTTTAAAAAGACAGAAGTGAAGTCGACTCAAAAACCGAACGAATTCAGAACTGTAAGTTGTAGTGTTCACTATTTTTCATGTATTTTTTGGTTCCTCCAAATTATTGACAAATTTAAATTCATAAGCTAAAGGATTTTCTCTTAGAATTAGCATTGTAATCCCCACATAGCTTGTTTTAATAAATTACCAAAAAATACACATAACAACTAATCATAAATTTTTGTATGTATGACATGGTTCTTGTATGCGTGATCCGATTTAGATTACAAAAGGTTCCATTGGTTGGTATGTCGATAACCAATTAATATTTTATGTTGAACTCAAAACAATTCTAGATTTCATATTACTCTTCACGGACTGACTATTTGTGTCATAAAGCTATCGAAGGCTAAACTTACAGGGTCTAACTCGGTGTATAGAATATGCGAGAACATTATTGAGTTAATCTGATTTGACCTATTTCGTACTCCATCAACATTATAAAATGTTATGATGAATCTTATACATCAAAATTGTAAAAAGTGATTGTTAGTGGAAATAACTTTGCTGAAATTTGAGTAATTTGGTTTGTTTTATTGGTGAATTTGTTTTTTTTTTGTGGCTAATGTCTCTTGTAACGTTTATTTTCATATAAAATTATGACTTAAAACTACTTGAAAATTGATCATATGATTAGAGGTTTTCTAAATAAATACTAGAGTAATTGAAATTTAAGAAATAAAATATTGTTTTGTAATTCAAGCAGTCCAATAGATGAGAAATCAGGTCAATTATGATAGATGTTAAACGAAGCCAATTATGTTAGATTAGAAGCCAGACTAATTATGGTAGATGTGAAACCAAGCCAATTACGATAGATGTGAAACCTAACAATTATGATAGATGAGAAACCATGCAAATTATGATAGATGAGAAACCAGACCGATTATGATAGATGAGAAACCATACCAATTACGATAGATAAGAAACTACCAATTATGATAGATGAGAAACCATACCAATTATGATAGATGAGAAACCATGCCAATTATGATAGATGAGAAACCATGCCAATTATGATTAATGAGAAAGCATGTCAATTATGAAAGAAACTATGCCAATTATGATAGATGAAAAACAAGACCAATTATTGGGAAATGAAAAACCATGATAATTATAATAGATGAGAAACGAGTGTAAAATATAACTATTTTAACAAAATTCAAAACATATCATGAGTTGCACTAGTTTTGTTCGTCTTAAAAAACAAAACCAATGGTATTTTCAGATTTTTTTTCCGAGTTACGGTTGAAAAGATATGAACTTTTAAAGTTTTAAGTTAAACAAATCACCGAAAAAGAATGTGTACAGTTTTTTGGTGGATTTTATATATAGGTTTGAACCTTTATCCTAATAGGTTTTTAGGATGGATCTTAAATAGTATGTCTTCCTGTTTTCTAAACCAAAATTTAGTGGTTTAAATAAGAAATACAATGAAGTGTTTTCTAATTTTTTTAATTATTTAAAACAAAATTGGTTATAAAAGATGATAAATTATTAAAATTAAATGATATTTAAATTTTACATATTTTTAAAAATAAATAACAGTATATTTATCAAAATATAACTTATATTATGTTTAAAGTATATATCATGTAAAATTATTGGAGGTGGTTTTACACTTATTTTGTAGGGAAACCTTAATTTATCGGATTTTCATTGGATAAGAACAAACACAAAACCTTGTATCACACACTTTTCTAAATTTTATATATATAAAACAATATAATAATTAAAACATTTGTCGGTATCTTCTATCAAATGAGCATGCGTTTTTCGTTATGATTCAAATTTTATTTGTTAACCGTTAGCTTCTCGATAAATGGTGAAATAAAAAAAAATACTAGTAAATATCAAACAAAAAACGAGAAAGCAAAAAAACAAACTCACGTTTAGAAGACCAATTCCTGCTAAACGGGGGTTTTGCACGACCACACCTAGTTTCCCAATCACTAAAGACAAAAACAATCTTTTTCCATATCTTGTTAGAATTAGGAAGATCAATAACAGTTTTGGAAAAAAATTCCATTGTAAAATGAAAATACGCAGTACCCTTGCGTCGACATATTTTATGAACAATAAGAAAATAACTAGTTGAGAAACATTGACTAACCTTCTACAAAAGGGTGATGATAAACATGAGAAAGCTCCAACAATTTAGAGCAAGTTGTGTATGATAAATATGAGTCTCCTCAAAGAAATGAGGAAGCTCTTCCACAAGAGGAAATCAAAGCAATAATCAAGGGTGATATTGAAGAAAACCACTCCAATACTACGAGTATCAATCAGATTCTCTCCATTCACGTGAAACTTAATACTAACACTTCTATGAACGACCTAATCAAAAAGCTTTTGCTTACACTCGTCTGGTGAATCGATAAATATGGTCAGAAATATACTCTCTTTGAGACATTGAAAATGCAACATGACTTGCAATTGGAGCATGATAAAAAGATGAAGAGGCGCTTAGAGGACCATCCATTTGAAAATAAATATACTCTTTCTAACAAGAACAGAAGGATCAAGTTGATAAAAAAAGAGGTAATAATGTCTCTCTCTTAACCTTCACATCATTCTTTCGTCGAGGGTGAGGATGAACAAGGTGAGAGGTTTCAGAAACCCCATATCCATCAGAAGAACCAGCACTATCAAAAGTACTTATGCGATCATTCTGGCTATTAAAAGCTCTATTGTTTTCTTCTTATGTTTTCATTTCTTAGGAAAAATATCAAACTATGATAAGAAAATACTACTAGTGATAAATGATGAAAGAAATGCTAATAGAGAAAAAAATCTCGAAAGAGCGAAAAGATTTAAAAAAAGTAAGGAATGGCGTATTTATAAGATTTTTTTTTTAATTTTAGTGGTTATAATTGAAGAGTTAAAAGATGGTCCGAGGGTGATTTCGTTATGAGAAGATTTGTTGATAGAGGATTAGGAGGTAGAAGAATATTTGAGTGTTAAATCTAGAGAGAGAAAATGCTAAACAGAGTAGAGAGAGAAAGTCGTACTATTCATCTCGAGATTCGTGAAGCGTGTGTGGTCCTTTTATAGTACAATTGCGGACCCCACACGCTTTAATTTGGTTTAATTACATCTTTTGGTCCCTGCTTTTAGGTTCCTTCCTATTTTAGCTATATCTTTACAATTCATGCGTTTCGGCCCTTATACACTTATTTCTATGCATTATGGCCCTTATACATTTATTTCTATGCATTTTGGCCCTTGTCTTTTATTCTTCCTTATCAGTAGCCCCCCAGTCTTAATAAAAATCGTTTTGCTAAGACTGAATAATTCTCCTGAAAGGCCAAAATTACTTCTTCTTCGAACTTCATAAGTCCTTCGAAAAGTTGCTCCACGAGTCCCTTCGTACTGTCGAGGCCATGAACTACTTAGGCGAAAAGTCGTTCCACAAAACCTCTTCGACATAAAACCTCTTCGAATGATTTACAAGCTTCCTCGAATATCTAAAACAGCCCCTTCGAACTTCTTGTTATACCGAGTAGCCCCCTCAATCCTTGCAACATTTTGAGCAAAATGGTCGTCGGATAATTATATACTTAGGCGAAAAAGGGTGCTAGGATTGATGATGTCATTGCACAAATACCTGTGTCAACATACTTTGGAAAAAACGGTACCAATTCTTCTGACATTTTTGTCAGAAAACTCTTCCCCTTCCCCTGACAACTCTGACATAAAAACTTTTCACCTTCTAATATAGCTAGGTTGCCGAACAATGTCCCCCTATGTGGACCATCGTACCCCTAGGCAAACAACATAAAAAATGTCCCCGGGCTTCATTTGTCAAGAAAGCCTACTAATCTTCTATAAATACCAACCTTTTCCTTCATTAATGCAACTTCTGTTCAATTATTTCTAGATAGATAAAGCTGGCGAACAAGCCCCGTCGAATTCCTGAGTGGTTGTTGATTAGTAAACGGTTCGAAGAGAGGGTTGCTGCTGGTGAAGACGTAAGACCTCATCCCCCACCATTGAGTACAACCTTTTTCGGGGCCTGGCCTCCTTCGAACAACTCGACCGCTATTATTCCTAGTGAAGTAGCTCGTCAAAGCTTACTCAACGAAACAAACCCTCCTAGGGTAATGGGTAAAGAGAGATCACACAAGCATTCATCAGGTTCGAAGAGGAAGAAATCCCATAGAGATAGAAAAGGTTCTTAGGAGCGAAAATGGGCCAGGGAAGCTCCCCTAACAATTCGAGAACCAACTGCCCCAACTAACGTTGAAAACTTTCCCCAAAGATCTTCAAGTCCTCGAAGGACTTCGAGGAGTCCTCCTCGAAAGCCAGCTAGTCCTCCTCGAAACCCAGACCTTCAACATAATTCTGTAAATCATCCTCGAAACCAAGATCAACAACATAATTCTGGAAGCCCTCCTCGAAATCAAGACCGACAACATAATGCTGGTAGCTCCCCTCGAAGACAAGACCTTCATCATGATGCTGGAAGTCCTCCTCGAAGACAAGGAACAGATGTGTCTAGTCTGCCCTCCACGCCATCCATGACCATTCATGGAACTCAATTCTCCCCCTCAAGGACGCTTATTACCGATGAAGACATGCGTATTTTACATGAACAAACTTTAGACCCCAAAGTTACAAAACCTCTTAATAAGTCCTTCGAACAGAAATTGCCCATTATTCCTTCCTCAGGCCCTGCGAACGGTGCAACATCTTCTTCGACAATATCCGAGGAGCAAGCTCGCCGGATTGCTCCAAAATTGAAGGGGGATATTGTGCTGCCCTTGGAGTTGGACAACATCGCTGGCAACAATATTCGGGGCATTGAGAATAAACACATGGTAGCCCTTGCCAACATCAAATATAAATACTTTTCAAGGGAGGAGGAGACGATGCTGAGGGCTCGATGGGGCATCCCCACTTATATCAATATCAGATTTCCTGTTGAGGGAGAGACACCCTTATCTGTGAGGGATCACGAGGTGGTGGTCTACACAGAAATCATGAATTGGGGGCTAAGGTATCCCTTAGACCCCTTTTTTATTGAATATCTCTCGAAGATAGATCTTTGCCCGTCCCAGGTTGGGCCCAATATGTGGTTCACGTTAATGGCTTGCATAATGGCCTCAAGGCTCTCAGGTCAAGAATTTCTTCTGGAGCAAATCATTGGTCTTGCTGGTCTTGCCCGAAATCCTTACTTCCCCTTCTATTCATTGACATTCAATCGAGGGCAAAAAATACTGAAGGATCTATTGGAGGCCGATAAAAAATGGAGGCAACAGTTCCTCTTTTTCTATGGCTGCTGGGAGACTGGATCAGAAGCCACTCCTTCGAATCCTCACAAACTTTCGCTAAAATGGACAATGAAATGTAAGTATTCCACCAACTTTTACTCTTCGAACTTAAGCCTTCGAAATTTATGCTTTCTTTTAAGCCTCCTCGAATACTTGTATGTCTTCGAAGTGATATGTTCCCTCGAAATTGTATGTTGTGTTTGATATTTACTTTCTTGCTTCAGCTATGACTGGGGTGTCCAAACCCTACACCGACTATGTCGAGGGAGCTACCACTATTTTTACTAACCTTCACTTGTGGGCAAAGGAGCAGTGGGACAATCGTTTTCGCCGTTGTTTTGTTGATGACAACTTGGCTAGGAGTCGACTCTGGAGGCTTAATCCCCAAGATCGTATAAGTATGAGGGGACTGATGACTCCGCCTTCGGAACGGGAAGTGTTAGAGCGATGTAGCCAACAGGATGTCACAATCTATTTGCCCAAGCGCTCTCGCTCGCAAAGTCACCTGGATGAACCTCCAGAAGACGAAGTAGCACCAACCCAACCAATAAATCCCAAAACAGCTACTAACAATCAAAAGCCACACTCTTCGAAGAATGTAGGGGCCTCGAACTCTAATGACCCTCGAACAACTGAAGCCCCTCGAACAAGTATTACTGCTTCAACAAATCCCACTCCTCCTCCCCCTGCTCCTATCCTTCCACCAAAGAAAGATGGCAAGAAAAAAGACTTGAAGGGGAAGGGTATTCTTCTTGAGCCCATCGAAGAACAGTCCGAGGGAGGAGAAACTCCTGACAACAATGAAGGGACTAACTTTGAAAGAGAAGTCCATGATGATGCAATTGATGCTGAAAACAGGGGTGGCCAATCACCCAAGGAAACTTCCTACCAATCCTTGCACTCTCCTCTGACTGAGGCTTCTCACCCAGCTTCCCTCGAAGACAGTCCAAGGCTGGCTCCTATCCCTGCTCCTCGAACAAACCCTCCACTACTCGTTCACCCAGACGTTGCTTGTGGTAATTTCTCTGAATTTGATTCTTCAGCACTGGGGTCTCCTTCAAGTTCCTTCGAAGTTCCCTTGGATGATGAATTCTCAATGAATCTTCGGAGACTGCTACATACTTTAGTGAACCGAGGAAAGAAGATGCGTCATTTTGAAAAGCGCAAAAATTACTACAAGTTCAAAGCCTCACTAGCTGCCTCTCAGCTCGAAGAGGCCAAGAAGGAGTATGCAGTGATCGAGGGCCAAGCTGACGCCTTGTTCGAGCGTCTTTCTGCCTCTGAGAATTATGTGACAATGCTAGAGAGGTGTTGCCAGCAAGAAAGGGACTTGTACAAGGAGAAGACTGATTCCCAGGAGCTGATGATATCTGAATACAAAAAGGGGCATCGTAAAGCTTGCGATGGATTTGAGCAATGCACTGAGGCCCTTCGAAAAGTAGTTGGGGAACACGATAACTTGGAGAAAAAGATCAGAGGTTTCCCAGTAGAAATCGAAGAGGCGAAGGAAAAGGCTGCGGATGCCTATGCAGCAACTTGTTTGAAAACCTTACAGGCCCGTGATGCTGCTACTCGAGCTGGCTTGTTGACTCAAATATACGCTGAGCACCCTGAATATGACCTGGGGCCTTTTTGGAAGCTTGTCCCCCCAGAACTGCGCCCTCCCCAAATAGTCGTAAGTGAGAGTGAAGACTCAGAAGGTGAAGGGAGTGATACCTCGAAAAATGCCGATTGAGTAAAAGTACTAAAAGTAATTCTGTTTTTTGTATATGGCCTAAAAAAGGTCTCTTTTTGTAATGACTGGAACTTACTGTGCTGCTTTAACTTTGTAAGAGCACTGAATATTTGACTTGTCAATGTACTGTATTTGGAACAAGTTCATAATGATTATCAGTTAGATGAATTGTTCTTTGACTTATGATTTTATTGGCCTTCGAACAACTAGTGTTAGGTTTGTAATAAGGCCATCGAACTTCAAATTGATTGGCCATCGAACTCCAAAATCTTATTAACCTTTGAATAATTTATTATCTAGATTAATTGAACAACTCTTACTTAGATAAATTTAGCAAGTTCTACGCTTGCAAGAAAACCTTCTAACCCCAACTTACTTGACCTTCGAACAATTTTACTTAGTTAAATTTAGCAGGTTTTTTGCTCGCACCAAAACCTTTAACAAAAGTTATATTGGCAATGAGGCCTTCGAATTCCAATCTACTTGGCCTTCGAATAATGTTACTTAGTTAAATTTATCAAGTTTTATGCGCATAATAAAGCCTTCGAATTCCAACTTATGTGGCCTTCGAACAATTGTATTTTCCCAAACTTAACAAGTTATATTTGCAATAAGACCTTCAAATGCCAATCTTATTTGGCCTTCGAAAAATTTCACTTGGATAAATTTAGCAAATTACGCTCGTAATGAGGCCGTCGAATGCCAATCTACCTGGCCTTCGAATAATTTTAGGGTCTCCGAGGCACATGTTACCGTGACCCGAAGAATAGTTCGAAGGTCCCAAAACATCGTGGCACATTTTACTGTGACCCAATGAATAGTTCGAGGGTCCCAAAATATCGTGGCACACCTTAATGTGACCCGATGAATAAAATATAAATAATAACAAAAAATCGTGCGAGGGACAACAATTCGAGGCTCATGTTACTGTGACTCAAAAAATAGTTAAGGGACAACAATTCGAGGCACGTGTTATACCGTGACTCAAAAAATCGTGCGAGGGACAACAATTCGAGGCACATGTTACTGTGACTCAAAAAATAGTTAAAGGCAAAGAAACTTTGTATTTAAGGGGATCACCGAAACACCTCATTAAAACCTTCCTGTGCCTAACAGGGTAGGAAAGAGTGTGTCCTCACCAAAAATTTTCCCAAGGGATACATAGAAAATGAAAAGAAATACAATGTCATCTCCAAGCTCTGCTAATCGAGGTACAACTTTAAATGCTCAATATTCCAAGGTAAGCGGAGATATCGTCCATCTTTATCTTTCAACCGATATGTGCCTGGTTTTATCCTTTCGGTAACCTCATAAGGGCCTTCCCAATTAGGTCCCAACTTCCCCAAACTCTTGTCCTTAGTGTGCACGAAAACTTTGCGTAGGACTTTGTCTCCCACCTGAAAGTCTCCATGGTTGACTTTGGATGCATATCGACTCCTCATAAGAGTTTGATAGTGAAGGGTAGTCAGCTGCACCCGCTGTCTCTTTTCTTCCACCAAATCTAAAGCCAATGCTCTATGCTGGTCATTTGTGTCTGAATCATAAGTTGCGATTCGATGTGAAGGGAAGAGGATCTCCGGAGGGACCACGGCATCCATCCCGTAGACTAAGGCAAATGGGGATACAGCGGTGGCTGTTCGGGGGGTCGCTCGATAGGCCCATAACACCTCCTGTAAATAGTCGGGCCATTTCACCGCCTTACCTTCCATGTTCTTCCTCAAACCGTCTAGGATGGTGCGATTAGTTACTTCCACCTGCACATTTGCCTGAGGGTGAAATGGTGCCGAAAAACATTGTCGTATCCCCCTTGATACACAAAAACTCTGGAATTCTTTGTTATCAAATTGTGGTCCGTTGTCCGTGGTAATCTGCAACGGTACACCAAAACGATAACAAATATTAGATAAAACAAATTTGATTACGTCTTTGGCCTTTGTTCCCGCGAGCGGCTCACCTTCCACCCACTTAGAAAAATAATCGGCGGCCACAATTATCGTCTGTCTGCCCCTAGAGGCCATTGGTAGAGGTCCAACCAAGTCAATGCCCCACCTATCAAAAGGAACTGCCTCGGAGATGCTTTCCATCAATAATCCCGGTTTGTGAATTACATTAGCGTAGCGCTGGCACGTGTCACAACGTTTGACCAGATCTTTTGCATCAGCCGAGATAGTTGGCCAATAATAACCTGCCAAGAATACCCTGCGTATCAAAGCCTTATATCCACAGTGAGCGGATCCTTCGCCGTCATGCAGCTCAGAAAGGATAATTTGTGACTCAGGCCCACTCAAGCACCTTAGCAATGGCCTACTTAAAGATTTTTTATACAGCAGTCCTCCCAGCAAAATATAACCATGAGACTTGAATCTAACTTTTCTGGCTTCATATTTGTCGACGGGCAAAACGTCATGAGCCAAAAAATCAATGAGGACTGTTCTCCAATCAGGTGTGATCGCGTGGTTTTCCTCCGAGATGTCCATCACATGGTCTTTACTAATTGAGATCGATGGGCATGTCTGGACCAGAACCCAAGGATAACCCTCTGTTTGTGAAGCAGAGGCAAGAGAATCCGGAACGGAATTTAATTCTCGTCGGACATGCTCGAACTTGACGCTCTCAAAACCCGACGCCAAGTCTTTCATTAGCTTCAAATATTGTATAAGTGTTTCCTTCCTTGCCTCAGACTCCCCCGAAGCCGGATTTATCACCAGCTGAGAATCACTGATCAATTTTATCCGTCGAGCCCCGCAGATTTGAGCTAAACGCAGGCCGGCTAAAGCTGCCTCATACTCAGCCTCATTATTAGTAGTTTTGAAACTGAAACGAATGGCTTGGAACATAGCTACCCCCTGCGGGGATATTAACTGAACACCTGCTCCGTTGCCGGAGATGTTCGACCCACCATCCGTCCGTATTACCCACTCTTCCTCGGCGACTATATCTGGCACATCCTGCTCTTCCCTGTCTGAGTGGAACTCGACCAAAAAATCTGCTAAAACCTGTGATTTTATCGCCGTTCGAGGCTCAAATGTGATGTCAAAGTCTCCCAGCTCTACGGACCACTTAGTCATCCTGCCAGAGATGTCTGGTCTTTGTAATAGACTTTTCAGGGGAAATGTCGTTCGAACCACAATGGGATGGGCTTGAAAATAAGGCCGCATCTTTCGCGCCGCTGTCACCAACGCCAAAGCCACCTTTTCCAAAGTAAGATACCGCTTCTCGGCGTCCAACAAACTCTTACTGACATAATAAATCGGCCTTAGGAGAGAGTTGTCTTCTCGAAGGAGAACAACACTAACAGCACACTCGGATACCGCTACGTAGATGATCAACGTCTCCCCCACCAAAGGTTTAGACAAAACTTCCGGAGAGGTTAAATACTCCTGAATTTGACGAAAAGCCGTCGAACATTCCTCGGTCCAACAGAATTGCTTCACATGTCGCAATATTTTAAAGAACGGGGCACACTTATCCGACAAGCGAGAAATGAATCGATTCAGAGCAGCCAATCGTCCTGTCAGGATTTGCACCTCTTTAATGTTTCGAGGAGGAGTCATAGTAATCAAAGCTCTTAGCTGCTCAGGGTCAGCCTCAATGCCTTTTTCGCTGATCATATAACCAAGGAATTTACCGGACCGCACACCAAAAATGCACTTTTCCGGATTGAGTTTGAGATTGACTCTACTCAAATTGTGAAATGTCTCCGCAAGGTCAGCAAAATGTTCTTCGTCGTGCTTGCTCTTAACCAACATATCGTCGATATAAGCTTCCAAATTCCGCCCAATCTGCTCCTCGAAGGTTTTATTGACCAGGCGCTGGTAAGTCGCCCCCGCATTTTTTAACCCGAACGGCATGACCTTGTAACAATACAAACCTCGCCCAGTAATGAAAGAAGTACTTTCTTCATCTGTTGCAGCCAGTCGGATTTGATTGTATCCCGAGTAAGCGTCCATAAAAGATAGCAATCAATTTCCGGAAGTCGAGTCCACTAATTGATCAATGCGAGGGATAGGAAAAGGATCTTTAGGACAAGCTCGGTTCAAGTCCGTGAAGTCGATACACATTCTCCACTTGCCATTTTTCTTTTTCACGAACACTGGATTCGACGCCCATATAGGATAATGTGATTCGCGAATATGACCTATGCTTAGCAACCGTTCGATTGTATCGCGAGCTTGTGGCATATAATCTCCGCCGGCACACCAGTGACATCCTGTGCACACCAAGCGAACATATCAAGCTTATCAGACAAAAAAGCAATTAACCTCCCTCTAAATTCGGGGGAGAGGTGGACTCCTATTTTCAGAACTTTACCAGCCGCGAACTCGTGTGTCGCAGAATCTTCCTCTGGGACTTGAAATCCGGGGGCCTCCCTCGGATCATCGCAAGGGATGGCCTCGGGGGGTGGCCCCTTTAATTGCTATGCTGGGTCAGAGGGCCCTCCTTGAACCCCTTTGGAAGACAGGGCTATCTGGTAGCATTCTCGTGCCATCTTCTGGCTACTTCTGACTGTTCCAATGTTGTTTCCGATCACATATTTCAGGCATTGATGCACCATGGAGATGACGCCGTGCATCCGAGATAACCAAGAGCGTCCCAGGATGGCGTTATAAGACGTTGGTGCGTCAACCACAATGAAGAGTACCTCTACCTCTTTTCTGAATGGTCCGCGACCCAACTCTACCATACATTAAAACTCCCCCACAACAACCGCTGTGGCACCAGTGAAACCCACGATTGTCCTGTCGGATCTTCGGATGACCGGTGGGTCGGAAATGCGGCGGTAAGTGCTCATAAACAAAATGTTCGCAGAGCTTCCTGTATCGATGAGTATTTTTTGAACCTGATCCCCAGCGATGCCCGCCGTGATTACTACAGCGTCCTCATGAGGGCCTGCACCATTACGCATATCATCATCATCAAAACAAATAATAGGAGAAGGCGAGCGATGCATTTGTGCGGAGACTCCAGCTTCAATCTGGGTGGTTAGATTCACCATGTGCCTTTTGCGAGAGCTATTAGAATTTCCTGCGATTGTGTCTCCGCCGAAAATTGCTAAAGAATCGAAAAATGCACAAAGGCTGTCGACCGTCCCCCTCGGAATTTCTTCCTCTACCAGGTTTACATTGTTCCTCCCAACTTTGGGGTCCAAATACTCTTGTTCGATGTCAAAATCGTCAACCCCTTCGGAAATTACCATGGATGTGTCAGTATTCTTCGAGACAGCTTTTACCACGACATTTTTCTGGGAGTGTTTCTTGACATACTCCAACAGCATTCCATTCTCAATGAGAGCCTGCACCTCCTTCTTCAAGGCTATGCAATCCTTAGTGTCATGGCCCACATCCTCATGATATTTGCAATATTTGTTGACACTTCTGCTTTCCCTTGGAGTTTGTATGGGGAAAGGCTTCCTGAACGTGACCGAAGACTTAGCCTTATCAAAGATCGCAGCGACATTTTCTGTTAACTCCGCATAGTAGTCGGGTCGAGTCCATTTATTTGACATGTATCTTCCCCCTTGATTATGGTTTGACTGATTGCCATAGTACTGCGGGTTTGATTTTTGCCTTGGAGGATATTGACTCGTGCTTTTAGCTTGAACGTTTGATCGAGGGCCCTGAGAGCTTGGCTCAGTCCTTTGAAATTGATTGTGATCCAGTTGTTCTCCGGAACCTTTCTCTGAAGCTTGGGTTTATTCCACCAAGATTCTCTTCTCAACTTGATCTAGCAATGCTCCGAAGGTCATCGCCTGACTTTCTGCCACCGTGTCTTTCAACAACCCGGGGAGCAAGCCCATCCTGAAGACTGCAAGCGCCACCGAATCCTTACAGTACTCCATATCTGTTTTGGTTTTGACAAAGCGATTGGTATAGTTTTTGAGGCTCTCCCCCACTTTTTGTCGACAATAGATTATGGTGTCTCCGTTGGCCCGAAACTTCTTGCTTCCGACGAAGTGTTGTCTAAAGATGTTCCAGAACATGTCAAAGTTCTTAATGGAGCCCTGAGGTAGCCTGTTGTACCATTTAGATGCCACTCCCTTGAAAGTTTGAGAGAACGCTCTGCACAAAAGCTTATCATCGTCGTCGAAGTTTATCATAAAGTTCTTAAACTGCTCGATGTGATTATCTGGATCCTGAGTCCCATCGAACTTTTCAAGCTTCGAAATGTCAAAGTGCTTTGGGAGGTTCCCCACTAAGATCTCCGATGATAGAGGAGAGGCTCTCCAATTATGCCCTGTACGATAAACGTTGGACCTCAAATTATCGTTGTTCTCGGAGGGCAAAGTGTATTGCTGCTGCCATTCTGAATTTCGAGGGCCCATATCATCCTTCCCAAGGCACTTTGCCTGCTCATGAGAACGATCACCAACTCGGTCGTGACGACTCTTCTCCCGCGAGGATTTCCTCTCCGAACTCCTTCCCCTTCGGGCACCAGTTCGCCTCTGGTCACGTTTTTTCCTCCTGTGGTATCTCCGGGGAGATGACTCAGAAGTACTATATCGTGAGTAGTCACTTGAAGTAGACGAGTCCAAACGGTACTTTTCTCTCCTCCTCGGAGACCTTCGCTCACGCCTCCGATATTTATCATCTCTTTTCTTGGGACGAATTTCGACGTCCCGTTCCTCCCTTTGTTCGACGGGTTCTCTTCTTATCTCAGATCGAACATTTTTCTGAGCGACTTCTTTCTCCGCCTTCAACCTTTCGATTTCCAACAGCAGTTCATTCCTCTGAGCCAAGAGGGCGGAGTCATCGAAAGCGTTCTCGACTCGCCGACCTCTTTCTCCTTCGGATTCCAAGTCGTCCTGAAAGTCATCCGCCTCCATGTTTTCCTCGCAGTGATCAACCAAATCGTCCCCTGGGCCTTCCATGGTTCTCCTCGAAACGGGAATTATTTCTAGGAAGTGATTATCGTCGGAGCGATTTTCGCTTCCCACAGACGGCGCCACTGAAGAGTTAAAAGATGGTCCGAGGGTGATTTCGTTATGAGAAGATTTGTTGATAGAGGATTAGGAGGTAGCAGAATATTTGAGTGTTAAATCTAGAGAGAGAAAATGCTAAACAGAGTAGAGAGAGAAAGTCGTACTATTCATCTCGAGATTCGTGAAGCGTGTGTGGTCCTTTTATAGTATAATTGCGGACCCCACACGCTTTAATTTGGTTTAATTACATCTTTTGGTCCCTGCTTTTAGGTTCCTTCCTATTTTAGCTATATCTTTACAATTCATGCGTTTCGGCCCTTATACACTTATTTCTATGCATTATGGCCCTTATACATTTATTTCTATGCATTTTGGCCATTGTCTTTTATTCTTCCTTATCAATAATCAATCTAAATAAGAATGTAGAGCTAGAATTAGAGGAGGTGAAAGGATTGCACGCGCATGCTTAAGACAATCAACTTTCTTACACACGACATTCTATGTGAATAATTTGCATGTTTACTCAAGGAATTTAAAAAAATAAATCATTCAGCTTAAAAAATATGAGCATTTAGAAATAAAATATAACGAACATATAATACTTATACAATACATAGTTCAAATAAATACTTATCTCCACTTCGCTCGAGCGGGCATGGTCCACTTCAACTGACTTAACAAAAAATGATATATATATATATATAGACCTTTCCCTCAATCTTGAATGAGGGATACTTAATAAATTTCAGTAGAAAAATTAAACATGAAAAAATAAATTAATCCTTTCGACACAATAAAAAAATGAAAAAACTATATTCTTTACCTCATCATTTACCAAGGTCTAGGGGGCACCTAGAATACCATTATAGAAGACTCGACCAAAGCTAATGGGCTACTCTGTTAGGGTTAATAAAAATTGAACCTTTCCAAAACAACTCCAAAATCCGAAGGCCAAATTTCATCACAGAAAACAAGTCCAAAAGCAGTCTTAAACAAATAGTTATCTAATAAGAACGACATTGGTTATTTGACAAAGGTAAATAATGTATCAGCCAATATCAAAATCGCTTCAAACAAGATTACGCTAGTCTTTCCTTATTACTAGCGCAATGACTAGAGGGGATACTGATAATTGTTTAGTTAGTCCCGCCTGAACACATTGGTCCATCAACTATCCAAGTACTCAAATATCCAAAAGACTCAATCAAATGTATAGTTAACTATAAAATTTATATAATTAGAGAAAAATAAGTTATTATCTCATAATATATGAAAAATATTTATTGTAACAATAGACCAATAAATAAAGGTCCAAAAACCATTAATAAGATAACACAATATTCACTAACTAATATTTTCTTTATAACATTGATCTATTTCCTTTAAATTTTTTATTTCACTCAAAACCTACTTTCCGCTTGGACTAAACCTAATGGCTTGGAATAATGGACTTCAATGATAAAATTTAAATTATATTTTTTTATCTAATTATAATTTATAAAAACCTATAAAATATACAAAAGACAAAAATACAACTCGTTATATGTAACAGATGGATATCAAGTTTGTAAAATAATGTTTTATTAAATTTATATGTATTTTATATAGAAAAAGTTATAATAAATGATTGAGTTTAGTTATTATTATTATGTTTTAAAAATAAAAATAAATAAATATTTATATTAAAAAAATTAAACTTTCGAATATTTAAATTTTGAAAATTAAAACAATCTTATTTCGAATGATCATCCGAACTAATTTAATCCATTTTAAACTATTATAAAATGTTATTCGATAATTGAATAGTAATCAGGTTAAGTTAAATTTTTATTATAGACTATAAAGTGCAAATATTGAGTTGATTTTTCGATTATATAAAATATGAAACCGCATGCCACCAATTTTAACAATGCAATATTACACTTTATAAGTCTTATATGTTATCACTCTCGCCATCGTAATATTAAGTCATTGTATTTGGATCATATGACATGTCGACATTATAACCCTTTAGACTATATAAACTAGATGATGTCACATAATCATAAAGTAAGTATTCATTTTTTAGATAAAACAATACACTAAAATTTTATATATCTTTAAGTATTTTAAGATTTCTTCATTAATAGTTTCAGACAATCGCATATACAACCACCATTTTTTTATTCATTCATACAAACTAACTAAGAAAACTAAATATATACCGACCAAACTGTCATGTTTTATTCAAGATATTGTATAACCAATTTTTTTTATAACCAATTTTGTTAAATTTATGAGATGAATGAAAATAATAAACAATATACACTCATTACATGTACAATAAATATATTTAAATTTACATGTTAATTCATAACACGAGGATAGCGAAATAATTATTTTAGATATATTTGATTTTGCTATAGTGTATCTTTTAAAATATCTTTTAAATAACATCTTTGATTTTGTTATGTATGTTTTTAATTAATTTTGTGAGTGTATTTTTTAAAATATTTGTTTAAACAATAATTTATTGAGATTATTCTTTCTCATAAAAATTGGATTTTATTTTTAAGTATGTTAAGATATTTAAAAAATATATGTATGTTAAACAATATATATTAAAGCATATTTTTTTTAAATAAAATATTTGATATGTCGGTAACTAAATTTTCATGTTTTCACAAAACAAAAGTTAAAAAATAAAGAACAATAAATTATTTTGCATCATCATCGAAAGAGATCATGTATATACTGGAGGAATTTAAGGTACTACATGAATAAAATATTTAGAAATGAATGATGAAAATCAATTTTGTTATATTAAGAAATTGAGAAGATGAGGAAGACGAAGAAGATTGGGAATATGAAGAAGATGAAAATATGGAAAAGTCGATAAAATAAAAAATATCCATAAAAATTGATGACAAATGATGACATGGATTTGTAATTCACTCTGAGAATTTAGCTATTGAGTTAACAAATAAAATTTATGCACCATCTAACATCTTATTTAACATGTTTACTGAAGTGTTTATTAATATGTTGGCTAAAAGATACATTTAACACATGATTTAACACATCATTGTACATACCCTCATCATCTATATAATATTGTAATTATCAATATGATATAACCTTGAAATGAATGGTTCAAATCATAGAATTGATATCAGAGTAATTGCATGTATGTTAATAGGTATGTTTTAGACTATATTATAATCAATTTTATGTAAATTTATTTAGAGACATTTTAATAGGTTGTTTACATTAGACAATTTTGTGATGCACTGTGGATTTTGATATAGACTATAATATTAGATTTTGCTGAATTGGTAATTATAGATTTATTACTAAGATTTTATATGAATACATCTTTCAAACCTTATGTGTAAAATGAATAAGTGATTTTAGTGCATGTTTTGGGGTTGAGATAAAATCAATAAAAGTTACAAAAATTTGGAGAAAAATTAGTTGTCCAGACCCGTTACCGTGATAAAAGTCTTTCTTATTGCGGCCAATTGACGGCTTATGGTAGTGCACCAAGGGAAATACCTTATCACTACAATAAACTACATTCATGCTACAATGACGACATATTTTACAACAAAAAACAATGAACTCACCAGTGTTAGTAATATGTATCATAGGACATATCAATCCATATCCATAATACTCATTGTTACAATGAGTCTGGTCACCATAATAACAATGAACTCAATGTGTTGAGCTTTGCTACATCTTGACAATATAATATTTTTAACGATAATGCCTTTCAATTTAGTAGTAAAACATGTAATGAATACATATATACATCTGCAGTCTATTATCGAAAGGTTGTGTTATATGTAAGTCACGCGTGGACAATTTAAATGCCCAAAATTTGGTGTTTTAATAAATCAAATATATTATAAAATAGATTCATATCAACAAGTTACATATTGAAAGACTTTGTGCGTTCATACCATAATTGGTGGTTTACATAAGCCAAAGCAAATCAAAAGTATACTTACATTCGTTAAATGTGATTATTCGTGCATAATATAATTATAAAATTAAACATTCAACGTTCATGCATAATTAAGCATTTAATGTTGATGGGTTCTTTTGGGTTCACAAAATAAGAGGATCACTCGAAAATAAAGTTAATTTATTCTTAAATATAATAGTCAACTAACATCGTATATCTTCAAAAAGTATATCTTAAAATAGTGTATAACATGCTTGTCCAAAGTTCTCATGTTACAAACTACGCCAATGTATTTTTTATGAATATATAACTATTGTAAAACTAAAAAATAGATTTAAATGTCATTTTATATGATTTATATGTCTTACTTTTTAGTCCTATTTTTTATTTTGTTTTTACTTATTAATTATTGTTCAAACACTGTAAGGTTTCAGTTTTTATTAAAACTATTTTTTCATAGTTTAATTGTTATATGATGTTTTTTTATGTATATTATCAAACCACTTTACTCATATTTAAGATAAGACTACTTATAAAAAAAGAAGGTTTCTGAAATATGGGAAAGTTCAACCTGATTAAGCTTGATTATATATGTGAACCCTTAAAGTATTTCTAGTTTTGTTATCCGTTGAGTCTCGACTTGCTAATAACTACATGTTCTCTCATATTTAAAAATAATTCTAAAATTAACGAGATTGAAATCAAACACTGAATAAAAAAGTTTTTTCACAATGAAATTTAAGAGGACAAAGTCAAGATATGATAATTTGTTCTTTCATATTATTAATAGCTAGTTATTCTTTTTTTTATTAGAAGATATTTCATATGGACATATTGTTAGGAATAGTTTAGTTTAGTTTTTTTATTATTTGAAATAGGTTATAATTACTCGTTTAATAATAAAACTTTAATCTTTTAATATAATAAACGTGTTGGCATTGACATATTTGAATGTAATGATTATTTGTGTATGCAAAATATAATTATCAATTATAATGAAAGAATTCAAATAAGTATATACTGATTGAAATCTAAAAATTCACGATACCCATGACACCGATGCTTAAGTTCATATCTATAATAAATTGATTGGAAATTTAGTTGTCATTTGATTAATATATTTCCAAAACATATAATCCATTTATAGTTGTATGTTGTTTAATCCTTGTAAATACTAATTTAACATTACCACACTTTCTCACATTGAATTTTTGTGTGTGTTTATCATTCATATATGTTTTGTACTATTACTCGCTTCTATTGTTTAAATAGATAGAAAACATGAATTGATAAACATGTAGTTCACCACTATCTGTAAGTCGCATCTTCATGTAAATTAACCTAATTCATCATATAGATGATCTCTTACCACACAAGATTGATGCTCTATTCCTTCATCTTGAAGTAAATTAACCTAATTCATTATAGAGATGATCTCTTACCCCAAAATATTGATGCTTTAGTCCTTCGTCTTAAAGTTACGATCGTGAATAAATCCATTGTTCCAGAGCATTAGCAATTTCTTTTTTTTGTTTTTAAAGGTAGTTTTATTCTTCGTGCCACAAGAATCTTATCTAGAATTTTTTATTTTTTATGTTAGGTTTCAGTTACATTTATGTTTATATAAGGTCACATCTTGGATATTCATGTGTTTTTAGATATTCTCCAGGTATACATATTCACATTTATTAAGTTTCTTCTTTTGGTTACTCTTCTAATAGAGATGCATCATATTTGTAAAATTTGCTGAATAACTATTTTATAGACATAGGCTTATTGACTATAATTTATAATTAATGTATTTGGGAGACAAGTGGTTCTCTGTTAAGAATTTTATAATCAAAATATTTACATATGATAAAAAAAATTGTACTTTGTTCTTTAATTTGTACTTCTCCTCTTAAGCTTTCCATATATATATATGGTTAAAGTCTCTATGATATATAAGTCAAACATGTGGTTCAAAAGAACAGCGTTTGTATATGAGATCATTTTCTTCTTATTTGTATTTTCGTATGATTTCACAGTAGGCTATGGAAGCTCTCCATCTTGTAATCAAACATGAATTGTACTTTTAACATTGTCAGCAAGACAAATGTCAGCTTGTCTTGCTAATTGGTGAAATTGGTTATATCAAAATGTTATAATCGAACGAGGTCTTTCTTCATGACTTTAATGGTGTTTTTGTTACCTCTCTTGCATGTATGCTATTTTTTTATTGTTAGAAACTTAATAAAACGGAAACAAAACTTAAAAATATATCATTAGAAAGTGAATGAAAAAGATGAGCCTTAAGACACATATTGAATATATTTTTAAAACATACTTATTTATATCTTCTTATTACTTCTGCATTTTGAGGAAAAAAAATTCATGGTATAATAAGTCTTTTGAATCTTAATACAAATAATCAGAAATTGAAAGGAGAAATAACGAACTTTTGATAAATGATGAAAACATAACTTTATTGATAAAACATGATAATTCATGGTATCCATTTGTTAAAAAACATTTAGTTTAGAAAACTTGATTCTAATACTTCATATTCCCTTTATTGTAAAACGCACATGATTCCCTAAAGTGACATTACCATTTTTAAACACTTCAAGGTTTTTAAAACCAATTCTAGTTGGAATTCATATGGAATGACACTATGGAATCGAGAATCTACTTGTTATTGTACCTGCATGAATGCACCATTAAACCGTCAACACATTCATAGTCTTCCAAAACTATCATAGTATATCCAACTTTGGCCTTCAAATAACTATCATAGCATATCAAACTTTGGCCTTCAAATAACGATATTGTTTCTACCTCTCGGAGCAGTTCATACTGATATGGCCCCAACACCAACATTTCATTTTGGAACCAGCATATTTTTTGATTGACTTTCTCCATCCAGTCTTTCCACTCACACTCAGTCTGACACATTCATAATCACCATTTGGAACCGTCTTTCTTTGAAGATCTTTTGAGTTTAAGAAACTTTTTACTTCGACCATCATGAACATGGTGTCAAAAAAGCATTAATACACTTTCAGAAAAAGGTTAAGAGGATAATTTCTTGATCATCATCTTCTACCTTGATGTCAACTGCATTCAAATCAAGAATAATTTTATTGAAATCATCCACGCGTCTTCAAATATCCTTGCTACCATCCATTTGCAATGTGTAAAAATGTTTATTTAGGTACAACATGTTCACCAAAGATTTATTCATATAAATAGGTTCCAACTTATTCCAAATTCTCATGATCGAAGACTCTTCAAACACCTTTCAAAACACCCCGTCTCCTAAGCTCAAGATCAACATATATGGGTCTTAGACAATACTTCAACATCAGTCTCACTTGTATTATTCTCTTCAATGGTAGTATATATTCCCATCCGTACAATGAATGATTTAACCTTAACCCTCTAAAGATTAAAATTATTATCTATCATGAATTTCTTAAGTTAAAATTCATGGAATCCATCACTATAGTTGTGATTTAATTTACTTCAAGATTCACAATATTTGTTCTTCTACTTTTTATTCTTCACCAATATCCGAATATTGATTTCACATCTCCGTGCCAATCGCACCATTTTTTAGGGAAATAAACAATATCCGAACAAGATGTGACCCATACCTAACAAGACTCGCCATACCGAATCTTAGCCACTCAGCCGAAGAAATGACCAAAATTTGGTGTATACATACCTAAAGACTGTATGAGGTAATCAGATCTTCGATTCTTGCTTTATTTTATTAACAAGGTTAACAAAGAAAAATAAAATTAAATCAAAACATAAAAAAAATATTTAATGTGGTTCGGGTGGTGAAGAATCATACATCAAACAAAATAAACATATATGAGGTTACAAGAATAATTTCAAATATTAAACAATCAATCACTCAACTGTGTTACAAATAACTTTATTGACTTAGAAATAGATTGTGAATCTCAGAGTGTATATTCAAGTGTGTATCCTCTAACAAACCCGCCGATCTCCTCTACCGCCACTCATCTTTTGTCACGTCTCACGTCCCTTGTCAAGCCACAATATAATTCTTCTATTTATAAACTTACGTAAAGCTCTAATTCTCCAACATAAGATCCAGATTTAATCTCATTAATCAGCGAGTATAATTATGCCAAGTTCGGATTAATAGGAACCCTAAAAAAATTAGAAGACCTAATTAATAAGAAATCTAATTAATATTGAAAAACCAAAATATAAGACCAAATTAAATAGGAAACTTCAACAAAAATTTTAATAAAAATCCAGATTAATAGGAACCCTAATTAAAATGAAGGCTGTATGAGGTAACTAGATCTTCGACTCATGCTTTATTTTATGAATAAAGGTAACAAAGAAAATAAAAATTACATAAAAACAAAAGATAATATTTAATATGTTTTGGTGGTGAATAAATCATACATCAAACAAAATAAATATATATGAGGTTACAAGAAGAATATCAAACATAATAAGAAATCTAATTAATAAAACTTCTAATTAATATAAAAAAAAAACCAAAATAGGAGACCAAATTAAATAGGAAACTTCAACAAATAGAAGAAGTCCAATTGGATTAGGAAACTAAGCAAAACTTCATCATATCATAACAAAATATTTCAGTGGCATTGGTACAAGTATTTGACAACATCAGTTAGAGGCATCAACAACATGCATGAGATAGGGTCATTAACAACCGTATCAAGCCAGTCTTTACACGATCGACCAATGTTTTCATCCCAATAGAAATAACCATCATATATTCCATTATGCTCAACTTTCAGATTTCCATAAACTTGTTTTACATTTAACTTTGGTTGAGCATCCAGTCACATAGAGAGTCAACGATTTCACCACCTTAAGTCTTCGATTTACTCATAAGGTCAGGTTAAACTGCTCCGATCATATTTATCCAACGACAACACTTAGTTCCAGTATTTGACACGTAGTTCCAGTGTGAGCACTCAATTTCAATTTTAAACCTTAATTCCAACCTTCAACACTTAGTCTGAGCTTTAACTCTAAGTTAAAGCCTATGATATCAAGTTACAACTTCCATATCCAATTACAACATTTAACACCAAGTCAAACCTTCGGCAGTGGTATTGCCGCAATCACCTTAAAACATACTAAACAAGATATCTATTTATATAATTTAATAAAACCATACAAAAAATACAAATTCATAACAAAAAATATAAATTAAAAATAATAATTTCCCAAACATTTAGTTTCTAGCTAGTTGTGACGAATATCCTTAAATAATCCAATTAAATAATTATGATCTTAATGCTACTGGAAAATCTCTTATCATCGTGACGATAATAAAAAATTATGAATCGTTGCACCGAGCAATCTCATTGCTATGACAACGGTAAAACAACATTTTGTATTTGAGTTCTTATCAAATTGTCGCGATAAAGTTTATATTTTGTTGTGACAATTTTAACATTTTTTAGTCTTTTAAACTTAGATGTTTATTTTAGTATTTTGTTGCTTCACTTTTCTAATTTTAAAAACATTCAAAATTATTTATGAATCTTGATATTCTAATTTAAATGTGATTTTATAAAAATTAGATCGAGTTAAAAGTGTTAAATTTTTTATAATTTTCAAAAAAAGTTTGTGTCAAATTTATTCAACCGTAAAATATAAATAAAAAACGTCTTACAGTATATTAGATGTGGGTAATCCTTTCTGAATATTTGTGTGCATATTTAAAACAAATCACCACAAATTGAGAAAAAGTTTTTTTTTTTACCTCAAATCTCAACAGCTTTTTATTTTGGTTTTAGTGTTTTCTTGAATTCTAGTTATATATACATATCCATTTACCGGTCTATGTCTCCTTAGAACATGATAGATAAAAAGGGAAAAAAATAAGTTCCAAGTTTTATGCCATATGCTGTGTGATATATGTTGCCTTTTGTTCCCCACAAAATAAACTAATTTCACAACTACAAACAAAATATAATTTCTACAAATTTCAAAAAACACAAATGGTCAGGCAAAAATGGCTCTATGTTTTGAGCCTCCGTTCCTTAAATTTGGGAACTTATCTCCTACTTGTAGAACATTAGTATTTTAAACTTGATGATATGATTTGAGTCTGTAATTTGATAATACAGTTATATAGAGTTTTGTATTGTCTTTATGGCCCGAAATATTAGTTTGTGTTTTGCAATCTCTAAACACTGCCTCAATTAGAGGTGTCAAACGGTTTGAACCAGCACCAACCCGCACCGTTTAAGTCTGAACCACGGGT